>OU862899.1:15076864-16326864 GCA_917880725.1 Selenia dentaria | reverse complement strand
GTGTAAATTGACTATGTATTACTGGCTTATGACTATATGGACTATGAGAAAACAGAAGAGTTTGTAATCCTGCAAAAACTAATAAATAAGTTTAGAGATAAATGAAAATGAATATTATGTTTAAAAGCATGTTTGCCTTCGAATTTTGCCACACACACACACACACACACACACACACGCACACACACATACAGCCCCCTCCACACACATATCATTTGTTTTATGTATTTTTATAACGTTTCCTCATAAAGTCAAAAATCCTCTATATATTGTAACAATTAGGAAGGACGCCCCCAAGGTACAGATTATCCTAGTTTAGGGACCAACAAATTATGTTTTTATAACCAATTTATTTAATAAATTATGATTATTTTTATTCAAAAAATTTCACGGATTTCATCCGGTCCTTTACATAGGCATAAGTGGGGCTGTAGCCAACACTTAGAGGCCTGTTTGATATAACAAATACAATGTAGTATAAAACAGAAGCTTTTGGATGGATGGACATGGTATATCTATTATAAAAATGGGTAAAATGGCAAGGCTATTGATATGAACTTATTAGTGATAAGGAAGATAGTGGGCTATGGAAGAGACTACGGCACCTGCCAATTTCAGTCTCATTTCAAAAATATATTATTATTATTAAAGACTAAAAATACTATTCATTTCCTTGTATCATACTGTAACAAGTGTAGAATATACCTGATTGCTGAAGGAAGTTATGTTTGCCATGTAGAAGCAAACCTACTTATTTCTCGTTTTGTCATAATATTTTTAGTGCCATAATAAAACATGATGTGTTCATACCATCACCATTATTCTTTGCCATGAAGTAAGATAAGCTACAAATAAAAGTACGTATTTACAGCGAACACAAAATTCCATAGATATGTTTTGAAATTATATCAATTTTTATTTGCATAAATACGATTAATTTTTCACCGTTTGTCTGTTTTTTTATTTAAATTACAAATACGGGATTACTCACGTAATATTTATCGGATAGGTCCGACTACAGTTTCGACCACGTTCGCTGGTATTTTTCAAGGAGTGTTTGGGACACCCGCGTCGCTGACCCCTCGCTTAGCACTGCGGGCGGCAACTCGTAGCGCCCGTGATGTTTTAGGTTGGTTTCTTAAACTAAATGAGTGAAACCCACGTTAGTTTTTGTAACAAAAAAAGTCTGCTTTTTCTCGTTTTTGATCATTATCTAAAAACCCATCTGCCCGACTGTTCGTCTGTCCTTCTGTCCATCAATATTAGCTTAGCGTTTTTTGATCATACACTTTTAACATACTGGTTATGTAGGATATCCTAAGTATGAGTTTATCATTATTTATATTGATATATTATCAACCGACTTCCAAAACAAAAGGAGGAGGTTCTCAAGTCGTTGCATATATTTTTTTGGTTCATCGATTTATAAGACGTTACAAGACGTCAAAAAGTATAACGTAAAAAAAAGTAAACTCTAACAAACAAAAAATAATTTTGAGAATCGGTCCACAATTGGGGGAGAAATCGGTGAAAATACACAAAAATAACATGCAATCGAACATATAACATCCTTCTTTTTCGAAGTCAGTTAAAAACTCTGATGTAATAGGAGGAGCTACCTCTATATATATATAAATAAAGATTTTAAAAAAATACGCAAAGCATTAGGTATAATAAATTTGACATGAAGCGATCTTAGATACATCATTTTTAGGCGAAACAGTTCAAAGAAAATAAATATAATTTTTAGAGAATTTTAATGCTCGTTGGTATTCTACAAGTTAAAATATACTTGTGGAGTACGTATTTTTATATCATTGTCTTTACGCCTCATGAGTATATAAGTAAGTAGTATTTTTATGGACGTGTTGATCGTATGAGCCAGTTTTAAGCTTATAATATGTAGACGTCACATTTTGTTTTATTTCTCAATTTCTGTACTGTAGGTAACAACTGATTTAGTAGAATTGGACCTCAATTTGACACTCAAAGTAGGTATACTAATTACTAACTATGCGGACTACTATAATTATAGTACCTATATAGGTATATATATTATACAGTTGTCTTAATAGTTTTATTTATTTTATTTCACGGGCCGATGGGGCCGGAAGATTCTGGAGTGGAGACCACGGACCGGCAAGCGCAGCGTAGGTCGTCCACCGACTAGGCGGACACACTTACGAACTGATGAAGGTGGAAGACGTTGCCGCATCCCACCGGTCATTTAAGCCTACAGAAGATACATTGGACGTCCTACGGCTGAGATGATAATGATGAAGTTATGAGGATGAAGTGTTTTTTAAACATTTTAGACCATACTTTTGATCTAATGTAACCACCTGATGGAAAGCGATGGTGATCGAAAATGGAGAGTATACTACTTACTAGATGATATCTGTTCCAATATGCTGCGCATTATCATATTTGCCGCTACCATTACTAATATAATAATAAACTACTAATAAATAACGATTTAGTTCATAGGAACATATCCATTACTATAATATACTTGGTAACAAGAGAGAGTGCATAATGAAAATCACATTTGAAAAGCGAAGCAATACGGTCTCGGTTCTAAAACTGATTGCAGTTGCGCATTGGATCATTGATTTCCGATCGTATGCATGTATAACGGCGCCTCTACACGCTCGTCTCGGGGTGTCTCGCGGCGCTCGTAGAGTAAACGAGAGCTTACCGTGTACACGCTCATTTGACCTCCTATTGATTGACACCGTATGTAGCGCTCGTATAGCATAGAGATATAATGACAGAATGATTAGACTTAACCGTGATTTCTGCAATATAACAAACTACATAATCTACAAAATAAAGCATACCCGATATGCAAACATACCTACATGAGAAACTGGCAGTTACGCGCGACTTCGTCCGCATTTATATAAAAGCAAAATTACCATAAAAAGTCGGTAGAAAAGAAGGCGGTGGATGATTTATATCAACCAAAACAGAACCTATACACTTAATTGAACAATACTACTTACGTTTTTGATATATTTTATAGTAAAACTACTTATGTACTTAACAAAGTATGTACAGAAGTCCTTTTAATAAAGTAGTCATTAGTAATAACAACCTGTAGGAGAATGTTTATACGAAAAAAACGGTTTTAGACGATATATTTAACGTTGTCAAATGTCAACACGCTGCATGCACTTCTTCACGCGAACGCGCAGTTGGAGGGCAACTAAACGAACAAGCACTTTCGTTGTCCTCGCGAGACTGACCGAGACTCTTTGCACGGTAATATTATCTACCAGTATTCTGTTTTCGAATCATCTACACGCTCGTACTCGGCCTTTCTCGGGGTGTCTCGACGAGCTTGTAGATGCGCCATAATGGTATGGCTGCATAGAACCACGCATATAAGAGATCAGGAGCAAATTTCTCGAGCACTCTAATCGGATTGTGGGAAACCGGGTGTAATGAAATAGTAAATTGAACTTTATGATAAGTAACCTGACCCAATCCAATATAAATTAATACTGTAAGCTTTTTAAAGAGTTTTTCACACTGAGAAAAACAACATTGTGGCTACATTCAAAAAAATCAATGCGTTTGTCTAAAAATAGAAGCATAAAAATATTCTCAAAAAATATTTTTGGTGACTGCTTCACGCCGAAAGGGCTAACAGGTATGGAATGAAGCTAGTTTTATTGTGAACCTGTAAGGTGATTATTATGTTACTAAAACCCTCGTTTTGAGCGCGCTGCACTTAAGATTCTGGAAACCGAAACAATTGTCGATCGTGATATCGACAACCTGAAGGCAGTTGTTTGGAAGAGATCGCTTGATAAGACCGCCCATTGTAGCTAAACACTGTAAACAGATTCGAAATATATCTTAAAACTTAAGATACTCGTATATTTCGAATCTCATCATCATCATCTCAGCCGTAGGACGTGCACTGCTGAATATAGACCTCCCACATGATTTTACAAAAGGACCAGTTGGAACGGCCTGCATCCAACGTGGTCCTGCAACCTTCATTAGGTCGTCTGTCCACCGTGTCGGTGGACGACCTACGCTGCGCTTGCCGGTCCGTGGTCTCCACTCCAGAACCTTTCGGTCCCCTCGGCCATCTGTTCTGCGTGCCCTGCCCACTGTCACTTCATTTCGAATCTGTTTTTAGTTTATTTTGGTGTCAATAAAGTGTTTCTGTATTGTATTGTAGTATCACGTTAACCTCGTATTATTATTTATAAAAAGATGGGTATTATTAGCAAATGATACGAAAAAAAACATATTTTTTTGTTATTATATTTCCTAATGTTTTAACATTTGGAAATCGAATTGCTAATAATCTAAAAATATTGGTGATTCATCCGCGTCTTGTAGCCTTTTGGGCAAAACTTATTGAAAACTTTTAAGTGTGTCATACATTGGGAAACAACTGTGATTCAATCGATAAGCAGAATTAAGCTCCTAGACAATGGTACTGATTCGCTTGTGCGTACACTAAACTAAAATTCTATAATTGTGCGTACACTAAACTAAAATTCTATAAACTATGGTAGTTCTTATTATGTTAATGCTAAGATCTACATTCGTCTAACACTTAGAACAATAATTCTAAACATATGATTATTCTATTCAATTACGGTTAGTTTTACATCAGCTGAGACTAGTTAGAGCACAAAATTACATGACGATTAAATTTGCACTAAACATACCCACAATTAAACAGAAACGGCAAATTTAAGAATTGTCACTTGCAAGCATTATACGAATTTGGACATAAACATGAACAGAATAAGAACTACAATAATTAACTAAAAATTGATTTTAGTTCGCTAGTTTAGTTTGGTGTTCTGAACAAGCGAATTACTACCAATGTTACATCTATGTTACATCAATGTTTCAATGTTTGAGATCGCTAAAGCAGGCGTTAGTGCTTTAAAAAGTAATACTATAAAAATGTTACATCTCTCCAATACGCCATCAATTTCTCATAGAAAATCATATATAACAAATAATTGGAAATGTTTACGACGCACGTCTTATTTATGACATCAGAAGGTAGGTAAGTGAATAAAGGTTTGTCCACACGGGACCATAAAAAGCATGAGTATGTCCACCGAGAGCTAAGAAAAAAAAAGTCGGAGGATTAGTATGATTTATATTTGAGTATATAGGTAATTAGCGTTTAAAAATCAGCAGTAATTACAGCACACCCGTAAAAGTGTTATGTGTTATCTAGCTATAAATACAAAATACGTAGCTGAAAGTAAATTTAGTTGAACTACATAAAAATAATAAGCCAAAACCAAAAGAGTTTCAATTCAATAAAATCAGTGTGGACGATCCATCGTAACATCGTCAGTCAATTGAGTGGATTTACAGTCTTATAGAGAGCTCATGTAGCGTTTCCAGAGTTATTGACCACTAACAAGTGCTCTAACGAGGGCTTTGTGCCATTTATACGATATGAAGCTGAAAATAATGTTATTCTCTTCTTTTTCTTAGGCGGTGATAGGATTGTACAAATGTTATAAGTTCATTGGGCACATATTTGAGTCTTTGTAGTCCAATAGTTTACCGAGTTGACTGAAAACTTGTGAACTGTTTTCTAAAACTGAATTTATTAACCAAAAAATTTTTACCAAACAAATGGAACCGATTTCAGCACCAAAGTTTTTGGCCGATATCTCGGAAACTGTGCTTTTTAGGGGAAAGAGATAGAGACCATTCTTGAAGAAATAAAATATTGCATCTTATTTTCCTGTAAACTTTTTTGGAAAACTAACTGTTTACGATTTATTACCTATTTAATGAACCAGTTTTTCTATAAATAACACACAAATAAAACTCCTAACGTATAAAAAACTGTATCGGAAATTTAGTGCAACGTTCAGCAGGGCTATTAAGTATCACGGTTGCTAACAAATGTTGATTGAAATCAGGAAAAATGGCGGCTCTATGTCACTTTTGACTACTCCAGTAAGCAAAAATGTTAGAAAGTTGATGACTGGAGCTGACAAAAGTCACATAGAGCGGCCATTTTTTTTATTTCAATCAACATTTGTTAGCAACTAAGATACATAATAGCCCTACTGTTCTATTTTTACTGGCATATACACTCTTTCAAGTCATCTCTGACACTTCATACATCCCATTAGAATTTGTGAATACCCATTTCGTATAAGCACGTTTTTGCCTAATGAAGATGGTATCTATAAGTGCACATATACGATCTTCAATTTACAAACCTTAATCTATTTTTGCAGTTAACGAGATGCCACCCACGACATAAATAAAATAAAAACTAATTTCTTTCAGAGACGTCGTACAGCGTTATCGCTCTCTCCGCGGATCACGTTTAATTTCAGTCACCCTCGCTTCGTTGCATTCGCTGTAAACCGTAGTTTATTACATAGTTAGCCGCAGTAGTTAAATTAATTTTGTGCCTTCAATATCCATTATACATTTTTATTGTTCGATGCATACAAATAAAAACAAATAAAATGTAGTTTAGTAATTTTTTTTTTACCAAAAATGGAACCGACTTCAACACTAAAATGTGTGATAATAGGTAATTTTCTAACGACTTTCAAAAAGGAGGAGGTACTCAATTCGAGTGTATTTTTTATGTTTGTTACCTCATAACTTTCGACTGGTCACCCATCCACCAAATCTCAAAATTATTTGCTGGTGATTCCCGTGTGGTCCCACTTAAATTTTATCAAATTCAGTCTAATAGTTTTTGAGCTACACTCCAATAGCTGAATAGAATGGAAGTCGGTATCAAAATTTTCAAATTAAACTTGAGAACTTCATCATTTTACCGACTTTAACAAGTTGTTTTACACTTTTTAGTGTTGAAGTCGGTTCCATTATATGTACATAAAAAAGAAACTTTTTAGTAACCCTTGCTACTTAAGGGATCGATTATCATTCACCGTCAATATACGGATATCATCAAGATAGGCGAAGCACTTTTTAGTTATTGGAGTGTAACTCTAAAACCGCTTGACCGAATTTGATTAAATTTAAATGGGACCACTTCGAGTAGTCCCATTTAATAATAATATAATTTAGTAAGTATGCTCTTTTAAGTAAAAAAAGAATTTAGAGAATCCACAATTAAGGGAAAAGTTGGTGAACATACATACATTAAAAAAAGTCGAACATAGAGGCTAACCCTTTTTGAAGTCGTCAAAATAAAACTTGGCTCACGGGCATTTATGATCATAGTGCGAGTTGAATAAAACTGGGCTCGAATCTAAATAAACAAGTTTGGTATGCTATACTATACTCATGCAGAAATAACATTTT
Organism: Selenia dentaria; assembly: GCA_917880725.1. Classification (NCBI taxonomy): domain Eukaryota; kingdom Metazoa; phylum Arthropoda; class Insecta; order Lepidoptera; family Geometridae; genus Selenia; species Selenia dentaria. The sequence continues at coordinate 16,319,568 of OU862899.1, read as the reverse complement.
ATATCATTCTTTGGGTGAAGGATGAATGAATTAGGTAGAATACCTTCTGAACTGAAGATGTGTCAGTGTTTTTACAGAACTATTATTGACTAGCTGACCCGCCACTCGCGCGGCCTCGCGGGATACGGTTAATTACCGTTTTATAACTATCCCACTGGAACTCATTAATTTACCGGGATCAAAAGTATCCTATATATTGACCAGGGATATAATCTACCACCATACAAAATTTTATTTTAGATCGGTCTAGTAGTTTCGGAGATTAGCCCGTACAAACAGACAGACGAGCAGACAAACAAACAGGGAAGCAAGAAACATACAAACAGAGAAAATAAAAATTAAAAAACTAAATCTAACTAGTTCGATTTCACTCCTTACATCCCCCTGACTCGTTTTTTTATATTCATTGTACAGAAATTCGACCTATACAGTTATATTATATGTACTCGTAGATAGAGAAGAGATGTACTCCTTGTAATTATCTTAAAATAAAGTCAATAATACATATTTTTTTAAAACTGAAGATGTATATGTATCTATGCTTATTTTTAAGTGTGTGTAGTGTATATATTTTAATAGTATCTTTTTACATAAAAATAAAAATAAATGTTATTTGAGTGAGATAAATTACATATCGTCCAACGCAATTCGAAGCTGCTTCTTCCGGCAAACCGTGTCAGACGTCTTGACCGTGACTTAGGCCACCCATCCAAGCACCAAAATATATCTACTTGATTTAAATCGTATGGATACGCAGTTCTTTAAATCATTAACACATCGCCTAGTTTTACGAGTAGAATCTAAAATCTCATTAGTTTCACAAGAACCTATGTACCTGAGGCTGAGCATTTGAACCTTCTTTATAGTCTACGCACTTTATTTAGAACGTACAGTTCTAAATGCTTTGGGTGCACTTTGTATTCATTCTGACGACGCTCTCTTTCAGCTTAAACAATGAACTCAGAGCTCGTTAACCAGTAATTTGTTACTTTACAACAGCTGATTATTCCTCCTTCGTTTCATCTCGTCCTAGTCATTTGTACACAGAGCATCGTAATGATGCAACGTATTAAAATTATTTGCGATATCTCTAAGTTACCGGGTCTTAAGATTCCGTTGGCTCAGTATAATGCCAATTTTAACTGAGTAAAGTTACCTTATTGGCAGTGAATAGCTGAATATTGTAGTAGTATTTTCTGCCGACTTCTAAGAATGGAGGCGGTACTCATTCAACTGTTTTTTTAATATTTGTTACCTCATAACTTTTGACTGGGTGAACTGATTCTCAAATTTTTGTTTGTTTGAAAGCTGGTGCTTCCCGTGTGGTCCCATTTAAATTTCATCAAATTCGGTAAAGTAGTTTTTGAGATACACTCCAATAACTGAATAGAATCGAAGTAGGTATTAAATTTTTCAAATTGTACTTGTATTCATTTCACGTTATACTAAATCACAAACTACATTTTACTTTGTAACCTTGTGCGAGACGAGCAAGATGCTCTGCATGCATCACGCTAGCCATTCTGAATTTTAAACTTCAGCGGCATAAAAAAACGGCAAGGCATATCGCTGCGCTCATCATCTTGAGATATATATAAGAATGTTAAATCTCTTGCCCTGTGATTTCACTGAAAAAAAAATCCCTTCAAAACAAAACATAGCAATGTTTGCACACTACTGCTTCGGGTTGTATAACGGGTAAAACTGGTACTTGGGGACTCTGCCAAAATCCTATTTATAAACCACTACACGAATCGAAACCACATTGTTAAACCACTCCTAGCTACTACTATTACTATTGTTGGAACCTGGCTGTTCAAAGATATTTATAACTGCCTGCAGCTCCCATATAATCTCCATTATCTACCAAACAGTTTATAAAGTTCACGAACTCTATGAACAGCTCTCAGTATTCTTACAACCGTACAGACTTCCCAAGTCCGACGTCATTTGAAATAAGATCTCTTTATGAGCTTAGTGGTTTCAAAGTGGACCAAAGAGCTCTAGAAAATTCATTTACGAAAAAATGGTTTAGTATTAAGTGAGTTGTATAGATAAACATATCTAATTTGTTCAGAGCATACTCACCTATACGTAGTATGTGCAAGTTATGCAATTCTTTAGAATATAATAGTCTGATTAATCTATGATGCAATCAACAACATGATTTATGTAGACATAATCTATGACAGCCCTTTAAAGCTACGTAGCCTCCTGCCTTGCGATCCTCTAATGATTCGTCGATGCGCTGAGATATATCCCTTGTACATAAGGTTGTTTTTCCAACGTTTCTTGTCATCTCGTCATTTGTTTCACTGATGTTATCAAAGATGCAACGATGTTTGCTCTTAGAGAATCGCACGGCTGATGGCACCAAATGGTCACAATAACCTCAACGGAGTGTGTTGATATCTAGATTTACACTTATTGTAAGCTATTAATTTAAGTTGTTACAATAAGAATATGTACCTAATCTAAGGATAGGTAAATATAGGTAGGTAGTGTTTTTGTTTTACGATCACTCAACTTTGTAAAACGCACCCTTTATGTTCAGATAGTGAAGCATGCGGTGCTAGATTGTAATTGGTATTGCACATAGTACATTACTCTAGAAATGCTTTGTTTTAAGTTCGTATTACTACTGTAAGCAAACCAAATAAATAAATTACAATGTAGCGAAATAAGATTAATGCCTCATTAGCATGGCAATGTGTAAAAAAAGTATCTGTTACAAAATCATGACTGTGATTCGTGTATTTGTGATCTAGAGAGTAGCACGATATGATATCGTATTACACAAAATAATTAACAATTAGGACTTTTCCCATTTAACGCAATAATGATAATGATCACCGGGAATCTTATTTATATTCTACATAGTGTGGAAATTGGTTATTCAATAATATCAGCCTTATGCTCTCTAGTGCATCTCTAAACGAAATAGGTTAAGGCGATCCTGGCTAAGAAACGCCTTACAAGAAATAGCTATTGAGGGACACATACATATAACACCAGTCGGCAAATAAAGCGTTAATGGCATACAACTATGGCAGATGTTAATCATGATAAACTAGTGTTTGTTTTCGTAACATTCAGTAATATATTACATTCAGGTCTTAAGGACAGCTGTTGGATAACACCATTAGAAGCTTGGCAATAGGTTTTCAGTCTTGAGGTTGTTGATAGGCAGGTAGGTACCAGAAGCAGCCTTACCACCTTTACCACGACCATATATCAAGCCCGCTTTGCGAGTGGAGTTAAAATTGATTTTGGCGCTGTGATCGATCGTCATTCCAAATCAAGGAAACCGCGACAACGTAGACCCATGTGACGTCATGGATTACGTCACCAAGGACGCTATTTTGCGATTTCAACGACCATGCTACAAACTGAAATCACTGCGAGCAGTTCTGTCAAAAATGACAGTTCGTCGAAATTTGCGTGATGCGCTAGCATGTGTGAGTATGTTTACTTTTATCGTTCCTGCAAAACAACATTTTTTGTGGCCTGTTAGTATATTATGCAACTAGTGAATAAAGGACGGATTTAAAGCGAGGACCATAGATGAATCACGAGTAAGCGAAGGATTATAACGACTGAACCACGACCGCAGGGAGTGATTCGTGATGATTGAATCACGAGCGTAGCGAGTTATTCAAGTGTTAGAATCCTGAGCGATGCGAGTGGCCCTCGATATAAATCCGTTTTATTCAAGAGTTGCATACTATACTTTATACCATGACTACGAGAAAAAGAAACAATTTAAGCAAAAATAGACATTTAATGAAGTAAAAAGGAAGGTTAAATTAATTAATATGCACATTAAAACTGGAACAATTTAAAAGTAATTTCTAATATTATTATTATATATTTTTTCTGCAAATAACACAATACAGTTTTTATTCTATTGCTAAACTACTTGTCACAAATATATAAAAAAACCAATCAAACCTAGAGGAGTTCTATATTTGCACAAAGAGTTTGTATCGAGTATTCAAGCAAGCAAGTTGTTTAAGCATTGAGATGGAGATCCAATGTATGGTATGTTCTAAATTCAAACACCACAAAATAGTGATTAAAAGGTCTTTTTATTTACTGTTTTCAGTGAATAAAATAAGCTTTTTAGAGGGAGAATGGTATAAAAATATATTTTCATGGTTTGTTGTATCGTTTCCATAACGTCTCGTTAAATATCTTGTAAGAAGCGTACAATCACTGCACAGTCAGCCATACCATGAGCAACGCGAGCGGGAATCAATCCATTCTGAATGGCTGATAGATCTCATCTGTCAAAAGCGCGATATTGAATCGGAATGAAAAACAGTCATAATATCGCAAAAATCGGTGTTGACTGGAGTCAGTCCGATTGGACTCGGAAATCAAGAAAGATGTTACTTGCATTAAAAGCTGTAAGACCGAGGTGTATTGGTCCATCAGCGCTCGGGTCAGAGAACGATACTTACACTGGGCTATAATCACTTAAAAATAGCTCCTAATATAGCATAACTATTTGAAAATTGCATAACTGTAAAAAGTTGCCGCAGCGGAGCTTGACTTGGTGATCTTAATTCTTAACCAATCAACAAGTTAAGCAACGCTTGCCGTGGCCAGGAGTTGGATTGGTCTGTGCTAGTGGCATTATAATTATATATCTGACATTTAATTTTTTGGTTTATATTTATATATGATTATGATTTTTATGTGCTTGATTTTATTTTTATGAGTCACGTTACTTGAAATAAACAATTTTGATTGATTGATTGATTATTCATCTGAGCGTTTCCGTGCTTTGGAGAGCACCATATGCCGTCGTCGGTCCGGGTTCTTTGACTTAGGACAATAGTCGTTAACAGGCATTCGGGCGACCTGAAAACTTCGGCATGAGTTGGCCGCTAGCCTATCCACCAAGCCGCACTGGACCCTCGTGTTGGATTATGACCCAACTCCCGAGGGGGAGGCTCGAGTCCCAGCAGTGGTAATATAATGTTCTGATCATGAATACCTGTACAAAATAGAAAGAGTCGTTATGCAAAATAGAAAGAGTCATGACTCTTTCCATTTTGTTGGAACGGAAACGGATTGAAGTAATTTAAGCATCAGCTGCAACGCTCTTGAACCGAACAACGGATATTGAAATTCTTCAGTGATGAATTCTACATTCATTCTACGTTTCCCGCTGGAATATATTTCATTCCCTGAGATCTAAAGAAATATCGCTTATTTTACAGCGGTATTTTTTCACTTAGATATACAGAAGTAAACGAATAACTTAGCATTCCATGGTCCATTGTATTGCAGAGATAGGAACTGCAAGCAGATGTAGCTTTACGGTACTTGCTCTTATATTTACAGTGTACGTACAACCTATAGATACTTACCTCCACTGCCCGAGTTCCCTCAAGCCAAGAAAATTTGGCTAGTCTAAGCTAATCTACTGCTAATTAGACCTCAGGGAGGACTATGGAGTATAATGCAGCTCGTTAGCTAAGTAGCCAGCGTTATGGTGTGGCCGCAAGTGCTTTGATGTGCTGTGCCGTGGGTAGTTGCGCGGTGAGAGGCACCTGTCGCCATAGATTTCACAATAGTTACAGCTTTTCATCCCCGCACCACGCCTGTCCCACTTAAGGCGCGGTTCAATCCTAATTTTAAAACAATTTACGATGCTTTACACCAGGTTGAGAATTGCTTATCAGATTGGACGATGTAATGCGAAGATGCAATTGAATACGTGCTAATACTTTTATATTTATTTCGTATAATCAAATGATTAAATTTTATTGATAAAGGAGTCCACAGTTCATTAGTAAATTTCATTGGGAATTCGAATATGATAGGTACGTTGTTTGACATATATTTGCCCATAATTGAATAAAAATGCTTTTTCCCACAAACCACGTAAGGAAAATTACAATATTTAGGGAAAGCCGATGTTTTTCTATCGAGCCAAGTTTGCTCAATCGTGTATTGGCTCCCATTCTTCATAAGAACGTATATTCAATTTACACTACGTTTCTTTTCGAACTTCAGTTATTAGGTTTAAGCATCGAAAAATTAAGTTTTCACGAAGTCGAACACTGAAATTTGGTCGTAATCGATACTCATATCGGCTTAAGGTGCGACACAGCATTTGTGGCCACACTATAGTGTGGGTGTTTAAACTTTTAAATATCGCCAAAAGTCCTCCAACATGGCCTAACGACTGTTGTTCTAAGACAGCTACTGAACGGTTTAACATGCCTTCCGAAGCACATTTGCGCTCAGTTTTAGATAACTAGCCTACTACACTTATTTGTGAGCACAGCAAGGTTCGCGTAACATTTCACCAGTTACGAACCTTTGTAAGATAGCTCCTATGAGTATAAGCGCTTTATGACCATTAGAAAGAGAGAAGAATAAAACTATTCATATTCCTTACATCTCACAACACTTCGACAAATAAAAACTACTATTCTACAGAACGTGTTAGACAATATACACAGTTAATGATATGTAATTTTGTGTGATACAAGTTATAAGTCCCTAATTAACATACGCTAGGGTTGCCCCTAAGCACTGATATCTTAACAAATACATTCATAGTTAATTTGTGATGTCGTAATATTTTACGCTATGGCATCATGTTTTGTACACCTACATCACCTTATAGTAGAAGCGCACTTTGGCAACTGCAAGTTGCGACCGTAATACTCGCGGAGCAGGCGATTCGTTTACTAATTTCCAAGCTTAAAACTTCCATATGGTGTATTTTACTTGTTTTGTGTCTTAACACACAATACTCGTACTATATATAAAATAAAAAAAAATTGGCACCCGGCGATCACCTTGAGATCGATACAGCTCCTTAGCCCCTTGTGAAAATGTTAGTTTCAGACAGATAGCAATAGCACTCCCAATGAATGGAATTAATTAATCGCCTGTCTGGCCCCGGATAGATTCAATATAAGAGTGTTCAAGTCAGACAGGTACTAATATAGGTAAAATAGGTTTGCATCTTAGGTAGAAATTTTACCATTATCTTTGCCAAATAAATTATGTAATTTTTTTTAACGCCAACTGATTCATTTGACATTTTCAAAACTATCTCTGACCTAAAAAATACGGCTAGTGTAGGTAATGATGAAATATCAACCAAAATTATAAAAGACGTCGGAATTGTCATAAGCCCAGTATTATGTTACATAATAAACATGGATGTGTATGGAGTTAGGTGTTTTCCCTACTAAAATTAGCAATTGTTAAACCTATTTTTAAAAAGGGCCAAAGAGATAATATAAGTAACTATAGACCGTAGCCCTTTTAGCAATATTCTCTAAAATATTTGAGAAAGTTTTATATAATAAACTAAATAATTACTTTGAAAATAATAATATGTTTGTTAAAAACCAATATGGCTTTAGGAGAAACGAAACAATAAATATGGCAATCTACGTATTTCTACATAAAGTCTCAACAAACGTAGACAATGCAAAAGTTGCTGTGATATATGGATATGTCAAAAGCCTTTGACCATGTCGATCATAAGATATTATTGAGAAAACTGTTAAATTATGAAATAAGAGGCAAAGCTCACAAATTGATTGAGTCATATTTTAGTCATAGGACCCAAATTACTGAAAAACATAGAATTTGCTGGCGAAACAATATTGATACTATTTACTCTTCAGACACAAAGAATGTATGTTTTGGTGTACCACAGGGAAGTGTGCTGGGTCCTTTGTTGTTTCTAATATACATTAATGACTTTACCACTGTAACGAATTTCCATATGACATTGTTTGCTGATGATTGTACTATTCTATTTCTTATATAATTAGTTATAAGTTTTAGTGTTAAATCTCATTTTTAAGTGAACCTTGTTCTTTATGAGAAATAAATTCTTTAAACCCTATTTACATTTGATAAAAAATCTGCTGACATGGAACATACTATAAATTATAATTTGACATTGCTAATTGATTGGTTGACATTAAATAAATCGAAAATAAATATAGATAAAACGAAAGTTATGAACTTTAAGTTACGAAATAATGATTCATTAAACATTGACAATAACCATAGCGGAAATCGTATCAGTGAAATCGACACTACAAGGTTGTTAGGTTTAGAAATAGATAATAAATTGACTTGGAAACCACATATTGACAAAATATATAAAAGACTGTTACAATTTGCATTTGCTCTAAATAAATTGAGATTAGTAGTAAATGAAACACCGTTGCTGACGGCATATCATGGGCATGTTGCCTCGATACTGCGATATGGAATCTTGTTTTGAGGCAACTCCACCAACAATTTGATAATATTCAAAGTACAAAAACGTTGCGTTCGAGCTATGTACGGGCTTAAGCAAACTCACTCGTGTAAAGATTATTTTAAGAAATTACAACTGTTAACATTACCTTCGATGTACATTATTGAGGTAGCCATGTTCGTAAAACGCAACCCTGAAATATTTGAATTTACTCCTGCTGGTACTCGACGGGCAGGGAACCTGCGACATTGCTCAGAGAGTAAACTATTCATGCGCAAGAGTGTGTTCTGCATGGCACACAAGATATATAATACCATTCTAAAAAGAATTAGATGTATTGAAAGTGTTGTTTTGTTTAAAAACGTTCTTAACAAATTTCTTGTAGACAAAACATATTATACAATTGGGGATTTTTTAGAAGATAAGAATCTTACATGACATTGTACATAAAGTTTTTACTCCATACTGTGTTATGACATAATTGCTACAATTTTTAAAATTTATTTGACATACGAAATTAAAATTATGTTTATATGTATTAATCTTGCATGTTTCGTATTAATGTTATTATTATTCTTAGTAAACATCTTGTATGCTTATTAAGCGGATCTAGTGAAATTATTTAATTTTAACATCACATGTATATGTACTACCTAGATCCACAAGGTTTAAATAAATGATTGATTGATTGATTGAAACTATTTCATAGGATACACATTTAATTTAATTTAATTATTCATTATTTTGACATTGATTTTGGTATAATAATATTTTGTTTAATTTATTTCGTTTTGATTTAGTTTAAATTCATGTTAGTATAATTTAAATGGATTTGACACAATTTAATTTAATAATTGATTTTAATGTATTTATGATATTGTTATATACTTATTATAAGATGTAAGAAATGGATTTAAATCTGAAATAAACAATTAATTGATTGATTTAAGTACAGTGGTTAACGAGTGTAGTTGTCTTAGAGCCCAGTGGACATAGCACGGATAACTGCGTAAGTGTAACGTAACGTGTCGTTCACGTGAACCAGTACAAACTATCATTTATCTAGGGCAACTCTGACACAGATTTCTTAGTTTGTTCACATAATTATTTCATTCTGTTGAATGAACTAAGGCAAGATACACACACGATATAGGATCACATAAGATGTATATCCTTAGTGCGTTCGAATTGCTGTGATGTCATGGTGTTTGCATTCGTGTAAAGAAGCAAAATTTCATTATTTTGCAACTTTTGCTTACACTCTAATCACATCTCAAGATAAAATAGTACCTTACGTCTGAGACGTGGGTTAAAAATTTTGAAGCTTCACGAACGCTGAACAAACCAGCCCATAACGACAGTTCAACCCACAGAATCCCAATTCGCACGTTTTCAGCTAAAATAGCTGTTATTTTTGCCAATTCAAGTTAACCTAACGCAGGTACCTAATATAAGAAAGATACATTCCGTGAAAAAATCACTGCCAATAGTCGGTTAGTACCGCCTTAATATCGATGGCGTTTAAAGTTTTTGCCTTTTGCATATGTAGGTACCTACCAAGCGTTAGTGTACAGGATTCCCTTTGCGCTATCGTTCGCTGCGTAGTTGACCGACCCCGTCGTCAGACGGCGGTGTACAAACGGCCTTTCTCAATCTCTCTCTTTTCTCTAATTCTATTTATGACTTTTTCCCCTTTATAATTGGACTCTTAAGACTACCTAAGTACCTAAATATTTATAGTTTCATCAAGTTAGATATAAGTAGCCAGACTCAAGTCACAGTCACATATATAAGTCTAGGTCACTGTCCTGTCCATGTCACGTGCTAGTAATACGGCGGAGGCATTACTAAAATTGTCTAAGTGCGAGGCGGGACGCGACGACGAGCGCACCGCACTCAAGATCCTGAAGAAGGATTCCAGACGAAGTCGAAACATGCGCCGATCGTGATATCGACAATGCGTAACTCTCACGATAATCCTGTTTTATTATCACGAAATTATAATAAACGTGAGTTTCACTAATATAACTTTCTAAGGCAAACACACAAAATGTTTCATGATTTTTAACCGATTTCATAACAAGTACAATTAGAAAAATTTAATACCGACTTCCATACTATTCAGTTATTGTAGTGTATCTAATTTGATGAAATTCGACCATACCATTAAATGGGACCACAAGGAAAGCACCAGCTTTCAAAAAAAAAAGAATTTTGAGAATCGGTTGACCCAGTCGAAAGTTAAGAGGTAACAAACAAAAAAAAACAATATACAGTCGAATTGAGTACCTCCTCCTTTTTTTTGGAAGTCTGTAGAAAAGGAGGAGTTTTCTCAATTCAACCGTATATTTTTTATGTGTATTTGCGGATAACTTCGTCAAGAATTTTGATGATTTTATATATATACTTCTGAGGTGGTCCCTTTAAAATTTCATCCAACTCCGTCCAGCAGGTTTTGAGTTACGCTCCAATAACTGAAAATTTTTCGCCTATTATGCTGATATCATGAATGGCATTGATCCTGTAATTCAAGGGTCACTAAAAAGGGTCAGAAAACGCAATGCAAGCAATATTGTGATAATATGTACTTATGAACTATCACAGTATAGACTTCAACAAGTTATTTCACCCTTTTAAGTGTTAATGTCGGTTCCTTTTTTTGGTAAAAAAAATTGTTCACTTTGCCTGCACTCTTTTACCATACAACTACATGATACATGAAACCGCAGCATACGACGTGCCGCAGCGGCACTACTGGTTTCTATGTATTTCTATGATATATCATTCGTAGTTAGCGACACGAAGCTAGCGTCATGTCGTCGAGCGGCAGACGACACTGTCGCCCGACCGCAGATTAGTAGTGCCGCTACCGGGTACCTATCTGCCTAGTAAAACCACTGAAAAGCTTTTAAACTAAACCTTTCGTATTGCTTTTCAAATGGTTGATGCCATCTGCAGTTGGGTTCGAAATCATGACTGCAGCGACATGAAGCGACGACGTGTCGTCAGCTGCTGCTACGTGTAGCCGGCTACCAACCTGCACCTTTACGTATGCATATGCATGTACCTACCTAATTAAATTGCAATCTTGCCAATAGACTGATGAGTAAATATTGCAATGTATAGAGAAAAATCACAACTCCAGACAGGATTCCAACCCGCGTCTTAAAATCCAATCCAACAATCCGTGTCAGACGCCATGACCAACTAGGCCACCGGGCTTAACGTCCTAGCATCGAATTTTAACTCTTTATATGATTTTAACCATCGTTAGGGGACGGAGCGACATCTATTATCCAACCGAAGAAGAATGTATACCTAACTTTCGTATTGATGTCGCAAACCTTCGCAATTTTATAATATGATTTTTAAAGCACTAACGCCTGCTAAGCGATATCATCCTTGGATGTGATTGAAACCCGCGTCTTTCGACAATCTGTGTCAGACGTCGTGACCGCTGGGCCACCAAGGCTTACCGTCCGGGCATCGAATATTAACTCTAAAACTCTAAATGATTTTAACCGTCGTCGTAAGGGGACGAAGCGACATCTATTAAACAGTTTGACAGTATTATCCAACCGAAAGTTTTTTTTAATACTTATAGAGAGAAATCATATTACAAAAACTAATGAGTAATTTCAATTTAAATTAATTTGATAAATGGTCAAAAGACTAAAAAATAAGGCTTCGTAAGTCATCCACAATAATATCTTCCATGAGAATAATCGAAGTAAGTAATTTAAATTCACGAAGTCCAATCAGTGGAACCAATCCTCTGAGAAATTTGATAAGTCTTCCAACTCCGCTTTAAAATTAAATGATTGATTGTGAGTGGCAATGAATGATAATGGTAGCTGAAGAAGCTGTCTGTTTTGTTACTTTGGTTCGATTTATATAAGTGTTTCATCGAAATTCATAATATTTGTCATATATATTATTTCGTCAAGATCTTGACCAGTTTTGCTTAACTTTTCTTTCCGAATATAACCAAAATCGTCCAGTTTCGCCAGACTTAAATTATGCTTATTTTGCTGCTTATTGCTTTATCGCAAATATATAACCTGTTGGCGTGGAAGGTTCAAATGTATACATTTAGGAAAATTTGTGTAAATTGAATGAAGTAGGCACACCTTGTCGTTGTCCTAGGCATATAGAGAAAAAAAAACATGTTTTTTATATTTTATGAACCCATATTCAATTTCTTTGCTCTGCAGCTAATTAATAACGATTGCGCTACTGAACGCACTTCGCAACATCACAGAACAGACAATAGTGACTACGCGAGACATACCTACCCACAGAATAGGTTACGTTCCGGGAAGTGCCGAAATCACTCGCGGCGTTCGCACACCCATTCCATTAGAAGCCCGCGATCATCGTGAGCGAGCTCGATTCGTCATCGATGACGTCACCGAAAACGCTCACAACGCTCGCAGATTGTAGGTGGGTTTTCGTGGTCGTTTGCGAGCTGTCACTGTCAAACATCAAATGTATAGGATTCTATCGATTTTTGACATAAAAGTTGGCGCGCTTTTCGCGACCGCGTAACTGTTCTACTTGGGTTGAACAATGCAAGCATTCATTCCAAACGGAACGCTAAACCGGGGCGCGACAGTTGTGAGCGTTGACGGTGCTTCACGGAACGTAGCCTACGTACAACGACGTACGAACCTGACGACGGCTGGCCCGGGCATCGTCCGCACGTTGTACCTATTCTAAGCGGGTAGTTATTGCTCACATATTTACTGCTATTTATTCTGCGATGTTGCGGTGCGTCGGGTCGTACGTTCAGTCGCACTGTCTCTTAGCTGTGAAGCGGTGAATATGGGTTCATAATAATAAAAAAATAATGTGTAATTTTTCTTTTACTTTCATGACCAGGTATCGATTCCAAACCACCCTGTTAAATATTGTTCACTAATTAACAAATACCTTATATATAAGAAAATATATAAACAGCAATAATATATCTACGTCACCCGTTAGAGTTGGATACATGAAAGCAATGTGCGATGGAATTTCGAATTAATCGTTGGTCTGATGAGGGTAGAATATCTTAATTGAAATCGGTTCAACCATTTTGATTTTCTTCGGTTTCGTGGAACTTAAAGGAATCTGGATCCTGATGCCGTTTAAACCTTGGAATTAAGATACTACAATGTATAGTTTTTATTATGACGTTTATATATTTTAGCACGCGGAGTTGAAGCGTCAGGCGACCAGAATGGTGGTTAACAAACTTGGGAAAATAAATTTAGAATAGCTATTCAACGTGGAAATGCAATACACAACAATGGCTTTTATTGATTTTATTCTTCGTGTTTTGATTTGTGTCTTCGTGTTTTGACGTGTGCTTGATTATTAAGTATTCGTAATAGTGCCTGAGTGTGGGCAAAGTGATCAAAACATGAAACGACGTTTTGCGTTTTCCTCGTCTCATCAATAGCCTTACATTAGGTACTAAAACTTTCTAAAGCGAATAACGACATTTCATGATTCTGTTCAGTTTGCCTACACTGCACTATTATATATGCATAACTGTTAATAATCCATCACTATTACACGTCATAACTCGTAGAAATAAAAATCTAGAAAAAATACACAAATTTGTTGCCATTGTTTGGTATTTTTCCCGCTTTTAGGAAGTTTAATATCAAGGCATTATTATTATTTATTATTATTATCATATTATTCATTCAGAACTATGAGATAATATCACAACCTCAGATTTAGGGCCACAAACAACAAAGGGGATGCCCTTTGTGCAATTGCAATTCAATTTAGATTGTTTATATGCATTTGATTAGGATCACCAACACTATTTTGTCTACTAATCTATTATTCCAAAATTTTAATGTAATAATATATTTTTCACTTCAGTAACTCAAACGTGTAGGTTTTGCTGCCTGAAATCACAGAGCAAAATTCGATTTTACTTACTGAGTGACACAAAGTAACTTTAAAATTAAGCGTTATATGTACCTACCTATTTTGTTAGTCATACAACTCGAAACATTCACACTCTATCTCTTTCCCGCCATTAGAAAGAGAGAGAGACAAAGACTAGCCGTGCGATTTTCTAATGATTCTTTTTGAAGCTCACCGTTGTCACATACTTTATGGGATATCGCCCCTGTACATAAGATTGTATTTCCAACGTTTCATGTCATCTCTTCATTTGTATTACGGATGTTGTCAAAGATGCAACGATTTTTGCTCTTAGAGAATCGCACGGCTGCTCTTTCGAAGTTCCGATTTTGAATCCGACCTCAAAGACAAACACCTTCGGAATTTCGTAATAACTAAAGAAATTTAGCAAAAAATATAATTATGTATTTTAATGTAATTTATTGAATTGATACCTCTATCTACAATGTTAATTATTTTGATTCACAATAAATAGTTATTTCAATCTATTACTGTTTATTATTTAATCTCCTAAAGTGTTCTCGCTGCTGAGTGAAGTGTAGTGAAAAGTTATGTGTGTTACACGAGAGCAAAGTTTTTTGCATCTCGTGCCTTTGCATCCTCGCCACACTCAGGATTCAAAATCAGCACTCGCAGCAAAAAACGACTCCGCTCTCTTGTTGCACAAATAACTATAAGCTTTATTTAAAGATTTAAGATTTAGATTTGCACATTACTATTCCATAGGTATTTAATTTTTTATTACACTTTCGAATTGTAACTTGCTATTTCGCATAACTTTAGCTATCATTGATATGGGAGAGGCCATTGATTTCCGAAACACAGTGGAAACTAGTTCGGAAACGATGGATTCATACATTTATTTTGTACAAAAATCTATGTGAATTAAACTTATTTGCATTTGTATTTGTATAAGTGTATGGATCTTAAGTATTGTAAAGGATAATCTTCGAGTTGGGAGTCAAATGTTTATGTCCATGAAGTCGGTTCCCAAACTATACCTTGAGGTTGTGTGATGACACGGCAGCAGTGTCTGGAGCTATTAAAGGATACAAGCTGCGCCCCATGACCCCATGAATAAATCGCGTATGATTTAATATAATTTTATCCCAACGTTTCGAACACTACAATGAACATGGTCACGGACTGGTTGACAGTTGTCTGTTATAAAGATAAGGAAATTATTTTTCATACCACCTGCTCGAAAATGTTCAATTACATATCACGCAATCTCTACGTAAAGCAAGGCATTACATCCCCGAGGCTGTAATGTTGTATGAAACTCCAATGGGTGTAAAGTGATTTGGATTTGGAACGTTAGTTGTAGGAAAACTCTTAGTACGGAGTAGATACGGGCAATGTGAAGAGAGTTTATTCGAAAGTCGAACCGGCCACAGCACACAGAAACAAAAGGGCGCGATTGTAATGAATTTCGAACAATACACGGTGTTTGGTTTTATTTTAACAACTTCTAAAAAATGTTCTAATTTTGAACATAGTGTTTACCTGTGCCGAAATATCGGGAGCTCCAAAACCAATAAAATCGTGAGTACTAATTATAACTTAGTTAACAACCGCGAAAGTCTAAAACAGTGTTTTCCATAAAATGTGCCTTCCAAAAATCTCTGTCCCTCCATAACTGGACAAATGTGTCCAATTTGAATATTACCTATTAGTTTTTTTTTTTTTTAACTAAATAACTGCTTTTTATATAGCTCTGAGTATTTATTGTCTCGCAGTAGGTATGAAAAGTAGAGTATGGAGTATGGACCACGAGGATAAAGTCTGTCTTCGTCTTGGGCGACTTGAACCCTTTGCTTCACTTAAGACTCTACATAACTCCCTCGCTTCGCTCGGGAATTAAATTTCAATCCCCTCGTTGCCCGTAGGTATTAATTCTAGAGTCCTCGTTACACTCAGGGTTCAATATGCCGCCCGTGACGTAAGAGACTATTTTGCTCCCTCGGTACATAATGTACTATTTATTTATAATCATATAAACGTTCCCGACGATCGCAATTATCACTTACAATGTCCAGAAATCTTGCAGCATTGTTCTGGCTTTGGCTAATAAATTGATGTATAATAGGTATTCGTGTAAGCTTACTTTTGTAATGAACATAACGTTATACTTCATCTTTCGTTACTAATAAGTTGTTAGTTTAATTATTGTAACACGCAGTACTATGATATCGTCAATAATACTAAAGGTTCATATTTTTACCACATTTATATCATTCTACGTTTTAGAAGCTCCACATAGTAAAACTAAACAAATAGAGGCGAAATAGATCGAGTGATCGAACGGATGAGCTTTCGATCCCCGTCCACTATTTCCATCAAAGTTTGAATCTCAATGGGTATAGGGTTACCATGAGTTAACCTAATTTATATAGTCTAGTTAGTTTTGCAAGTTTGACGTATTTTTGTATAACATTTTGTTATTAGTTTGTCAGAATAGTATACAACTGGTTCCGCTCCGCGGTTTCACCCGCGTGGTGATGGATGATGATGAGGAGGAATGAAATATAGATAGTATGAGAAATCGAGAAAGAATTGTTTGAACCAGTTAAGTAGTTATACATGTATCCATTACAAACAAACAATCATTTATTTTTCCCCTTTGTTATTAGAGCAGATAAGGATTAATACCAATAATGCGTAAGAAGTAAGAATAATGTAGTAGTTATTATTACGCAGATTACAAAATGAAAAAGTATTTATTGTGACGTAACTGTAATAGTTAGACATACGGTAATGTGTACTTCTTTGTAGGTATTGACGTCTTCTATAAAACTGTAGTACGTCACTTTGCTCTATTGTTAATAGCATAGACTAATATTATATCCACACCTTGGGTTACATTATCGAAATGTTCATACGGATTCCTAACTTTAATGATAATATTATATAGTCTATGTTCATCAGAGAAAATGTAAGATTCTAATGGTGAAAGAAATTTTCTTCTTCTATTTAATTCAAACAAACAAATAAATCTTTCCTCTTTATAATTTTAAGTGTAGAAAATTTCAAGCCTAGTTTCATTTAACATACCATAAACTTTAGTAAAACTTAAATACCTAGTTAAAAATTAAGAAACTGTACTAACTGTAGGTACCTGTACTCTAACTTCCTAATTTATATAACTACTAGCTGCGCCCCGCGGTTACACCCGCGTGGTGATGGATGATGCTGATGATGATGAAAAGTATACTATATGTTATATTCCAGCGCCCCATCTTTCTACATACCAAATTTCATTAAAATCCATTAGGTATTGCTTGAAAGAGTTACAAACATCCATACATACAAACATTCGGGTTTATAATATTAGTAGGACTGAAATAGAGCAATATAGTGTAAATATATTTGTTAAAGACATAGACCATCATATAAGGATGTAACGTCTCAATTACATCTGTGCCTTTCCGAATTTTTGCCAAATCCACGGCACAAAACGTCCGCATCCATACGTCAGTGTTATCTGTTTATGACAGCTGACGTTATGTCATATCCAATCGACTTCGTAGATGACAGGCGAACGCGATCGTCCATTGACCTTTTTTCAGGGATCGTGTCGACGCGGTCAGGCAAAAAGTCGGAAAGGCACACATGCAGAATGAGACGTTACAAGGTGTGTGCCTCTATTAGTCAATGTATGAGATCTTGAAATTGTGGCGAGAGATAGAGAAGATCTGTAATTATCTGACTGGCCCTTGTTCTCTGTGGCAGAGCATTTGACGCTTGCGTCAATGCCCCAAAATGCTCTAATGTACAAAAAACAAAAAAAAATACAAACCAACCAGGATATTAATACAAGTGGATGCCCACGAAGAAAGCGCTGGGAATTTGAATGTGTAGGTTTAGGTGATTTAGAAATATAAGCACCAGAAAAGAACGACGTTTTACGAGTTTACGGCAATTATATCTTTCTTCCATCATCTGTCATCGAGCGAGCCGTGAGAGGTTAGGAAACCCGACCTATTAGTTGTTCCCATTGTCCCCAGTATCCCATTAGTATTCCTCTTGTGCGAAAGGTCATCTTGGTTGGTACCAACCGACGCAGTTTATGAAGTTCTGCCGCGAGGTAACAGTGTGCAAGCACTAAAGAGCTGGGTGTTTTAAGAGCACGTAGTATATGAAATAACAAGAACATTAGTTACAACCTCTGAAAGAATGAACAACTGTCACGGGCAGGCGTAAAGCTTACTATCAGTCAAACAACTCACCCACTTCGTCACGTACTCGAAATATCATCATTGTTAGTCACCCGATCGAAATAACCTGACTCGAGAATCCCAGCTTATCGTCACATATCATATAATGAAGTGTCATGTCAGTGACGTCACAATATCCGTAGAATCACGAACCCATGCGCACTACGGCTGTATATTTGTTTTTTTTGGCGGGCAGCTCTTCAAAGCCGCTATAGAGCAAATATTGACGTGCGTCAACGCGTCCAAGTGATTAGTCGTCGGGTCAAGCGGGAGTAATGCAATTAATAATGGTTACTACGAGTTACTGGTAACTACTGTTGTTTTTGGAGGTTTCCTTTCGCACCAAATGAAACTTTGGGCCGGATTGCCAACGAAACAGGCCTTTTATGGATATCTCCACCGAGAAAACTTTGCAATTTTTTCTTTTCCTAAATCAAGTCAATGTTACGCATTCCGTGGTTAGTTTACAGAACGAATATCTCTATCCTCAAGAAGCTAAAGATAGAGAGAATTTTGAGCATCTGTCTTTATTGTGCACCAATGTTTCGGTCATATACCTAGCCCGGCCGACAACCTGGAGAAACTAATTATCACGGGAAAGCTAAAAGGAACAGAGACCACAAGGATGTTGCACAGTAAAATGGTCCGACCAAGTGTCCCAACTGCTGGACATCACAGATGCTTTGAACCACAAAGAGTGGAGGTGAATGGGCCTGGATGGGAACATCATGACGCTCAGCATTGAGCTAACAACTAGAGGAGGACGGCTATACAATAATTTTACCTTAAACTTTACTTTCCATAGCCATAGTCACTATTTTATACACAAATTAAATTCCTAATCCATATATTCGTAATATCACATAATTCGCCCTATTTACATATATCTATGCGTAATATCATAGATAATTATAGTGTTATGTTACTGGACATTTTTTTTATAATGTTTCAATCAAATCACTCACCTGATGGAAAGCGAAGATGGAATCAAGAAGCAATGACCATTAGTGCAGCCGTAAGCTGCACTAATCGCCACCCCTATCATGACCTGACAGATGCTTTTTCACGCCCTGCTTGAAAGACCCAGGGTCATAGCTGCAAGGAAATACGTACGCCGGCAAAGCATTCCACAATTTACTTACACGACAGAGGTAGGAACTGACAAACTTTTTGGGTTAAAAGAAGTTTTATAAGATTTAACACAAATAAAAGAAAGTATTTATACCTTAAGGTACATCCTAAATCAAATAATAAACGACATCCGCTCTGTAAAATTATCTGAAGCAGTTTATTTGATCGCGAGCTATTCTTTATCTATTGTAGGTATAATCTGAACCGAAATTGTCGTATCAAATCGTGTCGTTTGATGAGATAGTCAGTGCGGAAATCGAATTTAAATGTTATTGAAGAAAAAAATAATTATTTTCTATATCAAGATCTGAAATTATCTAAATAAAGTTTTATGTAGTCTTAAGTCTAAAGTATTTTAGGGTCGACTATCCAAAATAAAATTAAAACTGCCATGTTTTTTGCAGACCAAGTTTTAGTATGACAATCCATTACTAAGTATGTCGCGATTAAAGGTAATTTTACTGACTAAAGTAACAACTCTTTGAGTAGACATCCTTCTAAATATTTTAGGGACGTTGAATAAATAATGAGAAAAACTACGCTACAGGTAAACTTTATTTATGGTTATAACGTATTTTCCTAATCATAAACTTCATTTGTTTCAGATAAACCATCGTGACTCCACGTTATACGATCTGCCGTGCGATTCTCTAACGGCCATTTTCAATGACCTATCTATCGCCGGTTTACCTTACTAGAGATAGATATTTGACACTATTTGTATGGACGTTATGTCAAATTTCTATCCCTAGTAAGGAAAACTGTAGATAGATAGAATATTGAAAACGACCGTAAGAGCAAACATCATTGCATCTTTAACAACATCCGTGAAACAAATGACGAAATGACAAGAAACGTTGGAAAAACAACCTTGTGTACAAGGGCGATATCTCAAAGTGTTTGAAATCGGTGAGCTCGATCGTCAACGAGCTCGTCGACGAATCATTAGCGAATCGTACGGCTGCTTATTATGTTCTTTTTGGCCAGTTCTTCTGTCATTCATTGGCGGAGAGTCCGAGTGAACGTCATCTTTAGTGGAACTTAAAAACAACTATCAGAAATTTATTCGTTGTGGTATTGAATTGGTATTTAACGAATTAGACAGTCAGCACTTACTTTAATAATTTAATTATTTAGCTTCTGTTATTATTTTGTAACCAGTATACATGACTAAATATAAGTGTTTTTATTGTATTTTATACTAGCGACTGCCCGTGACCGTTTTTTAAGGTAAGAACCTTCTACGAAGTATAAGGTATCGGTAAAGCCGTTCTCAAGTTATAGCGTGACCAGGAGAAATAGGGGTTCATTTTTATATATATAGAAGGTAGAATTGACGTGTCATATAATCATAATCGGCCCATTATTATATATAGCGGCCATATTAAGGCTCGAGTTCCAACAGTAGGAATATTCCTACTGTTGGAACTCGAACCTTCCTCTCATAGAGAGGAGTTGGGCCATAATCCACCACGAGGGCACAGTGCGGCTTGGTAGATAGGCTAGTGGCCGCCCGAAGGCCTTAGACATAGCTTACCGACCGTCATCCTAAGACAAACAACCGGGACCGACGGCTTAACGTGCCTTCCGAAAAACGGAAGCGCTCAGAAGAATAATGCCACTAGCACACACCCATCCACTCCAGACCGCAGCAAGCGTAGCTTATATTTAATTTAATTATTTTTATAGTAGGGATAAGTGTTTTTAAAGTCTCCACCGATCAGACCCGGTAGAGTAAAAGGGGTATATGTGTACCTGACGAAAGTTTCTTTGATATTGATGTGTCGGTGACCAGAGCGAATACTAAATTCTGAGTTATTTTCAAATGCAATCAACGCAGCATAGACACTACGGCAGTAGCAAATCTTGAAAAATGGCGGCTCTGTCACTTTTGTCAGTCAGTCCAGTCAGTCCAGTTGTTAAAAGTGACATAGCGCCTCCATTTTTAGCGATTCCAATCAACATTTTGTTAGGAACTGAGATACATAATAACCCTACAGGTATCGAAAAACACAAGACGTGTATTGCTTTTGCACGTTCCATTTTTCGTTTTCTCGCTTCTGTTCTGAACATTTTGATCTCTTTAAACAATGAACTGTCGCCGATTGAGGCTGTAGCATAAATATTTTACGAAATTGTGTTCGTATCGTAAGCGCACACGCGTCACACTTCGGCGTTCTAACTATGAGCTATCTGTGTCACAGTTGCCCTAGATAAGTGACAGTTAATATGTTTCACGTGAACGGCACGTTACTTGCCCAGTTATTCGGGCTAGGTCCACAGGATACACAAGTGGGTAACAACGAATTCAAAGCCATAGTATATTCATTTCAAACCACGTGGGAATTAGTAGTAGCTTTTAACATAATTGTTGAATTGATACAGATTAATTTACATCAAATTAGAAGGTCGCTAGACTACAACAAACTAGGAAAGTGGATACCCGGGTGAATTTCAACAAGTGTCTTTTATTGCCTAATTTTGGTGAAAAATTGTGATTGTAAATGTATCAACGTTTTTTTGTAATCATGTGCTGAAGAAATGTATATCATTACATAAAATGTTTCATGAATTTGATTATGTAAATTAGATTTTTATGTATTCACGACACCTAAATTGTAACGCCACCAAAACTGAATTATACACCAAAATTTTAAATAATGGCACCAAAACTGACATTTGACACCAAACTTAGAAAAAAAATATGTCGTCGGTACTAAATTGAAAAAAATGGGCGCGAATCTCAGTAATAGGAATAAAAGATAAATACCTGCCTGTAAATATTTAATAAATCAGCTTATTAAAACTATGCCAAAAGTATTTAAACCTTCCTAATATTTTTTTACATTAACAAAAAGTTGAATAAAAATCTTCTCTTAACTTGTATACTTGTACACAGCCTCATGGTTCTATTTAATAAACCATCATGTAAGTAACAGCATATATAATTTTTTTATTAAGATATCTATAACATACTATCACAATATATTATACTATTCAACAATATTGTAAAATCTTAGAGAATATGAATTAAGAACATAACTGCACTTATTTTCTACGCTTATTTTAAGTGTAGGCTTATAATAATCAGTTCTTTGTCTAGGTATGCTAAATTACACTTTAGCCGTTTAGTGAATTCAATACATTTGCCTGCATATTACCCTAACGCTTAAGTAAGTATTGTTGTATAAGAATCACACTAAAAATTACAACAAATAATCTAAAAAATATTATAATCATCATCATCGGATTCATTCAATAAAACGGTTTTGACATCAATCTTCACCTTTCTTTCTGGATTACTGTCGTCTCTTGAGTTTTCTAATTTAGGTAGTACATCACTATCTAAATTATCAAGTAATGAACCACTTGGTATCGAGTTTTCACAATCTATGTTATCCAAATTGTAAGAAGCTTCAGCTTCAATACTACGTTTAGTCCTATTGTTTAAGAAAAAAGGATCAACTGCATTGAATCGATCAATCTTTCCAAAGAAACTATTTTTCTTGATAAACGATGACTTTCCTGGGAAAGGCAATACGCTCACTTGTCCCGGGACTTTTGGTACAGTTTCGGCTTCAAAATTACGTCCAGTTATATTACTTAAACAGAAACGTTTAGATGCATTAAATCGATTTTGACTTTTTTGTGGCTGGCCAAATGAGCTATGAGCTCTCGTCACAGATGACTGTCCTTCTAGGGGCAACATGCTCAACTGTTCCTGAACCATTGTCGCAGTTGGTAACTCATAAAAACCCAAATGCTTCCCATGAGAGCATTTAATCGTATCATAAAGACTTGCTTGCTCGGAGTTTTTCTTTTTTTCTTTCATAGTACGCCTTACAATTACGTCTGTTATTTTTTTGTTGATTTTTGCGTGCACGTAGTGTCATTTCGCTCAATGGAATAATTTGGAATAACCTTCAGCTTTCTTTTTGTGGTATTGTTACGGACTCTTTGTATGTCAAAAATAGTATGTTTGTATAGTCTATGACAGCTTGTTATTGATTTTGTTTTAAGATAAAGAAAAAGTAGTTCATGTCAAATGTTTGGTTTCATTGCACGTCCGCTTTTTTATTATATTTTTCCCTAACATTTATTGGTCCTTCGATACGTTTTTAACACTGAAATGCTTACCAGAGCACAAACCAAACGTTTGGCAAATGAATTGCAGGATTTTCGCGAGGTGCGCTCAGACTCAGGAGTACCCGTCGTGGGTAGGTTCGACCAGTCCTCCACACTGGACTACGCTACAGTCGATACCACGTCAACACCCACTGTACACATTCCTGAGCCTGAAGCACAGTCTTCACCTCGAGAAAATCTCGCGATCACCGCTGAATTATTTATTTATTTATTTATTGGAAAACCAACAGCTTTAACACAACAAAAATATTCACTAAAATAACATTAGGAAGCCAATTACAGGTTCTCACGATTATGCAGTGATATAACTCTTAAAAATGTGTAAACACTGGAACCTAATTTAGTAGATGAGATGACTTAAAATATGAGATAAAAAAAAAAGTATTGTATATATAACCCTTAGATCGCTAACCGTCCGCCAGGAAGAATTCACTGCTCAGCCGTCGCCTTGCCGATGAAGCACTGGTGCAGAAGAGGTCAAGTTCAGTTCGCTTGCTTAGTTTATTGAAGTTGTTGCTCGCTCGCAACAAGTAAGAGTTCTGCCTATAATTAGTGGATACTACAGGAACGTTCAATGTTAAAAATTAAAAATTATCTAATCCACGTTCAAGTTCCAGGTCGCATATGTCGCGGTCGTCGCGGTCTACAGCCACGGTAAAGGCACGGAGACTGGCCGCGGAGGCACAAATAGCGCGACAACATCTCGAACGCGAGCACCGGTTGATGAAACGTGAGCATCAACTCCAACTCGCACAGAATGAAATCGAGCACGAGCGCAAGCTGCTTCTTCATCAGAAACGGGTGGAGAAGTTGGAGCTGGAGGCGACATTGGCGGTTCAAGAAGCCGAGGAACGTTCTCACTGTTCGGTTAGTCATTCATTAAGTCGTACAAAATCATGGATTAACGATACACAGTATCATAACGACCGAGCAACAATAATCAACCCTGATTCTAGCCAGGTAAATTTAAAGCTAGTACAGGACGCAACTACACCACCAGGTAGCGCAAATTGTACCAACTGTATTCCTACACAGTCGCAAATAGTGGGCCCTAATGTAGTTAGCACGGGTGAAAACATGGGTGAAACCCTATTTTTCTGAAAATCATCAACAATATCAACAGCAATTTCATCCATCATATCAAATACCGACAACGTCAAACAATGACATTACAGGTCCGATGACATTGAACAATGACATATCGTCTATGCCACCAACTTGTAATAAAAAGTTTGTACACTCGCCACTGAAAAAGCAGGATATCCAACTTGTGACGGATGTTGGTTCGAACAGATATGCATATAAGTATGTCGAACTTACACCATTTACGGGGAAAACTACTGAGTGGTTGATGTTTAAACGTACGTATCAGGATACTCAACACTTATTTTCACCCACAGAGAATCTTGCTCGTTTACGGATTGCACTTCGTGGCCACGCCCTTGACAGTGTATCAGCATTGTTGTACACAACCGATAGACCCGAAGAAGTTATGGAGATACTGGAGCAGACCTTCGCGTTGCCGGAGATCATTGTACTACACGAAATAGCGCTGGTCCGAGGACTTCCAAAGATAAGCAATGATCAAAAAGAACTTAATTCTTTTTCTTGTAGGCTACGTAATTGTATAGCGGTCATTAACAGCCTAAATCAACGAGAGTATTTGTACTCCATAGAGATTTTCCATACTGTTCTTAGTAAACTGACACCGATACTGTATAGTCAATGGAAAGAGTATGCTTATCGTAACGACCGATCTATTCCAAAACTGCAGCTTTTATCACAGTACCTTGATATTGAAGCAGACAAACACAATCGGTTTGGGCTAGTTGATGACTATTCAGGCAGGCCTAAAGTATTTACAGCAAATAATAATCCTACTCGTCGTGAAAACGTCCATGCTGCTTCTACGCATGTTAATAACAGTTTTGAACCGTGTCGCTATTGTATTAATAAACATAGCTTAACTGAATGCAAGGACTTCAAATCTCTTACTTTGGATGATAAGTGGCGATGGTTACGTGAGGCTAAAATTTGCTACAAATGCTTAAAAACTACGTCACATCGTTGGAAGACTTGTAAGATCAGTCGTTGTGGTGTAGACGGCTGCGAGCGGTATCATAATCCCTTACTACACACAGTACGTTCATCTGTTCCCGCTCACAAGTCTGTTAATGATGTTATATCTGCATCTTGTAACGTCACAAACTGTCATGACACAGAAAAAGCTGTAACAGTGACCAACACTACCGAATCCACTACATGCGATAAGGACTTACAAAAACAAAACCGTGTGTTTTTAAAGATTGTTCCGGTCGAAGTAAGCGGCCCTAGCGGAACATTTAATACGTACGCTCTCCTCGACGACGGCTCAACCACGACTCTGATTGACTCCGAGGTAGCGCGTCACATTGGAGCCACAGGACCTTCGAACTCTATCAGGGTCGAGGGTGTCGCCGGTATGTCAACTTCAAAACCTGTCCAATCGGTTAATTTTTCCATCAAAGGTAGAGATTGTTCTGAAGTATATTCTGTTTACAATGCTAAGGGTATGGACACACTTTCTTTTTATACACAAACTATTAGCCAGAAAGACGTTACTCAATGTTCTCACTTGAGAGGTTTAGTTGATAACCTTGTCCATGAACATGCGTCTCCGAAAATTCTCCTTGGTGCCGAACATTGGTATCTTACTGTAAGTCGTGAAGTCAGAGAAGGTTCCAAAAACCAACCCGTAGCAACTCGCACAGCATTAGGTTGGGTTCTACACGGAAAATCAAGTGGTTGGACTAAAGCAATTAATTTTGTGAATCACATGACTCATAATGACAATAGCGACTCCAAGTTAGACGAACTCATCAAAGATTATTTTCGCCTTGATTCTATAGGTATTTCGAAGATAGAAACTATTTGCAATGAAAATGATAGACATGCTTTGAATATATTAGAATCTACAGCTAAACGTATCCCAGAAGACAGGTACGAGGTAGGTTTGTTGTGGCGCAAAGAAATACCTGATCTTCCTGATAGTTATCCTCATGCTCTCTCTAGATTTACCGGTTTGGAGAGGCGTATGGCTAAAGATTCTAATTTAAAAAAGGCTTACTCTACTTTTATGAACGGAATGATAGAGAAAGGCTATGCCGAGGAATGCCCTCGAGATACTTATCATGACACAATTGACTTAGCAGAACAAAAATCGGTTCGATGGTACTTACCGCATTTTCCAGTTGTGCATCAGCAGAAAAAGAAGCTTAGGGTAGTCCACGATGCAGCTGCAAAGATCTCCGGGGTTAGCCTAAACACACTCCTATTGCCGGGGCCAAATCTCTTGCAATTTTTACTATTTATTCTATTTCGTTTTCGTGAGGGACGCATCGCTCTAACGGCCGATGTTAGAGAAATGTTTTCTCAAATTAAAGTCAGGGAAGAAGATCGTGACGCTCTGAGGTATATTTGGAGAGAGGATGATAGTCACGACGTTAAGGAGTACAGGATGTCTTCCGTAATTTTTGGCGCTGTTTGTAGCCCCTGCACGGCCTTGTATATAAAAAATAGAAACGCTCAAGAATTACAGAAGTCATATCCCGCCGCAGCTGCGGCCATTGTAAATGACCATTACATGGATGATTTTTTAAGTAGCCTTGACGACGATCAGATGGCTTCGCAACTTGCAGCAGACATTGTTACGGTTCACAAAGCGGCAGGAATGGAAATGTGTGGTTGGGTCTCTAATGTACCAACTACACTGGCGAACATTCCCAAAGAACTCCGTGCTACGCCTCCTGAAAACGTTCATATAGGTTCAGAAAGTTTTGTTAGAACGCTAGGCCTTATGTGGCACCCTCAGAGTGACACGTTCAGTTTCCGTCACGGCCACCATATCCCTGAAAATATTATACTTACCAAGCGCAAAGTATTGTCATTCTTAATGAGTGTATACGACCCGTTAGGTCTTCTCACACCACTAGTTATCCAAGGTCGTATATTATTTCAGCAAACATGGAGAACTGGTATTGATTGGGATACCGAGTTGCAACCAGATGCTGTTAAAAAATGGATGTCCTGGTTCCAAATTTTGACTACTGTTTATGACATTAAGATTCCTCGTTGGTATCGATGTGGATTTCAGGGTGAAGCTATAATTAATAGGCAGCTTCACCTTCTAGCTGACGCTAGCGAACAAGCTCAAGCTTGTGTCGCATATTAGAGAATCACCTTCACTAGTGGAACTGTGAAGCTGTCTCTCATTGGTGGGAAAGCTCGTTTAGCTCCCATTAAATCCTCTTCGATACCTCGTCTGGAACTTCAGGCTGCTCTGATTGCTGCTCGATTTGCCAAATCAATCTGTGATGGTCATAAAGTTCACACGGATGCTATATACTTGTGGACTGATTCAACCACAGTTTTAAGCTGGATACGAAATGATTCGCGAATATTTAGACCATTTGTTGCAAATCGCGTAGGCGAAATCACTGAAATTACTAATGTCAACAATTGGAAATACGTACCAAGTGGTCTCAATGTTGCAGACGATGCTACTAGGTATAAAGATCGTCATTTAGACCTGAAGCGATGGTTATCTGGTCCCGAATTCTTACTGTCACCAGCTGAAGAATGGCCAAAGGAACCATCAGCTTCAGAAACTGCTCCCGCTTTGGAAGAGTTAAAATCTTCTAAAGCGGTAGTTGATTTTACTACCCTGGATAAGTTACCTTCACCGGTAACTCCAGATCCATTACGTTTTAGCGTATGGTTAAGATTCGTACGGGCTACCGCGCGGTTTTATCAGTGCGCAAATAAGTTTCGAACAGTTTTGACAGTATTGAGACAAAATTCTAACTTTTCTGATAATAATTATTCTTTAACAGCAAACTCTTGTTTCTTGTCCGCTACTGATATTGTAAAAGCGGAACGTCAAATCTTCAGAAAGTCACAGATAGACAGTTTTAGCCAAGAAATGGCTCTCCTGCACGGCTCCAAACCTTTGCCTAAATCAAGCAGGCTTTATTCACTGTCACCGACCCTTGACGAAGACGGATTGCTAAGACTCGATAGCCGCATCAAACGCATGAAAAACATTGATTATGAGATAGCGTTACCAATTATTCTTGATGGTCGCCACCCAGCCGTGCGTCTTCTTATACGTCACTACCATACCAAAGCTGCCCATGGTTTTAATGAGCTGGTTTATAATGAATTAAAGCAGCGATTCTGGATCTTACAATGTCGAAATGCTATTAGAAAAATATCGAGAGAATGCCATGTTTGCATTAAGCGACAAGCAATTCCTAAAAACCCTCCAATGGGTGATCTTCCAGATGTTCGTCTCGAGCATCACAGCCGTCCTTTTACCAACGTGGGTCTCGATTATTTTGGCCCTTTAGAAGTGACTGTGGGACGCCGGCGAGAAAAGAGATATGTGGCCCTTTACACCTGCATGACCACACGAGCTATCCACCTTGAAGTTGTACCATCTCTTTCTGCTGATTCCGCAATCTCGAGCTTACGTCGTTTTATGGCCCGACGTGGTATACCAAGAAAGATCTTGTCTGATAATGGCACAGCATTTGTTGGAGCGAACCGCCATCTCTTAGAGTTCTACAGTCAACCAGTGGAAAATTTTGCTGCTAATAACAAGATTATATGGTCTTTTTTACCACCAGCAGCTCCATTTATGGCTGGTGCTTGGGAAAGGCTGGTGCGCACCGTAAAATCTGCATTACTTATAACCATGAAAGAAAGAGCACCAAAGGAAGAAAATTTCCATACATTACTTTTGGAGGCGGAAGCATTGGTGAATAGTAGACCACTAACCTATATCACACAGGATGAAAATCTACACAGTTTAACTCCATTTCATTTCCTCATAGGAACATCTTCCAATCAACAACTCCCAGTCAACTTGGACGATAGCGTATTTTCTCTGCGGAAGGAATGGCAGAAGTCACTACGTCTTTCTGAAATGTTTTGGTCACGGTGGCTGAAAGAATATCTGCCGACTTTAAAACCTAGACGCATCCAAGGAACTGAGTACAAGAATTTTGAAATTGGTAACGTGGTGCTCGTTGTTGACCCTAGCCTACCTAGAGGTGTGTGGCCTTTGGGCCGAGTTATAAAGGTGTACCCGGGAGCAGATGGAGTCGTGCGGGTAGCCGATATACAAACACAGGCGGGAATACTGAAGCGACCTACCAAGAAGCTGGCTTTGCTTAACAACGTAGTGTAACCTAATGGTTACACGGGGGGGATGATGTTACGGACTCTTTGTATGTCAAAAATAGTATGTTTGTATAGTCTATGACAGCTTGTTATTGATTTTGTTTTAAGATAAAGAAAAAGTAGTTCATGTCAAATGTTTGGTTTCATTGCACGTCCGCTTTTTTATTATATTTTTCCCTAACATTTATCTTTCTCTTTCTCTCCGTCGTAATTCTTCTAATTTTACAGGATCATTACGATTTTTTTTTCTCTTCCTTTCTGCTAATCTCTTCCGTTTTAAAGATTCTGCGCGACTTATTTTTATCTTTGGCGTCCTGCATAACAAAATTAAGGTAACGTAAATCGAACAGTGTAATTTTATCGGACAGGAAACAGGTGTAAGGATAACGTATGGAACGTAACAGAAAACTTTTGGTATATGACTTTAAAAACTTATTAAAAATTCGGAGTTTCCTTACAAACATTTCTTTAACCAAATGTTTGAATTAAAATTGTTTTAACAAATTTTCAAAAGTTGTAAAATTAACGTCGTTAGAAAAGTAAAATAAAATGTTGTAGTGCTGTGGCTGTCTTTATCAGCATTAGGATGCTTATGTACCGTGCAATTTAATGAACTAGGAATCCCTTGATTCATACCTCATTAAATTGCACAGCGTAGGTATAAGTTTGGGCTTTAAACTTGCTTTCTTGTATTACTTTCATGTAACTGTATATCCAAAAATACCTGTTGACACTGGTTATGGACATTGGTTATTAATTAACCACCTTAATTAAACATTGCACATAAAAATTCCAATTTAGGTGTAATTAATCAATTTTGGTGTAACGAAAACACCACCAAAACCACCAAAATTGCCCCACCAAAATTAGAACAGCGTCTTAGAATTGAAATTAAATCTTAACTGTTGATAGTACAATAAATAACATGTCACCATTATATACATATACCAAATTTTTAGCTTAATATATTAATATTACCATAGAGTTACTTTAAGAAAAACATATAAAACACGGCCACCAAAATTGCATATTTCTTGAACAAGTACCAAAAATTAACACACTTACATTTTAGGCGGGAAATCGCGTAGAATTCGCCCGCGTCTATCACCACTGGCAGAAAGAGCCCGACTTAACGATACAAATGAATATAGTGTTCTCTTTTTCGGTTCGTTCTATGCAGTCATGTTCAACGTTTTATTTATGCCACCAAAATTATAAGTTTATCTTGGACGGCACTTCGTAACATGCTGTAAGTTTAGTTATTGATCTAAATATGTAAATAAAAGTACTATTCGATAAACAATTTTATGGCAAATAGTAAAAAAAAATTTTAAAAACACAAAAATATCATGCCGTTTCGCCTAGACGATACAAATATCTAAACACTTGGATTGTGGACGCACCACCAAGATTAGAGAAGTCAAGTACTTTTGTTTTATTTAGTCGAATTTCTCGCGTAGTTTTTTTTTAGATGCATGTCTTCATATCATCACCAGTGTCTATTTTCTTAAGAAAATAAAAATCGGTTATCATATATACAAAAAAGTACGATTTTCAGCTACGCCGCTTAAAAATTGTGCTTGAGAAAATCACCCACCCAGAGCTTACTGAATAAACACAACAAAATTACATCCATGCTTGCCTTGACTTGTGGAATAGGCACACAAAAGAAAATATTTTATAAATCGGATTACTGGTGTAGCGGATCAATATAAAACATCAGTCACAATAGAAAAAACATCCGTCACACACGGACGCACACGGAAGGCAGCTTAACATAAATTGAGTTTTATATATAAACTGAGGCATTCAGAGCAGACATGCTCACGGAAATGTGTTGGCAAGCGGTGGCGTGTGTGGCGGGTCGCCATCTTCCCTCAGAAATGGTTGAGGAAGGCGATGGCTGGCACATGCGTCAACTCGTGAACGGGTGCTGTTTGCGGGTACTGGTCTGCTGTGAATACTTGCACCAACTCAGAATAAAATGTATCAATAACTTTAAGTTTATTATGTTATATGTATGAGTTAATTAAAAAAAAAAAAAAAGAAAAAACATTGATATGTTCCTCATGTATGTATTTTGTTGTATGTTATAAATGTATCGTAAGTTGTCAAAAATCTTAAAGTTAAAAAAAGGCACGGACCCTGGAGTCTGCGGAGTGTAGTTTTTTTTAATAAAAAAAAACATAAATTGAGTAAAAATAACCCGCTTGCTGTATTGTGTACCTGTACCGGTATTATTACAGCTCCTTGAGACCTGGTACAGCAGTTACTGCAGATAAGTATTGAGAATTTCAAATGATGACGGACAAACTCGTTGTCAAACAAACTAGACTTTTAAACTATCATTGTTACAAACATTAGAAATGTTCAATTATTAACTCATAAAAATCAATTTTTGTACAATTTTCTACCAACTTCCAAAAAGGAGGAGATAAGTACTCAATTCGACTGTTTTTTTATGTTTGCTCCTCATAACTTTCGACTGGGTGAACCGATTTCCAAAATTCTTTCTTTTGTTTTAAAGCTAGTGCTTCCAGTGTGGTCACATGTAAATTTTATCAAATTCGGTCATGTAGTTTTAGAGTTACTCTCCAATAACTGATTTTTACCAAAGTAATAGAATGGAAGTCGGTATTAAATTTTCAAATTGCACTTGTATTTTATATAACGCTTCCATTGTAACGGTTAGGAAGGAGTCCCCCTAGATACAGGCTATCCCAGTTTGGGGACCAATAAACTATTTTTTTTAACCTATTTGTGTTTAATCAATTAACGTTATTATTATTATTAACGAGATAGTTACCATGTAGGTACATAGACTTACTATTTTCTTTGAGTTACGATATTTCGGCACTGTTTCAAACGCCATTATCACAGATGAACTGAGGTGTTGTAGGTGGGTGAATGTTTACGAGCAGACGAAGCGGTCTACCCTCTTCCGTACTCGTTTGTTATGCGTGGAACCATTACCATTGTTCGAACCTTCATTCTTTGTCTCATCAAGAGACATTTCTAACCGAGTATTGCCAACATGAGTGCCAAATCCTCTAGTCCACTCCTTCACGACAACGCTCGTCCAAACACCGAACAGCGGACCATCTCATCATACAGGAGTTACGACTGCAAACTCTATGTAACCCACCATACTCACCAGATTAGCTCCAACAGATTTTCGACAGTTTTTCGGAATTTGAATAACTTTTAAAAATTATGATTTTTTCATGACAGGAAACAGTGATAAACGCTTTTATATAATTCATAGTTTTACCCAAGATTTCTATGGAAGCTAAATTTTATTAAAATCGCAAAAGTACATGGAAATTAATGGTCAATACCTCAATTAAATATGTACTCGAGATCCTTGGCATAACCTTATCAAATTCTTACTATAGTCACGCAAAGCTACTCTTGTAAATACCTAGAACGTTCACGACAGCAGTAATAAAAATAATAAAAAAACTGTTCTTATACGAGAAAACCAACTTTTACCGTAATATTTCGTCATTGGTTAAATTATCTGCCATAAACTTATGTAAACGTCATATTTTGTAAACTGTTCAACTGGCTAAATACCTGTTACAGTTTAAAAAATTAATTCAGTCATTTCACAAATAGGACAGTTAGACTGGTATAATAGATTTATGAATACTAGTAGTTCTGCGAACTGTAGACCTCGCAAGGACAAAGTCTATCAGCGCCAATTTTACGCAATACTTCACAACCTATTATCTCGGATACCACTTGACCAAAAATGCTCATATTCTAAATTCCTCTTTGAAGTTATGTATCTAAAGTGTGTACCAAAATTTGTCATAATCGGTCTGTAAATAGCGCCGCAGCAAACTTCCGCCTTTTTAGGAAAAGTACCCTACTCAAAAATCGTTGACGGCAAATAATATATTGAATATAATATATATATAATATATAGTATAACATGCATACCAAGTTTCGTCAAGATTGGTTGGAAAATGCGACCTGTACAGGAAGACCCACATAGACAGTTAAAGCTGAGACGCTTCGCTCACTCGTTCAATTACTAATAACTATTATACTACATAGTATACAAATCTATCACACAACTTTCACAAGTCAATGTAGAAGAACACAAACCTAGGTATAAACAATACCAACGATAGCCATTCTTGGGGTTTTTGCCCTCATCCTGAACTTCATCATCATAAATCATTATCAGCCCATTTTGTTCCCACTGCTGGCACTCGAGCCTTCCTCTCAGAGAGAGGAGTTGGGCCATATTCCTGCCGTCTATTTGTCTGTTTGTATGTACGGAGCCCTACAAACGAGCCAGTTCGGCTTATTTGAGGCGTTCAAGAATACCTACACGTACTTTCGATCAAACCAAACTTTCGCAGTTATAATATTATAATGTAATTCACAAATCAATCTAAAAGAATGATATATTTATCATTTAACATTAAAATAATGATCTTGATTGTCTTAGAGCGCGCGAATGTGTTTTACAACAATTCTTCGGATATTGGCACAGACTACACCAATCTACTCTCTGGTCGCTCTAAGCCTTTAACACTGGGTTCGTTCAGTCCATCCTCTGAGCTGGGTTCAGTCTCATTTTATTATTCAATCTAGTTTATTAGAAAGTACCAGGTACCTAGCTTACAGTTTAAACAGAGCCGTCTGTATTGTCGGACACAATTTTCATTTAGATAGGAACGGAATGCAAACAAGGTGAATGTAAATGAACAACGGTTTATTGCGAACAATACTTGTCTATTACCGAAGGCAAATTGGATGGCTTATCTATGGTTTAATTACTATGATGGGCGGTTTGCGTTTTCGTTTATTTGACATTGAAACAATGAGTTTGTGGCTTCTGCTATGATGAACTTATTTTCAACCGACTTGCAAAAATTGCGGAGGCTGTCAATTCGTATATCTATCTAATACATACCTTTAAACAAGCTTTCTTGTATATATGTATTATATATACATATTATATAATCTGGATCTCAGAAACGGCCCCAAACGATTTTCATGAAATTTAGTAGGCAGGGGGCAATAAATCGATCTAGCTAGGTTTCATTTTTAGAAAAGGCCGTTTAATCTGTGTTTTCAGGCAATGAATAGCCGACAAAGCAACACAAAACAGGCGTCGATAATGATTCCAGCTCTTCCAGCATTCTCTAGCTTCCTATATGCCAGCTCGCATTTTACCTCCCAACTAAGCCTCTTCTATTAACATTCATTATTAAAAAAACTAATAGTTTTAGTTTAAAATAAAATCCGATCCAAACACCACCTAAAAAACTGAACCAACAGAAAATAATAGAATCCCTCAAAAAGTTTACTTATTATAACTGTACGGGCACATTGCTAGCGATCGCTAGCAACACAGCCGGATGGGTACTTTTTCACCTCCGGCACCTGGCAACACCGCCTCAGGACTACAACAGACCATCGTTCATGTGAGTGTTTTACAATACAATATATCTGCAGTAAATATTTATTATATATTAATATCGTGCCAGTGATATAGTGCCGTAATTTCATCCAGTCTCCGAGTACGGAACATAACTTATCCAACAATCCAAAAATATTGAAAATCGGATGATCAGAAAAAATCAAGAAAAAAATATTGTTTCGTCATAAATAAAAGAAGATCGATTCCAGATCGAAGATCGAAAATCTGTTTAAGTGTTCCTCGCATCGTTAACATATTTAGCACAAACTGTCATACGATACAATAACGTTACACTTGAGCAGATTTTCGATTCGATTTGAGATCGGACTCGGCCCACTGCTCCTATTAGAAGTCTGTTTAAGCAGCCTAGAATACTAAACCCGCATCCGAATAAGTGAACAAACAAGTGCAATTTGAAAAATTTTATACCGACTTCAATTCTATTACTTTGGTAAAAATCAGTTATTGGAGTGTAACTCAAAAACTACTGGACCTAATTTTAATGAAATTTAACCCGTCCGAATCAGCAAGTCCATTCATAAATCTTTTGTTATAGCGTAAACCTGATGCGGACAGAAAAAATGGGACCACACGGGAAGCACCAGCTTTCAAGAATCAAGAATTTTGAGAATCGGTCCACCCAATCGAAAGTTATGAGGTAACAAACATAAAAAAATACAGTCGAATTGAGTACCTCCTCCTTTTTGGAAGTCGATAGATAAACCTGGGCATACAATAGCAGAGTAACAGGGTTTGTTATGTTAAGTTGTATGAAAGCCTCATAAGTCATTCGTGTGTACTCATTAGGCCTGTTGTTTTGAGTTGCTGAAGAGATTGAGTTAGCGTTGAATTTACAGGTTAACAACACATGGGATTTTACACATACTTTTTGTGTTCTGTGGGGCAAATATTTACATGTTAAAATATAAACGTATTTTAACATGTTAAAATACAAACGTATTTTAACATGTGATGAGACAGGAAAACCTGCCCGATGTCAGTTTCCGTGTCGCCCACACGTAAGTTTAAGTTTGGCACTGCACTTTTGCTTTCGTCATACAGAGATTTTTTTTTCTCATTCATAATGTTACTTTTTTATCTACCAACTTCCAAAGAGGAGGAGGTACTCATTTCGACTGTTTTTTGTTTTTTTTTGTGTTTGTTACCTCATAACTTTCGATATGGAGAACCGATTCTCAAAATTCTTTTTTTGTTTGATAGTGTGGTCCCATTTAAATTTCATCAAATTCGGTTCAGTAGTTTTTGAGTTACACTCCAATAACTGAATAGAATGGAAGTCGGTATTAAATTTGTCAAATTGTACATGTTTGATAACTAGCTGCGCTCCGGATTTCGCTCGCGTGGTGATGGATGATGATGATGATGAATTAAAACTATAGCCTATGTTCATCAGGGATAATGTAGGATTCTAATGGTGTAAGATTTTTTCCAATCAGTCCAGTAGTATTGGAACCTATTCAATTCAAACAAACAAACAAATCTTTCCTCTTTAAAATATTAAGTACTCGTACATTATAATAACTATGTAATAACTTGATTGGTTTTATAAAAATCAAAATGATATTGATCCAATGTACGACCATGGTTACAGCCAATGGATCTACTTATTTTCATTGCCTATAAAATGCACCCCGTTATTTTATAGAAACCGCAACGGCTGCGATTGCATATAAATTGCATGATCTCTCCAATGACACATTCTACTAACTTATTATGCCCTGGTACTGCCCTCTGTGGTAGAATTTAGATTATAACATGATTGGTATTTTTATTGGTTTTTTTATGATCCGAGATATGGAATTTTTAATATCGGGGATGAAATAAGTAGATATACAAAGTAATTATACGCGACATGGGACGATGTACAGTATGAGATTAATTCCCTCATACATAGTTTATTATACATTTAGATTTGGCTTTGGTTTGATCTCTATATCCACTTCTGCCACTCGGTTGTTAAGGTATTCTCTAGCTCTTGCCCTTGTATACATTACGGGGGTACGGCAAAAATAATCAAATGTAACAAGAACAACTAATACGAAGGCAAATGGCGGTAGTTAGTCCACAAATATGAACTACCAGATGTTGAATTCTCATAATTATTAGTCCTAAAATAATTATACCCCATAATATAAAATTTTAATTATCAATATAATAATAAATCAAATCTGTTAGGAATGATTGCATTGTCAGTCATATATCACTGTCTATCTAAAATATAATCTGTGATCGCTCACAATACTAGATTTAACATTGCAATTTTTAGATAGAAAAATTCACATCCTCGACAATCCGTGTCAGATGCCATGACCAACTAGGCCACCGAGGCTCGAGGTCCAAGCATCGAATTTAAACTCTATCAGACTCTATCAGATTTCAACCGTCGTATGACGTATGTATGATTGTTGGAAGACGCAGGTTTGAATCTCGCCGGAGGATATGAATTATTCTCTGTAAAAATGACAATGTTTGGTATCGCTAAGCAGGCGTTAGTAAGCTTTAAAAAGTAATACTAGATTTTTAATTAATTATAATTTTAACAGGTTATATTATATCTATGTATATATATTAAAAAAAAACAACACTATGGAAACAGGTAAGCTTGTCTATATTTAAGTTTATATTTCTACACCTTATTGTTTTTTATCAAACTATTAAACAACAAAGTGAAGCTAAAACAATTGTTAAAATAACAAAATTGTTATCAATTAATATATTTATGTATACTTGTTTTTAAACGACTTCAAAAATGAGGAGGTTCTATGGTCTACTGTATGTACTTTTTTTCATGTATGTTCACCGACTTCACCTTCATTTATGAACTGATTCCCAAATATGTTTTGTATTTGAAAGAGCATATTTCCGAGGTGGTTCCATTTAAATTTCATTGAATTCGGTCTGGTGGTTTGTGAGTTACACTCCAATAACTGAAAAGTGTTACGCCTATCCTGATGATATCCTTCTTGACGTCGATTGACGATCAATCCCGTATGTTGCAAGGGTATATATATAAAGGGTGATTTTTTTTTATAACCTATAATTTAACCGCCTTCAACACTAAAAACTGTGAAATAGCCTATCAATGTTTTTACGTTTACATGTTCTTAATTAAGCGCTTTATTGCTGGGTCCTTCCAGAACTCTTCTGAAACAGGTTTAGTTTATATTAAACATTTCGTCTCATTAAATGATGTTTGACGCGTACTATGTATATTCAATTATTAAGAAACGTAGTGATAATGTTTAAAAAATTTGTGTATTAAGAATAAATTTTACATAAATCCTAACTTTTAATAATCCTAGAGTTTGATTAAGAAAATGATGAACTTTTTACAGCGTGTTTTTATTCAAAGGAAAGATTTTTCACGCTCAAGGTAAAGTTAAGGTCACTCATCGCCTATTTTAATAAAGGTAGATTGCTCTCCGTACCTAATCCCAGATTTGTGAAGTTTACGACTTTTTGCTCTACCCTATTTGCCTTTTCGCAGACGAAGGAACTTAGCTACTTTGTTACAGTGATTTGAAGTCCTCTTAAAGGTGATTGAATATAATATAATGTAATATGAAACGAAGCAGGATACAAGCAAACTAAATTAAGGAAGTACCTAATTATTAATACTAATCTAGAGTAGAATAAACATTATATTTCATTCTAGAGAATTTTAAAATTAGACATTCATTTTTAATTCCCTCGATTCTTCTAAAGCTACAACACGTCATGTCAAAGTTCGATATATCATAGATAAAACGTACTTAAACGAGTATATCTGATTTTTATGACATTTGGATTCAGCCGTGCGATTCTCTAAGAGCAAACATCGTTGCATCTTTGACAACATCTGTGAAACAAATGACGAAATGAAAAGAAGCGCTGGAAAAATAACCTTATTTACAAGTGCGATATCTGAAAGTATTTGACATCGGTGAGCTCGTCGACGAGCTCGTTGTCGAATATTTAGGGAATCGCACGGGCCCTGCACGGATATTATATATTATTAGATATTTTTTTAATTTTTTTTTGAGTATAATATAATATAATATAATATAATATAATATAATATAATATAATATAATATAATATAATATAATATAATATAATATAATATAATATAATATAATATAATATAATATAATATAATATAATATAATATAATATAATATAATATAATATAATATAATATAATATAATATAATATAATATAATATAATATAATATAATATAATATAATATAATATGGGACAACATCAACACAAAGGTCTTCAGGTCCCAAATTAGGCAGAGCCTGTACTATGGTAACCTGATGACTGATATACATACTTAAATACATATACACACCCAGACACAGATCAAACAGACATGTTCATGCACACAAATGTTTGACCTGTCCGGGGATCGAACCCGGGACCAGCGGCTCAGAAGGCTGGGGTGCTACCAACTGCGCCAACCGGCCTGTCAATATTATCATTATTATAACTCAGTTGCAAACAAATATTGATTGAAATCTAAAAAAAATGGCGGCTCTATGTCACTTTTGTCAGCTCCAGTCATCAACTTACTAACATTTTTGCTCACTGCAGTTGTCAAAACTGACATATAGCCGCCATTTTTCAAGATGTTAATCGACATTTGATTGCAACTGAGATACATAATAGCCTTGCAGATGTAAGGTGGTAACCTCTCCTTATATCTGTTACTTATAATGGGGACAACATGTTTATAGTTAAACCTTCATATACCGTGATAATTAAAACAAGATTTATGAATGAAACGGACGTAAATGTACGTCAATGGTACTCAAAGGATTAATGCCTCAAATTCTGAAAGTTTATCGTTAGCATTT
This sequence comes from Selenia dentaria, assembly GCA_917880725.1. Taxonomy (NCBI): domain Eukaryota; kingdom Metazoa; phylum Arthropoda; class Insecta; order Lepidoptera; family Geometridae; genus Selenia; species Selenia dentaria. The sequence continues at coordinate 16,279,372 of OU862899.1, read as the reverse complement.
TTTAGTTTAGTTTTAGTTCGTACTAAAAATTAATTTACTTTTAGTACTCAGGACACAGCCGTCGTATTAAAAAATTAAAGTATGTTACAATCAAAAACTTTTCAACATAATTTACTTTAATATGCCCGGGGGCACGGTAATATTATCTACCCGAGGGCACAATTGCGGTCTTTTTACTCTTATGCGCTGTAATAAAAATAATATAAAAAGCAGGCCGAGCTCTGTGGCTCCACTCATTCAGGAATACCCTACATTAATGAGAGTAAAGAGTCTGAGATAAAAAGTAGCATGTTTTAGTCTAGATCCTCGTCAACCTATGTGTTCAACAGACTTCCAAAAAGGAAGAGGTACTCAATTCGTCTGCTTTTTATGTTTGTTTCCTTGTAACTTTCGACTAGGTAAATAGATATTCAAAAATCTTTTTTGTTTGAAAGCTGGTGCTTCCCAGTGGTGTGGTCTCATTTAAATTTCATCAAGTTCGGTCCAGTTATTTTTGAGTTACACTCCAATAACTGAATAGAATGGAAGTCGGTATAAAATTTTGCAAATTGTACTTGTTATATACTCCTTTAACAATGTTTTTCATAATATATCTATTTTTTTTTTTTTCCCACAACTATCACACAACGCCATCTAGTCCCAAGCTAAGCAGAGCTTGTGTTATGGGTACTAGACAACTGATAAACATACTTATATATTTCTAAATACATACGTATTATAGATAAATTACACCCAGACACAGAACAAATTATCGTGCTCATTACACAAACATTTGTCCTGGGTGGGAATCGAACCCACGACCTCCGGCATAGCAGTCAGGGTCACTAACCATGAGACCAACAGGCCTGTCAAATGTTATATGTTTTATATGTTTTATGTTTTAGGAAACAGTATAAGCATGAGGCCCAATTGTTATATGGTAACCTCCGTCTATAACGGACGCGTTTCGTTACAAGTGATGAACTGCGCCCGTAATCCTGAGACAATAACTTGTTAAGTCTCGTGTGCCTGTAATTTCGTCGACAACCATATCCTTCAAACCAAAACACAGTATTGCGAACATTATTGATTCACAGTAGAAATAGGTATGGTGGCAGTACCTAGTACCCCAGACGTACTCATTCACAAAGAGTTCTACTGCTCTTAAGAGGATTGCATGGCTAGTACGTTCCATACTAAAAGAGAAAACTCTTTTCTACCTCTTAACATTGCCCGAATTCAGTGATATTTTTTTCATGGAATCATCATATTGTTTAATATGCCCGTATGTTTTGATGTTTTCAGTTAGTTTTAAGTTCTAAAAAAGGAAATTTATAGTACTTTGAAATACTGAAAAAATCAAAACGTACGGGCATAGTAAACACTGTAATGATACCATGAAAAAAAATCACTGAAATCGGACAATGTTAAGAGGTAGAAAAGAGTTTTCTCTTTTAATCCTCTTAAAGTGATTGCTCAAGCGAGTGTTTAAGTGATTACTGCTCTTAGTGTGATTAATTATATATAAAGACAGTGAGAAGATGAAAGTCTTGCATACTGGTTGTTATTAGGAATATTAAAGGCAAAAGAACAAGAAACCGATCACCAATAAGATGGTTTGACCAAGTGAACTTTATGTTTCCTGGTTACGAGCGCAGTAGCGTCACTTGTCGGGAAATGAATCTGTTCCAGACAAAGGTTACCACTTAACATCGGATGGGCCTCGTGTTTGTTTCCTACAAAAACAAACATATACCAGCACTCAGCAGTAACAATTGCGCTCCCATCTTCCTAAATATCTGATATCAATACAATACAGACACCACAGTGTAGCCATCAGTCAATGTCGTCTAAAATCTTAGACACAATTATCTACCGACTTCCAAAAAGGAGGAGGTACTCAATTTGACTGTATTTTTTTATGTTTGTTGCATCAGAACTTTCAACTGGGTGAACCCATCATTTTTTGGGTTCATCCAGGGTTGGGTTTTGTTTGAAAGCTGTTGCTTCCCGTGTGGTCCTCTGTGAAACTCTGTCCCTACTGGACCGAGTTTGATGACATTGGATATTTTTGATTGGATTGGATTTTTGAGTTACACTCCAATAACTGAATAGAATGGAAGTCAGTATGAAATTTTTCAAATTGTACTTGTTTTATCTTTATTATTTTATATTACATTATTGGTTATGTCGGAGACTATAATGAGGCGGTGTGTCTTCTGATGCTGGAGACTACTCTCCAGCATTCTCCTGAGGTTACTTTTAAAAGGGGAGACCTCATCAAGATAGCCCACGGTACGGGCACACCAAGAAATACACTCGGAAACTGCTTTGTCATCATAATCAGCCCATTTTGTTCCCACTGCTGGGACTCGAGCCTTCCTCTCAGAGAGAAGAGTTGGGCCATAATTCACCACGCGGGCCCAGTGCGGCTTGGTGGATAACTGCTTTGTACTTATATTTAATTACAATGTCTTGTGGAGGTCGCGCTCTACAGCGGCTCGTGTGAGAATCGCTTCTTTTATTTTTATTCTGTTTGTTTTTGAACGGGCTAATTACTGTTACGCGTCTACCGGCATTTACAACGTCATCTGATGGGTGGCGAGCACAGATGGAACTTAGCCGGATGCGGGCGCAGAAGGCGCTTCTCGCTCGTTGAAGACGCTTCGCCGCAAGGAGAGGAGTAGGCGACGTGCTCAAGGGCACCACTAAGGTACGGACCCCAACTTGGGTCGTCGCCAGGAGAGAGAGGGCTCGGGTAGAACTCGCTATCTATCGTTCAGCCGTATTTATAAAAAAATGGCTCGCACCAGTAATGCTTAAAAAAATATTTCCTTCTAAGTAACTGAGCTTTAAGTTATCACACCAATTTTAACATATAATTGTTTGATGGATTAAAGGTTAACTCAACAGTTAAACATTAGTGATTAATTTTAAGACACATTGTAAAACAATCTATGAGTCAGTGGAGACAGTATTCATTTGACAGTTAAGTTGAACATGTACTTGGAGCTTTATGATATCTTCGCATCAACATATAGTATATAATATTTCTCATTGTTATTGTTGTACTAGGTGGTTTTAACGTGAAAGCTTTTTTATCGGCTTGTTTACATGTGATTCTGAAGATAACATTAAATTAGAAGATTAGATTCAACATGACATTATTACAAGAAAATTAGAATCAACGGGATAATTACCATGTATATTTTCTGTGAGTTTCCGATATTTCGGCACTGTTTCAAGCGCCATGATCACGGATGAACTTGAGGTATTGTAGGTGGGTGAATGTTTACGAGCAGACGAAGCGTTCTACCCTCTACCGTAATCGTTTGTTATGCGAGGCACCACTACTATTGTTTGCACTGTTAGTTTTTGATTTATCTCGACACACAACACTAACCGTATAAGCTCGAACTTTGGGACTATTACTGTTTTTGTTTATACACAATCGTACCACTGAATTCCAGGTATTCGACAGTAACCATCCTCACCATTGAATAAACATGGTAATTATCCCGTTGATAATTTGAATACTTCTAATGTTTGTGACCATGATAGTTTAAATACTTATTTATTACATTTTTATCTTAACATTAAATTGATCTGATCCCACAGTTCCAAAACATAATTTCAAAATGTATCTAACATCGAACAATTAAGCCATAAGGCTACATCAATTTTTCATGAAAAAGTCCTCAGGAACTTCATTCTCTGTAGAACCGTGCATGCTGGTATGCTGTAATCATTACTCAAGTAGTCACTCAATTGTAATCAAAGTCAAAGTCAAAGTTATTTCGTTCCGCGAACATTCCACTAAGATGTTATAATCGTCTTCTACAAGATTACACTCTGTGCAATAAGGTGAGTTGGATTTCCCCATGAGGTATGCGAAACTGTTTAGTGGAATGTGCTCGGACCGAGGTCTCATGGCAATCACAAGAATAGCTCTTGGTATGGTAATACCAACAAACCACGTTGAACTCGACAGGCCAGGTTGAATCGTCTTGTACCAAATGCCTTTATTTAATGCTCTCTCGTCAAAGTATTCTTTCCACATCTCAGTACATTCCTTTTTCACAATGTACAAACGATCCGTATAAAGTGGTAAGTAAATATGCGGTATACCGTTAGGGAATGCGTCTTTGGCTAAGTGATCGGCTTCTTTATTCAAAATTATTTATTCAATTTAGGCATCAAAGACGCACTTATGAACGTCAATGTTTCGTTATAATGTACTTTAAAGACGCTACCGCCGCGTTCCAAAATATGTAGAAGATCCTACCGAGAAGAAGCGGCAAGAAACTCGGGGCCATTATTTTTTTATAGATTTTTACAATATTTCTACTTAGGTACTACAAATATTACATTTTATGGGTGGCAGAGTGACAGCTTGCCAGAAGTGGAGTAACCATAAAATTGAACTGCGGGACGTCCAAGTCACAAATATGTAGTAATAAAAAAAAACAATTTACTAAACAAAAATTCACGTCGAATTTTCTTTATACTGTATGAGTTAGATTATAGTGAATAGCGGCGACCAGTTACGTTAACAGAAAATCACTGAAAGCAATGAAACGAAAATTATAGAATGGCAGCAAACTGTATTTTTGATACCAGGGAACCATAATCAGCTTGAAGTTTTTATTTACCCTATCAAATAGAGAACACAGCTATCCGTGGATACAATCGTATACCTAACATGGGTTGGGAAGAAAATTGCCGGCTGGTGAAGTGTTAATTTGAGGGCTTCGAGTTTAGGGTTTCTGTATTTTACCACAAAATTATGTTACAGTATAGTTCTACCACTCAAGAGAATTGGAAACATTTAGACCTAGACTTGAGAGTAGGTCCAAAAGGATGCTCGTATTTTCTTAACAATGAGGGTGTTTTGCTATTTAGTGATGCGTATATTACGGTGATTCGCAAGTATATTTTTAGTACAGGATAATATATTGGAAAGTTCTAATCGTATACCGTTTATAGTATATTAGTCGATCCTTGGCGCTTAGGTAAACTCGGAGTAAACTAGCATATGCCTTCGGTTCCGTGGGCGTCAAAATGTGCGGTTTACCCGTGTGGTGGTGGATGATGTTGATGACGAAATAAAAGTAGCCTAAGTTACTCCTTATAACATCAGCTATCTGTAAGTGAAAGCCCCGTTAAAATCGGTCCAGCTATTTCAGAGATTAGCCTGTACAAACAGAGAGACAGTCAAAAATGTAAAAAAAAAATTGTGTAGGTACCGTATATGTGAAAAGTTGTTTATTAGTAATTACAAACAGACACTTCAATTTTATTTATCTGTATGTATGTATGTATGTAGATATGTAGGTGATGCAATAGGGGTTTTCAATTTACTTCTCACTTAGATATGAAACCGTATTACGAATGTGGATTTGAACGGTGAAGGTAGTGAGAATTATACATATATTTAAGTACGAGTATATACATATATTCATTCATCACATTCAGACCACATCGCCAGACGTGGCGACAGCAGCTTGGAAAAGCTCATTGTGGTGGGAAACGTGGAAGGGAAACGTTCACGAGGCCGGTCTCCGACCAGGTGGTCTGACCAACTTAAATAAACACCAACGTCCCGCTTTTACACCGCGGTGGAGATGGCCACAGACCGGAGCCGATGGAGACAGTTCGTTAGAACCAAAGTGCTGCCATGATGATCACGATCCTCAGTCATGAGGGAACGACCGAAGAGAGATATACATATATTATATTATATTGTAATAGTAGATTACGCACCGAGGGAGTAAAGCAGTGTTTTACGTCACGGGTGGTTTATTGAACCCTGAGTGTAACGGGTACTCTTGGGTTAATCCAGAGCGTCGCGAAGGGATTCAAATTTAATTTCCGAGCGAAGCGAGGGAGTTATATAGAGTCCTGAGTGAAGCGAGGGGTTCAAGCCGCCTAAGACGAAGACAGGCTTTATCCTCGACGTACATACTCTATTTTTCATGCCTACTGCGAGACAATAAAAACTAAGAGCTTTAAAAAGGCAGTTATTTAGTAAAAAGCAATATAAATTAATAGTTAATATTCAAATTAGACACATTTGTCGCGTGATAGAGGGATAGAGTTATAATTATTGAAGGTACATTTTAAGGAAAATATTTTTTGCTTGATTTTGCGGTTGTTACTAAGTTATAATTAGTACTCACAAGAAGTAGACCATGTTTTAGTTGATTTTGGAGGTCCCGATATTTTGGTACAGTTACATGCACCACGATCAAAATTATAACATTTTATGGAAGTTGTTAAAATAACACCAAACACCAGATCGCGGCACGTAACTTGAACTAAGACCTTGAATGCGCAGAGAAGGACCGTGCATAACCCATAGCATTGCGGCGCTCAACAATCACACTCCCTATAGTACAATCGCGCCTTTTTTCTTTTTTTTCTGTATGCTATCTCCGTACTAAGAGTTTTCCAACAACATTACAGCCCCGGGGATGTAATGCCTTGTTTTACGTTGATATTGCGTGATATGCAATTGGACATTCGAGCAGGTGGTATGAAAGTATATATGTAGCTCTTGATTTTATAAAAATATATAATAAATAAAAGACTTATATACTATAAAATTACTTACAAAATATTCGTCTGTCCATTAAACCTTGCAAGAATATAAGCTAACACGTTAGGGACGAAAAAAATCAAGTAGATTTATCTGCAAAATGTACGTGAAAGTTAATACAACTTTCAAGTGCTCAATAAAAAAAGGTCTGGTGAAACTTATTGGAGGATTCAGAAGCTTCGTCTAACAAGGTTCTAGTAAATATTTAGATGTTGGGCAAAGCATATAGGATGAACGTTGTGAATTATACTATGAAACTTCATTAAATATTTTCAAGGCAGCTAGCTGTATAACACAGAATTTATATATGTGATCACAAAGTTGTTTTCTCGTTCATATTGCTTGCTTTAATCTTATTGATCATATAACAGTAGGACATAAAAGATTCTTACACATATCATAATGGATTGTATGTATTAGGTACTAGCTGCGCTTCGCAGTTTCACCGGCACGATGATGGATAATGATGATGATGAATCAAATATAGCGTATGTTACCCAGGCATAATATAGCTTTCTACTGGTGAAGGAAGTCCCTGGGCAGTGGACGGTGGAGGCCATCCGCCCAGTCTTTCGGGGGTGGGTGAAGCGACGTTTCGGGTCGCTCACTTTCCGATTGGTGCAGGTGCTTTCCGGGCATGGTTGTTTCGGAAAGTACGTGCACCAAATCGCAAGGCGGGAGGCGACCCCAGCCTGTCACGAATGCGGGGCGCCGGAGGATACGGCGCTCCATACGCTGGAACTATGTGCTGCATGGGGCCCGCAGCGGCACACACTCTCAGCGATAATCGGCGGAGATCTCTCGCTGCCGAGCGTGGTTAACTCGATGCTCGGCAGCGAGAGATCGTGGCAGGCAGTGGCCACCTTCTGCGAAGCAGTGATAGCGCAGAAGTAGGCCGCGGAGCGGGTTAGGGAGAATGACGTTCGAGCTGACCCACTCCGGCGCAGAAGAACGGGGGTACGGAGGAGGCAGTTTGCTCGCCTCCTCCCTCCTCCGTAGCGGGGTCACTGGTGAAGAGTCGGGGGACTCTTCGTCGGCTTGCACGACCCCACACGTCTGAGGAGTGCCCTTGGTGAGCAAGGGCACCCCTTCATAGGCGCTGAGGCCCGGTTAAGATCAATCCGGGATTACCGCTGGGGCGAGATTGTGAATGCCAGCGCAACCCAATCTCGCACCATCTGGCGTAAGACTGCTCACGGGGGGGTTTTAGTGGGTCTGAGCCCCACATACCCCTTTCCGTCTACCCCCGTAGCGGAAGGGAAGTGGACAGCATTTCCCACCCTCAAAAAAAAAAAAGCTTTCACTGGTGAAAGATTTTTTTCAGTTTTTGCGTTTAACCGTTACAAATAAACTATCAAATATTTCCTTTTTATTATTAGAGTATAGACAAGGATTAACACCAAGGTACGAATAATGTGGCCTAGTTTGTCGCAGCGTTAATTTTGCATATTTTAACACGGAAAAGTAGTAATTGTAGCATAACTGTAATAGTTAGACATGTGGTATCGTATATTTTTTGTAAACATTGATCTCGTCTATAAAATTATGGTATTTAATTTTGCTAGATTCTCAATAGTTTCCGCAGTGTACGCAATATAAGGATTTTTCGGCGTTGCTATTGAATATTTTAAAACGGAAAGTAATTATTGTGATATAGCACATATGCTATTGCGGACTTTATTGTAGATATTGATATCTTCTATAAAACTACAGTACATCACTTTGCTCTATTGTTAATAGTTTCCGCAGCGTACGCGATATAAAGATGTTTCTTTTTTGGTTTTTTTATCGAAGCTGAAATCGTAGTTTTCATACGGATCCCTGACTTTAGCTTACTTGTAGCTTTCTAAGGGAAGGACTTTTTTGAAATCGGTCCAGTTGTTATCTATAGTAATAATATTATGAAGAGGAAAGATTTGTATGTAGGTTTGTAACGAATTGGCTTAAAAACTACTAGACCGATTGCAAAAACTCTTTCACCATTGGTGAGCTAAATTCTACCTGAGTAACAGGCTATATATGATTCATCATCATCATCATCATCCATCACCGCGCGAATGAAACCGTGGGGAGCAGCTAGTTTCTAATATAAAGTTTTTTTTTATTTATTTATTGTCCAAAATTATTACAAAAAAACAAATTGTACTTAACATTAAAGACTGTGGAAGCCTGAAGGGCTTATGAGCAGTCAATGAGTTCGGTAACATATAATATTATGTATCTATATAAATTATAATATAACACTTTACTTACATGAGAAATAGCTATTTAAAGTACATAATCAGAGTTATTTAATAATATAAGTTTCTTTTTAAGTATGTTGAAAGGGCGTGGAGTCTGGAGGTATATGCCCTGTATGTCTTTAGGTAAAGTGTTAATTAATTTAGGTAGAAGGTAATTGTATTTTCTCTTTCCATATGTGTTATTATAGTATATATCTAGTAAGTGTAGATGAGAAGTAATGGAACCACTAACAACGTATGTTAAGATTTAGGAACTTGTATGGTTTGGGAGAGGAGTTGGGTTATAATTCACCACGCGGGCCCAGTGCGGCTTTGTTGATAGAGCTAGTGGGCAACTCATGTCAAAGTTAAGGCCTTCGACAGTTGTACTAAGACAAACAACCGGGACAGACAACTTAACGTGACCTTTGAAGCACGGAAGCGCTGAGTAGGTAGTGCCACTAGCAGTCAACCATCCAACTCCTGACCGCAGCAAGCGTAGCTCAACTAGTTGATCGGATAAGATCGTCAATCATCGGTAAGTCAAGCTCCGCTGCTGCATGCGTCACTATCAGTATACCATATGCAATTGTGCACCTCCACGGCGCACCATCCTGTTGTGAACACGCTGTATCAATTATTAGTGGTATGCGATACGCAGAAGACATTACAATAGAAGAAAAAGGAAGCGTCTTCTTCTTCTTCAACTTCCACCAATTAGTCAAACAAAGCTTTTATGAGAAGCTCTGTTCAAGCGTTTCAAATTACTCGTAATTCAGAAAGCAATATCTGATCGGAATGACGCGAACTTATTCAAAGTTATCTAAGCGACTATTTTTCATGAGATGGAATCAATTCCATCTGACTAAGTAATTCCGAGAAGCACCCGTGCAATATCTGATCTTTAGCTCCACGGCTTTACTCTGACTGTGACTTTCAATTAAGGCTACTATATTGAATGTAAGACTGAGAAACTGGATATCTTTGCAAAAGCAACGCAGTACTTTCCAGCGAAATAATTGCTCAAAGTACAAAAGCACAAGTTCGGACGTGTACAAAATACAGTTCTGAGCTGAGCGACGCTTCGGTTAAGTACCAGCTTAACACATTCAAGTTTACTGACAGATTCAGAGAAGCTCATTAGCTAAGCCTTTAGTTGAGGCAAGATTTCAAAGTCTTGAACAGCAAATCCGCTAGTTTATCGTTCTTTAACCAGATACATTTCAGGGTATGTGCTCTGGAGTTTATTTTAAATTTCCATCCCCATTCCATCTACGAGTGTCTTTAAGTCTCGAGATATTAGGCAAGTTTGGATCATCATTGATGTAGTAGGTAACCTGAACATCAGCGCTGCGAGCATAGGTTGTCGATAGGATATGACAGGATAAAACTTAGCAGTAATCGTTGATAAAAGACAGCTCGCGGTACCGGACAGAGTATGATATATAAAAAAATATTCAATCACTTAATAAACTTATTTCTAATTAAAAAATTGACAGTAATTATTCTCTCACGGTGGGGCGATCGCTGCCGGTTTTCACCCTACTGACCACAGAGACATTTTTTATTTGTGCTTTTTGGTCGTCATGATGAAGTCTATCTCGTTTGTAGTGTTACCGTTGAGGTTCGTCATATGAAGTCCCTCCTTCTCTATGAACTCAGCCAGTCTCTGTCCCCTGAGATCTGATGCCCGTATATAAATGGCCCCTAAAAATATACTCTCAGCCCATCACTTGTGCCCCTTGCGTTAAAGTCTCCCATTACAATGGTGAAGTAGGTTTCAAAGTGATGCATAGCCTTGGATATATCCTCATACATACTTTCTACTTCATCGTCTGAGTGTGCCGAGGTCGGTGCGTATACCTGTATGACTTTCAGCGAATCTGAGTATAAGGAACGCTACCCTACACGAGAGACTTGCGAACGAGGAACCCGACAGTAGTGTCGGTATCGTGTCCTGTCCCTATATTCGGACTTCAGATATCCTCATAATATCGTGGTTTTATAGTGCTTGTCGTAGAGGGGGATTTTCCATAATATACTACGCTTAGCTGGTGTTTGCAGCAGATGTTCATGCTGACCGCGGGAAATTTTGCTGCCCATTTCCCGGATATACCCTTAGTCGCTTCGTACTAAAAGAGATGGGGTGGTCCTATTCTTAAAAATTGTTATCGCTGCAAAATATTCTGTGGGTGCTTACTTCCATTTTATTTAAACCATATTCCGCACAGATGGGGTCGCGGGGCCTATCTAGTAGTAATGTAAGATATCATATGATAAATGGATCGTGTCTGTCTAGACTAGAGGAATGTTGTTACGTAAAACACAATATTGTTTTAATCTTGAAAATATGTTTATGATCTTACAGAAAACTCAATTAAAAGTTTTAGTAGCTTTTTCGGTGTGCGCATTTCAAGTTGTTTGTCTGGAAGACACTTCAATGTTTATATTTTTAAGCTATTCAACTTTATTCAAAGTTGCTACGAAAAGTAGAAAGATGGATTATTCAGAGTAATATATGCTATTTTCTGAAAACTGCGAACGTTATATCGTTAGAAACATTTACATTTATACCTTGAATATTTTAAAATCAAATTCTATTCTTGAAGATTTATTCTTGAATACACTTTAAGACACGATGCTAAAAATAAACTGTTATCCAATAAACAATAGTAGTTTATGCAACTGTCATATAATAGAGGGTATTAATAAAACAAGAGCGTAGTTTTTTAATAGATAAATAAGATTACACGAGTGTTTTAATACCTAATTATATGCAGTTGCATACACTAACACTACACTACTTACTAAAGTTTTATCCAACAAAATATTACTCAAATTCGTATGTACGAAATAGCGCCAAAATGGAAAAAGTCTTCTTCTTCTTCTTCTTGTTCGTATGGCTTGTGCGGCGTAACCACAATTTTGCCAATATCAGTGGAAAAAGTCTGTTATTGGTTTATTGGTTTGGAAACAGCGCGCTCACCACATATAATGTGTACTTAAATTGAATTGGAACCTCCTTGGTCGGGACACATTGTACATTAATAATTAAAAAAATGTTTTAAAGCATTGTTTTGTTAGGAGAATAATGTTCAATTTTTTTTTTAAAGAAGTATGTAAATAAAATATGCTAATAAAAGTCTGAATTTCATTTCATAATTAGAATATTACCGAATGAGATTTTATAAATATTATTTGTAAATCGGTTAGCAACCGACGAAATTGAGTGACATAATACATATATAGCTTTTTATGCAAAATGTGCTACATCAAAGTTAAATGCATATGAGACTTCTGAAGTGTGAGCCGCACCAAACAGAGAATAGAGAACTATCAAAATCAATTCATAGTAGGCGGAGTTGTTACGTAACAAACATACAAAAACCGTACTGTGGGAAAAATATTTCTGTTGCATAGTCATTTTCCACATGGGTCGAGCCACGAGGCTTATTTAGAAGTAGTACGAGTAGTAGAACTATTAATTGACCGAGCGAGTGAAGCGTCTCTGCTTTAACTGGCCTTTACTTTCATATGTCCGTATGTTTGTCCGGCTCTATGTACGTTTTCCAGGTCGCATTTTTAAACCAATCTTGACACATTACTCATGTTCTTCAATATATTTTTTTTTGTCGTCGGCGATTTTGAGTGAGCGGGATACATTCCCTAAACAGTAGGGAAGTTTGCTGCGGCGTTATTTACTACCGATTTTGATAAAGTTTGGTACACACATCAAGTAAGTACCTGACTTTAAAGAAGAATTTCCAATATGAGCATAATTGGTCAAGTGGTTTTCTGTGGTGACAAGACTGTGCTCGCGAGGTCTACTGTTCGCAGAACTACTAGTAATTAATCTAAACGTCCGTCTAGATGAAAATTACTACGTACATAATATACTATATTTATGTTAATCCTGAAAAATACACCATTAACATCATTTAATACAACTTACGCGGATATTTTATTACTAGTCGACGGGAAAAGATGTGATTCCTTGTAATTGAGACATCTAGAATTCGATTTGAGACCTAGTCTTATGTAATATAAATAAGTATGGATGGTTAAGGTTGGATACGATGGGCATGCCCACAATCCTAATAGACTTGTGACATCAAACTTCCACAGCCTATTGAGGTCGAGAACCTCCTCCTTTTGTTTTGTTTCGGTTAAAAAAGAGATGAGTAATCGTAATTGTAATTCTCGTGACACAAACTAATACCTTACAGTTTTATTAACTAATGAATGTTCGCCCCACAGCTTTGTCCACGCGGAACCATACTGTACAAAATCTTGGTCAGAACGTCATACCTTTTGTAAACATCTTCTTTGTAAGAATGCAATATATCATTCAACGTCAACAGGAGTCAACGGTCTTTTTAGGAATTACTATAGACGCTAAATTGCAATGGGGTCCCCACATAAAAAAATTGTCTAGTAGGCTCAGTTCAGCGGCTTATGCTGTTAAAAAAATTAGACTATTAACTGATGTAGACACAGCTAGAATAGTTTATTTTAGTTATTTACATAGCGTTATGACTTATGGCATACTGCTCTGGGGATGTTCTGCAGATATTAATTCCATTTTTATGCTGCAAAAAAGGGATATACGAGCGATCTACAGTTTAGCTCCCAGAGTTTCCCTTAGACAGAAGTTTAAAGACATAAACATTCTAACTGTTGTCTCTCAGTTTATCTATGAAAATCTAATGTATGTAAAGAAAAACATTAGCAGTTTTGATAAAAGGAGTGATGCTCATTCCATCAACACGCGAAATAAGCACAAGCTATCCGTACATGTAACGCGTCTCCACAGAATAAGTCATTCTTTTATGGGACAATGTATACGATTCTATAATAAAGTTCCCAATGTTAACCGAGATTTGCTTATTAATAAGTTTAAAATTACTATTAAAACTAAACTCTGTCAAAAGGGTTATTACAAAATTTCGGATTACTTGGGGGATAAAACAGCTTGGGACTGATCGCTCCAGGATCTATCTACTCGTGTACTAAGATGTCAAAGTGTAGCGTGTCTTGCCCTACTGATACCATTATTATGTTCTCTTTTGTAAGGCAACACACTGGAGCTAATATTTGTAGTACCTAAGTAAAAATATTGTAAACACACCTATATAAAAAGAATGGCCCCGAGTTTCTTGCCGCTTCTTCTCGGTAGGCTCTATATATTTTGGAACGCGGCGGTAGTCTTTAAAGTACATTATAATGAAAAATTGACGTTCATAAGTGCGTCTTTGATGCCTAAATTGAATAAATGATTTTGACTTTGACTTTATCGGTCATGAGCAAGTTTATACTCTCGCAGTTGGCCAATTTTCGGGTGGCTGAGACTACAACACTTTTTGAGAACTGGATCCGCGCCTGACATATGCCCTTTCTCAGTGAACGAGAGAGGTTCGGGATACATAGGTAGACAAATGGGGAGAGCATGTCATAAGACTATGATTGTGATAGTGTGGTACAAGTAGGTACTTCATTGAACTCAGTCCACGCCATTCGCACTCCGGCAACCATTTGTTAGCGAAATTATATCGCATAACATTTTATGAGAATGTAAAAAGTCTCCGGATTTGGTTATTTATGACATCTGTTAACAAGATTTTGCACTTTCCGCGTAACAAAGTTTGGTAAAGTAATTTCAAGGTGTACAAATGGAAAAAAGTAATCTTTATTATAAATCTGTCATGCTTCTTTCTGTGCCCTTTTTTAATGCAAATCAAGATACGAGATGGACAAGCTGATTTTAAGTATTACGCGTAGCTTAGTACTGTAGTTTTGCGATACACTGCACTGCGCTTGTCACTGCGAGACATAGTTTTTTTAATTTTCTTTAGCCCTGTAATTTCACTTGCTATCTTAGTAATGCTTGCGCACTATTGTTTCACGACAGAATATCTGGCACTGCGGTGGTAGGTACCTACCAAGAAGACCTTTTGTTCAAGAGGCCTACAACACAAGAGCTTTCCTCGTCTTGACGGCGGAGGGAATATTCTATTCAACTCTTGGAGAAAAACCTCCGATTATTTCCAGACGGCCTTAGTTACGTGCGATTTGGCTTGATAATAAATTACCAGTACATCTTATTAGCTCGCATGTGTTTAAATTGGTATATCCTAACTACGGTTATAAATGCGAAAGTGTGTTTGTTTGTTACGCTTTCACGCCTATATGGCTAAACGAATTTGGATGCAATTTGGTATGTAGATGAGGCTCAGGAATAACATATAGAATACTTTCAATATAGTAATCATCATCATCCATAACCATGCGTGTGTATCCACGGCGCACAGCTAGTAATGCATATGCTATATTTTGGCCATCAAATCAAAAGAATTTAGATTTAGAATGGCATTTAGCTTTACAGGACAGCTCTCAGATAAAACCGTTACGTGTCCAGCGCGATATTTTCAATTTTGTGGGCATGGCTTGTCCAGGTGTGAACAAGAAATTGTCTTAATGAAATCTTACCAACATGTGTGGTTTTTTATCATGTTACGAGTACCTTCAGCTAAAAGTTTGGCATTCTGTGTTCACGGTCTGTTCCAAAGTCCCTCCACATGCCTGTATTCCCGAGCTATCATCGATTCAAAACTTAACTCGTTTATTCTCGATCAGCACAACCTTTTCTTTGTAACAAAAACAACATGCGACCTCGATGTGTTAATGCAAATTCTTTTGAAACTGTTTTCGAAATTTTTAAAGGTTCATACATTTCAACAAGGTTTATCTTAAAAAAAAACACATGTTTTTTGATGGTTGTGTAAGTTATTGCGCGAATAATATATCATACCATAGTTAGTTTTATCGATTTTAACAAATATCCTAATTTATAACTATACTAGCGTCTGCTTCAGACTTCGTTCGCGTAGTAGACTCGGCCTTCGACCTTGCCTAGCCTCCCATCTTTTCCTAATTTTTTAATGTAAGAACCTTCTACGAAGTATTAGAAAACGTTTAAAAAAGATGAATGAAATCGGTAAAGCCAATCTCAAGTTATAGCGTGACCATTGCAGGAGAAATAGGGGTTCATTTTTATATATTCGATATAGATTGTATTATACTGGAGTCCTCTTGGAGTTCCTTCCAAAGATAATTCTATACTATGATCTAAATTTTCATTATACCATAAATGCGAAAGTGAGTTTGTTTGTATTACGCTTTTTGACTAGAAAATTTGACAAGGAGATGGATCATATCCCGGGAAATGACAAGGATACTTTTCATCATCATCCTTCACCACGCGGGTGAAAGCGGGGATGCAGCTAGTAATATCAAAAACAGGAAAGATTTGGATTTCGTATGTTTGTAATGAATTAACTTAAAAACTACGTCACCAATTTAAAAAATCTTTATCGCTATTAGAATGCTACAATATTAGTTTGATTCATCATCATTCTTATATTAAGTGTACATATTAATTGTAAACGCTGTTGAATTACCGAAATAAATAAATAAAATAAAATAATCCATCACCACGCGGGTAAAACCACAGAGCGTAGCTCATTATTATAATAAATAGATTTAAAAATCCAAAGCCGTAGAATGTGTACTGTAGAACTTACACAAACTTAATTTTAAAACATTGAAACGCGATTAGACAAGTACAATTTGAAAAATTTAATACCGGAGTGAATCTCAATAACTACTGAACCGAATTTGATGAAATTTAAATGGGACCACGCGGGAAGCACCAGCTACTCGTATCAAACAAAAAATATTTTTTAGAATCGGTTCACCCAGTCGAAAGTAATGAGGTAACAAACATATAAAAAAACCGGTCGAATGGAGTACCTCCTCCTTTTTTTGGAAGTCGGAAGAAAAGTAATTTCATGTCTGGACAGAGTTCAACAGTGATTTAAAACATTCGATATATATCGTCATATAGTTTGTACCACAATAAATACTAGATTATGTTGTATTTAAGTTAAAATGTTTAGTGCATAACTTTTTGGCCATCAGAGCGTCTTGTATAAATATACAGCATTATATTGAATTCTAAGTTACATTTACTACTCTGTTACCGTGGACCGATTTGTTTGATTTTTTTGTGTACGTTCTGTAGTTCTGAGAATCGGCCAACATCTATTTTTCGTAACTATAAATGATAAGAGTGACCCACCCTTTAATTTTTTTTACTTATTTTTGTTTAGTTTGATTTTTTACATTGAAGAATATATACAAATTCAAATTTTCATCCTTCTACGATCTATCCTTGTTTTTTAATCGCGATTTTTATGTATATGGCAAAGCAACGCAACTGGGTCAGCTAGTATAATGTATATATAAGTTGCAACGGCGGATGCAGTTGGGTTCGCGAGTGCTCTATAAGGTTATGAAACTGCCGTGTGATTATCTAAGAGCAAACATCGTTGCATCTTTGACAACATCCGTGAAACAAATGAAGAGATGACAAGAAACGTTGGAAAAACAACCTCGTGTACAAGGGCGATATCTCATAAAGTGTTTGACATCGGTGAGCTCGTCGACGAACGCATCGACGAATCATTAGAGAATCAGACGGCTGGTCGAGATGCTCGACTGTACGTACCGCGTAAAATGAACCATCAAAATAATAATGAAACATATTATAATGATATGCATGTAATAACTTTAGTGCTTAGCTTAACTTTAACTTGTCATTCAGAGACACCACTGTCCAAAGTCTCATCTGTGGACCTAGCACGAATAACTGCGTAAGTGTAACGTAACGTGTGGTTAACGTACAACAGTACAAACTGTCATGTATCTAGAGCATCTGTGACACAGATAATTCAGAGTTATAGAGTCCCGAAGTGTGACACGTTGACACTTTCGATACTAAGACTTTTTCGCAAAATGTTTGTGCTACGGCATCTGATCAGCGTTATCACTTGATACAGCGCCTTTCAGGCCAAACACAATAATTATTGTACTCTACTGCGTAGCATATCATTCAGCCCTTACGTTCTTAATACTGGTACATTAGCTTTTTCTCTCAGAGAGGAACGAACCATTGTCTAGCCGGCGGGTGTTTGGCAGATTATTTACCCGTCCTAGATTTAGATCCCAGTGTTTAGATTTTCCAACCACCTGAAAAACTCCAATATGGTCTAACGTCTGCTTTAAGGCGCTAGGCAGACGACGGGGCGCGGCGGTCTTCTTGACCGCAAAGCAATAAAGACCGCGTCTGACCGTCGATGTCCGCGGCTGCCCTCGCCACGGCGAGGTTTTTTGCTCTCCCTGTGCTTTGGTGTATAGGACTCCCTTTGCGCTATCGTTCGCGGTGAAATTGACCGCCCCGGCCCGCCCCGTTGTGTGAAAAGCGCCTTAGGCACTGGCCAACTGCCCGCACGGCACCGTAGTAAGGTAAACCAGATAGAATAGATAGAGATAGACAGCCGTGCGATTCTGTAATGATTCTTCGATGCGCTCGTCGACTTGCTCACCGATGTCAAATACTTTAGAGATATCGCCCTTGTACATAAGGTTGTTTTTCTAACACGTCTTATCATCTTGCGTTGTTTCACGGATGTTGTCAAAGATGCAAAGATGTTTGCTCTTACAGAATCGCACGGCAGGACGCCTACTACAAAAAATGAACTACGAAGTTTCCTTTGACGGATTTCGTGTTTACTACTATGAAAGTGAATAAGCACAAATATAGTTAAGTGATTAGTTAAAGGATTAGTTAACACTAATCTTTTAACCTAACCTGTTGAAGTGAAGGTGTTTTTCATATAACTATATGAAATCCCTTACTATTTTACAAATTGCACATTAGTTCAATTTTCATTTTGTGTAATTAGATGTGTGACGTCTCTAATATTCTTGTTATCATTACATTTCATCACCAT
Source organism: Selenia dentaria (assembly GCA_917880725.1). Taxonomy (NCBI): domain Eukaryota; kingdom Metazoa; phylum Arthropoda; class Insecta; order Lepidoptera; family Geometridae; genus Selenia; species Selenia dentaria. The sequence goes on along the minus strand of OU862899.1, from coordinate 16,260,722 downwards.
TGACAGTGTTTGTGCTTTTTAACCGACTTTAAAAAAGAAGGAGGTTATGTGTTCGTGTGTATGTGTTTTTTGTGTGTATGTCAGCCGATATCTCCCTCATTAGTGGACCGAGTCTCAAAACAATTTTTTTGTTTTGTAGATTATACTTTCGAGATGGTTCCATTTATCAAATCCAGTTAAGCAGTTACTAAAAAGACTAGACTAAGATATAATATTATAACAGTCAATTCAAAACTAAAATATTTGTGTGTGAATATATCCTTGTTACATAATCATAGCAGATAAGGTCTACACAGACTGTTCGCTCATAATATTGAACTATAAGTAGTACGTTTCACGTCGCCTTACCCATTTCCTCTGTTCAAATAGCTTTGCAATGTTTGAACTTTCGAACTAGAGTCTTTGTTATTGATCCTCTGTACAAAGTTCATGAAATCCGTAAAATGCAGTACAACAGCAGTATATATACATGTACTAGTAGAAACAAAGGAAATAAAAGTTACGTCTGGATATTTCAATGCAATGTTTTGAGCTCCAAATGTGTTGTTTTCTTCTTTATAATGAAGCAAACGGAATGTTGGAAGAAGAAAATTGACCTGGCTTCGTAACATCCGACAATGGACCGGGATAAGAAGTGCTGAAGATCTGTTCAAGCTTGCCCTGAACAAAGATGAATTTAGAAGGATGACGGACAACCTGCAGTAGTGGAGAGGCACCCAAAGAAGAAGAATGATGCTGATAAGAACTAAATTAGTAACTGTAGTAGTAGTAACAAGTAGTTTGATTTGCTCATGGTTTGATAGAACCATAGCCAAGAAAAAGTGCCCATGCATCGATCAGTAGAACTCCGCGTCTGGACCGTCAATATATATAAGAATCAAAGTCCTGATTGACTGAATGACAGACAACACACCGCCTAAACCGCTGGTCATAGAAACTTAAAATTTGGAGGGTGCTTTTGATATATAGATAGTACATTTAAATTAAAACATGGTGTTCTTCATAATTTTGATAGTGATGACTTGGAGGGATGAAATGAGTATCGATATTTTATTGTGTAAAATTTGTGTTTAGTGTGTACGTGGAGACAGTCGTGGGTAAAAAACGAAGCTAACAACTAGAGATATGAATACTTCATGTTTAGAAGAAATAATAAGTAAATATGTCGAGCAATCATCATATTCTCGGGAGCATTCTATTTTTTTTAGATTGATGATATAATAGTATATTTCAAATTAGTTAGCATATTACACACTATATATTTTTTAAACTTGTTATATTCTAATGTTGCAAAGGATTTAAAGCATAAATAAAAAAAATGAACCAACTTCAACACTAAAAAGTGTGAAATAACTTGTTGAAGATCCATGACAGTTTATAAGTATATGACAATATCGCTGTTGTTTGCTCACTGTTGATGACATCAAAATAGGGGAAACACTTTTCAGTTATTGGATTGTACATCAAAACAGCTTTACCGAATTATATTCAATTTAATTGGGACCACCTCGGAAGTATAACTTACCAAAACGAAAAAAATATCAAAATAGGTCTACTCTGTGAAAAGTTATGCGTGTTCATACATAAAAAATATACGCGTCGATTGAATAACATATAAAAAGTAATCATCTCTTCTTCTGGTACAATTTAGTACAAAGTTTTTGTACTAACAGCAATGCGAGTATAGATCCACGATAAATAGTTTTTTATCGATAACTAGTGTACTTAAATGGGAAAACCGGCAAACACTCACGTTTACCGTCGCTCTCCATGAGGATGGCATCAGTACTGCCCGAACACCGGTCGGAGTATAACGACTAGATGATAAACGTGAGTGTTTGCCGGTTTTACCATTTAACTACTGTACTGTTATTTTTTTTCCTATTGACAATCTAAACTCGCAGTACAGCCTCGTTGCAGTGATGTTTCAATAGGGTTTATTCGTAGTAGTTTTAAAATCGTACAATGTATTTTAAAATGTACAATATCACTAAAACTGTGTTAGTGAATACATTTTAAAATACGTTCATCAAAATACGTTCAAATCAGTAATTATTTGTTACGGACTTTCCTCATGAAAGTTAGATACCGTAACAAATAATTACTGATCCAAAGTATTGGAAAGCCTATCGATACTTGTCAGCAGCCACTAGAGATGTGACGCCGAGGCTGACTTTTGACGAGGGTATAAAGTTAGCGCTTCAAATTGGTAGGAAGGCAAAATGTAAATTATTATTTAAAAAAAGTAGATGAGAATAGAGAAATAGAGAATACGAAGATGACTTTGATACTGATGTGCTACGCTTGACACTATGCTTTAATTTTTTTTATATGAATTATAATGCCATAGCCAAAATGACTTACGAGGAAACCGATCAGATATTAATGGTACCTATGTAATAGTACGCTGTGTGTGTAGTACCTTAAAAAATGACTCATGCAGGTATTTTAGGAAGCTATTTATTTATCAGACTATAAGAAGGTATCATGCTAATACTGTTCCGTTCCTACCTGACATCAAAAAAAGGCATTCCAAATGCCCAGTCCCTAAATACAAGTGCCTCATTGCCTGGCGACACTATAACCATTTGGCCCCAATGATTTATAATACTTTAAATGACAACAGAAATACATATTGGATTTATTACGTAATTTTTACAAACTAAAACCATTAATAATTGAATGGCTGCAGAATAAAGACTATGAACAAACAGAAAATATGTTCGTTAAAATCCGATAACACTTCATGTAAGCTACACACACATACATATAGGTACACAAAATACAAGTACACACACATACAACATAATATACGCAAACACACTGTAATAGTAGAAAATACACAAACACACACGCACACGGCTAAACAATTTCGTTATTTGGTTTTATCTGTTATGTTAAATTTTATTTTTTTAAACTATTAGAATTAGCACACTACTTACATAAGTTTTATTGACATCCATATGAAATTGTCAAAGTAATTAGGGGAAGACACTGCCTTCTGCAACACAGTAATAGGTATACTAAAGCAGTAGGCAGGGTTCCAACTAATATGTTTATATTTGTATTTGTTAGAAAACACATAAATATCTATAAGTAGAACGTATTTCTTACTAGCATTGATTTGCGCAGGTTTAGCGCGAAATGCGTGTAGGAATCTCAACATCGCATCTACGAACAAATCTTTGATAGATCTTTTTTTGTTGGTAGCATACGTGCACAACAGAAAACAATGACATTTAAATACTGCCAACCCCGACCGCTCTGCTGGCACTCACGTAATGATCACCGAAAAGCGTCCTCCACCCCCACTGCACCGCCTCTTCCCACTTTTGTCACCTACCTATCGCGAATACGGTCTACTCACTCGGAACCGCGCGGTCCAAGTACTTTGACGTAGGTATTAATATAACATTAATTTATATAATAAGTTAATAAATTAAACTCATTCTTTAATTGTATATTATTATTTCAATATGTTTATTAGTTCAATACGTGTGTATGCATTTTTAGCCTGAGACACAGGTTTACCTAGCTCAGACATAGTCTATCTTTCATTAATTGAATTATTATGGTACTGATAGAAATGCTACTAAAATAGCATGCGTAAAACGAGCATGTCATGTTCAAAGCACGTCCCCTTCTACCCGCGCAGCAGGTAGCATGCTAATTACTAGCAACACTTTGGCACACATACCACTAAGTAGCAATTGCTCATCAATAGCATGTTTTCGTGCTAGAAATGAGCATATCTATCAGTACCTCAGGTACATGATGTCCATCTTAGATGTAAGGTAATTAATACAGATTCATAATTATTGCTATTATATATTATATTATACAGAACATAACTTAGAGTTCCAACCGATTGTGATCAAGTTAAATGGGACCAACTAAGAGCCATACCTTAGTATCCAGTATGCGCAATATACAGAGAAATCGGTTACCATAGACATAAAATACAATAATGCACACACTTAAACACAGAACCTTCTCCTTTTTGGAGTCCGGCAAAATACAATTTTTCTTGTGCCATAGCTTGCTGCGTTTGATAACCGCGTTTAGCTTTATGGTGCGTTATAAAGTCAAGGTTATCGGCATAGAATTTCTTGAGTAAAGCGAATAAGGGCCCAGTAAACGCAATAAGCTACTTTGGTATATTTTAGAATTTATGCAAAACAAATATAAGACTTGCCAGGTTGTAGAGTCATGAAGTCAAAAGAGTCATGACCTATATCCATATATATCCATAAATATACTGATACACTATTTAGATTGTTTTAGCAAGCAAAACAATTTTTGTGGGACATCAGCAATATAATTGAGTACTTTTAGGATCAGCCGTGCGATTCTCTAATGATTCGTCGATGTACTCGTCGACGAGTGATATATATATATCAATTATTAATTATAATTAAAAGATTAATTTTTATTATTATTATTTCTCAGAATCCACTAGCTAACAAGTAGCTATTCCGCCAGATCAATCAGTCAAATGACACTGGAACTCCAACGTCCGTTTTCAGTATTCTATCAGCCGTGCGATTCTCTAAGAGCAAACATCGTTGCATCATTGACAACATCCGTGAAACAAATGACGAGATGACGAGAAACGTTGGAAAAACAACCTTATGTACACGGGCGATATCTCATAAAGTATTTGACATCGGTGAGCTCGTCTACGAGCGCATCGACGAATCATTACATAATCGCACGGCTGTCTATCTCTATCTATTCTATCTGGTTTACCTTACTACGGATAGAAATTTGAGATAACGTCCATAGAAATAGCTATCTCTAGTAAGGTAAACCGACGATAGATAGGTTATTGAATACGGCCGTAGGTTATATTCTTCCTTTATGCGCCGTGTAGTAAAGTATATAAAACATTTACGCTGTACAGTTTGTTTAACTTTTTTGTATCCTCTATCCTACTCCTTAAAGAGATTGCAATTGGGTCGCCCTCTATTTATTGCATTAAATAGGTATTTTCATGTACTGAAATAAGTTGACACCAATGATACGACTAGCAACATTTGATGTTTATACTCTGTTATCTCCTTCCCTTTAACCCTTTGCGTCTCAGACACGTACATATACGACATTTTATTCATAAATCTTTTGTTTTAATTATCACGGTATAAGAAGGATTAGTGAAAAAGGCGGTATGATAGATGTACATGTGAAACGTATTTTATGTTCTAACACATTAATTTCATCAAACATGCGGGCAGATGGTAGAATTTGCTGCATAAATGTGTTCCCGTTTGAACCTTTGATAAGGAACCCAAATAAAAAGTGGGTAACAATTTCAGTTTGTAAATAAATATTAGAAGCTATTACGTTCCAGCAAAATCAGCGCTTTAGAAAGAGAAAATTTTGCAATTCTACGTAGCTGTAGCAATATGCTACAATACATTGCTACGGTGTAGCATTCCGTTACGAGGCTTCTACGAATGTATCTCGGAATAGAATGTAATACCCACAGAATTTGTCCCATTTAGCTATATATCTATGGTAATACCATAGTGATTTCTTTCACAACTACGTATGGTAAAATCACTTTTGCTGAATTATATGAAGAGTTTGCACTTTAATAATAATATTATGCGTAATAATTTAAGATTTTGGTGTCTCAGCCCGTCTTTTGGATAGGTACACGTTATTATTCCTGAGATTTTTCGTCTAAGCCTTATACAGTGTGCGTGAGCACAGCAAGTTGTGTGTTTCAATGTGTTGTGAGTGTTCTTGAGTGTCTGAGAGATGTTGTATTAATTGTGGCCAATAATGTGGCAAAAAATGTAATTAATTTCGGTGTAAAAAAGTGCCCGCCAGCTCGTTTGTGTACAGTCTCATTTTTAATAAACGGTTCCTATTTACTCTTTATGTTAACTCTATAAATACCGCATGGTGAGCCGTATGCGATGGCCTTGTATCCACGGATCCCGGGATCAGGATGAATTAGCCACGGATCCCGGCGTGTTATATCCACTGATACCGGGATCCGTTTCCAACAGAGAAACGAATAAATAATTACCCGCTGATCCCGGTACCCGTGGCTACAAAAACTAAAACTAATTAAATGTTGAAACTGATCAAGGTGTTCAAAAACATTTTCATTGCAAATTATTTATCACATTACCAGAAACATATATATAGTTGAAGACTACAAAAACCTAAATTAATACATACGACTGTCACTGTCACATTGACAGCTGTAATATAAAAAAAAACTGTTTCAAGGTAATTTCTTGGTCGATTGTAGACCGTGTATGAAATAAGAATGTGAAAATATGACAGCAACTGTCAATTTGACACCTGCTTTAAAAATTGTTTATATTAAAGTAAACTAATACCTTTGTATAATATAATATGTTATGATTAGGTAAAATATAAATAACAATTTTAAATTACTTAATATTACACACTTTGCTTCAATACCGGGGTCAGCGAGTAATTATTAATTCGTTTCTCTGTTGGAAACGGATCCCGGTATCAGTGGATACAACACGCCGGGATCCGTGGCTAATTCAATCTGATCCCGGGATCCGTGGATACAAACCCCGCAGGTTTACTAGTTAAGTTACTAGGGTACTATGCGATTACTGGACGCTTGCGATCTTGGCGATTTGCGATATTCTAAATTGTCATTCGGTTGACTATTTTCAAACACAAGCCGTTTTCGAGTTCCTTTTTTTCTATTAAGTTAATCTCGTATGAGCTAAGTGGCCGACATTACGTGGTAGAACTAAATTAACTGACTCGTTTTTCCATTTCGTCTCGTCTGTCCTATCTGCATCTCTAGAGTGTGTTGAAGCTATAGGCGGGGAAGGGGAAGGTACAGAATATGGTTTCTCTCATTTCTCCACGTCTTTCCCACCGGGTCCTGAATATTTGATTTACTGATAGTATGGTCGAATTGATAATGGAATAAATTGAAAATAAATGTGCAATAAGATCCAAGAACTTTTTAATGGATTTTTGTGGACTGCGTTAAATTTTGCTGGAAAAAGAAAGGTGGGGAGAAGGAAGAAGTCGTGGTTGCGGAATATCCGGGAGTGGACTGAAATATCAGGGGCGTCTGAGTTGTTCCGCCGAACCAAAAATAAGAAGGACTGTGTCACGCTGATCGCCAACCTCCACTAGCTGGAGAGGCACTTTAAGAAGAAGGTAAATTTTCGATATTCAATTCATCATCAACTCTCTCTTGCATGTACGCTATCCCTTAAAGTGCTGGATGGATGCGGTCGTCATTGTAGATGAATCAGTAACCATGACGCTTACCGTCTTGACCTTGATCGTCTCCTCTTTCAGCAACAAAAAAGGTGAAGCTTTATCGGCATTTGAAACAAATGTGCAGAACGTAAATCCAAACACACGTAATAAAAGCAATAAATTGACGGACGACATTGGGGTTAACAAACATCCTAACGACACACTTATTTTACGACCGTGCATGAACCACGTCGAGACAGAGTGTCAACACTAGTACGAGAGGCAAAATAACCCCTTCACTTTTCATGGAGAAGACTTGTTAGTTAGTTAATGTTACTTCTATATTATAGATCGAGTCGTTATCTACAATAAAAACCATTAAGTTTGAAGTTTGATTTAGGTTGTAATAATATAATTATATGTACAATACCAGGCAAGCGGGGAATGTCTATATTAACTATGTCTCCCTGTTCCGTGCTCCAATTGTTATAATATAAAGTTTGTTAGGGAAAAGTTTTTGTAAGCAAGTTAGAATAAAGTAAAATAAAATATTTGTATGAGTATTCTGAATAGTATCTATGTGAGCGCTCCTATAGTATTATAAGCTTACTGTGTTAGCTAGAAAATTAATAAAAGAAGCAAGTATAATATTCAATCTGTAAAATTATCTACGAAATACGAGTATGCACGTAAATTGGCAGTCTTGTTTTTATTTGACAACTAGCTACGCTCCGTGGTTTCACCCGCGTGGTCATGAATGATGATGAGGATGGATCAAATATAACGTATGTTACTCAGGCATAATGTGGCTTTATACTCGTGAAAGAATTGTTTGAATCAGTTAAGTAGTTTTACGTGTCTCCATTAACAATCATATAACTTTGCTCTTAATTATATTAAAGGTACGAATAATGTGGCCTGGTTTCTTCACAATTGCATATTTCAAAATGAGAAAGTATTTATTATGGCATAATTGTAATGGTTAGACATATTATGTCATATTACGTCAATATCTACAAAGAACAAGTCCACATTACCATAATATGGTAATGTGGACTTGTTCTTTGTAGATATTGACGTCTTCTATAAAACTGGGGGGCAATTCTACTTTTTCACAACTTGCAACAATAATTCACCCCGCTGCAACCACAGTTCGACTCCGGTTGCCGCTCGATAATTATCCAAAAAGCCATTCTACTATTTTCGTAGACAAATTGGAACGGAACGTCACGTAAACGTACCGTTAACGCTACTATATAATAGTTAAATATTAAACACTAATCAATTGCAAAACAAATTAAGTTAGTGTAATCGACTCCCGGTCATCACTTTGCTCTAATGTACTCGTAAATAGTATAGACCAATATTATATGATGAATAGTTTCCGAAACATACGCGATATAAGGACTTTTTTTGGAAGTTTTTCCACACCTTGGGTTACATTATCTAAGTTTTTATACGGATCCCTAACTTTTTGTAAATACTTCATAGCCTATGTTCATCGAGGAAAATGTAGGATTCTAATGGTGAAAGATTTATTCTAATCGGTCCAGTAGTTTCGGAGACTATTCAATTCAAACAAACAAATGTTTCCTTTTTATAATATTATAATATAATATCTATATATACCTACATATGTATAGTGTAGATTTGTAGATTGACTACTACTAAATAAACTACCCTACAGATTCTTAGGATAAGGCGTATTCTATGTGTAATTCGATCATTTATCTATGTAAACTAAAATTTGCTCAACAGACATCATATATCAGTATGTTTCTTTGTTTCTGCTGTCTACTTAGACCTTTATCGACATCGACACCCACCATCTTACAAAATTACGTGACCGCTTTAACAAGAAAAAGGATGTGTGCAACACACCGTGATGTGGGTCATATGTGACCACTCTAAAGGCTCGGTCTTACAAGTACCGTGCTAAAAATGCTAATTTTCCTTACTAGCTGTGCCCCACTGTTTCACCCACATCGTGATGGGTAATGATGATGGTGGAATAAAAAGTACTCTTTGTCCTTTCCCGGGATATAATGTATTTCTTCAAAATTGTCTTCAAAAAATTGACATTGTTCCAATGTCAATTTTTTGAAGATTCGTACTCCCATATCTTAATATAGTCTTATTGCGACGTTTCCATTAAATTTGGTTGACCGTTTTGTGTCGGTGGGAGTACGATAGTAAGTATGATTACTCTAAGCTTATTACAAAACGCTCCTGATTTATGATAGTTTCGTAAAAGGTGGGAGTAGGCCCCCTGTAGCCCATTTAGGTTTACACTACAATTTTATTATCTTCGCGTTTCACTCAAAATCTCGACTATTCCACAATGTTCAATTCTATGTACAGTCGAACAGTTTGTGTAATATTTTATAGCTGAAAGCAGAAATATACATAGGTTTTGAGAAATGTTGAAACTAGTTTTTTTTAAAGTTAACAATGAATTATGTGACCCGCGATTACCCTTGACGCATGAACGAGCGTAAACATCACACACTCAAGATTCCATAGACCGCATTCCGTGCCAATGTATCTACTCTGAAGGAGCTCAAAATTAAGAATAGACTTTCCTACGAATAGTAAAGTTTTTCGGGCACATCTCCAGGAACGAAGACTCAATGAAAAGACTAGTAGTCCAAGGTGAGATAGCAGGAAAAAGAGGTAGAGGCAGGTCACCTACACGCTGGACGGATCCTATCAAGACGGCAACTAAGGCTTCCATGACAGAGTGTTCTCGAAATGCGACGAATCAAGTAAAATGGAAAGAAATCGCAAAATCTGTTATCACCACCGTCGGGAAGACTGACGACGTTGAAGACCTACCGTCTGCCACTATCTTACCAACCACGACCACTCTGCCAAGAGTGGCCGACTAAGAAGAAGAAGGTTTGCGTTATGCCGTGGGTGTAAACGTAAGTTATAATATAGCAAGAACCGAATGCGAGAACACGGAAAGAGCTAGCAAAACTTGTTGATCTTGGCAACAATGCCAAATTGGCGGCAAAATAACTCTACTTTGGACGTATAGTAAACCAAACTACTCGTATTATGAGTTGTGATAGGTTTGCGTCATTGTACGATACAAACATTGTAAATTATTATGGCCTTACTTATGCCTTCAGCTGTATAAGGAACCAGATATAATAGTAAATCTATTGTTATATCGGTTAACGACATAATCACTTAATTTTAATATTAGATTTCAAACGTTTGGATACAATCAAGTTGTTGTGTGTTTAGTAGCGCGCATTGGAATAATGTTCTACCGTTTTCTCAAAGAGTTCTCTAAGAGCAAACATCGTTGCATCTTTGACAACATCCGTGAAACAACAACGAGATGACAAGAAACATTGGAAAAACCACCTTATACACAGCCGTGCCATTCTCTAAGAGCAAACATCTTTGCATCTATGACAACATCGTGAAACAAATGAAGAGTTGACAATAAATGTCGGAAAAGCAACTTTATGTACATGAGCGATATTTCATAAAGTTTTTGACATCGGTGAGCTCGTCGACGAGCGCAATGACGAAACAGAGAACCGCACGGCAGCGTCGTACAAAGTGACATTATTATTTAAGGAACGTTTATAAGTAAGGCCTTTAGAATTTAATGTATAGCCTCCTCGAATAATAGCCTAGACGATTACATGGTGATGAATTCTCTCACTTGCCGCTACAAAAGCTATAACTAACAAAGCAAAGATAATACATCAGAACACACATTATAAGTGGATATAAAACAGAAAGGCTAACGAAATGAAAATTGATGGGAGACATTCAAAGAGGTCTAGTAAAATTACAGAAAGGTACTTACTAAACTGAAAGGTAATTACTTTATATCAGTCTTGTTGGCGTAGCGTTATATTCTCTTTGTCTTACTGTGTGATGTATTTTAAACAACTAGCATATCTCGCTGAAGTTGATAACTTTAACCATACAACGAACACAAACAAACAACCTCACAACATAAAACCGTTTTTCTCTTCTTCTCTCGGTGCCTCTTCAATCAATGAAGGTTGGCAATCAGCTTTCCGTACTCGTCTCCATCCTTGGCGATGCGAAAAAGTTCAGCGGCACTCGTAATCCCTGTCCACTCCCTGATCTTCGTAGCCATTAATTCTTCCAGCGACCAGCTCGTCTCTTTCTCTTTTATGTTTGTTACCTCATAACTTTTGACTGGGTGAACCGATTCTCAAAATTCTTTTTTTGTTTGACAACTGGTGCATGTCGTGTGGTCACATTTACGTTTGATCAAATTCGGTATAAAAATTCTTGATTTAAACTCCAATAAATGAATAAAATGGTCGTGATGTAAGGATGAGTGACGTGCCAGTCAATCGCAAAACAATTACCTTGATAATATCCAAATACACGTTTAAATTTTATATAAAAAGAATTAAAATTGCAATGTGATTACGGTTTATTTTCGCAATAAATTATGTTTTGGCGGTTTGTTGTCTTTGAACTGGTATATTTCCTTTATGATATATTTTGTTTACTTAATTATCTTATTTTATAAACCACTGGCTACGCTTCGTGGTTTCACCCGCGTGGTGATGTGAAGATGATGATGATGAATCAAATATAGCGTATGTTACTCAGGCATAATGTAGCTTACTACTGCTGAAATATTTTTTGAATCAGGTAGTTTTTGCGTTTCCATTACAAACAAATAATTAAATCTTTCTTCTACATTAAAATAAGATTAAATACCAAGGTACGAATCATGTGGTTACCGGTGTTACTGTTTCATATATACGTTATATTTTAACGTGAAAAACTAGTTATTGTGACATGGGTAACTGTTATTAGATATATGGCACTGCAGACTTTTTTGTAGATATGAATGTCCTCCGTAACTGTAGTACATTACTTTGCTCTTTTGTTAATAGTTTCCGTAGTGTACGCGATATAAAGATTTTTCGGCGATACAATTGCATAATTTAAAAATATGAGTATTTATGTCAAAATAAATACCTTAAATGACATAACTTTATACAGACATTAATGTATTGCAGACATTTTTGCTGACATGTACTACATCACTTTACTCTATAGTCAAAAGTTTCCACGCGATATAAGGACTTAATTGGTATTATTTTCACTCCTTGGGTTACTTCGTCGAAATTTTCGTATGAATCCTTAAATAAATATTTTTAAATATCCTATAGCCTATGTTCATCAGAGATAATCAAGGATTCTACTGGTGAAAGAATTTTTCATATCGGTCTAGTAGTTTCGGAGCCTATTCAATTCAAACAAACAAACAAATTTTACCCTTTTATAATATTAGTGTAGAAAACATATTTCAGTTCATACTTTCTTTAAACTTATTTAAATAATATTAATAATATTACACCATACAAGTGTAAAGTATAATATTATACATTTCTAGCCTTTATTAAATAGCTAGCCTTTACAATTGCCGCAATAAAATAGGTACGAAACAAATCAAAGCATTTTTTTTCCATTATATCTCCTTGAATTTCCAATTAATTTACTTCCAGACAAAACGAAAGTCTCGTGGTGCTTTTTGAGATTAAAAGTTTTAGATTTAAAGGAAACAAATCCGTATCTAAGGGATTATATAGGACCTTCTAGCTGTAATAAACATGTCAGTAAATCGGACTGCATCCAACGGAAAAAAATGTGAAGTAGGTAACAAATTGTTCATCATTCATAATCCGTATATATAAATATATGCTGGTGCCCGCACCGTCGTCTGCTCAGGATAAGTACTTCGAGTAATTATTATTTTCTCCAAAGCCATGTCTATCTTTATACCAAAATGTCATAAACTATTTACATGGTTATATGAGTAAATTTAAGTACTTAGTAAATCAATCAGTAAACTCTAATAATAAAATACAGTACCAATAATTAATGACCATGGAAAAAATTGTCATTACATTTCATCATCCTTGATGGTCGCCGAGCACGTCTGGTGTATCGAGCTGTCAAAATAATGGCGTTTTTTTTTTTTTTTACTAAGCTATCAGAAACTGACACAAACTTGGACAGAGCTGTCATTATTACGATCTTTACGTAGGCGAAGATCTTGTTATTTTGTCTATGCTGTGCCCAAAAATACTACGCTTTTTCACCCGTGTGTTGATGGATGATAATGATGATGATGAAAAGTAGCCTATGTGCTATTCCAGACTATAATCTATCTCTGTGCCCAATTTCAACCAGATCCGCTCAGCCGTTTTGCCGTTATTGAGTAACAAACATCCATTAAAATCATCCATCCATCCAAACCTTCACATTTATAATATTAGTGGGATATATTATATACTGTGAAAGTAAAGCAACATAAGTGGAATATTGATACTGTAAAAACGTGCAAAAGCAGTGAGTGAGAGAACCTCAGTGCGTTTATAAACACATCACTTAGGGTGTTGTAAATACAAAGTAAACACTTTGTCCCTTATATTGTTCATGTAAGTTAGATAGCATAACTCTTAACCCTTTGCTTCCCAGAGACGTATATATACGTCAGCTTCGTTCATAAATCTTGTTAAGCATTGTTTAAGAGGAAGGACTCAGTTCTCCTGTGGTTTTTCGTACAATACTGCCAACGTTAAAATTGACAAAACCGTTTCAACCGACTTCCAATAAAAAGGAGGAGGTTCTCAAGTCGACGCGTATATTTCTTATGTATGACTTATATATACGTACGCATGACTGTTTACAGAGTAGTTCAATTTTAATAATTATTTTTTTGTTTAGTAGAGTATACTTACGAAGTGTTTAATTTCATAAAATTTGGTCAAGCGGTTTTAGAGTTACAATCCAATAACTGAAAACTGTTTCGCCTATCTTGATGATATCGTAATTTTATTGACGGTGAATGACAATCGATCCTGTAAGTAGCAAGGGTCACTAAAAAGGGTGAAAATGAAAATTATTGTACCAAAAAATTTAACCGACTTCAACACTAGAAAGTGTGAAGTATGGTACTTCACACTTTCTGTGTTGTGTTGTGTTGTACTTACTTTGACATGAAGTCAAAGTAAGTACCATGCGCGTAACATTGTATTTTTGAACTATCACGGTACCGAATTCCACAAGTTATCTCACACATTTTAGTGCTGAATTCGGTTCCATTTTTGGTATTTTTTTAAGTCGATTGATTGACTATTTCGTCACCAAATTAAAACTTATTCAAAATATGTTCATCGTTTTGGGAATGTTAGAAATAAAAACATATTCGTATATTGAGGTATGAGGACGATATATACGACGATTTTTACATACCTATGTTAAATAAGTAACATGCTTCTTGATGCAAAAGCATGGATATTCATTACAATGATATAGTCTTGTCAAAGTTGCCATCCAGAGCACTATTGCTTCGAAAATCTGCTTATAAATGTTTCCCATAGCCCATAGCAGAGCGACGCTTCTATCTCCTTAACAAATGGCAACCCATGTTTTTGCTGAGTGACAAAAAGGAGGTCCGGGTATAATTTATCATTTCCGAATGCATTTACAAGGCGCTTCGGGGTAAGAATAATATATTCGATAAAGATTCTTCTGAAGTTCTACTATGAATAATGAATGAGTGAATGGTTTGCATATACATATATATAACAAGCGAAGATAATAGAAAACTCACCTGATATTTTCTTCACCGGCGATACTTTGTTCACTTCTAATCATATATCCTGTAAAACAATTGAACTCACGACACATTATGCCTCCTCTTCGGCAGTGCCAACAGGGTATAGTGAACGACTTATCATTTGCCATAAAGGGAAAAGGATTTGTGCCGGACGCTTGTTGGCTCAGCCGTGCGATTCTCTAATGATTCGTCGATGTGCTAGCCGGCGAGCTCACCGATGTCAGATACTTTGAGATATCGCCCATGTAAACAAGGTTGTTTTGCCAACATTTCTTGTCATCTCGTCATTTGTTTCACGGACGTTGTCAGATGCAACGATGTTTGCTCTGATATAATCGCACGGCTGAATGTCCAAAAACAAGAGTTTATCAACTATAGAACAGTGGTTCAAAGAAATTCTTACGTCTCTCGAACAACCATCGATAGTATTCACATGCTCCCATATCACTGTGTCAAATCAATAAAATGCCAACGCAGGCAGCAACAGAAACCACAAAGGCTTCGTGACAATAGCGAGGACGTGGACGAGTTTCTACTAACAGTAGAACTACAGAAAAAACATATTCCAAACAAAATAAACAGCGCAAAGGATACGTAATCGAAGATATTGCTGAAAATGGGCATATCGTCTTCAGACTTCCCTCATATACCACTGTCAATACACTGCCACTGAACTCATCGGGCATACATCATAAGGATACGCCGCTAGAAACAACACAACTACTTGTTTCACGAAGTATATGTGGCGAAGTGTTTCCGGTATATTAGTTTTTAATCTGTCATGGTCACAAACATTAGAAATATTCAAATTATCAACGGCATAGTTACCATGTGTATTTTGTTTGAGTTTCCGATATTTTGTCACTGTTGCAAGCGCCATGATCACGGATGAACTCGCGGATGACTATACAAGGTAACTATCCCGTTGATAATTTGAATATTTCTAATGTTTCCGCTATCGGCCAGGCAGTTTACAATCCTAAATCGCAGCCGTCCACTGACGTATACAGTAACATTTTTATAACATGTTTTTTAAAACACTAACGCCAGCTTAGCGATATCAAACATTGCAATTTGACAGAAAAAATCTAATCCTCGGACGCGATTCGAACCCGCGTCTTCCGACAATCCGTGACAGACGCCATGACCACTATTTTTATTTGACAGTAAAAAGTGTGTAATTTTAACATTAGAAGTAGTTTTTGACCATAGTTATATTTATGCTTAGATCCGCCATGATGACGTGCGAGTAAAATTTCTAGAAGTTCGACAGATTTGCGACAGATAATCCTGATAGAAAGGGCTAAATTATAGGTACCTGATTAAAAAGAACTACCAAAAAAATAGAACCGACTTTTTGAAGTCGGTTCTATTTTGGTTATCAGTAATAAAAATTGTGAAATAACTTGGTGAACTTAGTAACCATGATATTTCAAACGTACCTATTATCACAATATTGTGCGCACCCTATTTAGTGACCCTTGCTACGTACGGGATCGATTGTCATTCACCGTCAATAACGATACCATCAAGATAAGCGAAATACATTTCAGTACTTAATTGTATTGTAACTCGACAACCACATAACCGATTTTGATGAAATTTAAATGGGGCCACCTCGGATGTATACTCTACTAAACAAAAAAAGACTTATTAAAACCGGTACTCTGTAAAAAGTTATGCGTGACTTGAGAACCTCGTCCTTTTTATGTAAGTCGGTTGATAAGTAGAATGCGATATAATAAGGAAGTTTGTTATTGGCTGTTATCTTATAGGCACGTCCTGACAAAACTATAGAATAACAATGAAACCATATATCCATTTAAGATGGCGGTGACGAGACAAAAATGGAAGCGATTGAAATAAATTGATTACTGCCCATAAGGTACTAGCGGTGGAAATGTAATGGGTTTATACTTCACTTTTACTTTGGTTACTACTTTATTACTTTACTATTAGTTACTAGTTTATACTTCACTTTTACTTTGGTTACTACTTTATTACTTTACTATTAGTTACTAGTTTATACTTCACTTTTACTTTGGTTACTACTTTATTACTTTACTATTAGTTACTAGTTTATACTTCACTTTTACTTTGGTTATTACTTTACTATTAGTTACTAGTTTATACTTTACTTTTACTTTGGTTACTACTTTATTACTTTACTATTAGTTACTAGTTTATACTTCACTTTTACTTTGGTTACTACTTTATTACTTTACTATTAGTTACTAGTTTATACTTCACTTTTACTTTGGTTACTACTTTATTACTTTACTATTAGTTACTAGTTTATACTTCACTTTTACTTTGGTTATTACTTTACTATTAGTTACTAGTTTATACTTTACTTTTACTTTGGTTACTAATTTATTACTTTACTATTAGTTTCTAGTTTATACTTTACTTTTTTTACATAGTGGCAGAACAGCAATAAATGATGATAAAGTTAATAAAATAAATTCTATTATTTTTATTTGTTTTGTATAAAATTGATTGATTAATTGATTAAACTTGATTTGTATAAAATCTATTTACATTTCAGAGTTTTAATTAAAAGATTGCCTGCTTAGCAATGTACACAAATAACAAAGAGACTGGACGGCCCAAAGAAGGTAGACACCTACGTACAATTGTGGTACAAACTTAAACAAGTACCTATTTCCTAGTGCGTTGTTTCGTCCAGTGAAGTGAGTTTAGTAAGTGACCGAATGAAACCGCTGTACCAAAAGATTACCAAATTGATATGGCTCGCAAATACAATAAACAATTTCATTAGTTTTTGATATGTTTCAATTGTTTACCTATGTCGTCCTATGTATTTAAGACATTTAAATTTTATAAAATGTATTTGTATATATTTATTTACTTCTTTACATATTAATTTAACTTCTTTCTTATTTTATTTCTCGCTTAATTTCTTATTCATTAATTATAATTCATACTAAACATAATAGGATAATAGAGGGACCGTGTCCCCGATTTCTTTGTTCTATTTCACGGTAAATATAACTCTGATGATTTTCGTGGACGGCTTATTTTGTGGTTGATTAAATAACTTGATTTAATACAGAATTGGTCGCGTCGGTTACAGACATCTGGCACTCGTATATCACGCCAATAATAAGCGTAAGCAGAAAAGATTTACCCAAATCTTCCTCAAACAAACCGATTTTCCCAACGATTTTTCGTTTCCACTTACTCTTTGTTGTTTGTGGCACAATTTTACGGATTGAGTAGCAGTAGAGCTCTTTGTGAACGAGCGCGTCCGGGGGAGTACTGCTTTCATAGGCCGTAGCACAAACAACTTGCGAATATATATTCGAATCGAAAGCGCCAACATGTCACGTTTCGGCGGACAAACTATGGGTTATCTGTGTCACAGTTGTCTTAGATAGATAGAAAATTCTTTATTACACAAAACTAAAAGTACATAGACGAACTTAATGCTAATTAGCATTTTCTTCCAGCTAACCTGTGTGTGATATGAAAGTGTGTTTGGTAGTGCTTTATTTAAAACTTCAGAGTTTCTATAGAACATATATTTAGGTAGAATATTAATAAATAATAATAAACAATTTATAAACTATAACTTTATATATACTATATACACACATTTAATAGCATACATATATTTAAAATTAAAAATAGCTCAATTAGTTTTATTATTTTGCCAAAGTCAAAGTCAAAGTCAAAATCATTTATTCAATTTAGGCATCAAAGACGCACTTATGAACGTCAACTTTTCATTATAATGTACTTTAAAGACTCTACCGCCGCGTTCCAAAATATATAAAACCCACCGAGAAGAAGCGGCAAGAAACTCGGGGCCATTCTTTTTATATGGATGTTTAGAATGTTTCTACTTAGGTACTACAAATATTACATTTTATGGGTGGCAGAGAGACAGCTTGTCAGAAGTGGAGTATTCCAAGCATCTTTATCTTCTATATAATGTCGAACTTTATAGTAAGCTTTTTTTATTAAAACGTTTTTTACAGTCAACTTGAATTTGCCCTCTGTGAGCTCAGTTATGTGCTTTGGGATTTTATTGTAAAAACGCACACAATTTCCTAGGAATGACTTATTAGTCTTCGCCAGGAAAGGTAATCTTGGTAAACTTTGGATTTGAAGGTTGTAATATAATTTCATATATGATCATATTTCATTGCATAAATCCTTATTTGATTGTATATTTTAAAAACTATTTGGATACTTATTTAAAAATTAAAGAGAAATGATGGAATGACACAGAGGAGACGTCACGGGAGGATTTTAATCTCTATTATATTCTCTTTGGATTTTAATTTGGATTTTAAGAGAGAGAATGGATTCTTGAAAAAGAAAACCAATTATTATTTTTAAGATTGGATCGATGCTACAAGGCCAATAATAATAAAATGCTTATCACTTTGTGTTGTATATCCCCACAGAATAATGGATTTTGGAATGGGATAGGCTTTGCCATCGACCATGGAGCCATTGGGCTTGAGAAGAACGGGCTCGATCATAGGCAGAGTTCGCCGTTATAAAAGGGACTCCTTAAAGTGAAACTTCATCAGGTCACGTTATAGAAAGAGGGACTCCGTAAAGTGAAACTTCGTCAGGTCACGTTATCTATTTAATATATTTATATTTCTAATCTTACTTTTTATTATTTATTAGCTAGCTAAGTATTCTTCTCAATGTAAGTATGTATAACGTTACAAGGTTTCCAAGGAAGATGCTTTGCGAATTTCCACAAGAAGAGAATTCTACAACCGAATTGCAGTGACTGTAAAAGAGTAAGTGTAAAAAGTGCCCTAGATACAGGACAGTTTGTATTGTTTCAAGTGAACGACACCTTACATTATTACACTTATGCAGTAATTAGTGCTAGGCCCACATATCTATTTCTACCACTAATCAGTAGTGTTCAAAAACTACTGTGCCCCGGTTTGAAGGGTTTGGTAACCGGTGAAATCATAGGTACAGACTTAACAACTTAATATTATGACAAGTACAATTAGAAAATTTGTATACCGACTTCCATTCTATTCAGTTATTGAAATGTATCTCAAAAACGACTGAACTGAATTTGATGAAATTTAAATGGGACCACACGGGAAACAAAACCAGCTTTCAAACAAAAAAATAATTTTTAGAATCGGTTCACCCAGTCGAAAGTTACGAGGTAACAAACATTAAAAAACATACAGTCGAATTGAGTACCTCCTCCTTTTTTGGAAGTCGGTAGATAATAAAATAGTGTTGGACGCAGTGCAGTTTGTCATTTGTGAAAAAAATTGATCATGACCCTAGCACGAAAATATGCGTAAGTGTAACAATCGTATCGTTGCTATATTCAGTACAAACTATGAGTTATCTGTGGCACAGTTGTACTAGATAAATTATTATTCGTACAGAAGCCGTATCACAAACAATTTTCGAAAAAGTATCGAAAGTGTCAACGTGTCACGCTTCGGCGTACATACACTAGTTATCTGTGTCACATTATCACGTGAACGATACGTTATGTTACACTTACGCAGTTATTTGTGCTAGGCCCACTGTTATAGGCAGAGGTTAGCTACACCAGTAGGGTTATTAATGCTATTATGTATCTCAATTGCAATCACATGTTGATTGAAATCAAAAACATGGCGGCTCTATGAGTCTTTACAAAAGAGCAAAATCTAAATTGTAAGTTATTTTCAAATGCAATCAACACAACATAGACGCTACGACACCGGCAGGGCAGTATGTATGTATCTCAATTGCTAACAAAATATTGATTGAAATCTTGAAAAATGGCGGCTCTATGTCACGTTTCTCAGCTCCAATCATCAACTTACTAACATTTTTGCTGACTGGAGTTGTAAAAACTGACATAGAGCCGCCATTTTTTTCAAGATTTCAATCAACATTTGATTGTAACTCAAATAGATACATATTAGCCCTGGAGGTAAACTTAACGTGATCTAATGAAAAATAACTCGTAATATGAAGCTAATAAGATATATACCGTACATAATAAAGTTCGATGAGTAGGTACTTATGTATGTATTTAATAACAGGCAAATAAAGTAAGTTTAGTACACAATTATAACGTATACTAAATTTAATATTTATATTTGCGAAAATATGCGCGTACTTTGTGTGAGTGTGCGAGGGTCTGTTTTAGCTTGTTACATATGTGTTTGTATGAGGGTATGCCGATGCTGAAACAAACCCTGATGTGAAAACGTTTTTAGGGTTCCGTATGTCCGTCTCCGCTGTCCGTCTGTCACCAGCCGTGCGATTCTCTAAGAGCAGACATCGTTGCATCTTTGACACCATCCGTGAAACAAATAAAAAGATAACAAGGAACGTTGGAAAAGCAACCTTATGTACAAGGGCGAAGTATTTGACATCGGTGAGCTCGTCGACGAATCATTAGCAGGATCGCACTGCAGGCGATCTCATGAACCGTGATAGTTAGATAATTGAAATTTTGACTAGTGAAGTGTTTCTGTTTCTGCTATAACAACAAATACTAAAATAATAACACAGAATAACATAAATATTTAAGGGAGCTCCGATATAATAAACATGATTTCAAATTATAATCAGTACTCACGGGACCACGATTTACTCGATTTTGGAGTTCCCGATATTTCGGCACAGTTTGCATGCACCATGTTTACGGGTAGACTGCGAAGAACTCATTGTTTTAGGGTTAGAAAAGCATTACATGTGAGTTTACTGGGCGAATTGAATTATAGGCGAACAGAATCAAATGAAATCAATATTTTTTTTGTGAACGAATAACTTTGAAACTACTAGCGCATTCTAGAAGCTGCGTAATAATATCCGTCTTTTTTTATAAATGAATCAATTGCCAATTAGAAGGTTACCGGCTCTAATCATGCTTCAGGCTTGAGTATAGATTAAAGTAAGAGAAAATTTAGGAAATCTACAGCCAATGGTGGTAATACAATATCTTGTGCCTGACAGTCTAAAGAACCAACCTCAAGCAAAGTGTCATGTTTGAAAATCTCACGCTTTTTGAGAGCAATTTGCCTTTCTGTCTTATTTACCACCATTATTTTGTATTACTTTAATATTTCTACCCACAGACTCCAGGGTCCGAGCCATTTATTTTACATTTACTTAACTAATTATTCAACTATTTAAATATACATCTTTGCAATTTGCTTTACAATGAGGGAACATATATACTAAATCTAACATTATATAAGAAGTAAAATAACAGTGTAAACAAAACCAAAATTAGGTATCCATTGGAATTCTCAGCAGACCGGTCTCCGCAAGCAGCACCCGTTCACGAGTTGACGCATGTGCCAGCCATCGCCTTCCTCAACCATATTTGAGGGAAGATGGCGCCACTTGCCAACACCTCTTCGTGAGCATGACTAGTCGGAATGCCAATGTTTACCCATTACATTACGAAGGCAACTACAGACTACTACCACTTCGAACCGTTAGTATTATATACTACTAGGTGACCCACCAGCGGCTTTGCTCGCTTGGCCTCGCGGGATACGGTTAATTACAGTTTTTTAACTATCCCACCGGAACTCTTTAATTTACCGGGATCAAAAGTATCCTATATGTTGACCAGGAATATAAGCTACCACCATGCAAAATGTTATTTAAATCGGTCCAGTCGTTTCGGAGATTAGCCCGTATAAACAAACAGACGAACAGACAAAAAGAGAAACAAAAAAATTATAAAATCTAAACTAGATCAATTTCACTCCTTACTTACTATACTAGGTTTTTAGCATTTTTTCATCGTACAGAAATTCGCCTCTACACTTTTATTATATTTTGTAGTGATTAAATAAGACAGTGCACGGTCCAAAGCGAAAAATATAAAAAGTTCTATCCATACTTTAGACATAATAATAATAATGCGATCTTTTGCCTGACAAACCTAAGTTCTTTTAGATTAAGCGGATCAAGCAACTATAATGCTTACAAAATCGTACCTTTCAATAATTTTCACGACTGGCAAAAGTAAATAAAGGATTAACCAATTATAATGCTTTCATAATCCTACCTCTCAATGATTTTCACTACTGGTAAAAGTAAAAAAAGGATTAAGCAATTATAATGCTTTCATAATCCTGCCTGTCAATGATTTTCACGACTGAGAAAAGTAAATGAAAGATTAAGCAACTATAATGCTTTCATAATCCTACCTCTCAATAATTTTCATTACTGGTAAAAGTAAAAAAAAGATTAAGCAATTATAATGCTTTCATAATCCTACCTGTCAATGATTTTCACGACTGGTAAAAGTAAAAAAAGATTAAGCAATTATAATGCTTTCATAATCCAACCTGTCAATGATTTTCACGACTGGTAAAAGTAAATGAAGGATTAAGCAACTATAATGCTTTCATAATCCTACCTCTCAATAATTTTCACTACTGGTAAAAGTAAAAAAAGGATTAAGCAATTATAATGCTTTCATAATGAATTTCACCTGTCAATGATTTTCACAACTGGGAAAAGTAAATGAAGGATTAAGCAATTATAATGCTTTCATAATCTTACCTGTCAATGATTTTCACGACTGGTAAAAGTAAATGAAGGATTAAGCAACTATAATGCTTTCATAATCCTACCTCTCAATAATTTTCACGACTGGCAAAAGTAAAAAAAAATATTAAGCAATTATAATGCTTTCATAATCCTACCTGTCAATGATTTTCACGACTGGGAAAAGTAAATGAAGGATTAAGCAACTATAGTGTCTTCATAATCCTACCTCTCAATAATTTTCACGACTGGCAAAAGTAAATGAAAGATTAAGCAACTATAATGCTATCATAATCCTACCTTTCGATGATTTTCACGACTGGGATAAGTAAAAAAAGATTAAGCAATTATAATGCTTTCATAATCCTACCTGTCAATGATTTTCACGACTGGTAAAAGTAAATGAAGGATTAAGCAACTATAATGCTTTCATAATCCTACCTCTCAATAATTTTCACGACTGGAAAAAGTAAAAAAATAATTAAGCAATTATAATGCTTTCATAATCCTACCTGTCAATGATTTTCACGACTGGGAAAAGTAAATGAAGGATTAAGCAACTATAATGCTTTCATTATCCTACCTCTCAATAATTTTCACGACTGGCAAAAGTAAAAAAAGATTAAGCAATTATAATGCTTTCATAATCCTACCTGTCAATGATTTTCACGACTGGTAAAAGTAAATGAAGGATTAAGCAACTATAATGCTTTCATAATCCTACCTCTCAATAATTTTCACTACTGGTAAAAGTAAAAAAAGGATTAAGCAATTATAATGCTTTCATAATGAATTTCACCTGTCAATGATTTTCACAACTGGGAAAAGTAAATGAAGGATTAAGCAATTATAATGCTTTCATAATCTTACCTGTCAATGATTTTCACGACTGGTAAAAGTAAATGAAAGATTAAGCAACTATAATGCTTTCATAATCCTACCTCTCAATAATTTTCACGACTGGAAAAAGTAAAAAAATAATTAAGCAATTATAATGCTTTCATAATCCTACCTGTCAATGATTTTCACGACTGGGAAAAGTAAATGAAGGATTAAGCAACTATAGTGTCTTCATAATCCTACCTCTCAATAATTTTCACGACTGGCAAAAGTAAATGAAAGATTAAGCAACTATAACGCTTTCATAATCCTACCTTTCGATGATTTTCACGACTGGGATAAGTAAAAAAAGATTAAGCAATTATAATGCTTTCATAATCCTACCTGTCAATGATTTTCACGACTGGGAAAAGTAAATGAAGGATTAAGCAACTATAGTGTCTTCATAATCCTACCTCTCAATAATTTTCACGACTGGCAAAAGTAAATGAAAGATTAAGCAACTATAATGCTTTCATAATCCTACCTTTCGATGATTTTCACGACTGGGATAAGTAAAAAAAGATTAAGCAATTATAATGCTTTCATAATCCTACCTGTCAATGATTTTCACGACTGGTAAAAGTAAATGAAAGATTAAGCAACTATAATGCTTTCATAATCCTACCTCTCAATAATTTTCACGACTGGAAAAAGTAAAAAAATAATTAAGCAATTATAATGCTTTCATAATCCTACCTGTCAATGATTTTCACGACTGGGAAAAGTAAATGAAGGATTAAGCAACTATAATGCTTTCATTATCCTACCTCTCAATAATTTTCACGACTGGCAAAAGTAAATGAAGGATTAAGCAACTATAATGCTTTCATAATCCTACCTGTCAATGATTTTCACGAAAGGGAAAAGTAAATGAAGGATTAAGCAACTATAATGCTTTCATAATCCTACCTGTCAATGATTTTCACGACTGGCAAAAGTAAAAAAAAATAATTAAGCAATTATAATGCTTTCATAATCCTACCTGTCAATGATTTTCACGACTGGAAAAATAAAAAAAGAATTAAGCAATTATAATGCTTTCATAATCCCACCTCTCAATGATTTTCACGAGCGGCAAAAGTAAAAAAAAAACACTATTTGCACAGAACTTATCAATATCCAAGTATTATCTCTAATAATAATATCTATAAAACGTGAACTGATTCTAAAATGAAGAACCTTTAGCATTAGAATGGAACCCTAGTATTATATTATTGTTGACCACCGGAAGCTCTTGACCTTGACACCTGTCGCCCAACCGGAAGTAATGTATGGTCATCCGTTATCCTTATCGTTACGGGCGTGACGTCAACACTATTTATTCTTTGGTCGCTCAATCACTTGTTTATTATATTTGTGAAGCATATATCAGATTTTCGTTGCTCAAACCGTTTATATAAATGTCAGTGTCTAAATTAATTAGGCGCTTATCAAATAATAAAAATATAATAATGAAGACTTATATACCCCCTCACCAGTCGATTGTCAATATAACAATAAAATTTCTATTGTGTCTGGGTCGTTCGACTGATGAAGTATGTAATAGTAAATTTTCTTATATCTCTTAGGCTGCTATAAAACGTAAACAGCTAAAAATAAACATATAGTAGATTATAAACAAATCTATTTTAAATCAACTTTTGTTATCAGTAGGTGTGATAAATGAAGTGTTAATAAAGATTTTAATATATTATAAATCAGGTGACTTACAATTTTATCCTCGTCTCTCTGGAAAAGCTTTCTCACAAGAAAAGTTTCAGCATCACTCTCATGCTGCTTTCACGAAAAGTACACCAAATTGCCGAAAAAAATAAAAATGAAAATAACATTAATACTGGCCGAAAATAATGAAAAAGAAACTTCTCACTATTCGAAATTTAGCGTTCCAAATATGAATTTCCCGCGCAAGTGACGCATTGAGAAAACATTGCGATTAAAATATGGACGAGCACAGACGCGGCGCGCGGTCTGCTCTCTGACGACTGACACGCGACGCGAACTCACGATCTGCGAAGTTTGCAAACGCCAGACATTCGCAGGCGCGTTGCACGTCCCCTGTATATCCCGCCACATTCACACATAGCTGTATTTGGTCGTCATCGTTCTCATACACATGACCAATACGGGGCTGCGTTCCAACAAGCCTTAGACCAAATAATGTTCGGCTAAGATTAGTTCGAGGCGTTGTTGGAACGTCCCATTAACATTATCTGTCAAAATCGAGTTTGACATAAATTACTTTGGTCTTAGCTTTGTGTTTGTTTCAACTTGATGTAAATTTATTATTTAGTTATATACAGTTTACAGTTACATTACAGTCCACCTGTCCAATAAATGTAATTAGGTACTTCGAGTTTAGTACAAATAAATAAACCTGTCGATTCGTCGTGAAAATGCAACGCAACACTTTGTCATTGTCACTTTAATAGCCGAACAAGATTTGGCTCTCTCAAAAGGTAGAAAACAATTATGGCCAGTTGACACAAAAAATGTTTTAACAGGGTGCTCGGGGCCATTCTTTTTATATAGATGTTTATACAATGTTTTTACTTAGGTACTACAAATATTAGCTCCAGTGTGCCTTACAAAAGAGAACATAATCATGGTATCAGTAGGGCAAGACACGCTACACTTTGACATCTTAGTACACCAGTAGATAGATCCTTTTTTTTTGTCCCGGGGAAATCCTTTATGGATACCACCCACCACGGGGAGGGAGGTGGTTATGTGGGAGTCCGTATACCCACCAAAACCCCGGGGTGTTCCGTCACTGCCGCCCTCGGCGGGAACGCGGGACAGATTTTCCACACGACCGCGAACCCGCCGTGGCTGTCCGTTGCCGGACCCTTCTCTTCGCGGCACGCCAGAACACATGGGGCGCCGCAACTGCCTCGGAGACCAAACTCGCCAACAATGGGCGCCAGACTTCCCCGTGTCTGGTCGCCCGTGGTCTACCTGCGGTGGGTCGGATACGTAGCCCCACCGCCTGCTACGTCAGCCACAAGGGATAGCCCCCCCGCGACCCCACCTCCTCGAGTCTGCGCCGAGCGCCCGGACCCCACCTCCTCGAGCCTGCGCCAAAGCGCCCGGGCCCCACCTCCTCGAGCCTGCGCCAAAGCGCCCGGGCCCCACCTCCTCGAGCCTGCGCCAAAGCGCCCGGGCCCCACCTCCTCGAGTCTGCGCCAAAGCGCCCGGACCCCGCCACTCCTATGTGGACTTGGCGGCCAAAGCCCATAGGAGCGGCCCGCCTGAGCCGGCCAGCGCACCCCAACGCCGGCGCGACCCCTGTGTTCCTCTTGGCTTCACCGTGGTGTACCTAGCCACGGTTACTGAGCCCCCCCGCCACGTCAATGCGAGAACCCTTCGGGGGGGACCAGTAGATAGATCCTGGACTGATCAGTCCCAAGCTGTTTTATCCTCCAAGTAATCTTTCCATTCTTTAAAAAGTAGTACTTTAGTTTAGTAAGTATTTGAGAAAATATTCATAGTTGCATCAAGTGATAAGCAAGCGTTTTGCACAAAATCAGCGAGCGAGTGCACACAGGCTTCTGCTTGAATAGTAGTTACATATAGTACGACATACATTTTGTAGTTTAAATTAAATACAGATTAGAGCAAGTAGACAATATTAACCAAGAGTTAAAAAAGATAAATGTTTAGGCATACAATATTTGTTGATGAATGAAAGATACGCAAAATACCCGTTTCGGAAATCTAGGAATACTTTAAAAGCTTTATATTTTTTTTATTCGTTGACACTATTTATGAGATCTATACATTCACCTGCGTGGTGATGAATGATGCTGATGATTTTTTTTTTTATTTTTAAACCATCAGAGCAAACAATGTTTGTTCACTCTGATAAAAGTGGTAAAAAAAGGAATTATTCAAATATGTCAACAGGTACAACTTACGGCTAGCTACTCGTACGTCTTGCCGCTGACCAGGACCCCCGTTGGCTAGACTGCGGGGCCAGTACTGCGCACATCGCCAGAGCGGCCACCAGCTACCACAAGACCCTGAATCCTGCTAGGCGTCTGGACTACTTTTCACTTAAAAGCAAAAAATAAAACGTATATAACGGAAAGTAACGTGTTGGATGACAGACATGACTAGACATGTACTGTTGAATGTCTGTTGCTGAGCAGAGAAATTCAACAAGATGTCAGTTATGTAAACAGCCTGCCGTGCGATTCTCAAAGAGCCAACATCGTTGCATCTTTGACAACATCATGGAGTGACGAGTCGAGCGAGTTACTGACCACACGTCTGTTTACTTGAGGATTTGTTAAAATTCGTAACTGCAGTATAAACAGCTTTAGTAGTGTAAACTATATATCAGTGTAATCCTTAAAATCATATCTATCAATTGGTGTATGTGTTGGTTTGGAATTTCAAGTGATTGTGTGTAAATTCAACGATTATTAAACAAAAACATTCGAGTTATACCCGCGATACATGCAGTGTACATTGTTAGCAATAACCGGTAGTTCGCACCACGACTAGTGTACGACCATACGCTTTAGTTGCCTTTTTTCGTGCGTATTGATAACTATCGTCTGGTGTAGCGGTGTTAGCGTTGGACTCGCAACTGTGAGCGGGTGGTTCGAACCTCACCTCCACCGAAAGTTTTGTACTGCAAACATTTAGTATCCAAGTTTCCTTAACTTTTTGCATTTGCTTTTGCCTAACTACGTTCAATGGCGAACGAAATTAAATGTACTGGTTGCCAGAACCCTATTGAGGGAAGGAAGTATCTTAAGTGCAGCAGGTGTAAACAACCTTATGACATTCAATGTGCAAATGTAAAAGACAGTCAGTTTTATTCCCTGACGAAAGAACAAAAGGCTAATTGGAAGTGTGTGCTCTGTATTAGCAAGCAGCCTAAAACCGACAACACCCACACTCCGGCGCGTGCCGGTATGGAGGGCGTCAATAAAAATAGGGGTGCAGCAACGGTGAGTCCTCAAGAGGTGTTCGACGAGAGTACGGTGCACAATGTAACCGCAGAAGCAACAGATTTGCAATTGCTTATATTGGAGGTACGTCAGTTCAAGGAAGAAATGAGAGCCACACGTCTTCAAATGGAATTACTGAATAATACTATGTCCGGTTTGACGCTTAGAATCGATGAATGCGATCGTAAGATTGATAAGCTGGACACCCGGGTGGGTGGCCTTGAAAGTCGATTAGCCGAAGGGAGTGCACTGACGAGTAATAGTATGCTGTTGGATACAATTGAGCAATTAAAATGTGATCTAAATGACCGCGATCAGGAATTGTTGTGCAATGATATAGAGGTCACAAGCATCCCTGAAGAGAAGGGTGAGAATTTAGTACACGTTGTCACCACACTGGGTATGAAACTGGGTGTACAACTATCCGAGTTAGACTTAGTGAGTGCTACAAGGGTGGGAAGAATTCAGGAGCCATCAGACTCGGTATCTATGCCACGAGCGAGGCCTATTGTCGTGCGGCTTGCCAGACGCGCCCTGAAAGACCAGGTGCTGGCGGCGGCCCGTGTTCGTCGCGACATCACCACTGCAGACACCGGGTTGCCTGCTCCACCCCGCCGGTTCTACGTCAATGAGAGGTTGACGAAACTGAACAGGCAGCTATTCCGGCGGGCACGCGAACTCGGAAGTAGATTAGGATGGAGGTTCGTCTGGACAAGGGACGGCAGGATATACGCGCGAAGGCAACAGGGCGCAAACTCGCCGCGTCATCGTATACGCATGGATAGTGACCTGCGTCGGGTTTTTGGGCCTGATACAGTTGGCGTGTCTCTTATTAAAAATGACTAATCACCGTTGTCTTTACATGTATATAATATTAATAATAATTTATGTTTACGTGAGGGTGTCAAACAATATTTTACAATCAGTAACTATAGTATATAATGCTTTGTGTACCTACCTTCGACTAAACTGTATCTGCTCTTATAATGGTGATTCACCGAGCGTCTTTTTTGGATTTCTAATACTTTGGTTTACTATAGTTATCTTTGTTGAACCATTTAAAAATCATAGACGAAAATGTAATTTATTCTGTTATATGTTGTACAACTTTATTTATGTTTTGGCGTTTTTTATAACCTTTGCATCATGTTCCTTATTAACCATTCGTAATAACCAATTATGTTTGACTTACGTGTGTGTTGCAGTATTTTTAATTGTCAACTGGGTAGAAATGAAAATTCAACGCATTTTGAATTTTTCGCTATCGAATAATACTTTCATTACACTCACATACTCCCGCTCGCTTGTTTATTGGTGCTGTATTCACTTACTTAGTGTTTTACATTTTAAAAGGTCCTGAGTCAAAGTTTATTAAGTTAGGTCTTTATAATGCGGGATCATTAAGTACGGGGCATGATGACCTCCTTATTGCTATGAATCGCTACGATGCAGATTTGGTTGCAATCAATGAAACATGGATTCCAAGCGGACAAGAAGCACGCGCACCGGCCGTACCTGGCTACCGGATGCGTGCCACCCCGCGCCCGCTGCACATGCGCAGCGGGACTTGCATTTTATATTAAACGTAACGTTAATGTTCGATATTTGACTAGGCCTAACGATCAGCTTGAGCAAATGTGGTTATCCACTCGCGTAAATGGTTATCGTCTAGCTATAGGGACTGCGTATCGTCCTCAATGGATGAATGTGGATACGTTTATTGACGCTCTAACTGATTCAATTAATTATGTCTCTAAGTTCGATTTTATTGTCTTGCTGGGAGATTTTAATATCAACATGCTTGTGGGTTTAAACAGTAGTACTAAAAAACTAAACCAGTTTCTCGAGTACATGAACCTTCGTCAAGTTGTGAGTGAACCGACACATTACACATCACATACTGAGACTCTGATAGATCTTATATGTACTAATGCACCAGTGCGTGATGTCGCTGTTAATAATATAAGTGGTTCCAATGGGCACCTTATGGTTAATGTGACATTATCTTTAAAAAAAGTTAAAACCCCACCAAGGACGTTTACCTACAGACCAATCAATAATATAATATTGCATGATTTTAACAAAGATTTGTATGCAATGAACTGGAACGAAGTAACTGACTTATCGACGGTAGAAATGATGGTGGATAAATTTAATTCAATGCTAACAGCTCTCTTTGATAAACATGCAGCATTAAAAACTATAACTGTGAGAAACAGTCAATCTCTACCGTGGGTAACAGATGTCTGCAAAATGATGATTGATGAGCGTAATGGGGCTCACGACGTATATCGCAGGTCAGGATTGGATGAAGACAAGAAGTATTATAAAGACTTAAAAAACTTAGTGTTAACTAGCATTGCTAGCGAGAAGCGTGCTTACCTTGATAAATTAATTAATTCTGAAGCTAATAATAGTAAAACATTTTGGAAAAATTTAAAAAGACAAATTCTAGTCGACCCCTGCATGGAAAAGTCCCTGCCAACCCATTTTAATGATCCGAATAAAATTAATGACCATTTTTTGAACGTATTGGGTGATAACGTTGTTTCTGACACTGACTTATCATTTTATGAGTGTAATAAATTTAACAACGCTAATTTTAAGTTAGTGCCTGTCAGTCTTACGGATGTGTCTAAATATATAATGGCTATAAAATCAAATGCTATTGGAAACGATCCAGTTTCCAGAGATATGGTTTTGTTTTCACTTCCTTGTACTCTAGAAGCAATTACAGCTATAATAAATAAGTCAATTATTACAGGCATAGTTCCCAATAAGTGGAAAAAAGCGCTAGTGACTCCTATACCCAAAAATGACAATCCAGTTGAACTAAAAGACCTTCGGCCTATCAGCATTTTGCCATTCCTTTCAAAATTACTCGAGAAAGCGGTCTGCGATCAGCTTACAAAATTTGTAGAAATTAATAATATCTTGTCTCCTTTACAATCCGGATTTCGCAAGGGTCGTGGAACAGCAACGGCTTTGCTTGATGTCACAGACAATGTTTTAGCAGAGCAAGATGTTGGTCGTAGTACCGTTCTAGTTCTACTAGACTATTCACGTGCCTTCGATTGCCTGAACATCCGCCTCCTACTCGCAAAACTATCATATTATGGTTTAAATGTTAATGCAGTAAAGTGGTTTCGCAATTACTTAAGTAACCGGTATCAGTCAGTGAAATTAGTCAAAAGTGATGGTTCTAGTGTTTACTCACAACCTAGGCTCATTAATCGCGGTGTTCCTCAAGGTTCAATACTTGGTCCACTTCTTTTTATCATCTACAGTGCTGATCTCCAAAATGTAATTAACCATTGTAAGTACCACTGTTATGCTGACGATGTGCAACTGTACTTGTCAGATACGCCAGATAAAATACCACAAACCGTTAAATTGCTTAATCAGGACTTGGACACAATTGCTGACTGGTCAAAGCGTCATGCTCTTGTATTAAACCCTACTAAGACAAAGTATATGCTCATGGGTACAAATAAGCAAATTCTTAAAATATGCAGTGATCTAGATGTGAAGATCAGTGGTGTAAAAATAGATCGTGTAGATGAAGCCAGAAACCTTGGTATAATATTTGATAGTCATTTGAGATTTGAGAGTCATGTGCTAAATATGGTGAAAAACTGTTTTTACCGCCTCAAGGTTCTTTACCAAATCCGGGACCAACTATCTGAATCGTCGCGTATAACTCTTTGTGAAGCATTAGTATTGTCTAGGCTCAACTACGGGGACGTTGTTTATGGTCCTCGGTTGCTAGGAAAGACTCAACGCTTAATACAACGCGTGCAAAACGCTTGTTGTCGGTTTTGTTTTAATGTCCCTCCCAGAAGTCTCATTACTCCTTTTTTAAACAGTGCCTCCATGCTCAATATGGATTCTCGTAGAGAGCTGCATTTAGCAGGACTTCTCTTTGACGTTATAAAGTTTGAGAAACCAGAGTACTTGCACGCCAAAATTAAGTTTGTAAATCGAAACTCTAAAAAATTACTAAGGTCTATAAGGTCAGCACTTCTATATCACAATCATAAAACAGCGGCGTTTACTGGCAGTTTCCGGTATCTGGCGACGAAGTGTTGGAATAACATACCCCCACCTATAAGAAATCTCAATGCAAAACACAATTTCAAATCTAAATTAAAAATTCATATTTTAGAAAGACAAAAACAGGGCATTCCTAAATACTTCGCTTGCTAGAATTAGGTAAGATGCCGTCTATACTTTGATTTTAATTTTTATTGGGGCTACGCGCACATAAACTTACCCCCATACTTTACAATTCACATAAGTAGGCTTTTCTGGTTCTCAGAATCTTATGCAATAATTCGGTATGCTAAAAAAAATTAACCTATGCCAATTCCGAAACCATTTCGAGATTTTATGTTACAAACCCTTATTTTTCTACTCTGACCTTTTAAAACGATAAGATGCCATTTATTTTAATAAAAAACGATGAAATAATTAGACTTTCATTGACCTCTAAATGACGTCACTTTTTTGCACTTTTGTTTTGATTGAATAGAGACTTACGAATTAGTAGGTGTCACTGTCAAGTGTTCTAGTTTCTTTTTTTTTACTCGCGTGCTTTTCTTGGCTCCTCAACGCAACTACATATTTGTGCAAAAAAGTGACGTCATAGGATTCAAATTTTCAAAAAAATATTATAAAATAACTACTGAATATAAAACAAAAATATTGAAATTAGTTTCTTATAATGACCTAATCTACGAAATAAAAATATAAAAAAAATACCAAAAAAAAACTTTACATACCGAATTGTTATAATCACCACACACAATCATGTATCTACTCTCGTTACTCATATTCTTAACTAATCTAGTAAATTCTAACAAATTTTGGGTAGGTACACTCATTGTTTATGATGGACTCGTTTCGTCTCATCATCTCGAGGGTTATAGCTGAAAATCAGTGTTTGCTCCTTGAGCAATTTTATTCGCTGAGCTATGACCTATTTGTTTAGGCTCCAACACACACGTACTTTTTAATAAGCTGCTAATATTAAGGTAATTTTGTACTTAACTGTTTCTTAATTAACTAGTTATTATGTTTTAAATATTGTGTATAATCGAATGTACGTGTGTATTGAAGATGCAAATAAATGTTTTATCTATCTATCTATCTATAACATCCGTGAAACAAATGAAGAGATGACAAGAAACGTTGGAAAAACAACTTTATATATCTTTTAAAGTATTTGATTTCGGTGAGCTCGTCGACGAGCATTAGAGAATCGCACGGTAGAAAAGTCGATGAGTGACATAGTAACGTTTTGGGGTGACGTATCCAGATTTGAATTGAGGGTTTGCTGATGATCTCAGTGATGGAAATAGCTGTTAAGTTTTGATTTTCTAGTACGTGTTGCTATGAAGATACTAGGCCAGCACTTTTGAATGTCTGCTGCTGATCAGGGAAAAGCAACTAAATCTCAGTGACAGAAACTGCTAGTCTGCGACGTTTGTCTGTATAGTTAAAAGACAAATAGATGACCGTGAAAGAAATGGCCTTAGGCAGATTTATAGAAACAGTTCAATTCATCATTTATAGCCCATATTAGTAACATGTTCATGATAATTTTGTTTGTATACTCGAGTTGTGAGAGTATACTGATAAGCAGGGAAGTCACGTGCATCTTAGTGATAGGTATGATTATAGTTTTTACATTACAATAACGTACTCGTAGGTATTATTCTAGATCTGAATTCCTAAAGGTGCAAGTTGGTAACCGGCTACACGTAGCAGCAGCAGACGACGTGTCGTCGCGACATGTCGTCGCTTCATGTCGCTGCTGTCATGATTTCGAACCCGACTACAGACGGCAACTGCTGATGGCATCTACCACTTGAAAAGCTATTCGAAAGGTTTTAATTAAAAGCTGTTCAGTTGTTTTACTAGGTAGATTGGTACCCGGTAGCGGCACTACTGATCTGCGGTCGGGCGATAGTGTCACCGTCCCAGCCGCTCGACGACGTGACGCTAGCTCCGTATAGCTAACTACGAATGGTGTTTCATAGAAACGTGTTGCTGCGACGTTTGCCGCGGCTTCGTGTAACCAACTTGCACCTTTAGAGTATTTTTTTAAATGTTACGATAGACTGGCGTTTGACCGCTATCTCAGTGATGATGCGGTCTACGTTGTATCACGCCCGCCTAGAAGATACCTATTCACTTGCTACTTGAAGACACCCAGATTGTAAGGGGAAACACAGATTCAGGCAACGAATTGCACTTCTTAGCCATACGCATTGTGAATGTGGACTGCACGTGCTTTTAGTTTATAATGATAATATATAAAAAAGATATGTCCAGTAATTTATGTGGCTGTAGACCAAGCGAGCGAAGCTGCGGGCGGGTCAGCTAGCACCTTATAATAATGTACGATTCACATTTCAACCGGGATAAAGACGGAAGTTTCTTGAAATCCTTACCGCTGTGGAGAAGGTTTCATAAGCTTGTGTTTCCTGGAATCTTATTGTTTTTTAGACCATTTTGCCGTGAAGTTTACTTGAAATATATAAACATTAAATATTCGCGCGCACTACACAAGTGCTTCGCTGAGGTGGTGTTCAGCCTCGCCTTAAATAGCTTCATCTTCTTGCAGATTCAAAGTTTGGGCTATGGCCTCGCTTTGGGAGGTGGTGCTCTCCTGCATATAAACATTTTTTATTTAGCAACATCTATTTACTATTATAATATTAATTACCCATTATGACACTTCCTCCGATTTGCCGTTTCGATCCCTACATTATTTCAAACATTCCATACCTATCGCTTAGTCTAAACAAATACGTAAAGTTAAGTCCTATAAAACCTATTTCAGTAAATACCTATTTCAACACGGTTTCTGCAATAAATAATTTCAAATCATTTCATTTCGGTTGCCGAGTTATAACCATTTACATTTTGTCACACACTAGTTTTTTATACCAGAAACATTTTGTGTATAGGAATGATCGTCGAGTCGAGTCATGATTTTTATATATTTTTTAGAGAATGCCCAGTGTGCTTCTCATTATTAGTTTTAACTCCTACTCACTATCTCTTTTAGTTTACGAGAGTCGTTGGTATAACAAAATTTCAATGAACGGAGGCCAATGAATAAATAACAAGTAAATACAATAAATAAGTAGGTGTCATAAAGTAA
The DNA here is from genome assembly GCA_917880725.1 of Selenia dentaria. Lineage (NCBI taxonomy): Eukaryota > Metazoa > Arthropoda > Insecta > Lepidoptera > Geometridae > Selenia > Selenia dentaria. The sequence continues at coordinate 16,224,322 of OU862899.1, read as the reverse complement.
TCAATGGTACGAAGAAATAATGATGTTTTGGGCATGGTATTAATATCGCAATTGCGAATACTAAATATTCGAAGCAGGGATGCTTGTTAAGTGACCTTTCAAAACTTAATCAGCGACCACTGAAATGGTGAAACTAGGATATAAATTGAAATCAAACAATTTTAAACGGATTTAATAGTGTACGTTTTAAATTATTTTAATGGGCAAAGTTAGGCCCAACCCAGCGGTGCCGTATTGACTATCGGTATATTGAAGTGCTGTTGTGTATACTGAAGTGTTTGTACAAAAACTCCTACATGACAGTCCGAGTATAGGAGCAGAGTTCGAAGGCAATTCCATTGCAAAGAGGCGTGAGGCAGGGAGACGTTATATGTCCGAAAATTTTCACCGCTGCATTGGAAGACGCCTTCAAACTCTTGGAATGGCAAGGACTTGGTATCAATATCAATGGCGAGTACATCACTCACTTTCGATTTGCCGACGATATTGTAGTCATGGCAGAATCCATGGAAGACCTCAGTACAATGCTCGAAGGCCTCCATCGAGTTTCCCAACGGGTAGGCCTTAAGACTACGAATAATAATAAGTCTATTATTCGTAGCCTTAAGATGAAAATTATGTCTAATGCCCATTGTTGTGCCTACCCCAATATCAGTTGGGAACTCAGTTCTAGTAGTTGTTGACGAATACATCTACCTGGGACAGACAGTCAAACTAGGTAGATTCAAATTCGAGAAAGAGGTCAATCGCCGAATCCAACTCGGCTGGGCGGCGTTCCGGAAATTTCGTGAAGTGTTGTCGTCTAAAATACCTCAGTGCCTCGAGACAAGAGTCTTCGACCAATGTGTGTTACCAGTGATTCATTCACTTATGGCACTGAAACGTGGTTTCTTACTATGGGCCTCATAGATAAGCTCAAAGTCGCACAACGAGCTATGGAGAGGGCTATGCTCGGGGTTTCTCTACGTGATCGAATCAGAAATGAGGAGATCCGTAGAAGAACGAAAGTCACCGACATAGCCCAGAAGATTAGCCAGTTAAAGTGGCAGTGGGCACGGCACATAGCACGCAGAACAGATGGCCGATGGGGCCGGAAGGATCTGGAATGGAGACCACGGACCGGCAAGCGCAGCGTAGGTCATCCACCGACACGGTGGACAGATGACCTGATAAAGATCGCAGGACGACGTTGGATGCAGGCCGCTTCCAACCGGTCCTTTTGGAAAATTATGGGGGAGTCGTATGTTGAGCAGTGGACGTTCTACGGCTGAGATAATTATGATGATGAATCCCAACTTTTCGAACATTTTTCAGACATCGGTTTTCAGTCTTCGGTAGACCGGATGGTTGGATTCATAATTGACTATCTGATAATCGCAGGAGCTATTTTCTTGGTTAATATGTGAGTATTTAAATTCTAGATGGTGTATTATATTCTGTATTAAAATCTTAGGAAGAGCTATTGTGCTGATTTTAAAAAAAATTTGGCCTTTCTTATAAACGCTGCTTAACTTTAAATGACGTTATTTAGTACCTACTGTGCACAGGAAAAATGATGTTCTGCGCCGTACTACAAGACGTTGTTCAAACTTAAGAGCGTTTATAAGTAAGGCCATATATTATCTTTAGGTAGTATTTAAACATGGATAAGATATCAAATAACTAACGAAAAACGTAATTTTTTGGGTTCTATAGTCAAGTAGTTCAATTGTGTCCATCGCCTGTCTTTTAAGAAATTTTGATATTAATATTATAACGTAATATAAGATGACGTATTAAACCTCTCTATCGCTTGTTCCGTGCTCTCGCTTGCACGCTCGGTTAAAGCGGAACGTGACAACGACTCATACTATTTCGTGCGTGCAGCAGGCGTTCATCGATTTATAAGACGTTGTCACGACAAAAGCTTGAATGAAATAAAGGACACAAACAATAAATAAAAATAACTAATAAATAATAAAATAAATAATTTAAATTAAATTAATGTTAAGGGACAACATTAATTAGATCTGCGGCTGTGGAATCTTATTTATATTCATATCAAGTTAAGGTTAAGGGTTTACATGAACATGTTGCTCAAATGTGCTTAAAATTTACAAATTCTATTTCCTAAGTCCGCATGCAAAGTGGCCTCACCAAGCGTAACTCTTAGTGTTGCCACTCTCGACCTGAACAACAGATGCAAATCGCGCGCAACACGACAATTCCATCTCGAGGAGTTGAATTGAACGTGCCTGACATACTAATCTACTTATCTACCAGAATAGTAGTTTTGGACTCAAAAATTTAATTATAATTCTTATTCAAAAAATTAAAATATTAAAGACTCACAGCATAGCTATCGGTTTGCAATTGTAGAGAGAAATATTACACATCCTCGGACGGGATTCAAGCTTACGTCTTCCGACAATCTGGGTCAGACGCCATGACCACTAGGCATGGCACCCATCCCAGTTTCTAGTAAATTTTTCGACTTTTAAAAGGAGGTTATATGTTCGTCTGTATGTATTTTTTATATCATATCATAATCATAATCAGCCCATTTTGTTCCCACTGCTAGGACTCGAGCCTTCCTATCAGAGAGAAGAGTTGGGCCATAATCCACCACGCGGGCCCAGTGCGGATTGGTGGATAGGTTAGTGGCCAACCCATGTTTATGTCATGGCGTATTTTACAGAATTATCTTAGTACAAACCTAGCTGTTTGTGGTGTTTATACTCAATGTTAAAAAGTACAGTCCGAACAAAGAATGGAGTGGACTTAAAAACATACTCTAATTTGTCAGCTTATCTAAAGAGACTATCCGATGAATTTAGAAGCAAGAAATCAAAGGTTTTATCATCTGATGATATTGAAAAAATTATAAAAGATGCTCCTGATAACCAATATCTGGCTACTAAGGTTAGTTAAATTAATTTTAATTATCTACGCGACTTCAGCCTGTGTTGTGCGTTGAACTTAATCATTGTTTCTTTTTTTTCAGGTTGCTTTAATATTTGGTGTAACTGGAGCCTGTAGGATACAAGAATTAACAAATATAACCGTAAAAAACATAGAGAACCATGGCCAGATGCTTTCAGACCGCCCGAAGACCTTCGACATAGCCTAACGACTGTTGTCCTAAGACAAACAACCGGGACCGACGGGGTAACGTGCCCTCCGAAGCACGGAATCGCTCAGTTGAACAATGCCACTAGCGGTCACCCATCCAAGTCCTGACAGCAAGTTTTGCTTAACTTGTTGATCGGTTCAATCTCTCCCCCATCTGTGGGCCGATTCTCAAAATTATTTTTGTTGGTCTACCAAACAAAAAAGAATATTGATAATCTATCTACGGAAGTATACTCTAGTATACTTCCGAAGTGGTCCCGTTTAAATTTCATCAAATTCGATGAAGCAGTTTTCGAGTTACACTCCTAAAACTGAAAAGTGTTGATTTATCTTGATTTGATGATATCATTGTCAATCAATCCCGTAATTAGCGTCACTAAAAACAGTTAAAAAAAAAATTCTACAACAAAAAAGGGACCGGCTTCAACACCAAAAGTGTGAAATAACTTGTCGAAGTCATGTGCACAATATTGTCATAATAGGTACCTACTTTTGCACTAACATGATACGGATTTCAACAAATTCCATTTTAAGGAAAAAAATGTTTAGGGACGTTTGGTGTTTATTTTCACTAGTTTGTTTGGAATTGACTGTTATAACAATCATAGTATAATGACAATATAGGAAAAAAAATGCTAAAAAGCTAATAAAAAACGTTGAAAAGTAAAAAAAAATAGTCTTAGGTTACCATTTTTTTTCCACTATCTCAGCATTTCCTTCCACTCCCATTCCTTCGTCTTGTTCACTATGTTAGGACAATCGTTAGACCATATTGGAGGTTTTCAGGTGGTGGAAAATATAACACAGGGACTGGTTAATAATCCGCCAAGCACGTGACCCACCGGTCGAACAATATATATATTATTATCTGATAGGAAAAGCTCATGTACTAGTACCGGCATAACAACGTACAAGCCTGAACGCTATATGAAGCAGAGCAGTACAATTTATTTAATTTAACTATAATATTTATGTATTTAGAAATATATAAGTATGTTTATCAGTTGTCTAGTACCCATAACACAAGCTCTACTTAGCTTGGGACTAGATAGCGTTGTGTGGTAGTTGTGGAATATTTATTTATATTTATTTATTTAATTATTATTGTGAGTGGTTTGAAAGACGCTGTAGCAAGTGACATCAAAAGAGACTTCTAGCTTTAAAGTTCGGCTCGTATTCGGTTTGTTCGCATGAGTCCAACTTCTCTAGATTCCAACTTTAATAACATCCATACAAGTCATCGCATGATTCCAACTTTTATTTTTATGTACTTTTATTAGCACTATTCCAAACGGTACAGTTATCGAGAAACTTATTGATGTGATCTATATCTATAAATGTAAATGCACATACATAAATATAAAAATCATTGCTGTTCGTTAGTCTCGCTAAAACTCGAAGGCTTGACCGATTTGATTATATTTTCTTGTTTTGTTTGCTCCAATACGGGGGTATGGTTTATAAATAAAGAAATTATAATCAACATCATCCACCACGACGCGGTAAAACCACGGTGCGCAACTAGTATTTTGATACAGATAATAAAATAAAAACAAAACATGAACATAAAATATTTATTGACATTGTATGGTCATCAATTCATAGTTAGTTAGTTTAACGTTTTCAATACGATTTCATTGCGTTTGCGAAGCACTTTGTATGTTAAGACATGTAAAGACAGACAAGCGCGATGAAAAGCGCAAACAGGCTTCCTGGGGCTGTTTAAAAGAAAGAAGCCCCCTGGAATGTCAAAATCACAAGCATATCGGTAATCGGATATGTTCGGCGACGCATATTCAATTTTTCCATCCCCATATGTTGTGATTATATGATAACGCAACAGACATAATATAGGGTACCCATTTAAATTTAAATCCTCTGGTCCTTGTACTTACACTGCGTTTCGAAGACCAGCGCTTCACCCATTTTTGATTCCAGTTAACTAAAATTATGTGAAAGCAGAGGCATAAAGAAAGAAAAATGGAATATAAAATAATCAAATTAGTAGTTAGTATAAAATAGTCCTGTCTTTATCGAGCTTGATGGACTTCGTGTAAACAATATACTTTATGAATAAATTTGAGCATATGCGGTAAGAATACAGCACATTTCTACAAAACTTTTGTTTCAAAACAACTAAACCAAAGTTACTTCGTAAATTCAACAAACATTACAAAAGTTTTAAAGTTACATGTGCTTTTTCACACGCATTTTACATATAATGTTGTGAAATGGAGAAATTGTAACATATTTCTAAATTGAACTTACGAAATGGCGTCGTTTCTGAACTGTTTGAAGAGGCAAAAGAATAAAACAGAAAGCGTTGCAAAGGTGCGTAATACTATTTTGGTTTTTCTTACGTTATTAGGTAATGGTACAAGCATGAGGCCCACGTAATGTTAAGTGGTATCCTCTGCCTAGAACAGATGCATTTCCACACAAGTGACGAACCGCACTGCGTCCTTAACCCTAAGACATTAAGTTGTCAAGTCTCATGTGTCTGTAATTTCGCCGGAAACCAACCCATCAAACCAAATGTGATACGAAATATTGCAAACATTACTGATTCACGCTAGAAAGAGGTATGGTGGCACGTACCTACTACCTCGGACGTACTCCTTCACACAGAGTTTTACTGCTCTTAAGTCTAACATGATGATACACATGAAATAAAAAAAGACGCGTGGCACTCGGAGACTGCCGCGGTAAAGCTATTGCATAGCTGTTTTTATCAACTTATGCAATTATAATTATTTAACCAATGCCATCTAGAGGCGAGTTGCTGAACTAAAGAGACAAGCGTGATATTTCAAAAAGTCATTAAAAGTTCTGCTATTCATCGATAGATGCCAAATCAACTTATGCAATTATAATTATTTAACCAATGCCATTATTTTCGTTACGGAATTTCTGGATTCGGTCTCCACGCTCAAGGCCCGCGATAGAAGCTATGCAATAGCTTAAAATGATATAGGTGTTAACGAATTCATTATGCACTAAGACATTCAATGACAGATTATTGGAGCCGAACCAGCCGTGCGATACTCTAATGATTAGTATTTGCGATCGTCGACAAGCTCACCGATGTCAAATACTTTGAGATATCGCCCTTGTACATAAGATTGTTTTTCCAATGTTTCTTTTCATCTCGTCATTTGTTTCACGGATGTTTTGTTACCTCGTAACTTTTGACTGGGTAATCCGATTCTTTGTCCGGTTTTTTGTTTGAAAGCTGGTGCTTCCCGTGTGGTCCAATTAAAATTTTATCAAATTTGGTCTAGTAGTTTTTAGTTCCAATAACTGAATAGTCGGTGTTAAATTTTTCAAATTGTACTTGTTATCAAAATATTTGAATAAACAGCTATATGGCTAATGGCTATTGCTTCAAAGTTTTCCACAGTGCTACACCACGCTCGCTATCTCGAGATAAATCTCTTTAGTCATTAGCCCAGTGCCTAATTGAAACAAAGTGTTACAAAAACTTAAAATCTTACCACGTAATATACTTTATACTCTTCACTCTGGCTGCAAATTGTACAAATGATTTATAGATATTTCATATAAACCACGTAAAGCTAATTGTTTTGCGTACAATAAAGAATATCGCGTTGCAATTTTAGAGAGGAAAATTCACATACTCGGACGGGATTCGAACCCGCGTGTTCCGACAATGCATATGACACCACTAGGCTACCAAGGCACGAGGTCTGAGCATTTTAACTCTCTATTTCATTTTTACCGTCGTATGGGACGAAGCGACATCTCCGCATAGTATGTCGCATTATGCCAATGAGATAACGATTAAGTTTAACTCGCCATTGTGGCTGCTATAATCTTTCTATAGGACTACGTCCCATTCTTCCTGCCACATCAGTAGTGCGTTTAAGACAAACATCGTTGCATCTTTGAGAACATCCCTGAAATAGTAATTGACTACGAAAAATCAACCTTGTCAACAAGGGCAATAATCCCTTATTTGACATGCGATGATCGACGATCGCAACGACAAAGCATGCCTTAGAGAATCACACCGCAGTATTCTACCATCCCCGACGGCACATCATTGAACAAACGCGATTTGAAATCAGATAGAAACTTGAAACCTTTACGCTGAAAAAGTATGATTGCGTACCTACTACGCAAAGGTGTAACACACACAGAGTAACTTCAACCGAACTCAAACTGACTTCCGAGCTGCAGTGGGACGCGGAGATTCGATTGCGCGATGTAAAGAGTGACCATTCTGCATAAATTTGTACGTATTCAGCCGTGCGATTCTCTAATGATTGAGACGAGCTCGTCGACGAGCTCACCGATGTCGAATACTTTATGAAATATCGCCCTTGTACATAAGATTGTTTTTCAAACATTTCTTGTCTTCTCGTCATTTGTTTCTCGGATGTTGTCAAAGATGCAACGATGCTTGCACTTAAACAATGGCACGGCAGTTACTCCGTCCAAATGTCACTTTACAAGCACTTCTGCTGCTTTGTTCTGTAACCGCTTTAAGAGTACAACCACACATATATGTCGACAATAAAATGTTACAGTACAAAAATCATCATCTATGGTGTTAGAATATTTGTTTGAGAGTTTGGTTCTAGGCTATAATAATACAATATAATATTAACCTCTAATATATAATTTGTTTATTTATTATTTGGTTCATAAAACTGGCTCTTACACTAACGCATTACTTACAAAACATACAAGTTATATAATATCAATTTACAGAACCTACTTGTCGAGAACACAGAAAAAAATGTAATATAATAATATAACTATCAAGTCCTACAAGCTGTTCTATACAAATTTCAGGAGTATAGTCTGAAGGACTATGATAAAACGTACATTATTCCAAGAGCTATCCTCAGGCTGGGAGGTCTGCGACTCACCAGAGAAGACCCACCGGTTACCAGGTATAATATTGCTTATCCAATTTTTTATGTAGAATCACAGAAGTCTCAAGTAAACTTGTAATAAAATTATGAATTTGTATTGGCAACTAAATATAATACCATAATTTACCTCATATTCACTAGTAATTCATTTGGATTAGAACATCTGAACCATTTTTGACATTCTAAAAGAGATATAGGTTAAGCTGCTCTCCGCGGTTTTACCCGCGCGGTGATGGATGATGATGATGATGAATCTTATATAGCCTATGTTACTCAAGGTGAATGTAGCTTTCCAATGGTGAAAGATTTTTTTAAATCGGTCCAGTTCTTTTTGAGCCAATTCGTTACAAATATACTTACATACAAATCTTTATACTATTATATAATATATAATAGTATAGATAAGTGAAATAAGGAAGCTTTCTAATAAGGATTCTGACGAATCAGTGATACTGACAAAAAGTAAACAAACCAGTAATACGCGAAACGATAGTTATATTAAAATCTAACATCTTTTAAATGGTACTGACCAAGTAGACAGCAAAAAAACAAACAGAGGCATGGCGACTAAACAAAGCTTCAACGTTCTTCATGGCACTGCAATACAGTCGTCGTTCCGAGATATAATTGTTAAGTTCCCGTCCACCCACTAATGTAACTTTCTGCAGTGCCGTCTAACTTTAACACAGTTCTGGCTCAAAATTGTAGTGCATTCACGCTACAGTATCGAGACAGAATATTTGGGCCTAGCGGTAGTACCCAGGTATATAGGCATTTTTGTGCCGAAGACTTTACTACCTATTTTGACACGACCATCACTATAACCTACCACGAATGTTTGTCACTCGGACCCCCTTTCGTCAGAACTAAATCGATTTTTAGTTCCAGTATGTTTTATATAATATTTTTTATGCGTTCAGGTTTATCTGGAACGTGTTCTACTGGTTTTCTTTCGGCAACCTGTTCATTGTTACATGGCTAGAGCTGATCAACATGGTGCTGACTGCACGTGGTGGTTCCTTCCAAGATGCCATCGAGATATTTCGGATGATGCCTTGTGTTGGATACTTGCTGTTAGGTAACTCAGTTCTTATAAAACTCATACTGGATCTTCCTCGAGAACATGTTTGTTGGACATTGAGATCATGCGTAGATCAATAGGTTTGTGTTTTTGTTTGAACTGATCAACATGGGATGTAAGGGGCGAGCCAACATCTTTTGACCCAAGTCAACCTCACCTGCACGCGGTACATCCTGCTGATCGACGAACGAGGCTCTGACAACCGACCGATGGCGGTATACCCATCCCAACAGGCGTCGCTAAATGCAACAGGCCGGTGACGGGCAGCAGCGTCACCGGTGCGAGAAGCTACGCCCTGCGATCGCCAACCCGCCTGCCCAGCGTGGCGATTACGGGCAATCTCCTCCAATGCAGGACAACAACAAGCCACGGCCCCTAGTTCCCGGCGGCCCCGCTATTCCTGGTCATGGTGGCGACCATGGTAACGGCGGGGCGAGGGGTGCTAAGAATCTCCGGGCTACGGAAGGCCACCACAAACAACTGACCCTGGCGACGTATAACGGACGCACGCTAAGGCTTGACTCGCATCTGGCGCAACTCGAGGTGGAACTTGGGAAAATTAGGTGGCACATACTGGGGTTGAGTGAAGTCCGAAGAGAGGGGGAGGACACCTTAACCCTAGAATCGGGCCACCTTATGTACTTCCGAGAGGGAGACCAACAATCCCAAGGTGGCGTTGGGTTTCTGGTAAACAAGTCCCTTTCTGACAACGTTGTGGAAGTGTCCAGTGTGTCGAACAGGGTAGCGTACCTTATTGTGAAGCTCACCGAGAGGTATAGCCTCAAGGTGGTGCAAGTGTACGCACCGACCTCAACACACTCGGACGATGAAGTGGAGGATATGTTCGATGACATATCGAGGGCCCTCCACTTCACTACAAAGACCCAGTACACCGTTGTCATGGGGGACTTTAACGCTAAAGTGGGAGTACAGAATTTCAGCGAATCGGTAGTAGGATGCCATGGCTTTGGAAGCAGAAACCATAGGGGGCAAATGCTCGTCAACTTCCTCGAACGGGAGGGGCTCTTCTTGATGAACTCCTTCTTTAAGAAACAGCCCCAAAGGAAGTGGACGTGGCTAAGCCCCGACACTAGGACTAAAAATGAGATTGACTTCATCATGACGAATAAAAGGCACATATTTAGAGATGTCTCCGTGATCAACAGGTTCAATACCGGTAGCGATCACCGACTTGTCCGAGGCTCTCTGAATATCAACTTCAAGGCGCAACGTGTCCGTCTGATGAAGTCCAGGCTCCGACCAACACTGCTCCAAAACATTGCAGGATCTGAAACATTCCAGTTAAACCTGGAGAACCAATTTGCTGCCGTGGAAACCACCACAGACGTAAACCAGAACCTCGAAAATGTGACTCGGGTCCTCAGGGAAGAAGGTACGAGATTTTGTTACATGCAGCGTAAGGGCAAGAAGTCCAAGCTTTCAGAAGAGACTTTGGGGCTAATGAAGGAACGACGTGAAAACCCACCCATCACTTCGTCAGAAAAGCGGACTCTAAACCGAGAGATCAACAAGAACGTACGACACGACCTCCGGTGCTTCAATACTCTTTCGATCGAAAGAGCGATCGAGCAGAATCGAGGGTCAAAGGTGTTCGTACAATCTCTTGGAAGAAGCCACCTGACGAAGTTGACCACAGCTAGTGGAGAAGTCGTTGCTTCGAAGCCGGCAGTCCTTTCGGAAGTGGAGGACTTCTATGGCCGATTATACGCATCGCATGCATCTCGACCTGATCCCGAAAATGATCCTAGAGCCACGTTAACACGCCATTTCACCGAAGACTTGCCAGAAGTCAGTATTGGCGAAATCGAGATCGCTCTTAGACAGCTTAAAAATGGAAAAGCCCCTGGAGAGGATGGCGTTACAACAGAGCTACTAAAAGCAGGAGGTAAACCCGTACTGAGGGAGCTCCAGAAGCTTTTTAACGCTGTCCTGTTCGAAGGGAGAACTCCAGAGGCGTGGAGTAGGAGTGTGGTCGTCCTGTTCTTCAAAAAAGGAGATAAGACCCTGCTGAAGAACTATCGACCCATATCCCTTCTAAGCCACGTCTATAAGCTGTTTTCAAGAGTGATCACGAACCGTCTTGCGCGTAGACTCGACGAATTCCAACCACCGGAACAGGCTGGGTTTCGGAGCGGATACGGCACCATAGACCACATTCACACAGTGCGGCAGATTATACAGAAGACCGAAGAGTATAATCAGCCCCTGTGTCTAGCATTCGTGGACTATGAGAAGGCCTTTGACTCGGTTGAAATCTGGTCTGTTCTGGAGTCCCTGCAGCGTTGCCAGATAGATTGGCGATACATCCAAGTGATGAGATGTCTTTACGAAACCGCCACCATGTCCGTCCAAGTACAGAATCAGCAAACAAGTCCCATACCGTTGCATCGAGGAGTGAGACAAGGGGACGTTATTTCCCCGAAATTGTTTTCAAATGCAATGGAGGATATGTTCAAGACGCTGAACTGGAAAGTTCGTGGCATTAATATCAACGGCGAATACATCTCTCACTTGCGATTTGCTGACGATATCGTCATCGTGGCAGAGACGCTGCAGGACCTGCAACAGATGCTGAATGACCTGGCTGACTCTTCTATACGCATCGGCCTACGGATGAACTTGGACAAAACCAAGGTCATGTTCAACGAACATGTTCTACCGGAACCGATTGCGATACACGGCGCCGTTCTCGAAGTTGTTCAAAAATATGTGTACCTCGGGCAGACATTGCAGTTGGGAAAAAACAACTTTGAGAACGAGGTGAATAGAAGAATTCGGCTGGGCTGGGCAGCGTTTGGGAAACTACGTCGAGTCCTTACTTCGCCGATTCCACAGTGCCTGAAGACGAAAGTCTTCAATCAGTGCGTCCTACCCGTCATGACATACGGAGCCGAAACGTGGACACTGACGGCTCGAATGGTCCACAAGCTCAAAGTCGCTCAGCGGGCTATGGAAAGGGCTATGCTCGGTGTTTCTCTGAGGGATCGCATCAGAAATGAAGTGATCCGTCAGAGAACCAAGGTCATCGACATAGCCCACCGGATCAGCAAGCTGAAGTGGCAGTGGGCTGGCCATATTAGCCGTAGAACCGACAACCGTTGGGGTAAACGAGTTCTAGAGTGGAGACCGCGTCTCGGCAAACGTAGTGTAGGACGTCCTGAGGCACGGTGGAGTGACGATCTGCGCAAGACGGCTGGCAAAAACTGGATGCGAGAAGCCCAAGATAGACCTAAGTGGCGTGCAATTGGAGAGGCCTATGTCCAGCAGTGGACTGCTACAGGCTGATGATGATGATGATGATGATCAACATGTGGCTGACTGGTCATTGTTTATGATGCCATCGACATGGTATATGACCATTTAGGCGCTATTAGATGCCTTTAGGGAATTTCGAGACTTTCAACAAATTTAAAATCACGTTTGCAACATTCAGAAAAAAAATACTGTCAATTTTATTATTTTTAATGCGTAAATGGTATCTTAAAGCTCAAAGATACTATGCTTCTGGCACAAAACGAAGAACAATACCTAAACAGGTACCAAAAAATATAGTAGTACGCCTGATATAGTATAAGTATCTACATAATGCACATACCTACATGTGTTTATATGTTATAAATTAGAATCGAATATGCAGATTCGTATGGATATTTTCATATACTTTAAATGTAGGATGATGATTGCCTGGTTGACATAGTTGGTTTTTTTAAATCTCTTGAAGCCTTGTGATAATTTAAAGCTTTAACTTTCAGCAATGGCAAAAACTTATAAGATAGTCTACAACCGTGCCGTATACGAGAATCTAATCAGCGAGCTGAGAGACATGTGGCCTCAGAAGGCCGTTTCTGAAGAGGAACACGACATCATCAGCACTGCGACTAGGCAGCTGAATTATGTAATTCAAGGTACATCTCGGTATTTCCATCAATATATAATACTCTATCTAGCTAGATTTACACAAATCTTTTTATAATATTAAGGTACGTATCAAAGTAGAGTTGTTTCTCGGACAACCGATGCCTTGCCAATGAGGCAGACGAGTTTTAATGGAGTGGAAACTACGAATAAGGAAATATAGTGTAGGATGCCCTTAGGTTAGGTGGAGCGACAAATTTATCAAAACAGCTAGTAGTAGATGGGTGCTCGAGACCAAGACTCATAGAGAAACCTACGCATTATATCCAACACACTAACGCATTAAGGCAGAATATCAGGCACTGTAAGTGGTCCAATTCTTCTTACTCTTCAAGAATCTCTTGTGGAAGAATCCTACTACCTCATAGATCACATATTAGTTCTAATTTTCTTAAATTTACTGCTTCTTCTTCTACTGTTCAAACATTGAATGACTTCAAATTTTCTACTTCGAATTCGAAATTGATGTTTATTCTGTTACTTATTTATAGGTTACTATTGGTGCAACAACGCTCTTCTAGTCATATTTCTGTCTCCACCATTTGTGGAAATTCTGAAGCGAGCTCTGGGGTACGAGGTGCCATTGATTTTGCCGTTTTTCTACTGGTTCCCTTTTGATCCATTCCAGAGGGGAGTCTACGAGATCGTTCTGGCCTTTCAGACGTGGCATGGTGAGTTACTGACCAAATATTAACAAAATACATTAGAAGGAATATCCTTCAATAATTAATGAATGAGTTCTATCTAACTAACCATAACTTCACTATAATGGAATCAAAAGGCGTAAAACAGTATGGCTTTTGGGCAGTGCTTTCTGTTTACTTGGCTCTGATTGCAATAAACTATAAACAGAAGCGTGTAGCATGGTTTTATATCCATCTATATAAAATAACTTGTATTGTTACATAACAAGTGTTCCGAATGCATTTTTATGTCTTGAGAGTTCTTCGACAATATTGTCTATAATGTCTTTGTAGAAATTCAAAGAACTTAGATAACAAAATTTAACTGTTCGTTTTCAATACAGTACACATTTATTTACACTTTATTTAAGGTAAAAGTTTCGTAGATTTGTAAGTCTTTCGTGACATAAGTAAAACTTGAGTTTCCTGACTCTCTTTGCAGGTCTCATAACAATATGGTTCATGCTGTGTGGAGACCTTCTATTCTGCATCTTCTTAAGCCACATCACAACGCAATTTGACCTCCTTTCTGTGAGGATCAAGAAGCTGGTTTACGTACCTGTTGACAAACAGCTGGTTGATGGGTACCCAATGGGTAAGTTCCTGGTCATCTCTTGTGGAGAAGCTCCACACCCGAACCTAGGATCAAATTGTTCCAGCCATTGAAAGGTCAGCAAGAAGGTTTTGTTGTATGCGATGGAATCATGTAGAACTCCAAGCAGGTATGCTGTTGCTGATGATGATGAGATTCACGAATTTTGTCGTCACTATAAGATAGATTATATAGTTTAGTCGACTTTACTCATTAATGTAAATTATGTGTGTTCCTTTCTAAAATTATTGTTTGCCTTTGCAAAATTTTCACATTTTTTCCCCTTTTCCTTTTCTTTAACAACACTTTTGCAGAAGTATGCCTACTATCGTTTGTTTTAGCTTGTATTTTAGTATTTTGGCTTGTTATCATTTCAGCAAGTTACAGTCGTGAATACATTCAAAATAAAAAGAGGAATATTCAAGCCTTCGGAGTCAAGGAATGGGAAAAGAAACACCAAAAAGACATTGAAGAAATTGTGCTAAGACACCGCGCTTTGATAAGGTAGGTATCTATCTAATAAGTAAGGTGTGAAGTTCTATAGGTACTTAATATTATCGCGTTTTAGTGGTAAAATTGATAAGTGTTAATCCCGCAAATAGATAAGTCCGACCTTAGGTTTCCAATATATATTATCCTAAGCTATAAGAGGAAATGATATTTTTTTATAAAATATTTCATGTTGTTGTAAATAAATTTCAGGGCTGACCCAATGGTCAGTTGGACTTGGAATTTGGAATCCATTTAGATCTCACTTCTTTTGTCGTTGAAGTCAACAACCGAGCATCTATCATAACTTAGCTCTCATTTCACATTTATGTTTTGATGGGTATCATATTAAATATATTGTGTAAGTTGCTATATTTTTTGTATAAATTGTGTTATATGTGTGTTTCAGATTGTCGGAGGATGTTGAGAACCTCTTTAGCTTTGCACTGCTCGTCAATTTCTTTAACAGTTCTATTATAATTTGTTTCTGTGGATTTTGCTGTGTTGTAAGTACAATATTTTCTAATAGTTTCATGCAGGTCCTCCGGCATTATTTGATTTATTACCATGCTATTACTCCTATTAAATAATACTACATACTGAGACTACATTTTTGGGAGCTGATTAGTCGACGTCCGTAAAAGGGCACCAGTTTGTGAATTCCTACATGTTTTTTTATGTTATTAGGAAACTGTACAATCATGAGGCCAACCTGATGTAAAGTGGAAACCTCTGCCTAAAACGAATCTCTGATGAACTACACTGCGCCCATAACCCTGAGACATTGTATGAGCGTGTTGCACTTGCATGTAAGGGTGTTCAATACTGCCCGAAGCGAGGCTGAGTTTTGAGCCCACGAGGAAATAGAAGCGTTTCATGGCATGGTCGTGCTTTCGCTGAGTTAACTTCAAAATGTCGATGATCTTCAAGACAACTGCCCACGTTATATAAACATTACTTAGACACAGAAAACACTTCAAGACACAGACTTAGCAACATTACCATGTTGCTAAGTCTGTGTCAGTGATTTCGTCAGCGCCCATACCTTCAAATCAAAACACAGTATCGCGAACATTGCTGATTCACGGTAGATGAAAGTATGGTGGCAGTGACACATGGATGAACTCATTAACAAAGAGTTTTTACTTCTCTTGAACGTGACCCCCTGGGTGGTGCCCATCGGGACATAGATGGTGGTAAGATATTTTTTCTTCGAAGCTATAGCGTGAAAGCACTTGATGGAAAGCGGACGCTTGATTCTATATAGAATCAAGAAGCGATGAACATTAATGCTAGTTAAATGCTAATTAATGCTAAGCTGCGATAATCGCCACCCCTATCAAGACCTGGGATCTAAGAGACCTGAGAGATACTTTTTCATACCCCGCTTGAAAGGCTCAGGGCCATAGTTGCAAGGAAAAACGTACGCCGGCAGAGCATTCCATAATTTAGTTACACGACAGAGGTAGGAACTGCAAAGCTTTTGGTTCGTGGTAAGAAGTTTTGTACAGTACATGGATGGCATGCTAGGCCGAAATGAGTTGGTAGTTTGGGATCGGAATGGTAATGAGTAGGGTTGCCATTCATCCGGGTTTCCCCGGATTTGTCCTAGCTTAGAGGTTATCTGGGGAGCCTCCGGGCGGGGTTTCATTTGTAGTCCGGGTTTAAATATTTCAAAGTCTGAAATAAAAAAATCTAACAAGAGAAGAACTTACACCAGGTGTATAATAAAAGCACCCGTTCATTGTTCAGAGCGTTCTGTCTCGAGGGTTCAAACTGCACTGATGATCGCCGACCGGCAACCTTCATTAGACGATGGCACCCCGAGAAGAAGTCCTAAATAGTTATTATTTCAGGTTGTGGAGAAGTGGAATGAAATGGTATATAAATCTTTTCTGACCACCGCCTTGTCCCAGACTTGGCTGCTTTGCTGGTACGGTCAGAGGTTGCTTGAATCGGTGAGTTACTACTACTAGTTGAATTTTCGTAATTGTAATAATAATTGTAATGTAGTATTTAATATATATTTTCGTGATAGGTTCACTGTATGAACGCGGTGGTAGTCTTTAAAGTACATTATAATGAAAAATTGACGTTCATAAGTGCGTCTTTGATGCCTAAATTGAATAAATGATTTTAACTTTGACTTTGAATTACTATGGATTTAGTACATTTTAAACGTAAAACTGGCTGATATTGAAAAAATAAATTACTTAAAGTTTTACTTAATGCAAAGTAAGTAAATATCTATAAGTAGAACGTCTTCCCTACTAGCGTTGATTTACACAGGTTTGGCGTGAGACGCGTGTAGGGATGCCAAAATCGCCACAAAAGAAGTACACATCGCATCTACGTTTTATTGGTAGCATACCTACGCAACAAAAATAAAAAAAAACACTTACCAACAGATTTAAAACTAAAGCACTTGTGCGGTATGTAAAATAAAAAAAACACATGGGCAATTAATTACGGAGATAAATGCAGTGAAAAAGAACCAGTAATTTTAACGAAAAATGTACTTGGTAAGTATTAACAGTAGCAAAAGATCAAGGGGAAGAAATCCAATGCGCTGATCGGGTCATATCCTTGCCGCACTTGTCAGTAAAGCCCTGCGATACACGCTGCTAATAATATATCAAAGTGGAAAGACTTCGTTCGGCAGAAGGTGATCCGTGGAACTCCTTCCACGACCCTCAGCTATGAGGAAAACGACAGCTAGAAGGATTAACAGTGTCGGTCTATCATGAAAATTTGCGTAATTGTAACATAATATACCTACAGTATACTGTAGGAACTGCGGCACAGATAACTCATACTTTATAAAGTATGAGTTATCTGTGCCGCAGTTGTACTAGATAAATGGTACCTAATAATTTAGGGTACGTTTTGGTAAGCGCCGTCAACGCTCACAACTGTCGCGCCCCGGTTTGCCGTTCCCTTTGGTTGACAGTGACAGCTCACAATAATCGCGTAGATCCACCTTCGAACTGCGTCCGTTGTGGTCGCGGCGTGAGCGTTTTCGATGACGTCATCGATGACGTATCGAACGCCGCGAGTGATTTCGGCGCTTTCCGGAACGTAGCCAATAACGTTTAGTGACGTAGATTACATTTTACAGAGCATGGTTTCATTGGTCCCCAAACTAGGTTAACCTGTATCTTAGGAACCTCCTTCCTATTTGATATATATATTTCTAAACATAACGTTATAATCACTGAGCTAAACAAAATACAAAATTTATTATTAATATAAAGAAAATGAATTAAGAAAATATCTATATTAAGACGAAGGTGTGTTTGTGTGCGTAAGTGTGAGGGTGTGTGTTGTGTATGTATAAGGATGTAAGTGTGGGTGTGTGTGTGTGTGTGTGATAAATAAATATAGTCTAAAATATAGCTTGTATTGTATACGACAACGATATGATTACGTTATCAGTACCTACTTACCCAAATTCGCGTGATAGTGACAGGAGAAATATTATTCCAGAGTGAAGGAGTATCTGACGCCCTTTACAACAGCGGATGGTACAACACTACAAAGAAGATCAAAAGCTGTGTACTGATCATGCTGCACAGGTAAAGTCGCCTACAATAATATGTGCCTAATATATGTTTGCAAGTTATGGAAATCCGTATATCGTAAAACTACGATATAGTACGTAATTCATTTATAAAAATACGTACCTAAATTGTATTAATGATTAGTCTCCGCGCGCGCGCGGTCGAAGCGAGAGCGAGAGCAATGATTAATCTAAGATTGTATGTTAACTACAAATATACATTGTGTATATATTATGTCTATATTATAACGTGTGATAATAATATTTATATATACAATAGATAATCTGTGATTTGAACTATTATGAAAATGTATATAAACAACATGAGAGACTGTTTGGCATTTTTGCCATATTTCATTTACATAAAATGTAGCAAAAATTGATTTGAAACTTATGGAATGTGTACATTACATAAATCATTACATATCTACTGATTACTTAAACTACGTATTGAATGCTATATATTAGTGCCTCTCAAAAAAAAAAAAAATGGCCCCGTGTTTCTTGCCGCTTCTTCTCGGTAGGCTCTATGTATTTTGGAACGCGGCGGTAGGCTTTAAAGTACATTATAATGAAAAATTGACGTTCATAAGTGCGTCTTTGATGCCTTAATTGAATAAATGATTTTGACTTTGACTTTGACTTTGACTCTCATTTATTACTAGTTTATGCGCGCGACTTCGCCCACGTGGACTAAGACTATCGCGAACCCTAGAGCACGGCCAGTTGAATCGGAATAGAAACCTATGAGTTAATGCCGGGTACAAACCATCTCCACTCCAAGTTTCATCCAAATCTGTTCAGCTGTTTTTTCGTGACTGAGTAACAAACATCCATACAAAATTTCGCATTTATAATTCTAACTGCACCCCGCGGTTTAACTTATGTACTGATGGACGATGATGATGTCGTATGTGTAATTCCACAGAAGCTAAAGTATATAATCCTACTAATGTTATAAACGCAAAAGTTGGTGAGTATGGATGTGTGGATGTATGGATGTGTGGATCTTTGTTACTCATTAACACACAAACGGCTGGGGCAATTTTGATGAAATTTGGTATGGAGGTAGATGAGGCACTGGTTTAACACAAAGGATACTTTTCATCATCATCATCATCCATCACCAAGCGGGTGAAAAAGCGTAATATGCTTGGGTACAGCATAGACAAAATAAGATTGTAATAATGACAAAATTCTGTCAAAGTTTGTGTCAGTTTCTGATAGCTTAGTCAAAAGCCAAGTCAATTTGACAGCTCGATACACTAGCGACCGTCAAGGGTGATGAAATGTAACACAAATACTGCCAAGGGTGATGAAATGTAATGACAGTTTTTTTCCATGGTGATTAATTCTATTTTATTATTATTGTTTACTGATTGATATACTAAGTATTTTAATGTACTCAAATAATACTATTATAGGAATTGCGTTTGACCATGTAGGTACATATTTTTTGACATTTTGGTATAAAGATAGATATGCCCTTGGAGAAATAATAAGCTACTCGAAGTACTAATCCTGCAAAATCTTTTTAGCCGTTCTGGCATGATAGAATAACAAACATCCATGCATGCTTTATAATATAAGTGTGATTTGATTATCCAATACGGTGCACTGAATTTTTCATATCTTGCATTCATATTAAGTATGTAATGAAATATGTACTTCTACGCTTACTTTCAGATCTCAAAAAGAAGTACACGTGACTACTTACGGGTTTTCGGTTATCTCATTGGCGAGTTACACTACGGTAAGAATAGCACACTCAATTAATGGGATTAGGGTTGACCTAGATATGTCCATCGGGTTTTGTTGCACATCGTAAAATGATTTCCCACTATCCCCAATGTAGGTATCGTGACCATATAGGCATTGTCCTGTGAGCTCAGTGCTAAGTAATCTGTACCAGAGTTGCACTAGATAAATGATAGTTTGTACTGTAACGGTACGATTACGTTATACTTACGCAAATGTTTGTGCTAGGCTAGGGTTGCCATAATAGTCTGGCGATCATTTGCGGGTTGGTCGCCCGAGGTCTAAGAATAATAGATAATTTTAATAGAGGTGAATACTCTACTTTTTATACCTTCTACGTGACTATAAAAACCCAGGGCTACATAAATAAAGCATTTATGTACTTAGTTAATACTTTAAACTTTTTGCCGAATGAACTTCCGATTTCCTCTTTATAAAAGACAACAATCTGCTGTATGTATTTGTGTATTATGTTTGATGCAAATTTTATAATTATCTGAGCATTGAATAAATGCACCTTAGGCTGTTTGGCATGAAAATGAATCAAAGACAGCTTTTGTTGTTCTTATGCAATTGTATAACATTATCATGGGCTTTTTCGTATTTATCTTTTGGTTTTTCAGAATTTTATTATAATTATAATCCCTAAAGCGTCTTATTTAACAATTAAAACTTTGTAGTCATTTTTGAATCAACGTAAAATTGATGAATATACTGAAACTGAAAAGAAAGAAACTGTATAAACAACACTAGACGTCTTCTTTTGAATCCAATTATTTAACAAACCAGTTTAATTCACATTAATTACAATAGCTCACTTCGTCAGAAAAGCGGACTCTAAACCGAGAGATCAACAAGAACGTACGACATGACCTCCGGTGCTTCAATACTCTTTCGATCGAAAGAGCGATCGAGCAGAATCGGGGGTCAAAGGTGTTCGTACAATCTCTTGGAAGAAGCCACCTGACGAAGTTGACCACAGCTAGTGGAGAAGTCGTTGCTTCGAAGCCAGCAGTCCTTTCGGAAGTGGAGAACTTTTATGGCCGATTATACGCATCGCATGCATCTCGACCTGATCCCGAAAATGATCCTAGAGCCACGTTAACACGCCATTTCACCGAAGACTTGCCAGAAGTCAGTATTGGCGAAATCGAGATCGCTCTTGGACAGCTTAAAAATGGAAAAGCCCCTGGAGAGGATGGCGTTACAACAGAGCTACTAAAAGCAGGAGGTAAACCCGTACTGAGGGAGCTCCAGAAGCTTTTTAACGCTGTCCTGTTCGAAGGGAGAACTCCAGAGGCGTGGAGTAGGAGTATGGTCGTCCTGTTCTTCAAAAAGGGAGATAAGACCCTGCTGAAGAACTATCGACCCATATACCTTCTAAGCCACGTCTATAAGCTGTTTTCAAGAGTGATCACGAACCGTCTTGTGCGTAGACTCGACGAATTCCAACCACCGGAACAGGCTGGGTTTCGGAGCGGATACGGCACCATAGACCACATTCACACAGTGCGGCAGATTATACAGAAGACCGAAGAATATAATCAGCCCCTGTGTCTAGCATTCGTGGACTATGAGAAGGCCTTTGACTCGGTTGAAATCTGGTCTGTTCTGGAGTCCCTGCAGCGTTGCCAGATAGATTGGCGATACATCCAAGTGATGAGATGTCTTTACGAAACCGCCACCATGTCCGTCCAAGTACAGAATCAGCAAACAAGTCCCATACCGTTGCATCGAGGAGTGAGACAAGGGGACGTTATTTCCCCGAAATTGTTTTCAAATGCAATGGAGGATATGTTCAAGACGCTGAACTGGAAAGGACGTGGCATTAATATCAACGGCGAATACATCTCTCACTTGCGATTTGCTGACGATATCGTCATCGTGGCAGAGACGCTGCAGGACCTGCAACAGATGCTGAATGACCTGGCTGACTCTTCTATACGCATCGGCCTACGGATGAACTTGGACAAAACCAAGGTCATGTTCAACGAACATGTTCTACCGGAACCGATTGCGATACAAGGCGCCGTTCTCGAAGTTGTTCAAAAATATGTGTACCTCGGGCAGACATTGCAGTTGGGAAAAAACAACTTTGAGAACGAGGTGAATAGAAGAATTCGGCTGGGCTGGGCAGCGTTTGGGAAGCTACGTCGAGTCCTTACTTCGCCGATTCCACAGTGCCTGAAGACGAAAGTCTTCAATCAGTGCGTCCTACCCGTCATGACATACGGAGCCGAAACGTGGACACTGACGGCTCGAATGGTCCACAAGCTCAAGGTCGCTCAGCGGGCTATGGAAAGGGCTATGCTCGGTGTTTCTCTGAGGGATCGCATCAGAAATGAAGTGATCAGCAAGCTGAAGTGGCAGTGGGCTGGCCATATTAGCCGTAGAACCGACAACCGTTGGGGTAAACGAGTTCTAGAGTGGAGACCGCGTCTCGGCAAACGTAGTGTAGGACGTCCTGAGGCACGGTGGAGTGACGATCTGCGCAAGACGGCTGGCAAAAACTGGATGCGAGAAGCCCAAGATAGACCTAAGTGGCGTGCAATTAGAGAGGCCTATGTCCAGCAGTGGACTGCTACAGGCTGATGATGATGATGATGAATTACAATAGCACCATTTTTCTTTTCTTTTTTTAACCGTCTTCAAAAAAGAAAGAGGTAACCGATTGTATGTATTTTTTTGTATAAGTATGTTTATGCATGAGTTATACTTCAGTAACTGAAAAATGTTTCGCCTTTCGATTTCGATTCAACTATATTCTTATTGATGGTGAATGACAATCGATCCGTAAGTAGCAAGGGTCACTAAAGATCGCGAACAAATGTATTTTACAAAAACATAAAACCGACTTCAACCCTAAAAAGTGTGAAATAACTAGTCAAAGCCGGTACCATGCGCACAATATTGTGATAATAGGTACTTTTGAAGGCTTATGGTACCGACTTCAACAAGTTATTTCATACTTTTTAGTATTGAAGACGGTTCCATTTTTTGTAAAACATTTTTTTGAGGACATTGTCCAGCGTATAAAAAATATGAGTATACGTGCAGTTAAATTCGGTACAGCGTGAGATCTTATTTTCGGGCGAACCTAAAGTTTAAATTGGTTATGCTGACAATCCTATCGTCTACAAGACTATCTGTCGTGGATATGTAGTCGCCCTTACATAGATTAAGTCGTACACTCTGCTGTCTGCATTAACTATTTTTTGTGCAACGATAAACTATCGTCACTATGACCATTTGTCATAATTTCAGTATTTTAATTATTATAATGCAACAAAAAGTAATGCCTTTGACAAAAAACTGCGGGGTCTAGCAATGGACTCGCATTGGTCTTACTTTAAATATGACGTCTTAGAGTATTTCCTTTGATTTCCGACGAGTAATGACATTCGGCGGTGCGAAGTGTTTAGGGGACATTCTGTTGAAGGTTCTTGCGATGTAAAGACGTGGTTGATGTAAAAACGTGACAATGTGTACATCTGTGCTAAGTGGTTGTGGACGAATCAAGAGGTATAAAGTGTTAATCAGGAGAAGCGTTTCATTTCACATTGGCCTAGCACGAAAATTTGCGTTATATGACGTATACATGACGTATACAGTACAAACTATCATTTATCTGTACAAGCGACTGCCCGCGACCTCGTTCGTGTAGTAGGCTAGGCCTTTCTTTTCTTGGTTTTTCTATCATAAGAACCTTCTGACAATAATTAACATAACAAAAATGAATTAGCGAGATTGTTCCGGATAGAACTCTCAAGTTATAGCGTGACTAGGAAAAATAGGGGTTCATTGTTTTATATATAGATAACTGTCACACAGATAACTCAAAGTTTGTGCTGGATACGTTAACGACACGATTAGATTACTTACGTAAAATTATCGTACTGGGTCCACTGAGAGCAGCTAACGGCAAAACAACTGCCTTGTAACTAAACCTCATATCATGACAAACTGGCCCAGAGGCACAAAATTAAAAATAAAGTAATAAATTGATGTGTTGTTTTTTTTTCAGATTATAAAGACAGCTTGGTCATATTTCACCTTGCTGTTGAATATTTATAAACAGTAAAATCCAAGGGAAAAAAATACGATGAAATTAAAGCAATCGACACAGTAAATAGATTAAATGGATCTTAATATTTTTTAATCTTTTTGAATTTATTTTAACCTTTTTGTAAATGATAAAAGGTTATGTTAACAAGCATACTTAATTAATAACCAAATAGCGAATTTCACACATTTCACGAAAAAGCTTAATAAATATTCACATACACACACTCACACCTCTACATAGGACGCCCTGTGACGCGGGGGGAATGGACACACACAAAACACATCACAAACATACAAGACCCGAGTACAAACATTTCTGCACATCACACTACAGTTGCCCGATAGTTATTATCGATCGATCAAACCCTGGGACCCCTTTTGGCTGAAGGCAGGATCACTATCAACTAAGGGGCTACTAATGGGGCCGTTAGTTTAATAAGTATATAGTAGTGTATTTGTAGGTATATAGTATTATACTTGTAGATATATAGTATTGTTCTTTTAGGTATATAGTGTTGTTCTTATAGATATATAAGGAATTAGTATTATTACAGTGGTTATTATAGGTAAGGACATTCATGCACATGTAACTTTAAACTATATTAAATTACTGACTTGTGTAATAGTTTATAATAAATTCTTAGAATAACGTAGTCTAAACTATTATAAGGTACAGTCAATGATATTGTTACTTTTACATCTCTTGAACCTAGCTGTTATTTGTGTTACTCGCTGCTTAGTAGAGTTAATAGGAATATTTACATCATTAAAATATTATAACCGAATACTCAGTCTATATGTTTTATTTCATTTCGGGTTATTTCGTTACCAAAAAAGAAAAATTGAAGCCATTTACCGTCACTTCATTTAATTGTGGTAATAGTAGGCATATCTTCTTTGGTAGGGCGTGAAGTAACCATTACTCTTCGGCAAGCCCGTAATTCTACTCGTAATTCACTCGGAAACGATTCGGAGACTGAAACGGCATATCCGTCTCTGTCGTCCTGAATGTAGATGACAGAGACGGATAGTAAGGCTGTTTCTGTCTCCGAATCGTTTCCGCGTGAATTAGAATAAATGCAATATTTGCAGAACAATGCCAAGAAACAGATTTTTGGTTTGAGATGGATGTTTTGGGATCTTCTGGACATCGCATTTGTCAATTCATATATCTTCTTCTTCTTGTTTGTATGGCTTGTGCGGCGTAACCACAATTTTGCCAATACCTGTTCGTGCGGATGGGTAGGACAACAAACGATGGAGAATGATCGGTAAGCAGCGAGATGATCGGTAGTTTTTGGACCATTTAACAATTTTGTGTCTCAGGATACTTTATCTGAAACAACTTTTATAGGACAATAATACAGGACGGCACAACATAAATACTATGTATTGAACTACATTGAAGTATACTATGTATTGAATATAATACATATGAATTCATATGACATTCATGTACTTATAACGGAACAGACTTCCGTAAAAGTTTGTCGACGCTCTGTTACTCAAGGCTTGATGACAATGAAAGATGCTAGTCAGAAAAGAAAGACTTCTACTGATAATGCTGCGAAAGGCGGCCCTTCCAAAAGGCGCAAATCTGACTATCCCACTATAAAAGACGTACGCTTAGGTAACAGAGGCATCCAGTAGTCTAAATTCGTAGAGAACAGGGGAAGGTGTGAGGTTTGTAGTTTGAAGAAGATTCAGTCGAAACCTCACCCATAAAGCACTTTTTGGTCACAGTTACGTAACTGTTTCGAAACATAGTGACTGTGTGGGGTTTGGTCTGTATGCGTGGTAACAGTACACACACAGTTTTACCGGAATGTGTTTCAGTAACTATGTGTAGTCGTTGTATTCACACGTTATGTAACCATTTGTGTAGACTCATTTCTATGGGTTGATCAACTTTTTTTTGTCCGACCCCTGTCCTAAATGTTTATGTATCATTTTCTTGAAAAGTGAAGTTGTTTCTTCATAAAATAAATGTTTGCCTAGGTATTAATGTCGTGATAATTCAATAAATACAATGTTTTGGAACAAGAACCCTAATTTTATTTAAATTTTGGTGGTTGTCTGATGGACGCAAAGTATAATTTCATATCGGAACTCTCTGTCCCCGAGCCATACTCGTGTATTTGACTAGACACACTGTAAAAAAAATATGTGACCACATAAAAACAAAATTACCTTAATTTTTCTGCTTTATTGCATGGTTCTATAAAGTGTTAGTAATAAATTTTTTTGTGCCCTCTATTGGTGATATTTAGAATTATCTCACTGTCCCCCAAACTTCTTGCGTATACTAGGTCTATCAGATATCCGCTAATAACTTCTAGCATTTTCACACAGATGGCATTACAATTATCTAGGCACTAAGTAATTAAATTTAACAAACGCAACAGCTAAATCGCCATTTAGATTTTCGGAGAAATTTTGAGTTTGTCTGCCAAGGTCAGCTCACGGTCCGGTTGTGTGTTTATTGTGTGTCCGCTGAAACACCGCGCGAATATCGTAAGTTTTAAACCTTTAATTATTTATTTTATTGTCATAGTTTTGTGCTCATCTTAAGTTGATTTTAATGGTAAAAACAAGTATATTACTGTAATATATTAGTGCTAAAATTTATAAAACATGTAAAATGTCCTGTGGACAACTATCACTTGGACAACTAAAACGGTTGCCCAAGAGACTGTATAAGTTGTCCAGTGGAAAAACACTATATTTTTCCGCTTTTGATATCAGTTTCATTTTATTATCAAGTACATAACCAACCACCAGTCCTAAAACAGTCTTAATAACAGAATATAAATGATTTAAAAACAAGGTTACCTATTTCGCACCCTACTTATTCCGCGCAAGTTTTATGATCTGATATTAAGCTTGAAATTTACATTTGTGTGCGATTTTTTTAGTTTTAGTGCTAATCTAACGAAATGGGGACAAATTTGTCTTTGCAAGACACATACGAACGCAGCATACAAGGCTAAAGCCTTAAAAAACTAAAATGTTTTGGAGTCGCTTAGTCTAAGTTCACACATTATGTAAACTGTATGTGTCACCATTTAAAAACTGTATGCTTGGTATATGCAAAGAATGTAAAGACAAAAAGATTAAGCTAAATACAGATAAAATTCAATGCATTATACAGTGGTTTGATTGGAAAAGAGAAGAAAAAATTTACATAAAAGATAGTAAAAAGATAAGGACTGTAAAATAAAAATAAAGAAAATACTATAACAAATCTTATTACGAATTATGAAACAGATTTAATTATCCTAAAAACACACGTGTTTTACTTGAAGAACCAATACAAGAGTATTCGCCGAAGCGTGGACAACATTCAACCAAATGAAGCAGTGGTCTTGGTAGACTTTAGCGAAAATCATAGTGCTAAATGTACACAGGAAATTCAGACCTATCATTTTGGAGGATCGCGGCAGCAGGTGACACTCCATACAGGTGTCGTATATGTGAGTAATGGAGAAAACAATCATAAAGCCATGTCATTTGCACCGTTTCTCACTGTAATATACACCAACCAGCTGCCATATGAGCGCACTTGCACCCAATTTTAACAAATATACTGACGAATTATGCAGCCATAAATTGTCACATATTATTTCTGATGTAATGGCCCGTTTTCCCAATACATGCAAAAAGGTATTTTTTTGGCTTGCACGACGATGTTTGATTATGGTTTAAAGCATATACGTGGTCTTTATTCGAAGCAGGACATGGAAAGGGCCCAGCTAATGGTATAGGAAGCTATTTGAAACGAGCTGCAGATAATATGGTCGCTACTGGAATGGACATAACCAACGCAACAGATTTTTATAATGCTTTAGAAGGGAAAAGCAAAGTAAAATTGTTCTTTGTACACAAAGACGAAATTTACATAATCCAGAAAGAAATACCAAAAAATATTGTCCCTCTTGTGGGAACAGTTCATGTACAATGTGTTCACGAAGACTCGTGGCAAGATACGATATAGAAATTTTAGCTGTTTTTGCCAACGGGGATTCTGTGAATGCTTAAATACAAAAATATTCAACCCAATCCCGCCCAAAAAAAGAGAGTCGCTCAGAAAGTTGCATACCATGAATATACTAGCGACGAAAATTTGCCATTGAGTAACCTGCTTAAAGCATCAAATGAGAAAGACATATCTTTTAATGATTTACGAACACCACGATTAGAAAAATTCTACAACTACCTATGTGTATGATTCTTCGGACAGTTCTGATAACGAAATCGACGAATGTAATAAATATTCCTTTGAACATAACTGCTATAATACAGTTCGAAACACTTCCTTTACTGGACCTGAGCCTGAACACAATGACAGCTAGCAGCCGTCTTCATCGGGGCAAAATAATAATAATCTACCAGGACCTGGAGATTACTTATTAGTTAAAGTTTATGGGGCCAAAGGCAAATTTTATAAGTATGTTTGTGCTGCTGAAAGTGATATCGGAGATGATCGAGAGATTAAAGTTACTTTCCTCAAAGCTGTCAAACATGGAAAACTGTTTGTCCTTGACCAAAACATCATCTCGTACGTTACTAATGATGACATCATAAAAAAGCTCCCAAATCCAGGTATCGAGTACAAAAGAGGTGAAGTATATTACAAATTCTCATCCAATGTAGACGTTTTTGCAAAATAAATGGTTATATTATTATGCTGCATCTGTGAAAGGCAGAATTTATTTCCTTTTTATTGGACTTTGGGGTCAGTTGTGATATAATTTAGATGAAGAGGTTTTTGGTTGATTAGTTTTACTTTGCAAGACTGTTTAAAATCAGTGTTATATGATAGAACATAATTGTCTTGTTTTAATTTCTACTTTTTATCAAACTTTTGAACCAGTAATGATATAATTTAGATGAAGAGGATTTTAACTGCTTAGTTTTACTTTGCAAGACTATGTTTCGAATAAGTGCCTATTGATAGAAGATTTTGATGCCAGTTGTAAAATAATTTAAATGAAGATGATTTTGAATGCTTAATTTTACTTTGCAATACTATGTTTAGAATACGTACCATATGATATTATCTTGTTTTAATTTTTACTTTTATTGGACTTTATAGCAAGTTGTGGTATAATTACGATTAAGAGGATTTTGACTGATTCGTTTTTAAAAGAGAATTATGATAGTAGATAACTGTTTTTAATTTTTATATGTAAATAGAATAATTTGTTTTTAATACTGTTATTTAGATTTTTTCTCTCTCTACATCCTACCGAGAAAACAATACAAACAGTATTATTTTCTCATACTTACTGCATCTAGATAAGTTTTATTTTTCAACTGTTACTAGATTTTTGTGCCACATGTTTTTATTTTAAATATCTTTATTGGTTTAACCTCGTGCGTTTTAAAAACTGTGTTTAATATTAGTGCCTTAATGAAGGGGACATCTGTTTTAATTTTAGTTTTTCTCTCAGAAGTTGAGTTTTTTGTTTAATTTGATTACATTATTGTATAGTACTCATAAAAAAACGATTTCTTAGTCGGTTTTAGAAAAGTAATAGTAAAGAATTATTAATTTAACTACAATAATATTTTATTATTAATATTACTATTGATATGAGCAATAATAAGTTTTAAAAAGAGGTATAGCTCTTAAGCACGAAATAATCAAAATCTGGGGGCAACTTGGTTGTCCAAGAGACCTTCCCTTGTACAACCACGTTGTCCCCAGATTTTCGCCCAGTAAATTTTAATTTATCTGTTGCATGAAAAAGAAATAGCCAAATCTAAATTAACTACACAAATTTAACGGAGGGATATAATTTCTCTTCGTTATTAAGTATGTTTAGTTCTGTTTATTCGTTATTTTAATTTACTTTCAGATTATTTTCAGACCAAGAGTTGTCCAAGAGACTATACATTGCTCAATAAATGGAGATTAATTAGTGATGAAACAATATATAAATATTAATAAGAAACACAATTTAATCCGTAACACAACACATATCTTAGTGTGCACTCTTGGCTATAGTTTCAGCATATAAAAATTATTATATTTAGTTGTCCAAGGGAAAGATTTTTCGCTTCTTTTGTATGTTTTTGGTTAAAACTCTAGATAAAAATAACAAAAGTGTGCTGCTCGTAGCAGGATCATAAAATTAGATAAACTATCAACATGGTAATATACTTGACACCCTAAAAAGAAATAGAAAAATTTATTTCAAAACTTTTCAGAATAGGACAAAAAAAAGTTGATCTACCCCTATACACATTGTGTACATGACAAGCGTACAATCAAGAAGTAAATGTGTAGTAACGGTGTGGTCACCATGTTACAATTATATCAATTTAATACACAAGGTGTTGTAATATTACGACATTGTTCCGACACATTTATTCCTAAATGAGAATCAAAAAGTCATATCTAGGACGCACTGTTTCCCAAAACTTATGCTGACAAGTCCCCAAATGATTGCAGTTCTTTAAAAATTTGTAATGAGCCAAAGAAACGTTATTTCCGTTGCACATCGACTTTCTTCATGAAAGACAACAAATTATTGGCTGAAAAACTTGTTGATGATTACATCGAAAAGTTCGCAGAAACTTAGGGTCGTGACACTGTGACCAGTAAAATTTATAATTTATGACATACTTTAAATGATGTTTCAAGGTTGGACTCTACCTTCTCTATGTGCATATCCATTTCAAATTATGTTGTTTTGCATTAAAATATCTTAACGAAAATATAATAACAAAAAATGGTGTGTGGCTGTGTCATGGACATACTCGTAGCCGTGAGTTGTACGTGAATACGTTTCTCCGAGTCAAAACGCTATAACAAAAGATTTATGAATGAAGCGGAGGCTTGCTGATTTAATGCAACTCACTACATTCCGTAGATACCTTTAAATTTTACAAATGTGCCTAAATCGTTCATTTTAAAATTTACTATTACTTATTTGTCCTTTGATATAAACTTTGTTACAACCACTTAGATTTAATAAAAAGTTTCAAACTAAGATGCTTGTATTATTATCTACAGATTTTTCTTGTCCTTGGCCAAAACATAGCAGAATCTTTGTTTACCCATGTACTGGGTACAAGAGATATATGTTAATTGGGATGAACCCTCTAAGTTAGTACTATTGAAATAGGATGTTCACTGAAAGTTTGAGAATCGCTGGAAACAAAAATGAAAGTGATGCCATTTTGTAAATTCGTTAACTATATAACTACATCTATTTTTAAGTCGACAACACAATGTAGTAACTTTGTTACTAGAATATTTTTATTAAATAAATAAAAATAATTTAATGTTTTATAATTTTTATAAGGTTAATCTTAGATAAATAAAACATTGTAAGCATATAAAATGTATTATTCTATGGAAACAAAACTTTCAAGTTCTGGAAATGTAATAACCTTGCAGTAAACACAATAGTAAATATTGAACTGTATGTTTAAATAATATATGTGTATAAATGGGGACATTATATGGGTGGTGCATTGGTAAATTTCAAACTATTTTATCAAATAACACTATACATTTCTTTTCCCATTAAAAATAGCACAATAATTCCATTACAACCAATTAAAGTAAAAATAAGATCTTATATTGCTAAAAACTAAGATGGACTCCTTATTTTTAGAAATTTCATTTGTCTTTTCTGTATGTTGCGATAAATAAAAAGCGAATGAATGAATATAATACGAAATAATATAAGAAACGAAATATTTCTGATATAGTCGTTGCAGTTTGAGAACAACGTTACCACACAGCGACGTAAATTAAAAACCAAATGTTACTGTGTCTAGATCGTCCCCACTTTTGGTCGTAGCGACCGAACTAAGACTACACAACGACCAAAAATGTTACTAGTGTCGACGCGATAGTGTCGAGTTGTTTCGTAACGGCTACCAAAAAGTGCTGTCTGGGCATAGTAAATGTTCGCATTGACACGTGTTTTTGTGTGTAAATGAAAATAAAAATTGTCTTGTTGAATACCACGAGGTGATTCTGTAATTAAAAAACATATCAATTTAATTATTAATAAGTCCTGATTGGATCTCATTCCTGCTGTTGTTTCTATCAAAGTTTCGAACATTGTGATAACACGAAGTTCCTGACGGTACTTAAAAGTCCAGATTTGGAAATAGTACCTACTTCTAGGTATAATAAAAATCTAAAAAAAAGCTGTGCGTTTCCTTTTACCTACCTTATTTCAATAAAGTTCAAAAGCGGAAATTCGTTATAAATCACTACCCTGGGGGAAACGGATAACCCGTAGATGGCTGATGGAGGCCATTGAAAGTATGCCCTTTTTCTTCTTTTCGCAACATTGTGTATTGTTGCATGATGTTAACGTCAAACAAGTATGAATATCAGGACTGGTGGTGCCACGAAACCAAATCCAAGTTCCCGTGGCACACCCATAGGTGTCGTCTATCTTGGGTACGGAATGGAGATAAATAAAATGCATCTTTCAAATATAAAGAATATTTTTTTGCATTAGTGTTGTACATAATATTACTAGTAACATTTTTTTGCATTAATATCTCAAAATTATACCTGATTCCTGCATCCTGAATTCTGAATGAAAGTAACGTCGACGGATGCGTAAGATTTTTTTCTTGTAACCAAATGCATCTGTTCAGACAGAGGTTACCACTTAACACCAGGCGGGTCTTGTGCTTGTACCGTATCCGAATAAAAAATGAGTGAGTGAGTGAGTCATAATTTTAGAATTGTGATTCTAACAAATGTGGATCTTAATATGAACAGAATAAAAACGTTACGTTATTGTTTTTAAAAATTCTTACTACTACTATTATTTACTGCTACTTAAACTATTATTATTTAGATATTATTACTACTATTATTTAGAAAATTTTATTTAAGTGCACTGCAAAATGTTCAAGTTAACCCAGTTTGGTCGCGGAACCCTTTCCGAATACACACTGATCCCAGTTCATAAATTGTACGTTTCTTTTAAATGTCACTCCTACACACAACAGTGCTTATTATTACTTATGCATAACATAATTGTAAAGGGTTATGTTTTCCGCCTACGGTGTAATTTTCTTTACCTAGTAGTTATTGCGTATAAAAGTTTTGAACGTTTGAAGGAAACTGATTAATAAAAAAGGTAGATTTCCACGCGGCATACAAAAGCAGCAGTGAATTGTAGTGGTAGTACTTTTGCAACTCCACCTGGGGAAATACCCTTCGCCAGATATTCAACTGTGAAGCAGTAATCATAATCAGCCCATTTTGTTCCCACTGCTGGGACTCGAGCCTTCCTTTCGCAGAGATGAGTTGGGCCATAATCCACCACGCAAGCCCAGTACGGATTGGTGGATAGGTTAGGGGCCAACCCATGTTGAAGTTTTCAAGCCAACCGATGGCCTTCGATATAGCCTAACGACTGTTGTCCTAAGACAAACAACCGGTACCGACGGCTTAACGTACCCTCCGAAGCACGGAAGCGCTCAGTAGAACCAGATGGTGTGGTCAGGCGTTGCTTAAATTGTTTATCGCCAAGTCGAGCTCCGCTACGAGCACTTCAGCAGTAAAGCAGTAGTGTGCACTCATTACTGTCTTTTGTTAAAGGGTAATGTTTCCAGCGAAACTACAGAGCGGGAGATTCAACATCTTATATCTGAGGGTCACGAGCGCATGCATTTGCCATGCAGGGATTTGAACTCTTGTAGTAAAAAAATCGGAATGGCACTGAACTGTTATAGGCAAGCGTTACGCTAAACATCAGGCGAGCAACTTACTCCTCTCGTCTCCTATTGCCATTAAAAATACAAAGCATTTAGAGGTTTAGAGGACAGTTAGAGCTATAAGCTAATTACCATACGCCACCTATGCTATTGGCCATTGAGCACGTTTTATGCTATAAGCTTATGTGAGTTGCAGTATAGTCACATGAAGTAATAATAGTATACAGTTACAATAAATTGTACGATACTTTGAAATTGCTATGAATTGTCGTTACAGTGTGTAGCAGGTTTCGCCTGACCAAAAAAGCAGAATAAAGATGGTGCGGTTCGAGGTGGCATCACACTAGACCTAGAAAGGTAATCTAGTTCAAGCACGGGGTAAAAATGTATTGTATTGTAAACTCGGGAAAATGGACCAAACCAAAGTTGGAAGGCAAAATAGATGATAGTTTCGTAAAATTGAAAATCTACCTTATACTAATTATTTACAGTAAGTACGCATATTTTACCAACATATTTTTTTTAATAATTATTGTCATTAATTATTTGGGATTCGAAATCATATACACATATAATTAAATACTTGACATGGTATTGGTATTGGGTACTGATTCGTTCAAAAGAGTATTCGTCTCGAATTTGTTTTGATCATCTTTCGGAGTGTAAGGAAAAACTTACTTCTTGTAAAATTATGTGATATTAAAACCTTTTTGTGTATTTTTTTTGTAATTTAAAAAGATGGTAAAATAACACCTTGTATTTTCTATATCTGAATTCATTTCCATTAAATATACTTAGGTAGATGATTAAAACTGAAAGAAACATTTTTTTAATTGCTACGTTAAATGTGATATTCACGTAACATGCAATTTGTGTCTTAGAGATTGACACTTTTCACAGTCATACAATTAACTGCAATCAAGGAAAACACGGGTTTCTTTTGTTTATAAACCCTTTTCGTAAAAAGAAACACTAACGTTTTGAGCAGTATCATGAGTTGAGCAGTATCAGTAGTTTGAGTTATATCATGATGTCATTTATGACGAAATTATTTTTGAGAAGAGGTGAAAAGATTAGCGTTGAGGTAAGTAGTCGTACTATTGATAAAAATGTAGGTACACTAGACTTTTGCCCGTTTTCACCTACATTTTAGGTAACACCTAAGCGTACTTAGGTGACATTTTTGTACTGCTAAGTGTTACCTAACTGGCTTAGGAGTTACCTACCTAAAATATTGGTGAAAAATCTATTCGGTTTCAGATAAGCAACGTCTATAATTATTTACTCAATACCTCTTACGAATGTATTGTTTATAGCAATTAATTTATTTATAAAAAGATACGTAAAATAAATGTATATAAGTTACATGTACTTCTTTAAAAGAGGAATTAAAATTATTAAAGGGATAATTACCATGTACTAGTATATTTTCTGTGAGTTTCCGATATTTCGGCATAATTATATTTCGGGTAACTATCCCGTTGATGATTTGAATACCCCCTATGTTTGTGAGCATGATAGTTTAAAAACTTATGTACTTTATTTCAGTGCGGGGCAGTGGTCCAACTGTTCTGTCTAACTAGTTGGACCATGGGTCTTTACTAGGGGCAGTTGTCCAACTTTTAAAATAGTTGGACCACAGCACCTTTTGAGAGTTCCGTGGTCCAATTTATTTTAAAAATATCTTCCAACCCTAAAAACCTCAAACTGCATCTTTATATTATATGTGTGTATGGTTTAATGTTATATTGAACCTCGTTGCAGTAAATGGATAGGTACTGGCTGGCTGTTATCAATTCTAGTACGGACTATATGTATTATGTACTTTATATACTTTTATTTTACGGAGCTTATTATAAATAAATACCTACTTGTTTTAAATGTAAATAGTAACTACACTTATGTATGTATGTAATGTATTCGGTGATTAAAACTTTAACATGTTAGGAGATTTTTACATTTAATTACGTAGTAGTAAGAATAGAAAAACTCACATTTAAACTTTTCTACCGACTTCCAAAAAGGAGGAGGTACTCAATACGACTGTAAGTTTTTTTATGTTTGTTACTACATAACTTTGGACTGGGTGAACTGATTCTCAAAATTATTTAATTAATTATTTTTGTTTGTAAGGCGGTGCTTCCCGTGTGGTCCCATTTAAATTTCATCAAATTCGGTTTAGTAGTTTTTGAGTTACACTCCAATAACTGAATAGAATGGAAGTCGGTATGAAATTTTTCAAATTGTACTTGCAGGTGTATGAGTATAGCCGAAACGACTATGACATAACCTTTGCAATACCAAAGAAGATTATGAGATGGGTTACCATTCAAATGACGCATAAACTGTCTACATATGCCAGGTTTGATATTAACTATGTATTTTCACTTAACACATATTATTACTGTGCATCTAAAACCTCCATAGGTTTAGAATCAAAGAACTCGAATGTCACAAAACGTATATACTGTTTTATATGTATACTCACTATATACCTACAAACAAGTATAATAGATAGGTTTGAAGTACCTACTTACTGCGTGCTTTATTTAAGGTGTTTTCATTATCATAGTTAAATAAAATAAATTAATTAAATTTGTATAAACGCTAAGTTTTTGGTCATAGCAACATTACTTCGCTGAAGGATATGGCAGTGTTGTTTTTGATTTAATTTATTAATAGACATTTTAATATTGCTACGTCCATTTGATGGGTCTTTTTAAAACCGTTAAGGTTTTTTAAAATGTATACTGTGAGATGAAATTCTCATTTATTTTAATGGAAACAAATACATAAGTATCTGAGAAAGTAGATTAATGCAATGTCACGTACATTGCATTACATAGGCGAAAGGTTCTGGAGTGGAAACCACGGACTGGCAAGCGCAGCGTAGTTCGTCCACCGACACGGTGGACAGACGACCTGATGAAGGTCGCAGGATGACGTTGGATGCAGGCCGCTTCCAACCGGTCCTTTTGGAAAATCATGGCATATGTCCAGCAGTGGACGTCCTACGGCTGAGATGATGATGATGATGACGTGATAGCCCACTGTGTTGCATTTCTTAGAATCGTAGTGTTTTTTCTTGGAGTTCTATTATGTTGGTGGCCAAATATGGCCAAAGGCGAATCTATCGGTCAGTACCGACTTCAGACAGAAAGCTATATGAAGTCTAATTACGCTTTTGCAGGTGTGCATTATATTTGAAATTTCCTTTCACTACATTTCTATGGTGGAGGATAGCTTAAACATACAGGATCAGTAATAATACGTAGATTCTAAAAATATTTGCTTTATCTAGTTTCCATCTTTTCATACCACCTTAAATATCACTTTGATTAAAACAACACCATAACTTAGGTTTTAAACCCAACGGTCCGTAATCTAATGGTATTTTCGTATACAGCAAATGCTGGGATTGGTTCTACTGGTTCGAATTCACGAATATAACCATCGCCATGGTTCTGGAATTCATTAGCATGGTGCAGACGGCCCGCGGAGGATCTTTCCAAGATGCTGTCAAGATCTTTCGCATGATGCCGTGCTTTGGAATGGTGCTGCTAGGTAGGTATGATCTGCTCCTGTAGACAAATAATAGGAATAAAATCAAAGGTAGGCCTGACTACTTATCATAGCTTATACATATATATCATAGCAGACACTTATAGCTTCAAGTTTACGTGCATGTTGGATTATGGGTGGTGTATATAAGCTTCATGGTATGTTAATACACAAGTATGTCAAAAGTCAAAATAAAAACCATAACAAACGATACGAATCAATATTTTCACCAAATAAATAATAATGCATTGTAGGTATAATGTATTTATAGTTACTACACAAAAAGGAAATTTAAAAAAAATCAGGCGATGAAGAAGGAATGATGAGGAATGAAGAGGAATGTTAAGATTTTTAACAAACTAAATAATAGGAAATAACAGCTTACGAAAATATTATGTTTCCGGATAATATTTAGGATTGTGCAGTGTAGGTAAATACAGTTACTATAAAATATAAAATAAAGGAACGTATCAAGTTTTTGGGCATAATAAATAAAATAAATAACATCAGGCAACACGTATCAAGGTTTTCTGCAAAATAAATAAAAGGAAAAACAGCTTACGAAAATATTCTGTATGTGGTTAAACTTTGGAATGGTAAAATGTAGATAGATAAAATTACAAAGCAAAAATAAAAGGTAATAAGATTATCGATTGTGACAAATAAAAGAATACACCACCATTTCCGCTAGTCAAACATGGCGGCAACCACGTGAACTGAAGTACTTCCGCGAGTCCAAGAACAAATAAAAGATTATTGTAATGGGTGTTACACGATACTTATCAAGATTTTCTGCAAAAGATTTAATAAGAAACATTATCTTAAATATTCATATTTTCTACATGATGCTACGAATTGATGTGATGCTGCTGAGTGTGTGCGACGAAGCGTGACGCGTTCACGCTTACGATACGAATACTTCATCGCAATTGTTTGTGCTACGGTCTCTGGATTTAAATTATTTATCTCGGAAGTATTCTAAATGCTGCGCAAGACTGCATTGATGTTACAAGCTCAAATGCTGCCATTGTGGTGAAATAACATTTATAAACTTATACACCCGCACTATCACAACTGTGTGCAAGCATGGACACTCATTAACTGATCACAAACGTACAAGACCCGAGAAGGAAAAAATCTGCTCAACACACAAATATTTTGGAATCGGACCAGATACCCCTAGAGCTGGAGCTGACGGATTTGACAAAGAAGGGAAATCACAATATAAGAATCAGTTTTCAACTGCAACTCTAACTCATGTTTCTATGACTTTTATACAATCATCAGAAGCTAATTTGCTGTCTGTATATTTTGGTATTATTATAGAGGTAAGCTAACATTTTTTTTTACGTTTTTTCTGCAGCGCTGGCAAAATCCTTCATGATGGTATACCACCGGCCTGTATTCGAAAACTTAGTGAATGAAGTCGGAGAAATGTGGCCTAAGGGGAGGGTCACCGACGGAGAGCGCGCTATTATCGATACAGCACAAAAACAGCTGCTTTTCGTTGTCAAAGGTAATTCTAAATAAAATTTTAAGTACAAGTTACATACATTCTTAGTACCGGACATACGTAACAAGGTATTCTGCAAAGGAAATAGAAGTAAAAACTCTGTATGCGGTTAAACTTTGGGACGGTACAATTTAGGTAGATATAGTGACAATGCAAAATAAAATGAAATACCCTTCAACGAGCTCTAACCGTGATCCCGGAGGTACCAATCTGATGGCATACTAGGTGGTAGAAATCTCCAAATACAAAAATAAAATAATAATAATAATAAAATAATAATAAATAAATAACATCTTAACAAGTGATATTTTTGATTTTATGGTTATGGTGTGGATTTTATTTATCTCGGCGTAACCAGAGCAACACTGTGCTCTGCAGAAAATTGAAGCGAAGCTTTATTAGGTTGGCATTACGGTTACCATCAGGGGAACAACTTTCCCTTCTCAACAAGAACTTTTTTTAAATAAAGCAATTCATATATGAAGCGGGATTTAAACTATTTATGTAGATGTTCTAAATGCTGCGCAAGACCATTCATGTTACAATCTCAACAGCTGTCAATTTGGTACCCATTAAGCTATAACATACGTACTACGTATAACATTTTCCTATTTACGTAGCTTTATTTTATCATAAACATATCAATATCAATAGAATTTTATACTTATTCTTCCCTTCCGTGAGTCAAAGAACTTGTGCAAGAGAACGTCTGGCTTTTCTACCATTGTAGTATCACATGTTATATTCTATCCCAAAGCAATAGTTTGCAAGGAAGTGAAATTACTAGGTGAAATACACTCAACAAATTTTATGGAGTGACATGTGCAGTGCAGTAATACGCGAAACTTCAGCTTAATGCTCTGAATGGCTCTGCAATCCCCATAGGCAAGCGTATTGCTGTAAATGACAAACCTATATAAATCTTTGGCGGTTCTTCTTACTACCTAAAGTTATATAATATTTTAGGATATTACTGGTGCAACAACGCCCTGCTCGTCAGTTTTCTGTCACCTCCGATTGTCGAGTCCATAAAACGTTTGCTGGGCTATGAGAATCAGATGATCCTGCACTTCTTTTATTGGCTGCCCTTCGATCCATTCCAGTCTGTTTATATTGACATCCTGCTGTTGATTCAAACTTGGCAAGGTTAGTTTTTATTCATTTCCTTATTCTGAGCTTTACCATATGAAGAACTCTATTAAAAGTAATTAGCAAAATATTACTTTAGATACATGCTAGCTTTCCTGGTTGTTCTACATCGTTCCACTAGATTGGATGTCACTACTTGGATGGGTGATTTTCAACCAAACGTTTCTGTGAACAGCTCAATCCGGCTGGAAGCCTGATTTCATCCACGAATTTTTTTCCGGAAATTTGAACTTGTTCGACACTATGTATGAAAATGTGGATTGTTTGTCAAAACCTTTTAGCTATACGATTGATTTAGGAGGCATGCGTATAATGATTTTAGTAGAAAAAGATGTGCGATCAGTCAGATAACCTATATCTTAAATAATGTAGAGATCAAACATTCTCAAAAAGTCATCAGAACTTTGTTGCTTTAAAACACAATTTCGGAAATGTATTATAAATATTTAAAAAATACATAATAGTTTCAATATTTTAAGGGTTGCTTATAAAATGCGCCTTAGAAGTCCATTTGATTTAATTTGTAAACGATTTTGATAGATTTTATTTAAGCGTTATGGAATTCAAATGCAGTCTCTAACTCTCGATACCACCAATCTTTTACAGAACCTTTGCCATGCATGCGGGTGGTAAGCTACATCAGAAAGTAATCTGTCTCTATCTATGTGGCTCTAGTTCTATGTTATGTACTTGCACTTCACATGTGCCCTTCACTTAATATTCTTCCACACTTTCAGCTTTAGTGGTAATCTGGTGCAATCTATGTGGAGATCTCCTATTTTGTGCCTTTCTGAGTCACCTCACCACTCAGTTTGACCTGCTGTCCCTAAGGATTCAAAGGCTTATCTACGTTCCTATTGACAAGCAGCTTATTGAGTATTTTCCACTTAGTAAGTACAAAATCGTTATTATCTAAAAACACCTAAGTATATATATAAAAATGAACCCCTATTTTTCCTGGTCACGCTATATCTTGAGAACGGCTTTACCGATTCCGGTAATTCTTTTTTATTGTGTTACTTATTGTCAGAAGAAGGCTCTCATATGAAAGAAAAATCCACAAAACTTGGGAGGTTATGGCGAGACCGAGCCTACTACGAGAATGAAGTCGCGGGCAATCGCTAGTAATAATATAAAGATACCGGCTAGTAATAATAGTAGTAAAGTGAACCTGCGGTGAAAACCTACGAAGAAATAATTGTCAGGAAGCATAATTCAGAACAAATTCCACACAAAAAGTGGCCCTTCAAATCAAAACAACGTATGATTCCAAATACAAATTACTTCCGAGGTTACAAATAGACATGTCCGGTGATTGGTTTAAATTCAGAAGGATAGCAGGGATTGGTTTACACGCGTGCTGCAACGTCTACAATGACAGCAGAGTCATAGCGGCGTGGACGATATTATGCAACAAGTGGACTGGACCAACTTAATAATAAATGAATCGTAAATCTCGTATGTCTCGCAAAATATGATA
Organism: Selenia dentaria; assembly: GCA_917880725.1. Classification (NCBI taxonomy): domain Eukaryota; kingdom Metazoa; phylum Arthropoda; class Insecta; order Lepidoptera; family Geometridae; genus Selenia; species Selenia dentaria. The sequence goes on along the minus strand of OU862899.1, from coordinate 16,182,739 downwards.
AATTTATTAAGTTTTTGTCTAGAAGACATTAGAAGACATTCTTCGCAATGTAGTAAAGAAAGATTATGAAACATTTTAGGCTTATACATTTTACCAAAAAAAAATAAGTCGTTATTTGCCAGCTGGATGTTTTTCAGTGGTCACAGAATACCTTCATTATCAATTTAGAAAAATCAATCAATTTATAGAATTACTTTAGAAAAGCACTGTGTTGATATTACTGACAAATTAATTAGCAACTCAGCTAAACCACTTTCAAATTTGCAGATGGTGAATTTTCATTAGCTTGAAAAATTAAACGTGATTTAATTTGACCAAACAATGAACTGTTTTTTTAATGCTATATAGTTGCCTATATTACATACCAACTGTAGGCAATCGTTTATTGTTCATTGTCTGTAGTATCTCTTTAGAGCGTAAACGCTTTGGAAGCGCCAATTTTGGCCGTTTTTGCTAAATGTTTGAAGGGTCACATAATAATGATTTATATAGTATATTATGTCAATTATTCTTACCTGTATACTAGAACATTATTTGATTAACAAGTTCAAGTTCCATAGACTACATTTAGAAATTGTTTATTAGTTTGTTATTGCCGAGCGGTTTCTACACACACACGTTTTTAAAATCAATCATAAACTCGGTCGCACCAGTCACGAATCGTCAGACGTGGCTGAGGCCTCTTAGAGAGAGGTCAGAGGACGTATCGCTCTGACGCCCGCACTTACACAACCAAAACTTCCTGATACTTATTGAGGTAACATTTCTAAGTGGGATTCTAACAAATAATTTTATATGACATCTAGTGCATCAAAGGTCAGACACAATAGAAATTTCATTGTTATAATGACATCGACCCTTGAGAGGCTAGTATTTTACTATTAACCAAATTTCTTATGCTTATACTTGGTATCCAGGAATCCATGCTGGAGCTGGAAACTGGTAGCAGGAACTATGTGATGGTTCATAGTAGACACACCGTGTTTGGGATCGTATAATACGTCTTCGCGATTCCTTTTTTCTAGCTGGTGACCAGGACCTGATGCTGGATCCAGAAACTGGTATCAGGAACTACCTGATGGTTGTTTTATTTGCTATTCTCATCTCTTTTTGGTAGGTACATGAGTTAAATCTTACTTTTTTTCTAGTCTATGCTCTTGTAGATAACATGTACTTGATTAATAATTATCATATTATGTTAATTAATGTCGATATTAAAAATAAAATGTGTCCTGTGTGATTTCACCTTTTTGACTTACGTCTATTTGTGATATAAAAACCAAAGTAGATAAAAAAGCGCACTATTTTGCTCAAGCGGTAAGTCCACTGCCGCAGGGCGCGCTAGTAAGTAACTCATCATCATCATCATCATCAGCCTGTAGCAATCCACTGCTGGACATAGTCCTCTCCAATTGCACGCCATTTGGTCTAAGTAAGGTAAGTAATAATAGTAGACACACCGTGTTTGGGATCGTATAAATCGTCTTCGCGATACCTTTTTAAGTTACCTTAGGTAAGTAACTCGCTAATGTAAAATACCTAAACTCGCGCAGCGCTGCGCAGAATAAAGGCTCTTAAAGATGTTGATGTTTCTTCGGGACAAATCATCAGCATAAAAGATAAATATGATATTTTATATAACATAATTTAAAAAAAACAGTAGGTACTTACTGTACCAACTGGTAGGTAGGTTTTGTGTAACATGGTCCATAATTTTTTTATTATCTATAATTTTATTGTTTTCAGTCAAAATTAACGTAGTATAACTATGCTGGTTTTCACAGGCAGTCCTACTTTTGTTTTTCTAGCTTAAGTGCAGCTAGGCACTTCTTTTGCCTCATTGAATCGGCAAGCAAGCGAGAATAAAACATAACAAGCAAAACCATTGCACATTACATACATTTCAATATTTAGTCCTGAAGAAAAAAATACATCCTAAATTAAATAAAAATTTACTGACTTTATTTTGCATAGTATTGACCATCTCGATTTGTTAACGTATTTGAACTTCTTTGAATAATTATAATTTTGCTATTATTTACTAGTAAAAGTGATCCCTGGACATTTTAATCGTGTATTGTTTCTGCACCACTTCACAACGAATGCTGGCATGATGATCCACAACTGTAGTTCACAATGATAAAAATGAAAATAGACGCGAAGATTTGAAGTGTGCTCGCTTGCAAGAAAAATGTCCGACTGATGACGTACTGAACACGACTTTTAAGCCCCGCCTACTTGAACACGACTTTTGTTGGGTCATTTTTTTAACGCAGTTACCGTTCCTGACTATTATTTCTTCGTAGGTGAAAACAATATTTAAGTTTGACAGGTTTATAGTTCGAATGACATATACGAGGGCCTTTATTAATAAACGTTGCGTAAACATATATTAGGTGTAACATGCTTTGTCTTGATTTCACGCGTGACATTTACTGCAAGCGAAAAATTGACAGATAGATGTTTTAACTACTCCGGGTTTATTACAAGTTTATTAATAAGGCCGATAATGTTTGTACTGTACTACACATTGCCTATTAATTTTAAATTCGTGTGATGGTAGCACTACTATCAAACTTTAACAGTTTAATTGTTAGATATATCTGCAGCTGTCTTGTTCCATTGCAGGTGTGCATAGCAAACAATATATGCATAATAAGGATAACCTAAGGGCCCGTAATAAAGTGGACTGGGAAATGGAATACCAAACAGAGCTTGCCAAAATAATTCTGCGGCATAGAGCATTGATCAGGTAAAAATTACTAAACTAATTTACTAAGAAATGTTATCGAGCTTCTATTGAAGTTCTGACTTTGTTTTTGAGTAGCTGTATCGCAAAATATTAATATAAATACGAAAGTACGTGAGTAAGTATGTATGTATGTCCGTTACTTTCTTCTGTATGTCTTTTTATTACTATTATTACGATTAAATCGGTATATAGTAATTCCTGAGGCATCGTAATGTTTAATTCCATGCGGATGAAGTCACGGGCAATTCTTATTACTTACATTTAACTTAAGCAATTCTTATTATCTACCGACTTCCAAAAAAAGGAGGAAGTACTCAATTCACTTGTATTTTTTTATGTTTGTTACCTCATAACTTTCGATTGGGTGGCCCGATTCTCAAAACTCTTTTTTTGTTTGAAAGCTGGTGCTCCCGTGTGGTCCCATTAAAATTTCATCAACGGTTCGGTTTAGTACTTTTTGAGTTAAACTCCAATAACTGATTTTTACCATCAAATTGCATTTGTTCTTACTTTATAATTGTGTAGTTCTTATTATTCTTCATCATCATCATCATCATCATCATCATCTCAGCCGTAGGACGTCCACTGCTGAACATAGGCCTCCCCATGATTTTCCAAAAGGACCGATTGGAAGCGGCCTGCATCCAACGTCGTCCTGCGACCTTCCTCAGGTCGTCTGTCCACCGTGTCGGTGGACGACCTACGCTGCGCTTGCCGGTCCGTGGTCTCCACTCCAGAACCTTTCGGCCCCATCGGCCATCTGTTCTGCGTGCTATGTGCCCTGCCCACTGCCACTTCAACTGGCTAATCTTCTGGACTATGTCGGTGACTTTCGTTCTTCTACGGATCTCCTCATTTCTGATTCGATCACGTAGAGAAACCCCGAGCATAGCCCTCTCCATAGCTCGTTGTGCGACTTTGAGCTTGTCTATGAGGCCCATAGTAAGAGACCACGTTTCAGTGCCATAAGTCATCACTGGTAACACACATTGGTCGAAGACTCTTGTCTTGAGGCACTGAGGTATTTTTGACGAGAAGACTTCGCGAAGTTTCCGGAACGCTGCCCAGCCGAGTTGGATTCGACGATTGACCTCTTTCTCGAAGTTGGACCTGCCTAGTTTGACTGTCTGTCCCAGGTAGATGTACTCGTCAACAACTTCGAGAACTGAGTTCCCAACTGATATTGGGGTAGGTACAACATGGGCATTAGACATAATTTTCGTCTTATCCATGTTCATCTTAAGACCTACCCGTTGGGAAACTCGATGGAGGCCTTCGAGCATTGTACTGAGGTCTTCCATGGATTCTGCCATGACTACAATATCGTCGGCAAATCGAAGGTGAGTGATGTATTCGCCGTTAATATTAATGCCAAGTCCTTGCCATTCCAGAAGCTTGAAGGCGTCTTCCAATGTAGCGGTGAACAGTTTCGGAGATATAACGTCTCCCTGTCTCACGCCTCTTTGCAATGGAATTGCCTTCGAACTCTGCTCCTGTACTCGGACTGACATGTAGGCGTTTTTGTACAAACACTTCAGCACTTCAATATACCGATAGTCAATACGGCACCGCTGGAGAGACTCAAGCACTGCCCACGTCTCGATCGAATCAAAGGCTTTCTCATAGTCCACAAACGCTAAACAAAGAGGCAAGTTATACTCTTCGGTCTTCTGTATAACTTGCCGTAGCGTGTGGATGTGGTCTATGGTACTATAGCCTTTTCGGAAACCGGCTTGTTCCGGAGGCTGGAATTCATCAAACCTGCGACTGAGACGGTTCGTTATGACCTTCGAAAACAGCTTATAAACATGGCTCAAAAGCGAGATGGGTCTGTAATTTTTAAGTAAAGTGTTGTCACCTATCTTGAAGAACAGCACCACCACGCTTTTGTTCCATGCTTTATTTTTTTTTATTATTCTTACTAACCAGTTAATTTACTATTCATATTCATAATGTACTATAACTTACTATTGATAATTTCTTTTGTTATAGATGTAGGAATAAATGTCAATTTATACTCATTTGTTCATTTTATCAAGATTTTATGTACCTAATTTCCGTTATCAAGCTTACTAACTGGATCCGTCCATACAGACTACACTATCCCACATATTATTTTCGAAATATAAATTAGCCTTTATAGATATGCAACATCTCTTCATTGATATATATATTAAACATTTCAGCGAAACCGGTTTAGTAATTTTCTGTCTATAATACTTTCACGTATAAGTATGCCTGGTTCTGTACATATGGTTATGTATGAATTATGTCTAATTAATTAATAATTAATTATTACAGTGGCTCTACCATGAGTTTGCAACATAAATATATATAGTCGATACTCGATCTCGCCTACCTATTAAGCTTGTGATTGGCTTACGGCCGTTTTCAATAATCTATCTATCGTCGGTTTACCTTACTAGAGATAGATATTTGTCACTATTTGTATGGATGTTATGTCAAATTTCTATCGGTAGTAAGGAAAACTATGGTTAGAATGGAGATATTGAAAACGATCGTTACTCGCTACCAATTTTAGGTCTACAATTGACCGCGAGGTGGCACTGTTCTTTTTATCGTACATTTTTTCGCGGCCTTCGATACAGATCTCTGTTACAGTGATTTAACCTCAAACTTTTTCCTACAGATTGTCCGGAGATGTGGAGAACATGTTTGGGTTCGCTCTGCTCATGAACTTCATCAACAGCTCAATCATAATCTGCTTCTGCGGTTTTTGCTGTGTCGTAAGTTACTTTTGGACGCAAAAATTATACGGCGATCCGTCTATTCGTTGTATAACTATTGTGTATTCTGTGATCTTCGTTCGTCTTCGGATACGGGAAGCTCGCTGTGAGAAGCCCATGTTTAGTTGTTTCGTAAACTAAACGATTCATTTCTGTTTAGACTCGGCAGTAGTAACCCAGCGTAATGTATTGTATGTAGAGTCCTGAGTGAAGCGAGGGGTTAAAGCCGCCCAAGACGAAGATAGGTGCGTACTCTACTTTTCATACCTACTGCGAGACAATAAAAACTCAGAGCTTTAAGATAGCAGTTATTTCGTTAAAAGTAAAATACATTAATAGTTAATATTCAAATTGGACACATTTGTCCCGTTATAGAGGGACAGAGACAATATCTTTGGAAGGAACATTTTATGGAAAACACTGTTTTAGACTTTCGCGGTTGTTAATCTAAGTTATAATTAGTACTCTAGTACTCACGATTTAGTTGCTTTTGGAGCACCTGATATTTCGGTACAGTTACATGCACCATGTTGAATATAATAATATTTTATGATTATTATTTAATATAAAGTTGAATAACACCAAACACCAGAACATAGATGAATATAATAATACCACCGATCGCAACACGTAACTTCAACTACGACCTTGAATGCGCAGAGCGGAGCGGACCGTGCCGTAACCCATAGCAACGCGGCGCGCAACAATCACACTCCTTAGGTTCGTTTAGCAATGAGGGCATTGGTGGCGTTGCTATTGTTGACTCTTTTGTTAAAGCGTTCGTAAAGCCCATTTTTGGTGACAAAAATAACTTTTTTTTAGCTTTTCGAACGCTGAACATAAAGAGCTATAAACGACATTTTCACCCATAGATTCCCAATTCGGACGCACTTGTGAACGTTTTTAGCGACAACTATTTTCGCAACTTAGGGCTATTCGAACGCACTACTAATAATACAATCCCGCCTGTTTTCTTTTTTTTCTGTATGCTGTCTACGTACTATGAGTTTTCCTACAACTAACGTTCCAAATCCAAATCACTTTACTCCCCAGGGAGTTTCATACAACTTTACAGCCCCGAGTATGTAATTGCTTTACGTAGAGATTGCGTGATATGTAATTGGACATTTCCGAGCAGTTGGTATGAAAAAATACTTATATTACGCTGGGAAAAACACTTATAAAGCATAATAAGATTTTACGAAAGAAACGTGGACTGGCTAGACCTCTACTTAGGTATATTATTATATTCACAGGTCGTAGAGAAATGGAACGAAATAGCGTACAAATCTTTTCTGTTGACGGCGCTGTCGCAAACTTTTCTGATCTGCTGGTATGGACAGAAACTTCTAGACTCTGTAAGTGCATCGTATTTAGAAACAAATGAACTATATCAATCACCCCAAATCTAACTCTATTTAGCAAATTAAATCAAATTATAATTAGATTACTATTACTCATTAGTGTAATGTCTACTTAGGCCTTCGCGATTCTTAAACATTGAAATGATACAATATTAAACAGATTTAATCGCGTTTGTTATTTGATCCCGATGTTTCGAACACTGATTAAAATATTCTATTGTTAGATAATTTGGTGAAATTAAGAAAATAATAAATTTTTTTTACTCAATTTTTTTATTTAATTTGTGACGGGAGTGTCCTTTCGACTAGCTGGCCTGGGCTCTTCGTCCAGATGATGTTCTTGCTTCTTGTCGCGGTGCACACGGTAAGAGATGCAACGTTTGATAGTAACGTGGGTAGTCTCTGGAGGGTCATTGACGAGGGAAACACACGGTATTGTGTTAACCGAACCGAGCAGTACGTCTCGAACGACCACATGGATTGCTTAGGGCGTCTAAATAGTCACTAGCTTATATGCTATGGGAGGGCAACGGCTTCCGGGACGTCGCGGTCGCGGCGGGACCTCTAGCAGAATCGCGACAGTTTGCGAGGAATATCGGGTTATTATTTTTTCCCAAATTGTTGTATAAATATTATTATTTTATTTAATATAATTGAATACTTTTACTAAGATTTCAAAATAACACAATTTTTTTTTCATTAGTTTCTTAATATTTTGTAATCTTTTACGTTTTATTTGCATTTTTTTAATCTGATATTATTCAGCTATTAAAAAAAGATGTTTTTACAATTTCATATTTTTAATTATGTATTTCATTTTTTTTATTTAAATTATTACAATTTTAATGTACTTACCTACATTTTCAGCTATTTTGGTGAAATTTCAAATAAAATACTTTAATTTAATTATTTTTTCCAATTTTTTTTTGTTTTCGTTATTTTCACCTTTACTGATATATTATTATTTTATTGAATATACTTATTTTTAGTAAAATTTTGAAATCAAGTTTTTCACAATTTGAAATGTTTGATTGATTATTTTAGTAGAATTAAAAGAAAAAATTCTAAGTTTCTTATATATTTTTTGTACACTTTTATTGAATTATCATTATTCAAATTAAATTAATTTAATATATTTAGAAAAAAATCTAAATTATACTGTTTCGTTTTTTAAATTTTTAGTTTGATATAATTTTTGTTATACCTAAGTAGTTTTTTAAACTGTTATTGAATTATTATTATTTTATTGAATACAATGTATTTACGTTAAATTCGTAATTAAATTAAATTTTTGGTTTTATTTTTTAACATATGATATTATTTTTGCAATTGTTTTAACATTTTCATTACATTTTAAACTGTTCGATTTATTATTTTAAGATATTTTAGTGAAATGAAAAAACAAACTATCTATTTCATTATCCCTAACTTTATATATTTTTGCTATTTTTGTGGTATTTTTTACTAAATACTAAAACAGTCTTATTAAATATTTGAAGGTATTTTTGTAAAAAAAATTAGTATCGCTAAGCAGGCGTTAGTGCTTTAAAAAAGTAATACTATAAAAACCTATATAAATGCTAACCGTAATTGTAATGTGTTTCTTTTAAATTGTAGAGTAAGGGAGTATCTCACGCTATTTACAATTGCGGTTGGTACGAAGCATCAAAGAAAATCAAGAGTTCATTGCTTATCATGTTGCACAGGTAAATGTTTGTATTGATTGCGAGATTTTTATCTCGTGTGTATCTGTATTATAGTTATAGCTATTACTGCCTCTATTATGGCTATAGGTATCTCCATTTATTTAATTGTAATTGATTCAGCAGTGCGAGCATGGATGTATCCACGATAAATTTGCTACGTCGATAAAGTGATTTTTATCTATCGTACTTTGTCTCTTCAGCTACCTATATCACAGGCTGTCTTTTATCGATAATTACTTGCAAACTTTATCCACTCGACACTCCATGCTCGCAGTACATTCGATTGCATTTTGCGCGAAATAAGGACAAAGAAAACAATAAAATAAAGTAAGCCTCATCAACGGTATCCTACTAAATATAATTATATATATATTAATATATTTAAATTTATATAACCCACAGTACATAATTTGTTGTTTTCAGAGCTCAGAAAGAGGTCCGCGTTACTACCTATGGGTTTTCTGTTATTTCTCTGGAAAGCTATACCAAGGTAAGACGCCTATATTATAATAGATATCAAACATTATATTTTATATCTTACTTTCATCTTAGCCTAACTTAAAAATTAATAATTGATGTATTCGTAAGCTAAGCAAAAAAATCAATTAATCTCATTAAAAGATGACCACGAGACCACGTTTAGGCAAACGTAGCCTAGGACGCCCTGCGGTCAGGTGGAGAGACGACCTGCGGAAGGCGGCTGGCAGTAACTGGGTGCAGAGAGCAGAAGACCGAGCTCTGCGGCGTAAGTACTTTAGGAGAGGCATATGTCCAACAGTGGTCGAATGTGGGCTATAGATGATGATGATGACACAATGCGCTCCTATTCTTATCTACGTGCCCGACGTATATAATATCAGTTTGTTGGAAAACTTTTATTTTTTTCAAAAAGCAACAAATACATTTGTTTCAGATCATTAAAACAGCTTGGTCGTACTTCACTCTACTCCTGAATACTTACAGACAATAAAAGTCAAGGACGCCCTAACAATGCTAGTGGCAGGGCCTATTAAAATAGCCCCAAACGTTAATAGTATCACATTCTACTTATAGTCACTCGATAAAAAAGTCTAATTATTAAAAAAAACTTGACACACTCATGCACTAGAATTCCCTGTATCACGGTAGTCTTTGCAGATTCTTTTAAAGATTAAAGAACTTTATTGCCATCAAATACAAATTGTCACTTACGAGGTAACATAAGTTAAATATATAATTCATGTTCGTCGTCGCAAAATATGGGTATAATTAGAGAACAAATACAAAACAAATATTGCAAATATTGTACCTACGTTGCCCAATACAACAACGGTTCACAAATAATACAGCGTATTATTTAAGCTGCGTGTAAATAATTTATAGATGCATCTGATGTTGTTATCCAGGCTGGACAATGTCCCATCCCAACTCCTTCTCCCCTAGTATCGCTAGTCCCTTCCTAGCGGACCCCCTGCAGCTTCACAGAAATCAACATTTACTCATATTGGTCTAAAACTATACGACTCAACAGATCGTGCGCCTCCGGTCCATGTTCAGAGGGAAGAGACTTCCCCCCACCGCTGGGGCTTCCTTTCACCCGGTGTCATTTGTTAGATTCCTCTTTAGCCGCTCCTGGGAATTTCAAGATATTATCGATGGCTCAATAAAAATGTTGGACGCAATCTTATAGCTCTAAATTTTCATTCCGCCATTTCGGCCAATAATTTCATCCAGTCCTCTTCATTGCCCAACCATACACACAGACCTTTCATTCCGTCGTTTAATATTACTCGGATGGACACAATTCGCGGAATCCCAGTGGATATGTCTCCAGATAATGTTCCTTATGAGTGAGATGAAAGTTCCTAAAGTGTGGACCAATTTTAAAAGTTCGCCGGCTCAATTGCAAGGTTTCCATTCACGGAGTTGTGACCTGGAAACCGTCGCAAACAGTTGTTTTGAGCTTTGATGGTCAATTTTGGCTCTCTAGAGTCTTTCTATGTTACAGCTCTTTTCCTGTTGCGGCTTATGTCTTCCCGACTATTCAGCGCTTCTATTGCTATAGATACGGACACACCATGACGCAGTCAAAGTCAAAGTCAAAGTCAAAATCATTTATTCAATTTAGGCATCAAAGACGCACTTATGAACGTCAATTTTTCATTATAATGTACTTTAAAGCCTACCGCCGCGTTCCAAAATACATAGAGCCAACCGAGAAGAAGCGGCAAGAAACTCGGGGCCATTCTTTTTATATAGATGATTTTACAATGTTTTTACTTAGGTACTACAAATATTAGCTCCAGTGTGTTGCCTTGCAAAAGAGAACATAATAATGGTATCAGTATGGCAAGACACGCTACACTTTGACATCTTAGTACACGAGTAGATAGATCCTGGAGTGATCAGTCCCAAGCTGTTTTATCCTCCAAGTAATCCGAAATTTTGTAATAACCTTTTTGACAGAGTTTAGTTTTAATAGTAATTTTAAACTTATAAAGGCAAATCTCGGATAACATTGAGAACTTTATTATAGAATCGTATACATTGTCCCATAAAAGAATGACTTATTCTGTGGAGACGCGTTACATGTACGGATAGCTTGTGCTTATTTCGCGTGTTGATGGAATGAGCATCACTCCTTTTATCAAAACTGCTAATCGTCGTCCTAATACTAATAAAGCGTATCACAAATGACAACTGCTCAGGAGGATCAAAAAACTATTTTAATCATTATAATTCTATGACAACAATATAAGAGATGTTCTTACCCAACTATCAAAATATACTACTATAACGTATTTTTAAGTTGTAATAGAATTTGCTTGTCTAAGAAGCTCAATACCTGAGTTATGCTTTATTAGCATGAATAATTTACTGAGATAATGTTTATTAACATTAAAAAAAATTAAAGTCATCTGTATTAATTTTTTATTTCTTTATATAATTAAGGTAGCTTAGTACTTAAATTAGCAATAATGGCACTTTCATTAAAATTAGGTATCATCGAAAAGTATGAAACAAAAAAAACTCCTAACAAAACAATTAAAACAATAGAAAATAAAATTCTTAGTATCAAAATAAATAAATCTTTAACTTTAACTCTCACTTATTTATGCATTTACTTAGTCTTTAATCAGTCGTTGCCTTAGGCAAACTGTCGTAAAAAGAATGACAGTCTGTTGGCAAAATGTGTTTTAAATCTTGCAGGTCTTTCCATTTTCTTAGCTTCAGTGGTATTCTACCTGTGTACATTGAATTGATCGTGTAGGTGCCAAGCCCCCACCTGATGGGCAAGTCTTGCAATTCATCCGAAAAATTAAGCTTAAATTTAATTTTGCCTTCTGGGTCATACCGTAACTGTCGGATGTCGGTGACAGTTGGGTCACCAGCTTTTCTTCCAGGCCGAATGGAGGTGTACCGTTGCAGTAGTGAGAAATCTTTGAAAAACTCATGGGAAAGGCATTTTGCGTCATATTTAGGAGTTTTCTTCTTTGCATCTTTAGTAAGCTTAACATACTCATGAGGTAGATTTATATCGGTTTTTTTAAGTTTTATCTCAATAACGGATTGTACTGAGTCACACTCCATTTGGGTATGGCCCTTCTCCAAATATTTTTGTGTGATTACTATGTTTTCTTTCATAGCTAAGTCAAGAAGAGCATTAGCCATGATTGAGTTTCGATTCTGGGCATCACTGAAAATTACCAGTGGAATAGTTTTAGGAACGTTCTCTTGTATGGAGTCTACTAGACAAGAAGCGAAGTTGGATGCTTGTAGTTCGCCTTCACATTCATGCCACCAATAACAGGTTACTTCGTGAGTTGCTAAGTTGTAAACTGTAAAATTATGACAACACAGCTTTGTCTTGTAATATACTGCGCTAGCTTGAACTTTGGGGCAAACCTTTACGCTCTGCAAATCTACAGTAAGTAGCGTAATTTTTCCATCAATAGCCAACATTTTATCAGCTTCTTTTTCTAGTCTTGCAGCCTTTTTCTTTTCAATATGTTTTTTGTAAACCTCTTCTGTCACATTTTTGGTGTCATAACTACAGCAAATATCACACCTATCCTTCTTTGGCTTGGTAATACTTAACTTCAGTTCATCAAACATGTTAAAAAAATAACAATCTGATATTGGTTTTACCATATCCTTTGCGCATTTTTCCTTGTAAATGCTGTATACATGGCTCATGCTTTCGAATACTGGTTCCAGGTATAGTTTCGTTGATGTAGTTCTACAGTAATGTGAGGGAAGCTTAGGTATATCTTCAAAAAACTTGTGTAGATGTTCAGCTTGACTAACTCCACTGGAGGTTGGTGTCTCAGTAGATTTTATTTTGCCTCTGTTGCTTTTTTGCTTTGTTGTCTCAGTTAATGAGATACCCGACTTTGCTTCTGAAATCCATGTAAGAACCATGCGTTCTTTAATTCCTAAGTATTCAAAAACATTTTTTTGCAGACTTGGTTTGTTTCCTCATTAAGCTTCAGATAGTATATATAGCTTTGTTGTCTTTTATGTGAATCAACTGTCTTTTGTTTGATTGGGATCTTGTCTATCATTGAAGTAACAAAACTTTTCTTCCCAGACCAATCGAGCTCCTTCCAAAAGTTATCAAAAATACATTGTCTATCATGTTTTCCGAATTTTGAGCAAAACCGCTTGATGCTGTTTTCGCAGAACTTGGAGTCACATGTTGGGCCTTTTACTTTTCTCTATACCTGTCGTAACCTTTTTTTCTTTTCTTGAATATCCTAAATAACTCTCTCCCCGCATTCTCTTTTATTTCGTTATATTTCTTTGCCATTCTGTACAAGCAGCATGTTTTCTACGTTTAGGCTTGTTCTTTGGTTCTTCAGTGTCAAGTCCAGATTCCATGACCAATGTTTCTGTGCCTACACTGCGTTCAGTAGTGGTGGTATCCAATTCTACAACTTCAATTGTTGGATTGTCATTGGTAGCAAAATGCGTAATTGCCAATTCACCGAAACCTGAAGCTTCGCATATATTAATAAAAGAAGGAGATTCAGGGGTTCCTTCATGAATATCGGTAACAAAAAATGTGTCTTCAAATTCAATTTCAGGACCATTTTCAGTACCAACACTAAGTAATAAACCCAAGTTCGACGCTTGCTTGTCAACTTCTAAAGGTGCAGGATCAGATTTGGCTGCTATATTAATCGCATGTAGGAGATCGTTATCTGGTTTGTATACTAAAATGTTCTCTAAAATTTGTACTCTGCTTTGATGTTTTTTCTTAGGATTCGTGACTTTTATTCCATTTTCTGCCAATAAATTAAGAATTTCCTGGTCTTCATCATCTGATTGCAACAAATCCATTTTGATGATCTAAAAGCGTTGACAAAAATGCATGTGAATAGGTCGTATTTAAAAGACACAAAGTAAAATATGAATTCGAATAGGCAGTATCTCATAGGGCACTTTTAAACTCGTAATTATTCTGCCATCAGTGATATAGCATAAATAAAATATGTTTTAAAACTGTAAACAAATGTCAAATAACAAAATATAAACATTTTCATACCTTGGCAGCTTCTAAAAACAATCACAAATCACTTAAACCGCGGAGCAACCTGCGCGATGTCAAAAAACTATGGCGACTCAATGAGTTAGTGCATATTCGCAGAAAGATCGAGGGATCCGAGATACGTCGCATTACGTCAAGTCTTTTATCTCTTTCTTTTGCATACAAACTTTGCAAGGTAAAGAAAGTGAAAGATGTACTTTTGTCACCTTTATCGAAATCACACAAAATGTCGGTTTCGTTCAAAAATGAGATACGACATATTAGAATTAAGGCGACGTAATGTTTTTCTTTACATACATTAGATTTTCATAGATAAACTGAGAGACAACAGTTAGAATGTTTATGTCTTTAAATTTCTGTCTAAGTGTCGATCTAAACCAGCTTGTTTCAAATGCGGTTTTATAACTACTTAAGTAAGTCATGTAACGTGGATGAAGTTGATGCGAAATGTTTGTGGTGTGGTGATAATCACTTTGCTAATAGCAAGTGCTGCCCTGAAATGCAAATGCAAAATAACATTCAATTTCGTATGTCAGAATTATCTATTTCATATGCTGAAGCTTCTCAGTTTTTCCCCGCTTATAAAAAGCCCTTTGCTAAAGTTACTTCATCTTCTTTTGCAGCTCCTTTGCCTCGTCTATCCAGGAATTTAACTACTGAACCGTCCAAAGTTCATTACAGGGGAGGAAGAAAATCTTTAAAATTCCATATTTTGCCTTCATCTAGTGTTGGTTATGATCGTGTATCGCACATGAACATCATTCAAGATGAATACTCTGGAGCATTCCAAAATGGTTGAGTTTTATTAAATCCTTTGGCCCAACATAAATGAGACTCCTTCTGTTCAAGTTATAATAGCTGAACTCCTAAAGCTATTAAATCTATTATCCTCTCTCATGTCTAATTCCTCCTCTTCTAGTAATTCACCGTCAAAAGCTGCCTTCAACTTAAATTCGCTTATTTCGCTACTTCAAAACGAATTCCTCTGACGGGTTCATCCTCTGATCGGCTGTGAATTGGGCATCAGCCCAGCCGATCTAGGGGTAGATCCAGGACTTCTTCGTCATAGATTTTAACAAACACCAAGATTCTTCTCCTATCACGGGCGGATTCACGATTGTTTCTCCACGCATATTAATCCTTCCTACACCGTGATAATTAAAAAAAAAAAGATTTATAAATATGAAACTGTCGTGCTACGTCTCTGGGACGCAAAGGGTTAATAGCTTAAAAAAGCTCGATCCTCATGATACTAAGCTCGACCTACTCTGCGTAACAAGTACAATTTGAATAATTCGAAACCAACTTCCATTTTATTCAGTTATAGGAGTGTAACTCAAAAATTAGGTACATAACCGAATTAGATGAAATTTAAATGTGACCACACGAGAAGCATCAGCTATCAAACAAAAAAATACCTAATTTTGAGAATCGGTTCACCCAGTCAAAAGTTATGCGGTAACAAATATAAAACAAAAAAATATACAGTCGAATCGAGTACCTCCTCCTTTTTTGGAAGTCGGTAGAAAATGCGAAAGGTTTAAAATCAGTAAACCTATAGATTTTTAAATACACTACTTGTAGCTAGTAATAAAACACCTTCCACCTAGTTTCATTAAACTGATTCAGTACGTTTTTAATAATTAGGCTTCCTGGACCTCATCGTCTGTATTAGGACAGTTATTAAACTCTGCTCATCTCATCGGGCGCAGGAAGCTGGGCCGAAAGTATTGATTCGAAACTTATTCGGTCTCGATTGTCATGTGTTCGATGGTCTCGATCGCAGACCGACATCCTCAACTAACTGACAGTTTAGAAGTATAAAAATATAGAAATACAAGTTTAGGTCATGTTTTATCAATCCAATGAAAATTAAACTCGAAGAACTGGCACAATACGCTAGTCGCGACATGGCCATAGATGAAAAAAAACCTAATTGACGTCTGACAGTGAGGCAGCTTGCTTGACAGGGGCTCGTTCAGAACCTCGGTGAGAGCACACTCGGAGTGCAACTTTTCGCACTAACGCCGTTCCGAACCTCAGGGTAAAGCACTCGGTTGTTCTAACTCGAGCGTTCCGAACCTCGGAGCGTCGCAACTTTATAAACATCAAAATCGATCGGTAATCGGTTGCAACCCGCATCTGACATTACTTTGACCAATCAGACTACAACAAACTTCTTCTTCTTCTCTCTTCTCAAACAAAATTAGGTAAGGATCAAGTGATCTGTCAATGTCGAATGTGTCAAAGTAGTTGCGACACTCAAACAAGTCGCAGGGGCCATACACAAAGAATCTAATCTAATCTAATCTGTTTGAGGTTAGAAAACAACCGTACCATTCCCTACCTCAGAGCGAGTTAGAAAACAACTAAACAACCGCGCTCTGAGGTACGGAACGCCCCCCAGTTATTGCGTCTGATAGTGCGTTCGAATAGATCACTTCTGAGGGTTTTTGGGTGTCTGTGAACTTAGCATAACAATTTCCAGAATTTAAATTTTTTTGGAATTCTAGTTGCATCTCCAATAGTTCTATAGTTCCTGATAGTTATTTTGGAAAGTTCACCTATTTTTGACATGAAAAATCGAATTTCAAAAATGAGATGTTAACTTCGTATGCCGTCACCCAGCATGTCAACAATTTTCAATTATTAGACCACAAATATGGTTGAAAATACAAAGTTCTATTGACTGCCGACGTTCCAACAATATTTCTAGTCAAAAACATTAGGAAAACAAATTAAAAAAATGAGATGCTAACTTCACACACCATCTTTTAGCATCTCAGGAGTTCTGAGAAGTTACATCACAAATATGCTTAGAAATAAATAGTTCTATTCATTTTAGGGCGTTTAAGCAATAATTGAACACTAAAAAGTAAGGCAATATTGTTTTCAATAAAATCGTTAAGTCTTGAGATGCTGCACTATAGCCGGCAATTCTACATAGCATCTCAAGCGTTCTCGACTCCAGGAGCACTAATTTGACTAAAACTGCACAGTTCTGCAGCCACAAGGTCATACAGCCATAGTTCTAATCATTAACATGGAAAAAAAATTAATTAAAATCATTAAGTCCTGAGATGCTGCACTATAGCTGGCAGTTCTACGTAGCATCTTAAGCGTTCTCGACTCCAGGAGCACTGCTACGATTGAAACTGCACAGTTCTGCAGCCACAAGGTCATACAGCCATAGTTCTAGTCATAAACTTGAAAAAAAAAAAACTAAAAGTTGAGATGCTGCACTATAGAAGGCGGGTCTACGTAGCATCTCAGGCGTTCTTGACTCCAGGAGCACTAATACGACTGAAACTGCAAATTTCTGCAGCCACCAGCACATACAGCCATAGTTCTAGTCATAAACTTCGAAAAAAATTTAATTAAAATCATTAATTCTTGAGATGCTGCTCTATAGCCGGCAGTTCTACATAGCATCTCAGGCGTTCTCGACTGCAAGAGCACTGCTACCATTGAAACTGCACAGTTCTGCAGCCACAAGGTCATACAGCCATAGTTCTAGTCATAAACATGGAAAAAATTTAAATAAAATCATTAAGTTTTGAGATGCTGCTCTATAGCTGGCAGTTCTACGTAGCATCTCAGGCGTTCTCGACTCCAGGAGTGCTAATACGATTGAAACTGCACAGTTCTCCAGCCACAAGGTCATATAGCCATAGTTCTAGTCATAAACTTGGAAACAAAATTAAATAAAATCATTAAGTCTTGAGATGCTGCTCTATAGCTGGCGGTTCTACGTAGCATCTCAGGCGTTCTCGACTCCAGGAGTGCTAATACGATTGAAACTGCACAGTTCTGCAGCCACAAGGTCATACAGCCATAGTTCTAGTCATAAACTTGGAAACAAAATTAAATAAAATCATTAAGTCTTGAGATGCTGCTCTATAGCTGGCGGTTCTACGTAGCATCTCAGGCGTTCTCGACTCCCGGTACTGCAGCCACAAAGTCATACAGCCATAGTTCTAGTCATAAACTTGGAAAAAAAATGTAAATAAAATCATTAAGTCTTGAGATGCTGGGTGACGGCATGTGAAGTTAACATCTCATTTATGAAATTCGATTTTTCATGTCAAAAATAGGTTATTTTTCAAAATAACTATCAGGAACTATAGAACTATTGGGGATGCTACTAGAACTCCGAAAACATTTTGAGATTCTGGAAATTGTTATGCTAAGTTCACAGACACCGTTTTTGGAGAAAATAATGCAAAAAACGCTCAAAAGGGGCGTTCGAATTGGGAATCTGTGGGTGAAAATGTCGTTCGCGCCTCTTTTTGTTCAGCGTTCGGAAAGCTAAAAAAGAGAAATTTTTGACCCACGTCCGGAGCAGGGCTGTTTGTGACCGTTATTTGACAGCTATGTATTTGACAGCATAATCATGCGATTTTAGGTCGTATGCTCAGTAGAGCGTTCGAATAGGGTGTGGGCAAAGGTGGCAAAATTAACGTTTTTGAGCTTTACGAACAAAACAGCCATCAATGACAACGCCACCAATGCCCTCATAAGCTAAACGAACGCACCTTGAGTCTGTGGTTATTTTATTGCATGCGTTAGATCTGTTATCTGTTAGTCTGTGTTTTATTGTTTTTGTTTTGCGTTGGGTTGGGTCGCCGATTTTGTCGGTAAAAAAACTAAAATGTCCAACAAAAAGAACAAAGAAGTGGTAAATCACGATAGCGACAGTGAAGAGGAGCCAATATCTGGCAGTGAACAGGATTCGGACGTCGATTCAGAGGGTAACTACGTCGGAGAAAAGGTACTACATGACACTGAATACTATTCTCATTTCTAACCTCTAAACACATGGCTCATTATGGATGGCATTGTTTTCTCGAATGTTTAAAGTTTACACGTAACAGAGCGATAGTAAAAAGGAAGCAAAGGTCAGTAATTTAGTACTTTGGCCTTTAAAAAGCTCTCCCATGGTAATACTTTGTGGAGACCTAAGTTGCTTTTCCTTGGCAACCTGGGGTGCCGCCCAAAACACGAAAATAAGTTGGAAAATAATTTTCGGATTATTTAATTAAAGGATCATTTAGAGCCTATGCTTTCAAAGTTGTACCAAAATGTAGTCTCAAGTCTCTTGTATCTCTTGTGCATTGCTATCAATGTTGAATTGCATTGGGTATGGTCAAATTTCTGTTTTTATTCATCTAGCCAAAAATCAAAACTCCAGAGAAAAGACCTGATTTCCACTGAAAAACCCTGAGTTTTAAAATTTTACTGTTTATTATACAAGTTTTTTGTAATTATACGAAAACCTTACTTTAAAAAGTATCATCACCCACTAAATATGATAACACTGATTAAGTACCTACTTAGATAAATAAGTGTTGATTTTAATTGCGCAATTAGTATCAAAGTTACCATTAATTGTATTACAAACCCTTCCTATAGTGTGATAATTAAAACAAAAGATTTATGAATGAAAAGCTCATAAATTTACGTCTCTGGTAGGCAAAGGAAGGTTATTTTTAGTATGTTTAACTCTTTATTAGAGATCTTTAAAATGCACTGTATTTTATTGTAAAGTCTAAAAGCCAGATTTCCTGAGATTTTCAAAATTCGGAGGCAATCCTGAGAAGGGTCCAAAAATCCTGAAATCTCTAGACAAATCCTTGAGTTATAGTACCCTACCTCATAGGTATTAAAGAAACCTGGAATATCACTGCAATATTTCTATAGTTAGCCGAAATGTATAAAGATGTTTTTGTTTTATTAAAATTTATGGCTAAGCTGTTGAGCATATTTAATGCTATTTTTTCTTGTTTCTTTTTTGCTTTACATTGTTTAATATTTTTAGGAGTTGCAAGCTGACTTTGAAGGCCGTAATCCAGAGGATTGTGATTTCCATGGCATTAAGCAGCTCCTTAGACAGCTGTTTCTCAAATCTAATGTAGACGTGAGTGGACTCGCACAGATCATCATTTGTAAGTTGCCTCTATTTTATATATTAGTTCTACAAAATCAATGAAGTAGGCTATTCTATAGTTACCTGATACCAATAGCAATATTTTTTTAAACTAGACAGTCTAGAAGCAACAGTTAAAGCTGTGTGTTTATTTAATTATCCAATAAATAAACAAAAACAGGTCATTGTGCCAAGCAACACTGTGAATCAGAAGTGTGTAAACATTGCTGTGTTTTATTGAATGATAATATTTCCAGCAAAATTACAGGACAAGATGTTTAACACCTTATATCTCAGGGTAACAAGCACAGTGCATTGGCGTGCGGGGTTCTGAACTGTAGTTTAAAATTCTGAATGTCACTGGACTGTCATGGGCAACCATGATAAGGCGAGTAACTTACACAAAACAAATTTATAAATACAACTCGGTTACATTACCTCTGGACCAGTGGACCCATCACTGTTAATAATAAAAATAAATTATAATTGTAAATAAATCAGTGACAGCACCATAAATCAACACGCATATCTGCAACAAAACTGCTAACTGTACTGACGAGCCAGGGCGAGAGCAAGGGGGTGAAAGGGGAACGGGCTTCACATTCCAGCAAGGTCCAGAGATAATGTAACCGGGTCAAACAAATAGTTTGTTGGGTACTGTAAGTCTTTAGTGAAATCTAGTACCAAAGGTAAATGATTCGATGTTCTGTTTACACATAGAACAAAACATTAATGAAGGAAACTACAATGCGATTAAAATAAGAATAGGACCGGCCTAGCGCCATGTTGTGACATCACTACGGGAACTTGGTATAGTGTGCAAAAAAAGCAATGTTAAAAAATATTGGCTTGTTTTATATTGTAATAGCACGTACTTTTTTATCTGATAGGTAGAGAAAAAATTAGTCTAAAAACGAATCATAGGTAAGTAAACTAAAGTAAACACAGAAACACATTGAACTGTCTTTATTTAGTGAATGTACGTATTTTAATTTTAATCACTCAGCTCTTCAATTCCACTCATGTCCTGATGTCCAACTGAATCAGACTCCTCGTAATCGTTGTCATCATCACTGCTGCTGCTACTACTGTCACCTATGTTTATAATGAAACTGAATGGGCCATTGTCATCGTCTTCAAGTAATTCCCTTTCGAAGTAGTCTTTCTCAATCCTTTTTACATGGTTTATTTCTTTCTTCCAGTCATCTTTCGTGATTGATGCGATCGACTCAAGTGTCAGACGTTCGATTGCGCTTTCTAATTGCTCAACATTTTTGTCTGCCACTCTACGTTTTACCAAATGCCAGATGTATTCTATCGGATTTAAATCGCAATTATAGGGTGGCAGTCTTGACACTTCATGGCCATGCAATCTAAATATGTTATCTATTGTGTAATCTTTCGGTGGCCTGTTTTTTTTTATTAATTCATAAAGTTCAGCCTTTGTGAATGTTTGCTCATATTGAATATTGTTTTGTGTAAGCCATTCCTGCATCTGCACTTTTCTAGCACTCATGTTCGGGGCTTTCGTTTCCTCCATACTATGATAAGGAGCGTTATCCATTACCACAAGTGAGGTCTCGGGAAGGTTCGGGATTAGTTTTTCATTCACCCATTTTATAAAATTTTCACCATTCATTTCATCGTGGTAGTCGCCACTTTTCTGTTTCGCTTTAAACATTAGCAATGCCCCGTCGATAAAGCCATCTTCGGTACCGGCATGTGTTATTATCCAACGACGTCCAACACTGTCATTTTTCTTTACACCTTCCGCACTTGCAGATTGCCAGCACTTTTTCACAGTATAATGTGCGTGGATCCAAGTTTCATCGAGACACACAACACTACTGGTTTTTTGTTTGATTCCAATGCATCATTTGCTCGAATACGCCGCAGGTACTTCGCGCGCCAGGCTTTAATGTTTGGCCTTTGAATCAATACCGATCTCTTACTCTGGCAATTTTTAAATTTGTAGCCTTGCGACTCAATCATAATTTTTCTCAAAGTAGACAAGCTGCCAAGAAAATTAAGATCTTGTTTTGCAGCTGCATAAATTTTCTTTAGTGTAGGAATTTCTTTTCTCACCGTATATATAGAATTTATTATATTGCCCAGCGCACATATTTCAAAACTGTCACACACAATTTTCTTTTGACGTGGTTTCTTCTTAGGTGTCGTTATTTTGCTTGTGCTTGCTTCTGTTGCTATTCTCTGTTCACGGCGAATGCGACTCACTGTATTTTTATTAATACCAGTGGTTAAAGTCACTCGCTCGGTTACCTTCGAAGCAGTTTCCAAATGCTTAATGAAACTTTCAAATACATCACGCGATATATGAATTTTGCCATCTGGCCCTGGTACAATTCTTGCTTGTTTTAACTGGTCCAACAACATAATGGCACGTTTTTTCTCGTCCTCGAATCGAAGTACTTATCAACATTGCTGATAATCTCTCGAGCTCGCCGATGTAAAACACTACCTCTTCTGCTCATTGTAGAACAAATTAAACAATCAACAAAAAGGGCGTAAGAACATAAAAATGCACTTGGAAACGTGTCGCGTAGTACTTCAACTTCAACTCTTCCTTATGGCTTTTGTAGGGGAGCCACTACAATT
Organism: Selenia dentaria; assembly: GCA_917880725.1. Lineage (NCBI taxonomy): Eukaryota > Metazoa > Arthropoda > Insecta > Lepidoptera > Geometridae > Selenia > Selenia dentaria. The sequence goes on along the minus strand of OU862899.1, from coordinate 16,160,098 downwards.
TCGCCAATGTCACGTAGTACGATAGACCACCAAACAAAGGAGGATTGTTCGGTAAAAGAGATCTGAATGGTAACTTATTTATTTATCCAAGCAGAAGAGATAGTGTTAACACCTGGATCAAAGATAGTTATCCTAACTACAAGACATACACAAACACAAACTCAACCACAAAATATATAGATAAATTTAGTAAAGGAACAATTTCAAGTTATGGGGAATTACACATGTATTTATAACTTAATTTTATTTCTCTGAATATATTTACAAAGTTTAACAATGAAAGGGGTACATACAAGGGAGAGGAGACATTTGAAGGAGATGGGACGAGGGATATCAGGAGGAATTATATCATATAGGGAACAGTCATATTTGGGACAGCGAACAGTCATATTTGGGACAGCGTCGCGTAGTACACTTCCGTCAGTGTACTACGCGCTAAATAAGACATGTGTCATCAAATCAAGATGGCGTCTCACCAGTGTTGCAAAATTGAAAAATTAAATTCGTTAAATTTGCCATCTAAAAATCGGGAGATTTTTATTCGGAATAAAACAAGAGTATTTTATGTTAATAATATATTCATTTATTCAAGATCTTTTAGTTTTGCCGTATGAAGAATATTATTTTCCATGTTTATTTATGAATATTATTTTACATTAGATGATAATTCAAAAATCGGGATACTGAATTGCTAAATCGGGATATCGGGAGACAATGACCAAAATCAGTAGATCTCCCAATAAATCGGAAACTTTTGCAACACTGCATCTGTGCTGCCAACCTTATAAATATATAAATTTTATAAAATGAACGATTTTTAGTCATTCATTTAAAATTAATCTATTTTTAAGTTTGTTCTGCTGACCGTACTTATATGAGTGAAGTTAGCCGAGAGCCCGTCCTATTCTTATTTTAATCGCATTGTAATGTTGATGGTTAAGGGTTAAATATTTGGAAATTATAGTATTATCACAATAAATTGTTTTCAGCCCAAAACTATGTTGGAAGTGTAGTGAAGCAATGCTTAGATGATGGTATGGAGGAAGATGATGACGACGATGATAATGGAAGTGATGGTGTGTTCGGAGTCACCACAGTCATCAATATCACTAAGAAAAAAGTAAGTTTTTTCATAATTTTATTATTTATATTGGACCAGGAGGCCAATTCTGTTATTTCACAACGTTCAACAATCTATCCCGCTGCAACTGCAGTTCGACTCCGGTTGTCGTTTGTACATTACCCAAAAAGCCATTCTAGTATTTCTGTAGACAAATTGAATTGTAGCGTCACATAAACATAACATAAATGCTACTATTTAATAAATATATAATTGACACTACTATATACAAATATGAGTTAACAACCCCTTCATGATGTATCGAGTTAGCAGAACATAAAGTATTGATCGCTCGCTGGCGTCAACAGAAATGTAACTGCAGCTGGACTGTTTTTCAATAGCAGAATAAGAAAATGCATAACAGTCGCCGTTCAGCTATGGTTCGATTGCAATTTAATTAGTGGAATCGGTCCCCAGGAGTCTCTTGTGCAAGAGTCTTATTGATGAGTACTACTACAGTAGTGTGCAAGCACCATATTATACATTCTTCAAGAAACAGTAGTTAATGACTCGGCATACTCTTTATGCTTAGAACAAAAAATATAAATGAAATTGATGTTGACTGATGCATAAGGGTTAAGAACTAAACAGTGAATTGAGTAGCATAGTGTAAATCAATCACAATTAATTATATTAATTATAGCTCCGAATGGCACTGCAACTACCTTGGGCAGGCATGATACTTCTGATTAGGTGATTTTGGTGAAGATGGTTTGCTGTCACATTGCCTAATTATACAAAATAAAACTTCAATATTAGAAAAGAAATCACTGCATTTGTGTGTATGTGTAGATGCAAACATTAATTAAATAAACAAAAAACTTCAAGGTTAATTACCAAAGCACATTATTTATTTGATTATAGGGGAGCATGATGCTGATGTGCCTATATTCTTCTGTGTTGAAATATTTTAATGTCCACAAATATACACTGTTTTAGTCCACTGGCTAGAGGTTGGCAAGAGATTTTTACGTTTTATGGAACCAGCCATCCAGTCGGTCAACATCCTCACTTAAGAAACTTATAAACGTGAAAGTGAGTTTGTTTCTTTGTTACACTTTAGCACCTAACAAATGAATGGATTGTAATAAAATTTAGCAAGGAAATAGATGACATTCCCAAGGAAGGACATATGCTTTTCATCATCATCATCATCCATCACCACTCCGGTAAAACCCTGAGGCGCAGCGAGTATTGTTTAATGTTGTTGGAATATACACACACGATTTATATTCATGTTTTTTAATTCCAGGATGAAAATGCTGTCCAACAAATTAGAACCCTATTGACAACTCTAGCTGAAGAGAATGCAGACGACAGAACCAAAGCTCTTATACATCAAATACTTTCTGATGACTCAAAACATGTGGGCCTTGTTATAAATGAAAGGTTAGTTTGTGAGTTAAAAATTAGTTGTCCAAGTAGATATCTTTCTTCTCTACTAGAGTCAACACTAACACTAGTACTCTGTTACCAAACAGCAATCACTATTGTTTTTGTTTTGATATAAAGATTCCTAGCTATCATCATTGTTTGTAAATAAAGCAATTGTAATTTACAGCACCAAATATTTATACGTTTAGTATAATGAAGTGTCATATTGGTCATCCGAAAACATACTGCTGATTGACTAATGCATGTTAAAACCAGTTTATATATACGGATTTCAGCTGTGGTACTATTAGTAACTCAAACATAGCTGAAAGCAAACATGCTTCAAAGAATGCAAAATGTAAACCTGCGTACCATGGTGCATAACTAACACGGGAATCCACGCAAATCTCGAGTTGAAAACCATTAAGTAAGAAAAAATCCCAGCAACATCTACAATGACAGATTAATGAAGCATTGAAACACCCTTTAACTTACCATCAAGCCAAGGCTAAAGGGCGAAACAGTTTTACCTTAAAAAAAAAATGAAGTAGTTGACCTATGTATACTGGTATTAACTATCACAACCTTGTGTGGTATGCATTGCCAGATTTTGGACAAACAATGTTTTCTAGCCTCCTTATAATAGAAAACAATGTCACTAAAATCATTAACTGAAAACCCTTTAATAATATGAGAAACAGAAATCATTCACGTAAATAAATCAGATCTTTTCAACTACCCATAGTTTCAACCACATCTGAGGCCGTAGCACAAACAATTTGCGAAAAAGTATTCGTATCGCAAACGTCCACGCGTCACGCTTCCGCGTACGAACTGTGAGTTATCTGTGTCACAGTTGCCCTAGATAAGTGACAGTTTGTACTGTTTCGTTGCACGTTGCATACACTTACGCAGTTATTCGTGCTAGGCCCACTGGTGGTATTTTTCAAGAATGCATAGCACTCACGGTTTGGTTGCGTATGTTTTTTTTTATTCTGTAATAATTATAGGAGCTTTTAGCCGCATTGGTCGCAGCCATTCCAGCGCCATCGGTATATGCATTGCTTATTTAGTACATTTAAAATCTTATGGCATAACCTATAGAGTGTTCTAGCAGTGTCGGATGTAGACTCTGCTAAAACACTTTGAAATACACCAACATCCAAATAATTGAGTTTATCTCCTAACTTAATTCTAATTGGTTCAGTTCGGTCACATTCCATTAAAAAGTCTTAGATGTCTTCTTCAATGTCACAGATATTACAGTTAGGTGAATCAACTTTCCTCATCATGTGTTTGAACTTATTTAATGGATCATGCCTGGAGCGAAGCCTACAAGCCATTACTATCATAAGTCTGCTTCACTTAGTCTTATTGAACCATGACATTCGAGGGGGCTCATTTTGTTTTGAGCTGTACCTTTGTTTTTAAAAGAATTTTTAAATACTTTTTACAATTAATAAAGATCATATTTTTATGCTTAACCAGTGGCGTATTAAATGAACCACGTAGTTTTCATAATATAAACTTAAAAGCCATTTTCCCCAATACCACTTGTTGATACTTACATAAGAAATCTTACTTATAGACAGTGTATGGACGTAGCATATTTTACATAGTATGCGAAAATGTTTTCATGTCGTAAACGTAAACCCACTTTACTTGCACAGAGACATATAAAACATGTCTATACATTTGTTTGTTTCAGAATTCTGAACATCCCGGCGGCGATAAGCGTGCCATTATTCGCGTCCTTGCAGACGGAGCTAGACAAAGCAATCAAGAGGAACATGCCCTACACATTCCAGTACCTCGTGTGGATATGCAAAACTTACAATACCGGCGGTATGTCAATTATTTGCTTATTTAGTATGCCTGAAAACTATCGTGAGTATCACACATTAACTGATATAAAGATACCGGCTTCACTCACTTGGTATTATGTCGGTTTAAGTCCGACGAGACGTTTCGAACGTGTAAGACGTTCTTCTTCTGGGAGTGTTCACGCTTGGAGATCGCGTCGCGCACTCACGAAGCCGGTATCTTTATATTAGTATATTTAGTATGCTTTTATTTTTTGCCCATGTTTGCCGGACAGTATTCAGTTTATAGTTTATATAAAAAAGGCACAGGAAAACAGCCGTATATACATAAGACGCATTACGAAAATCGAAGATGTAGTCAAAACAAAAAAACTGAAATTGACAGAGGTGGGTTGGTTTGTTTATGTCATATGATAAGAGAAAATAGTTTTAAGTTGACAAAAGATATAAATGGACCTCTAGATTACAAACAAAGATGAGGAGGCCTTTGTAACGCAAAGACACGCTACGCCCAAAAACTAACATTACAAGTCAACTACTTAAATTGATAAATATTATGTACAATCTATTTAATTTAATCTATAAATTAAACTATTTGGATTTTAGAAAATATAAGATTAACTGAAAAATTATGTTGGTAATAATAACTTAAAAATAATGAACTTTAGTTATCATACAAATTATAGATTTGGGAAGAAAAACACCCACATTGTTTTAATTTACGAAGTCGGACAAACATTGCATTTCATGAGACCACTTTAAAATTTAAAATACTAAAATGTTTCCAATGCAGACCCAATATTTGAACAAATGAAGTGTCTGTTCACTTGAGTTATCCGATATATATATGATATATACGAGTTGAGCCTTATTTGAAATCGTACCAATACTTTTTAAGTTTAATCGTTACATATAAAAATACAAATCTTTACTCTTTATAATACTAGTGTAGATTGTGACTGTGAGTGTTTCGTTAATAATGGTTTAATAATAGTAGTTTATGCAACTGTCATATAATAGAGGGTATTAAAACATGAGTGTAGTTTTTTGAAACGAGCCGCAGGTGAGTTTCAAAATAAGATTTCATGAGTGTTTTAATACCTAATTAATGCAGTTGCATACACTACTTTATTTAATCTCATGACATTTTTGCTACTAAAGTTTTATCCAACAAAATATTACTCAAATTCGTATGTACGAAATAGCGCCAAAATGGAAAAAGTCTTCTTCTTGTTTGTATGGCTTGTGCGGCGTAACCACAATTTTGCCAATATCAGTGGAAAAAGTCTGTTATTGGTCTATTGGCTCGGAACCAGCGCGCTCACCACAGATAATGTGTACTTAAATTGAATTGAAACCTCCTTGGTCGGGATACATTGTACTTTAATAATTATAAAAATGTTTTAAAGCATTGTTTTGTTAGGAGAATAATGCTTTAATTTAATTTTGAATTTTCTTTAAGAAGTATGTAAATAAAATATGCCAATAAAAGTCTTGTAATAAATGAAAATAAAAAAAAATGATTTTATGCTTCATGTACCAGTACGCTAAAGCCAATTGTAATAATATAAAGTTTGTTAGGGTAAGGTTTATGTAAGCCAACCGAAATAAAGTAAAATACAACAAGGTAAAATAATGAAGTTTTGAATAGTACCTTGTAGTAAAAAAAAATAAACAATTACAAGTTATATTAAGTAAGTATATGTAATGTCTAAAAAATATGTATGTGAGCGCTCCTGTAAAGTGATAATCTCACTAAGTTATCTAGAAAATTGATAAAAGTATAAGTTCGGGCGCCTGGAGCCACCTCACAAAAAGTTTATATATTTATATATATTAAAATAAACAAAAATTTACCTGGAATAGCAGCTGTAGAGGATCGGTACTTTTAATCTTCAAGCGGGGGAGAAGTTGAAATAAGTAGCAAAGCATTTAGTTTAGTTCAACTTTTATTTCCGGGAAGGAACACAGTGTTACAAATTAATTTAGAAAAATTTTATACTAGTTTGATAATGTCTTAGCAATTATGCAAGGTCTGAAGGACTTTTGCAGCTATACTGATGTGGTAGACTGCCTGAAGGGCTTTATAAGTTTCCCATAGTAAGCTAAAATGACTTATCTTATTTTTATCGCACGCTATCGTTATTGCACCCTTATTTAAAGGAAATTAATTATTTTATATTTTTATAATTACACGTGCCTAGTAGCGCGGATTGTAAGATAAAGAATTGACAATACCTTACTCCGACACGAAACCTGTGCTTATATCATGACGCGGAGAAGAGATTCTCCTTCCAGAGCACGATGAAATGCCAAGATGTCGGTCCTCAACTTCCCACGGTGAACTCATGGTGAAAAGTAAATTCGGAAGAAAAATCCGAAAGAATAACTCCAAAACGTGTAGTAAAAAAACTCCATAAGAAAATAAAAAAAGGAAGAAAAAAACGCCAGTGGCTGAAACAATACAAAACCACCGTTTAAAAGAACGTCCGAATTTCGAGTATCACGTAATTTTGACTAAACAGAAAACGCACTCACCGTTTTTCTTTTTAGATTATGGCAGACACGCCAAAAAATCCATTATTTTGGTAAAATCACGTCGAGTATGTAAAGCCCTTGACTTGTGGCTTCTGTATTTCGCCTCAACATCTTGAAAAGTCTACTCGAAAACTCAGATTTGAATCGATTAAAATAAAAATAAATATTATCGACTTCACATGACGACTGTTGGCAGAAAAGTGGCGTCTTCAAAATGGCCGAGCTCTCTCATAGCCAAGACGACGCTCCAGTGTGGCCAACCATCTAAGCAAAAAAAATGTAGAATTTGCGTCCTTGGGTTGCCAAAGGTGTTACCCTTGCAATAAAAATGTTACCAGAATAGCTTCCTCTAAGGATTGGCAAATTTTAAAATCGAAAATATGTGTCTAGAATGGACAACGTGTAACGGAGCGAAAAACGAACGTTACATTACATACCTTCCCAAAAAAATAAAAGAAAGACTTTTCTTTTATGACAAAAACCAACCTCCACCAAAATCTACTAAATATTCATCAAAAGGATGACAACAAAATTCAGAACTCTACCAAACTAAGGAGTCTCTTAATAAAGACAAAGCTCTTAGCTGGAACAAACAAATCCAAAAATCAAAACAAAAATAGTAATCCATAGGATAAGAGTTGCCAAACAGCAAACTAAAATAACAAAGTTATATATAAAAGAAGCATAAACCTAGACAAAAGCAAGTTAAACCTTAACTTCCATCAAACCCACCTTCAAGCCTATAAAACTTCCTTGAGTACGATTAGGCACCTTCGCCACCGACTCTTACAACACTGATGTTAACAAACTATCTCCTTACTCTATCACTCTATGAGGTAACGGTTGGACGCATTCGTCACCGACTCATACTCTTCAGTCCTAAACTTTGGTTAAGCTTTCGCCGCCGATTAAATTTCTTAATTTTGAAACTTCCTCTTACTCAGAAGTGCGGTTGGACACCCTAGTCACCGACTCCATTCTCCTCTACTCTACCATTCTCCGAAGTACAGATGGACACCTACGTCTCCGACTCCTACTCATCTGGCCTAAAATTCGGTTAAGCTTTCGCCGCCGACTAAGATTTTATAATTTTGAAAAACTTCACACCGACGTTGTGCTCTACTGTAAAAGTATGCAGTACACAAACGGGTTAAAAGATGACAAATTGTTGAGAAATCAACAATAAGATTTTGCATGAAAAGCAAAATTGAAGATAATCACTGTTTGAAGGAACAGCGAAATGATGCAATAGTGACCGGCTTAACACCACCGACATTCCGTGCACTACGCAAAAATAATGACAATAGTGACCGGCACACCACCACCGACTTTCCGAGCACCATGCATTAAATATTTCTGTTAAAAACAGAAAATATGACAATAGTGACCGGCACAACACCACCGATTTACCGTGCACTACGCATAAAAAAGGTATGACAATAGTGACCGGCACAACACCACCGACTTACCGTGCACTACGCATAAAAAAGGTATGGCAATAGTGACCGGCACAACACCACCGACTTACCGTGCACTACGCATAAAAAAGGTATGACAACAGTGACCGGCACAACACCACCGACTTTCCGAGCACCATGCATTAAATATTTCTGTTAAAAACAGAAAATATGACAATAGTGACCGGCACAACACCACCGATTTACCGTGCACTACGCATAAAAAAGGTATGACAATAGTGACCGGCACAACACCACCGACTTACCGTGCACTACGCATAAAAAAGGTATGGCAATAGTGACCGGCACAACACCACCGATTTACCGTGCACTACGCATAAAAAAGGTATGACAATAGTGACCGGCACAACACCACCGATTTACCGTGCACTACGCATAAAAAAGGTATAAACACTGTGGTCGGCACAACTCCACCAACTTTCCGCACACAATGACATAAAAAAGAAATCAATCTAGGTATAAATATCCCTAGATTGCTGATGTTCATCCTGACAAAAGGCGTAGGATTAATCATCAATATTAGGAAGGAAATTCCTAATAAAAGTTCTACAAGATGGTGAGAACAAATAACCTAAAGCAAAGCTCCAAGTTAAAGAAGTAAAATTGTATATTTATTAAAAGGAAGGTGAATAAGTTCCCTTTTAAATAAAATAGATATACAAAAAGAAATGGAAAAAGATTTCCAAAAATAAATAAATAATTAAGATCTTTCGATGTTGTCAGGTATATTATTATAGCTAAATCCAAAAATGACCTAAGTTGAATTCTAAATATTTTATGAGTCAGAATTGATAATATAAAATAAGTTCCCTATCATACTTCACCATACAAATTACAATAACGGTCCATTCATCTACTTTCAAATGTAAAATAACTCAATTAAATTATCAAAACCAAGAACAAAATTATAGGTTATAAAAAGTAATTTTAACATTTAATTAAATATTTAATATGATAACGGTCTGAAGTACCTTTGCTTAAATCCTTCAGAACGCGAACATTATAAGAAACTTTTTCAATAACTACACACTTATTAAACTTAGGGTGCAAACTCAGTCAAAAAATTATGCAAGTGCATTAAATAAAACAAAACTCCTCCTCAAAACTATATCTCCAACATCAAAAGAAATGACTTCCCCACCAACATTATAATAATGGGCGTTTCAAATATAAAAGCTTTCAAAAGATAAGCCTGAACTTTAAATAAATATATATAAATAGTTCACCAAGTGAATTTAAAGCAAAAACAGAAATAGAAAACAAAAAATATTATTTTCACCAATCTCCAACAGAGTTAAATTATCAAAAGAATTATTAAAATAAATAAAGCATCAAAAATAAGCTTTCTAAGAAATATTAAGAAATTAGGAGTAAAATCTGCAAAAAGATTTACATTATTCAAAACTAATTGAACGTTGGACAAATAATTGAACCAAGTCCGTTGATTGTCTTTGACAAAACAAGATATGCAAGTTTCCACAGTCCTATTATATCTTTCAACTGGTTATTCTGAGGTGTATACAAAGTGTTGTAGTATATTTTAGTTATATTATATCCATTCATAGATTCAACACAGTGTCTGGAAGTATATTGTGATCCGTTGTCACATACTATAATTCTAAGACAAACGAACATAAGTTATATTTATTTTTCAAAAAGGTCTATTAGCTACTCTTGCAGTATAATATTAATCATTAGGAAATAGCCAGCAATATTTATTTAAAATGTCAACTATAGAGAGAATATATTTATGACTTGAATAAGTTATAAGCAAAATTCTAATAATATCAACTGAAAGCATAAGCATTGGCCTATCCATGTTTTAAGTTTAATCGCAGTGAAATAGAATGAAAATTATAATGTATCCATCTTTTACAAGTGTCATAAGGATTTGATATACTCTTGTACATCATAAAAACATACCTTCCCAAAAAATAAATAAAAGAAAGGTTTCTTTAAATTAGGACACAGTAAAATAGATGCTACAATTAAAGCTTATTTAAAATTGTGAAATGCATTTTCATAGCTTCATTTCAAGTAAGTAATTATGTTGAATTTATGCTTTACCACCAGCGGCTAAATTAGTCAAAAAGGATGCAATATCAGCAAATATTACAAATGAATGTATGATAATACAAACACATTTCAGGGAAACCCCTCAATGGTTTTATGGTTTCTGGATGTGGAAAATCCCAAAACAATAGAAATATCTAAAGAAGGTATTACTAAAAAGTTAACATTTCTCGTTAAATTAATACAAGTCACAGACAATGAAATAGTTCCAACGACTTGTTGAGACGTACCATCAGCAGCATAAATAGAACCAGAAGTTGGTATCATTTTATATCCAAGTTTCTCAAATTTCAAGTGGCTATTTGAACCCAATACACAGTTATTCGAACCGCTATCTAAAAGTCCTAGAAATTCATGATAATTCACAGTAAATTTCAAGTAAGTACGGGAACCATCCCTAGTTACAAAAAGAATTGGTGCCATTCTATATTTCCTAAAGATATTCTTCAAATAATCCGACCAATCATCAAATTCTTTCCTACATGTAGCATCATCAAGTTTATATGAGTGTTTATCCACAGTCATCGAGGCTCGCTTAGTTTCCTCACAAACTAGGGCTCGATGGCTAAACCATTTTTTATACTCCAGAGAGTTATATTTATCCAAATTACACACATCACAAGTCTTGATGGTCACACCAGCTTTATGACACTTAAAACAAATCATTCCAGGAATAGAAGGGCAATTTTTATAAATATGTCCATAGGACTTACACTTAAAACAAATTAAATTATTATTGTTGTTTTGAACTGCATTAAATTATGTAGATTTATTATTAATCAAACTATTTCTATTCACAAAAACCTCTAATTCCTTACAGAGATGTAAGAACTGATGTAACAAATTAAAAAATTCTACCAAAATTAAAAATTGTACCAAAAATTCTACCAAACATAATTAAAGTGTATAAATTGATAGCATATTATACCTAATAAATAATATCAATGATAGGTGCTTCTAATACTGGAGTAAAAAGTCTACCAAAAAGTAGTCAAATTTAGGTTTATCAAAACGTTTCAATGATGCTTGCCCAAACTGTCTCCAAGATCCAATGTTAATCCGTACAATACGAAACCATTTCAAAGCTATATCTGAAAGTAGATCCGAAAAAGAACCAACCAAAATATTTTTAACAAAATTCCTACAAAGAAAGTATTCCTCAACCTGAATTATAAATTCTCTAACACAAGTCTTACCGTCAAACACAGTCCTACTTGTTTTTAAATCAAATAATCTAGTAGTCGCTGTATCCATGGTGGACACAAACAATAAGAACCACGAAGTAAAAACAAAACTAAGATTCACTAAGAGATCTCAACAAATTCCAAGAAAATATTTATGAAATTATTTGAATATTTGAAATAATTCAAAGGTATTTATTTAAAGTTGAATTTTAAAGTTTTAAACTGTTATTTTCTTTCTAAACCCAATTTAGTATTTATTTAAGTTAAGAAAAGGTTATTTTCTTTTAAAAGGTGCAGTAATGATTTACAAAGTATTTTAACCTCAAAATGTAAACATCTATACAATATAATGTTATTATAAACTCACCAAAATCCAAGTATACAATAGCATGAAAACATTCAACTATTTATAAGTCCAGACCACTGTACAATATCACATCAGCTTTTTAACACCAGTATATAATTAACAGCTGTTCCCCTGAATACAATAACACTTCACCAGTAAACCAGATGTCACATAAGATATAACAAACAGTACAAAAATGGCTTAATTAGTCTTGTCAAAGCACAAGAAAACATGTTGCAATTTATAACACACAAAAGTATTGTCTTGTAACAAAACATATATTAAATTACTATAAATGTACAAGGCAGATTGCAACGCAAATAAAGATAACAAAAATGCAATAACGATAGTTATCTATGTATGAATTCCTTTCCTACAGGTCCCTGTTCCGTGCTCCAATTGTAATAAATGAAAATAAAAAAAAATGATTTTATGCTTCATGTACCAGTACGCTAAAGCCAATTGTAATAATATAAAGTTTGTTAGGGTAAGGTTTATGTAAGCCAACCGAAATAAAGTAAAATACAACAAGGTAAAATAATGAAGTTTTGAATAGTACCTTGTAGTAAAAAAAAATAAACAATTACAAGTTATATTAAGTAAGTATATGTAATGTCTAAAAAATATGTATGTGAGCGCTCCTGTAAAGTGATAATCTCACTAAGTTATCTAGAAAATTGATAAAAGTATAAGTTCGGGCGCCTGGAGCCACCTCACAAAAAGTTTATATATTTATATATATTAAAATAAACAAAAATTTACCTGGAATAGCAGCTGTAGAGGATCGGTACTTTTAATCTTCAAGCGGGGGAGAAGTTGAAATAAGTAGCAAAGCATTTAGTTTAGTTCAACTTTTATTTCCGGGAAGGAACACAGTGTTACAAATTAATTTAGAAAAATTTTATACTAGTTTGATAATGTCTTAGCAATTATGCAAGGTCTGAAGGACTTTTGCAGCTATACTGATGTGGTAGACTGCCTGAAGGGCTTTATAAGTTTCCCATAGTAAGCTAAAATGACTTATCTTATTTTTATCGCACGCTATCGTTATTGCACCCTTATTTAAAGGAAATTAATTATTTTATATTTTTATAATTACACGTGCCTAGTAGCGCGGATTGTAAGATAAAGAATTGACAATACCTTACTCCGACACGAAACCTGTGCTTATATCATGACGCGGAGAAGAGATTCTCCTTCCAGAGCACGATGAAATGCCAAGATGTCGGTCCTCAACTTCCCACGGTGAACTCATGGTGAAAAGTAAATTCGGAAGAAAAATCCGAAAGAATAACTCCAAAACGTGTAGTAAAAAAACTCCATAAGAAAATAAAAAAAGGAAGAAAAAAACGCCAGTGGCTGAAACAATACAAAACCACCGTTTAAAAGAATGTCCGAATTTCGAGTATCACGTAATTTTGACTAAACAGAAAACGCACTCACCGTTTTTCTTTTTAGATTATGGCAGACACGCCAAAAAATCCATTATTTTGGTAAAATCACGTCGAGTATGTAAAGCCCTTGACTTGTGGCTTCTGTATTTCGCCTCAACATCTTGAAAAGTCTACTCGAAAACTCAGATTTGAATCGATTAAAATAAAAATAAATATTATCGACTTCACATGACGACTGTTGGCAGAAAAGTGGCGTCTTCAAAATGGCCGAGCTCTCTCATAGCCAAGACGACGCTCCAGTGTGGCCAACCATCTAAGCAAAAAAAATGTAGAATTTGCGTCCTTGGGTTGCCAAAGGTGTTACCCTTGCAATAAAAATGTTACCAGAATAGCTTCCTCTAAGGATTGGCAAATTTTAAAATCGAAAATATGTGTCTAGAATGGACAACGTGTAACGGAGCGAAAAACGAACGTTACAGTCTGTATTTCATTTCATAATTAGAATATTACCGAATGAGATTATATAATAGTACATTATATTGAATCTATATTCTGGTCTGATATATACAAGTTGAGCCTTTTAGTTTAATATATGGCACTATTCATAATACTGGTTCTGTTGTGTAAAACTCAATTTCCCTATACGTTTTGCAGAGGGATCGACAGAGGTGTTGTTTGCGAACCAGGAAGAAAAACCTGTAGCTGACCAGGCACTTGCGAGCTTCGACGTCGACGTCACAGAACAGACGGACTTATCGCAGTGGGACTATGAGGGGGGCGCGCTTATGCCGAGTCGGAAGGTGACACAAATAATACATACATATTTTATCACATGCTAGATCACTAAATTATTTAATGTATGCTGCCCATAACAAGTGCAATGACAATTCATTAGCATAGATTTAATATAGTATTAAGCATAGAATGTACATATACAATACTAGATGGCTCCGCGGTTTGACCCGCGTGGTGATGGAGGATGATGAGAATCAAAATATGTAGCCTATGTTCATCAGGGATAATGTAGGATTCTAATGGTGAAAGAATGTTTCAAATCAGTCCAGTAGTTTTGGAGCTTATTCAATTCAAACCAACTAATCATTCCTCTGTATTATAGAAGTATAGATCATTTACACACTTGCTTGGAGGCAGATATCTAGAACTGCATTTGTACTCACTGAGCAGCATCTAAGGTACATTCTGGAATGAAGACCACAGAACAGCAAGTGCAGCGTTGGTCGTCGACTGACAAAGTAGACAGACAACACGATAAAGGTTGCAGGATGAGGCTTGATGATTGCTTCAACCGGTTCGTTTGGAAATATACGGGGCAGGCATATGTTCTGCAGTGGACGTCCTACGGCTGAGATGATTATGATAAAGGAGTACTATGATTCTACTTGCAGGAGAGTGATAAGTACCACCTAAGAACTTCTAATACTAAACTTAATAATCTACCCGTAGCTATACCATGAGTTGGCAACATAAATGTCGTCTATAGTCGAAACTCGATCCCGCCTACCTATTAAGCTATTAAGCTTGTGAATGGCGTACTCGCTATCAATTTTAGTTCTACAATTGACCGCAAGGTGGCACTGTTCTTTTTTTGCGGCAGTCGATAACGAGCATCGATTGGTGTTAATGTTGTAAAATCATGGTAGACCTACTGGAATGATGAATGTGTTAAGGTAGGTACTTAAAGTTGAAGATTATGATAGATTGACAGTTATGTTGATGGTTCTGTTAGTCTAGTTGGTATTGACCAGAACCAATCCCTTATGGATGGCAAGACTATGTTTGTACTTGGGTGTTGATTGATTGTGATGTGTTAATGTATGGCCATGCCTTCCGTGACAGGGAATCTAGACCTAGTGGGGGGGGGTGCAAATGTGTGACGTTTGTATACAAGGTCTTTGTTAATTAGTGCACAATATAGAACGAAGTGGTTTGGTATCGATAACTGGTCATAAAAGGGAAAAAACAAAATACATATTTTTAATTATTATCAACTCATATTCACCGCCCTGCGAAAGAACTTTAGCGCAACGTGATGCGTTCATCACGGTGACGCCATCACAGAATAGATATATGTACTTAGAATAAGTACGATACGAACTTACCTATTAAACTCGGACGTTGCCCGCATAGTGATCAGCTCTGTAAACATTCGCGAGTAGGTAGGTACTCGCGAATGTTTACAGAGCTGATCACTATGCCTAAACCTGGTGCACCTGATGCATGGTACAAACGATGCATATGGTACAACGATGTATGCATAGTTGTACCTATTCTAATGGATCTAATTCTAAAATCCCAATAATCAATTTAATATAAATCCATGGTTTATCTCACTACCGATAGAAATTTGACATAACGTCCAAACAAATAGTGTCTAATATCTATCTCTAGTAAGGTAAACCGACGATAGATTATTGGCACCGGCCGTTAGTGGGTAGGTATGTCTGGAGTAGTTACTGTTACCTATTCTGTGATGTAGAGGTGCCGTCACATGAGTAAAATTATTTACTCATGTGGTGCCGTCGTGCGTTCAGTCGCACTATGTCTCTTTCGCAGGGTGGTGAATATGGGTTGATTGTAATTAAAAATATGTATGTATTTATTTTCTTAGAAATGAAATCGTTTATTCTATATAGGCTTACGAGGGCACTTACATATTGTCATAATACATTTATTATTTCTTAAATCGCCAAACGGATCGGAACTTGACCACGACTGAGAAGATCCAGCAAGAAACTCAGCGAGCTTGTCTTTTTACATTTTTTTTATCGCCAATTTCTTAATGTGCATAACAAATGTTCGTTTATTTTTAGCTCCAGTGTGTTTCCTTACAAAAGAGTCCATAATAATGGTATCAGTAGGGCAAGACACGCTATACTTTGATATGGTAATACAAGAATAGGTAGATCCTGGAGTGACCAGTCGCAAGCTTTTTTATCCGCCAAGTAATGACTAGAGTTTAGTTTTAATAGTAATTTTAAACTTATTAATAGGCAAATCTCGGATAACATTGGGAAGTTATTATAGAATCGTATACATTGTCCCATAAAAGAATGACTTATTCTGTGGAGACATGTATGGAATGAGCATCACTCCTTTTTTAAAAACTGTTCATGTTTTGCTTGACATTTTATAGATAAACTGAGAGACAACAGTAAGAATGTTTATATCTTTAAACTTCTGTCTAAGGGAAACTCTGGGAGCTAAACTGTAGATATCTCGTATTGCGCTTTTTTGCAGTATGAAAATAGAACTAAGATCTGCAGAACATCCCCAGAGCAGTATGCTATAAGTCATAATGCTATATGGAAATAACTTTCGCTTCCATGACCCGTAGGGCTATTATGTATCTCAGTTGCTAACAAATGTTGATTGAAATTGAAAATATAAGCGGATCTAGATTTAGCTTAAGATTTCAATCAACATTTGTAGCAACTGAGATATATAATAGCCTTGCTGTTATTGAATCCAAACCACCCCGTTCGATATTGTGGTCTAATAATCAAAGACCGAATATATTAAATGCAAAGTTCAGTGCGAAATTCTGGAATATTTCTTATGGCTAACTTACTACATCATATGGTTTTCATTGTTTCAGGTACTAATATTAGACGGGAATAAATTCAATAACTACATAAGGCTTATTAAAGAAGAAGTGGAGGGTGTTTAAATCGCTTATTACAACTGCGATCGCCTATTTATGCCATACGACTGTAATACTGCTGTATACATATTTATATTTGTAATATTAATAAACTAAGCTTAATCTTTAACAATCATTTTATTTAGTCATTTGAATGGCCGTTTGTCGCAGTTGGTAGGAACCCTGCCTACTAAGCCGCTGGTCTCGGGTTGGATCCCCTGACAGGTCTAAGCAGGTGCGAAGTTCGTTCAATCGAAACAACTAAAGGTTCATGATTTTAACGACGCTCGATAAATCTTACTATCTAGATAATAAACGTAAATTGCACACTCTTACTAAAGGTACTGATAACGGGTGGTGCGTGACAGCGAGAGCAAGAGCTTGGAGTGTACCACAGAACTACAGAAGAATGACACATACAGAAGACTTGTGTTAATATTACTTAAAGAATGGGCAAGTCACCCCGCACCTAGGGCATAGTATAAAGATGCAACAGTATGGAAACTAAGCCTAGTTAAGCGGAAATAAACTACGTGACCACTCGTCTTGACGCGACCCCTAAGCGGTTGTCGCGCTGACAGCACCGCGATAACCGCTTAGCGCTCTTCGATGCGCATGTTTGTGTGAGTGAGCTGTTTCGAACGTTTGTTGGTAGTTTCCGTACTGTTTCTCTATATTTATATTGTGTCTAGGGCCCAAGTCTCTTCAGCTATTGAGCAAACGCCACACAACTGCGATGCTTCTGCTATTAAACTGCCTTCAATGTCAAATCCGGTAGTCTTTAGATCTTATCCTCAATCGCAGTTGTATAGCAACAGCATTACTGTCGTATGGCTTTGCAACGGGTTGCAAATGTTGCCACTCAAATAAGATTGAAAACTTCTATCAATCAAGCATTAGTCAAAATATCAATACAGTGGTTTCCTATTAAAAACATAAAAAAGACAATTTCATCAAATTTGCTATGTAAAAACCTTAAAATATTACGGAAAATGAGTTTTGAATACTTTTAATAAAAAAAAACGAATACGCACGAAATATTCTATGTTGTCTTTGCCCCAAAAAATAAACGTCACTAACTACCAAAGTAGCAACGCAATAGCATACAGCGTACCAATTAATTCAAAACCTATCGATAGCAAGCCGCTGGCCCGCGAGTCGTACCTACGAGTAAATAGCGAGCAAAGTACGATAACTGTCAAAAACGACAACTTTCATGCAATTGAGTTGCGATAACGCGGCTCAATAACCAAGAAACTTGGCCCCTGGTCTGTGGTCAAAAGTACAATCTAGCATAACGCCTTTGTGGGATGAACGACATAAAAATTAAATCATACTGCGTCAGAAAAGGGCATCCACACACCGTCGGTCGATCGTATAGCACAGAACATTAAAGCACCCTAAATATTTCACGTTCATATTGAGGTGAATTTGTACATGTATACCTAAATTATTCTGTTGAAAGAGTTGAAAAGAATAAATTCAGAAATATTTAAAGTCATAGATTTATTGTATAGGCTCTTATGAATAACAAAAGTAGACTTGTTTTAATTACCAAGAATGCCCTTTGGCCTTACCAAATGCGCCTCGAACGGCAACTCCCAACCACAGATACTTTATTTCCTTAAATTAACTATTTGTTAATTGTTACACGTTCCCGTTATTAAAAGCTTGCAATGATTAAGTTTGTGAGATATTCTTGTACAAGCACAGTGCATCTTTCATCATAAAGTCCCTGAGCGCGCAGAGGCCCTTCAATATCTTGGTGCTCTGGTCCATATTCTGAATGTCGGTCTCAGATACACTTTTATCTTGTGCAAGAAAACCGTGGATCGCGTCTTCTGTGATCCAGTGAGCCGGCAGCTTGTGCATGTTGTACTGATTCGGGTCTGGATTGATCGGCATCGGAGTTAAGGATTTCTCCCATGGAGTGATGTATTTCTGCTCGGAATGGAGACCTTCAATGTACCTGTGGAAAAAAAATTAGTAAAGTAACTAATAACTCATTGTAATGAGTGTAAACTTGGTAATTAAACGAATTTCAACAAGTCATAGATGGAAACAGAGAAAGTGATGTCCTCCCTATGTACGCAATGAATCTGTGGTTTTTGTGTTCTCATGCACATAGTTACATGATTCATCAGACCTGAAGGTGTCCTATTTTACGTTCTTATTGCCATGACAAGAACAAAGGATAATTTAAACATGAAAAATGACGCCTGTTCAATCTTGGAGGAGGCATCAGGCAACAAATAAGATGCTCGCTTGTCTAGACGACCAAGCGGCTACACGTCAGAAAACACGGGGTCGAGTCTCATTCAAGGAACTCATTTTTATTCCAATATCGCAGAGTATATTGTAGAAGTCGCCCATTATATCCAATTTTGGTGTTTTCGGCAGCGGTGCAGACGGGTTTTGCGATCAATACGAGCTGTTGAAAGAGTATTTACCATCTTAGTTTTAATGTAGTGCGGTAGGAAATTAGCTCTTTAGTGCGATTACAGTTTTAAAAATACCGCTTATAATTGAAAAATCGTGGAAAGTGATTGTCACGACCACGTTGCCGTTCTATTTGGTCATCATCATCATCATCATCGCTTACAATGCCACAACAAGCCACGCGCCTGTTGCTAACAAAAACGGCTTCTAATGGAACCATCCGGCTTATTTCAAGTTGTAGCCATCCCACTACTATGAGGATAAATAAAAAAAATACTACTATTCAGTACAAGATTTTTTTATCCAAAAAGAATAAGCCTATCTCCTTCGGTATCTCATAAATAAAACTTACTCTGCCCCAATTGGAAATTTACCCATTTTTTTGTACTTTGATTATATTTATACTAGACATGTATTTAAACGTGTGGAAACCGAACAGTGAGACCTCGCGAGCACAAACTGTTTTCTTAGATGGCGCTGCATCCAACATTCTCATTTTTTGACAAATATTTCAATTAAAAAACACCAATCACAAACAAAATCTATGGAATCTATGAAACTGTATATCATTTTTTGCCAAGATTCGTTTAAAAATACGACCTGTACTTGAGTATCAACATCCGGACGAATGAAAGTCAATTCGTCGAGTCGTTGTAGAGACTTAGTTCGCTTCGCTCACTCTGTCAATAAATATAAACTACCTGGATGACCGAGCATCGTTCGTTTTTTTAGAAACTTGTCTTGTTTTTGGCTTAGTGTTGCTTAGTAAAACCATTTATCGTCAAGTAACTTTAGTGTTGCTGTGTTGGTAAAACAACTTGTTGTAGTAGTTTTTTAATTATAATTACAATAAAACTTGTAGTAGCTTGAAAACACGGATAACTAAAAACGGGTTTCTAAAAATCACACCTAGCTAAATCGATTTGCCGCCCCCAAAACACCTTGCATACTAAATTAAATTTCATGAAAATCGTTCGAGCCGTTTCCAAGATTCAGGTTATATCATCATCATCATCTCAGCTGTAGGGCGTCCACTGCTGAACATAAGCCTCCCTATAATTTTCCAAAGGACCGAATTCTGTCCACCTTGTCAGTGGACGACCTACGCTGCGCTTGCCGGTCCTTGGTGTCCACTCCAGAACCTTCCGGCCCTATCCACCATCTTTTCTGTGGGCTATGTGCCCTGCCCACTGTCACTTCAACTGGCTTATCTTCTGGGCTATGTCGGTGACTTTCGTTCTTCTACGGATCTCCTCGTTTCTGAGTCGATTACGTACACAAACAGATTCTGATTAGATTATATATATACATACATACATACAAATAATTTCTCGTTTAAAGTTATTAGATTAGATGTACTGACCGTATATAAGCTTCTGAGTGTGTGAGTCGCTGCGCTCTCGGCGGTGCCGACACGAATATAGGGTCCAGATGTGCGCGCGCGGGCGCGGGTGCTGGCGCGGGGGCGGGCGGCTCCGAGGAGTTGGTGCCCGCACCCGGGGATGGCGTGTTGCGGCCCAGGACTGGGGACATGCTCATCGATGCTGAGGGACATTATGTCACAAAAACATTACAAAGAAGAAAAATTACATGATTTTATTACTGCTCTCAAAAATCATAACTCGTCTTAAACGCTTTTCTACACCTGACTTTTTTGTTGTGTGTGCACGTAAAAGAATGAAGGGAAAACGCCTATATATACTTATATACTATATAAATACATACTTATAAAACAGACTACAGTCCTGAAGTATGAAATCCGTACAATCAAAGCTTTACGCTATTTTTACTATTCTGTTATTGTGGAAACTCAAAATGTAAAAAAAACACACACTCGCAAACAAAGAACACTGCGGAATTGAAAATTGTAAACCAGTTAATATTTGTAAAAGTAATAAGAAAAACGTCTCAACATAAATAAAATAGTCCTTATCAGATGCTAACATTTTTCAATTCATCGTGTATTTCAAAAATATAAAACAGAGTATTTTTAATATTATTTTATCAACTTGTAATGCAAATATTCTGTTATTGTGGAAACTCAAAACATGGTTAACCCGTTGACTAGCGATTTGCAGTAATCAATTTTATAATCAATCCTACTTTTCCAGGAACTGCAACGTGTGTGGTTATGGACCTTTGTAAGTGTTATACTCTAGAGCATAACATATCCAACAAAAATAATCTAATCAGTTCACAATCGCCCAAGAATACAATCCCGTATCAAACGCACACACACACAAACAAAGAACTCTGCTAAATTGAAAATCTGTTAAAAATGGCGCTTGTAGATTATGTGTAATTTTCCAAGTTTTGTGTTTGTAAAGCATGCTTGATTTCCTCTAAGTTAGTTCTTTAGAACAATTTGCAGAAATCAATTTTATAATCAATCCTACTTTTCCAGGAACTGCAACGTGTGTGGTTATGGACCTTTGTAAGTGTTATACTCTAGAGCATAACATATCCAGCAAAAATAATCTAATCAGTTCACAATCGCCCAAGAATACAATCCCGTAAAAACGCACACACACACACACACACAAACAAAGAACTCTGCTAAATTGAAAATCTGTTAAAAATGGCGCTTGTAGATTATGTGTAATTTTCCAAGTTATGTGTTTGTAAAGCATGCTTGATTTCCTCTAAGTTAGTTCTAAAGAACTAACTTAGAGGAAATCACCTCCTCTCACCTCCTGGAGACATAACTCCGCTGCGAATGCTCGATACCTTAGACTTCTTTGTTGATGGCACGAAATTCCTGTATGTGACAAACATAACACATTGATATATCGACCTTAATAAGAATAACATGTTTTGATTACATTTAGATAACAAGGAAGAAAACTGACATAGTTGGCCACCAAATGTCTCTTCGATTGCCTTGACTTAAAGATGATATCACTGGTACGGATTCACTTATTCAATAAACAAATCGAAACTAGTGAACTAAAATTTAGTTATAGTAGTCCTTATTCTGTTGATACTAAAATACAAATTAATGTAACACTTACATGTTTAAAAATGGGATAATTTTTCCGTTAGTTTAGCGAGCACCAAGTTACGCGACTACTAATCTGTCTGAAATATGCTCACAATTGAAGAGAGATATCTAATGTTAGTGCTGTCATTCGGTGTTGTTACACTAATTTGGATTTAGCCTAAACAAAATAACAACTGCCATAGTTTAGAGAATGCTTACAGAATCGATACCATTATCTGTCGTTTTTATTAACCCTTTGCGTACCATTGACGTAAATTAACGTGAGTTTCATTCATAAATCTTTTGTTTTAATTGGTTAATATACAAATTTCTGTTTACAAAAAACATTTTGGGCCACAATGTAATGCACTAGGATTCAAAAATAATGTATATAATTAATTCCCCAAGAATATACAAATGAAAAACTATGGGAAAAGGCTATTAAGATATTTCGAAACTTCCTATAACTCAGAATTATGTTCTAAACAAAAGTAGTGTATATTTTACGCTATAGCTGGCCCGCTAGCGAGTGCTCGCTTGGTCCATGAGACTCGCAGCCACAGAAATAAATTTAATTCGCTTCCTCTTAGGGATACATTTTCCTAAAATACTCTCTTGGTTGATGCTTAAAACTATTATATCCCCAACGGTTTAGGACCTGCGTTTCATAAATCAACAAGTAATTATGTTTATGTATAGATAATATTGATAGTATACTAGCCGACCCGCCAGCGGCTTCGCTCGCGTGTCCTCGCGGGATACGGTTAATTACAGTTTTTTAATTATACCACTGGAACTCATTAATTTACCGGGGTCAAAATTATCCTATATGTTGACTAGGGATATAAGCTACCACCATACAAAATTTCATTTAAATCGGTCCATTCGTTTCGCAGATTAGCCCGCACAAACAGACAGACGAACAGAGAAACGATAAATAAGAAAAAATCTAAATTAGTTCGATTTCACTCCTTACATCCCTGACTCGGTTTTTAGTTTTTTTTTATTGTACAGAAATTCGATCTCTACAGTTTTATTATATGTAGTGATGATAGTATTTTATTACTTTTGCTTAATCCTTCCTATACCGAGATAATTAAAACAAAAGATTTATCAATTAAACTGACGTATATATACGTCTGTGCGATAAAACTGGTTAAGCTACTTTTAGTTTTAGTCGTATTTATAAACAAGTTGTTGTATGTTAGAGTATACTTCCGAGGTAGTCCCATTTTAATTTCATCAAATTCGGTCCAGCATTCATTGAATAACACTCCAAAAACTGAAAAGTGTTACGCATATGATGATATCATAATTGACGATGAATGACAATCGACCCGTAAGTAGCAAAGGTCACTGCAATAGTGATTTTTTTAAACTAAAACTGCAACCGACTTCAATACCAAAAAGTGTGAAATAATACTTGTCGAAGTCGGTACCATGCTATCTGGTGTTGAAGTCGGTAAATTTTTATGGCATTTTTTTAAAGTAAATATTTTTAATATTATGCCAAAGAAGTGTAAATTATAATATAATAAATATCGAGCCTTTGTAAAAAACAGCAATCATTTATAACTGCTGCAATAACAAAAAAAAATTGATACAAAACAAAGCCAAGCAATTCTTTTTTCATTATATCTCCTTGAGTTTCCAATTAATTTAATTCCAGACAAGACGAAATTCTCTTGGCGCTTTTTGAGATGAAAAGTTTTACTTTAAGAGAAACAATCCGTATCCAAGAGATTATATATTACTTTACAGCTGTGATAAAGCTGTCAGTAAATCGGACTGCATCAATCGGAGAACATTGTGATTTGTTTATCATCATATTTTGGTTTATCGTTCACCATCTGTATGTATATCGTTATATTCTCTTCTTCAACAACCTACCCCGCTGCAACTGCAGTTCGACTCTTGTTGTCGTTCGATTATTAGGCAGAATGCCATTCTACTATTTCTATAGACTTATTGGAACGTAATGTAAACGCCACTTTATAATGAATTTTTATTGGTTTATTAAAATACTAACGTATGTATGACGTATTGAAATACTAAGTTTTATCATTTTATCTCCACGTGCACTTATAGTAAGGAAAACTATGCTAGTATTTTATGAAGTGGGTACTTATTTACGAATAATCAATGCTATCTTTGGAATGATAATATCGCTACTTTTCGAACGTCGTCGACGGCAATAAATAACTTTCTTGAAATTTGACTCATTCAAAACTCATTTACGTTGTTCCTTTCTTTTAAAATACAATGTTACCTAAGCAGAGTTATTATTTTTTAGCTATTCTTTCGATTGGCATCATAAAAGTAGGGTGATTTTTTTTGACATTTGAGTCGGTTCGATTCCCAGACGAAGCAAGTAATTTTAGAAAATCTATGAATGCGGAATTACTAAGTTTTAAAAATAACATAAAGTCTTCTTTAAGCAAAATACACTATCTACGATATTTAAGGTACTTCCCCTTCATGTCCCATAAGTTTGGGACGCCCTGTATATTAGACACTACTTTATAGTAGTATATATTATAATACGAGTATGAATTAACAACGCGTTCATAAACTATCGAGTTAGCAGAATATAAAGTTATGATCGATCGTTGGCGTCAACAGAAACGTAACTGTAGCTGGACTGTTTTTCAATAGCAGAATAAGAAAACGCTAAACAGTTGCCGTTCAGCTACGGTTCGATTGCAATTTAGTTCGTGGAATCGACCCCCTGTATATAATGATGTGGGTATACCTGGAGCGCTCGTGCGCGTGCATCATCCGCCCGTTGCCCTTGTTGACGTGCAGATCGCGCACGTGACGCACGAGCCGCGGCAGGTTGGGGAAGGGTGCTTGGCCCTTGCGCACGCGCGCGCAGTTCCGCCACACGCACCCGTACTCGCTGAATGCGCCGCGGTAGTGCGTCTGCACGTGTCCCGGCCCTACAGCACCTGGGGACAGTCGCACACTCTGTAACCTCCCCGACACATAGGTAACATAATAACTTCGCGACACTTATTTCACCTAATATAACTACTCGACACTGATTTAACGTAATCACTTGAGACGCTTATGTGACCTAATAACTCCAACACTGATTTGATGTAATAAATCCTCAATTCTGATTTGACGTAATAACCCCTTCACACTGATTTGCCATAATAAGTCCTCGATACTAATGTGATATAATAACTCCTCAACATTGATTTGACCTAATAACTCTATGACACTGTTTTAATATGAAAAACGGGATTTACTCACGTAAAAAAGTCAGATCTTTCCGACTATAGTTTCAACCACATCCGGTGGTCTTTTTCAAGGAGAGTGCGACGCAATCGCGAGCGTTCTGCACTCTCGTTCTGAGTACATCCCGTTTTTCATATTAAAAATGTGTACAAACCACGTTAGTTTTCATAATATAATCTATGACACTGATTTACCATAATAACTTCTCGACACTTATGTGACCTAATAACTCCTCGACACTGATTTGATCTACACGGCTCGACTCTAAACTATACAATGACTGGGCCCGCCTCTTGATGGATGTTGTATGATTCAGATTTGAAGAAATCAAGGCTCGTGTACCAGTGAGAACTTAAAGAGCTGATAATGTTCATGCTAAATTTGTAATGTAATAATTAAGGGGTTAATGAAGTGAGTAAAGTCTTACTATTGTTGCCATCGCCGACGCAATGCTCCAAACAGTCGGTCAAATCTTCAAACTGGAAGTCGCAGGTGTCCCAAGCGCATTCGTACGTCATCTCCATCTGTGTCGGTCAAAATAACAAGGTGTGTCTATAACTGGTAACACAAGCTTCATGTTCTATACACAATAACAATGCACAACTCCAAAACTCTGTTGACGCATTGCTATCGCCTATGTTGTGTGGTTAGGGTAGTTTTTGGCTAAATCACATAACAAACTTTGACCTATCTTAGGCCGTCTCGCTTGAGATTTCATCACTTAATACAATTACTGTTAAACACAATTCTTCACTCTATCTCTATCAAATGTCAAACAAAAGACAGAAAAGAACGATTATTTACTTTTGTTGAGCTCTACACTTATTTGGTGATGCCGTGTTAGGTTTTCTTTTTCTTATTTAGCTTAAGTGCTCTTTAAAATATCTAATATCGGGTTCACTTGTAAACGCTGCTTAAATTTAATTTATTCAATTAACACTGCGCACAACAATTGTATTGTGTGCATTACTCAACGTAATTTATAGTTAAGCAGCGTTTATAGGTAATGCCGTATATTTCCAATAGGAAGCCACGCGCGTGAATAACTTTATAATACGAGGGCGTTGCATTAATTCATGTACAAGTATTATAGGTACTTATTTCTAATTCTCACTGCCTACACGGCACACGTTGGCACGTTTGCCATCAAAAGCGTCAAATATCGTTATCCATAAACGTTCAACAATGTGGCTAATTGGAATGGCTATCTGTCAAGGGCGACACACACTAAGCACATTTATCATCGATCAGCTGATTGTTTTGTAAACTTTTTCCCATTCCATTTTCCCATTGTTCTCATTGTCCCAAAACCTTTTTAATATAGATAGAAGTTAGTTACCACATTAGTTAAAAACAAGCTTACACACTACTACCTAGAGATAGATATTTGACAATATTTTTATGGGCGTTATATCAAAGGTAATAAGGAAAACTGTGGATAGATAGATTTTTGAGATCGGCCATAATTCTTCTTGGCGAAGCCATGGGCACTCACAACATACAAGACCGAACAGAAACATTTCTGCTTAACACACATATTTGCCCCATCTATGGGTAGAACCTGGAACTCCTCGCTTCGAAGGCATGAGCGCTACCAACGGAGCCGGCCTAATTTTCCAGTAGTTTTGTGCAAGCTGTTAAACTTGCAAGTGCAAGGCAGGGTTGACGGTACAAGACCTCGCAGTCGGTCACCAATGAGATGGACTGACCAAATCAAGAACGCAGTGGGTGGACCCATAAGTGAGTGTACCAGGATGACAGCCAACAGAGAGAGATGGCGGGACGTCGTGAGGCGAATAACATCTGCCCCCAATATCACTACTACATGACGGCCACGACCGCTCTGCCAAGAGCGAATCGGCTGTAAAGAAGAAAGAAAGAAGAGTTTAACTTGCGACGCCACATTGTAAGCTCAATTATGCAAAGTATTGACGTTGCAATCAGGCACGTATATGTCAGATGGCCTGTGTCTTGGTAAGTATGTATATCAGTCATCAGGTTACCATAGTACAAGCTTTGCGTAGTTTGTGACCTGAAGAGCTTGTGTGGATATTGTCCCATATTACCGTAGAACTATATCTGCCGATAGCCTACATCTAGCCACCACCAAACCCTACAAAGGCCACTAACGTGCTGTGTCAACTCTCGCATCTCCTCCGCAAGTCTCGCCGTGGTTTCCTCGTTACATTTGGCCGCTCTCTCCTCCCAGGTCTGCTTGGTAGCGGCCGGTAGAGAGCGCCACTCGTTGCCAACTATGCGCGATATCTCGCCTGGTTGGGAAACGATCGTGTCATCAACTAAAGTTTGGTAAGACCGCATAATGAGCAAGTGACACTAAGGGATAATCATGATCATAATTATTTTCTACAGACATCCAAAAAAAGGAGGAGGTACTCAAATCGACTGTATTTTTTCTTTTATATTCGTTACCCGATAACTTACGATAGGGTGAACCGATTCTCAAAATTCTTTTTTTGTTTGAAAGCCGGTCCATTTAAATTTCACCAAACTCGGTCCAGGAGTTTTTGAGTTACACTCCAATAACTGATTTTTACCAAAGTAATAGAATGGAAGTCGGTATTAAATTTCTCAAATTGCACTTGTTTGATATCAACACAATCGGGCACATCTATATCAATTTGGTAACTCATTAAACTTATATTTGTATTATGATATATATAGTCTGAAAAGCTCCTAGTTTTTAGTCATTACGTGTCAGCTTTATTAAATTACTACGGATTACGGTTTAAATACATTATTATTTTATAAATTGTGAATATCTAAATGTTTTAGAAAAACTAAAAGGCACGTGGCATTTTCATTGTAAGAACATAGTTAACTGAACTTTAGGATCACAAAAACTTTTGGAGATAATGATTTCTTAGGCTTTCGCGATTATTATACATTGATATTAAACGCATTTAATCGCGTATAATTATATATTATTTTATATCCACTTTTGGAGATCCCAAAGCCTTATGTTAGACAATGGTAGTAATTCGCTTGTTCAGAACACCAAACTAAACTAACGAACTAAAATCTATTCTTAGTAAATTATGGTAGTTCTTATTATGTTTAAGCTTAAGTCCAAATTCGTATAATGCTTGAAAGTGACGATTCTTAAATGTGCCGTTTCTGTTTAATTGTGGGTATGTTTAGTGCAAATGTAAACGTCATGTAAGTTCGTGCTCTCGAAACTAGTCTAAACTAATGTAAAACTACCCACATTTGAATAGAATAATCATATGTTTAGAATTATCTTTAATATAATATATATTAAAGTGTTACACGAATTTGGATTTTAGCGTAAACATAATAAGAACTACCAAAGTTTAGAGAATTTTAGTTTAGTGTACGCACAAGCGAATCAGTACCAATATCTCAATGTATTTATAATTATTGTGACAACTTTTCATTTAAGTATGGCGATTAATGCTTTAGCATTCAGTTCACCATTTTTACAATATTTGGTGCAATAAAGAATTTAATATATAAATACATCAATGTGTTAATATTCATTAGATTAGACATTCGAGTGTCGGAGTAGTCAGTCTCAACCCAAAATTTCATTAGATAGTGCAATTTCATGAAAATCACAAATAAAATTTATTTAGTCTTCCAATTTATGTTTCTGTCCCTTCGTGTCACTTCACACAGATGCGGCCACATATACACATAGACATACCTTGTTAGTATTGTCTTTGCGCGACATAACTTTTCTCGCGCCGTCTTTGTCGGGTTTGTCTTTCTCTGTCGCCGGTCCCAGAGGAAAGCGTTAAAAATAATAAAAAAGCGAGAGAAATTATGTCACGTTGTCTAAATATATGTATTAGTTTATTATGAGATGTTTCTTTATTCTGTACAAGCGTTCAGCTGAGCATACTTAACAGTATCAGACTCTACTTAGAATATCAGTTCGCAAACTCTAACTCGCCAAATTGAATTAAATTTCAGTAGATTTTAAAGTTAAGGATATGTGATTCGGATCAAAAATAAATACTGTCCGAAATGGTAAATTTTAGAGAATAAACATTGTCAGCAGTGTCACATTATCCGTCGAGACAATCTCAAAATCTTACGTGAATTCCATCACTCAAGTCACTTTTGTCAATATCGCATCCTCATTATTACTATACGCTACTAAATTTGAACCGCATTATTACTATACGCTACTAAATTTAAACCGCATTATTACTATACGCTACTAAATTTGAACCGCATTATTACTTTACGCTACTACATTTGAACCGTATTATTACTATACGCTACTACATTTGAACCGCATTATTACTATACGCTACTAAATTTGAACCGCATTATTACTATACGCTACTACATTTGAACCGCATTATTACTATACGCTACTAAATTTGAACCGCATTATCACTATACGCTACTAAATTTTAACCGCATTATTACATGCCGTCCGTTAAAGAGAGTTAAGACCGATTTACACTTCAATAAGTACAATAGTGAGTTAAGAAATCAGTCAGTTAAGTTGCAAGTAACGAGTTGTAAGTAGCGTCCAAATGTAGGCGAGTAAGTCAAGTAGTCATAAGTTACCGTTTCGAGAAGAAGACTAGTCGCGTCAGGTGTTTTGTTAATTACTAACTACTTGTCTACAAATCTATGAACTGTACTAAACTCGCCTGTCTACTTGCCGGACAGTTAAGTTGGTGGCTGCGGGAAATGCGAGAGAGGGGCCTACTTCGCACTGAACTAGCCAAAAAATAGAATTGCGATCTATTCAATGCAACTTATTCAACAACTTACTGAACTCGCTGATGTTGCAAGTTAACTCACTACTGTACTTATTGATGTGTAAATCGGGCTTTAATTATTTTTTGCAATTGAGTGACGAGATGAGCAAGTCGTGCGTCTGATAGTAACCACTACGCTTGCCCATGACAAAAGCGGGTCTACGAAACTTGTGATTTCCGATCAAATGGTCACAGTCAAACGTTTTCAGACTTTCATTTATAATTCGTAGCAACGCCACTTTTAGTATTTTGTTTTCAAAATAACTTGACAAATCAAAACTGTTCAGTTCATTTATGACGCTAACTATACGCCCCACTGAACGCTTCTTCCTGATCGACCTTTGAGAAAGAGGACTGTTATATTCTGTAAAATATTACGAACGTTTAAAAAATCGTCCACAGACTCGTCACAAGTTCAGTGAAAAGACCAAAGACACTATTCTTTTTTGTGCTTCAAAAAGCGGTCACAAACAGTTTATTCGTTAAAAAGGTAAACTAAACTGGATCCCGAAACGATTAAATTATGCCGATTGAACACAGAAACATCTCATAAACTACAGATTTAAATTATGCCTATTATAAGTTTCAATATTAAAAGCGCTCATAGCAAAATCATTTTAAATATTCACTACAATAAAATCACAATAAACACTAGATATTTTTTTTATTTTCAAAAAGAAAACTATCTACTGTCTTCATGCATTTTCCAGTTAAGTTTGACAGTTGTCGCCGTATTTAAAAAGGTTATTAAAGGCATTTACAAATTTCATGCAATTTTACTGATACGGTAAAATGTAAAATACGAAAACTATAAGGTAGTTGAATAGGGACAGAAAACCTACCTGATTTGGTATTTTTGTCCTTGTTAGCTATATTTAGATATCGTTGTGTTAGGATTATTTGCGTACAGATAAGAAGAATAGGAACACAGAATAACACATGAGAAACAAAATAAAATAATTAAAAAAATATATTTATGGCTGGTTTTGCAATAAAAAGAGTATCGAGCCGGGATAGCAGAGAATAGCAGGGTTACTATAGCACAATCAGCCAAAGTTCCTATGAGGGTTGACACTAGTCTTTAGTAAGGAAAATACTATTTAAGTATTCTCCAAGTAACCCATATTAGTGTAGGTTTTGTACTAAAACAACCTCGCCGAATACGTCGCATAATAACAAGATTCTATACATGTATTGATTTTAACTAATCACATACGGTCTTACTCATAACCGTTGCTTAAATATAAATAATGTCAATTAGTACTGCGCACTACAAAATTGTATTTTGCTGTATTAAATGACGTTAATTAAATTGAGCAAAACTGATTATGTGTAACAGTATATCTGTCAATATATTAGAGTAATTTTTACCAACAGCCATGCAGATCCATGAAAAAAATTAAATTATCTCTTTATTTATTTTCACTCTTTATTTTATTTTTATTAAGTATTTGCATTTTGATTTTGGATTGAAGATTCGATATCGGCATCTGTTGTAAAAGTATGTACAAACATTTTTATTGCAACTTTGTTACTGGACAAAAATGTTTATTGTTTATCTGTAAATCTAATAGGATTAGCTCAACAATGGTTTCGACAGGGGTTCAAAGTAACTTTTTCTTATGCCTTATGCATAGAGATATTAACCTATAGACCTATTAATTATTTTACTATCAAAACCCATTAGATGATCCATGACATTCATTTGGTTTGGAAAATAGTAAATGCATTCTAATTCAAAAGTGTATGGTCCGTTCAAATTATTAAAATTAACATGTAAGTATAGTTCTAATTCAATGTAAATTTGTAAAACAATGTTCAGGAAACTTGTTCACAAATTACTGTTTTTGTCAATTGGTGCATACATTACTATGATAACCGAGGTTTGTCAATAAATATATCTGTTTACGAAGTTTTCTTAATCTTTGTAACCATCGGGGTTATTTACTCTGTATGTGTGTACAAATTCCTTTAAAAGTTGTATGCGGTGTTTTAGCGTCTTTCCTAGGCTGTTGATAAGGGTAGATCGTATGTATCAAATATATAGCTCAGCAGGGCTATTATGTATCTCAGTTTCTAACAAATGTTAACTGAAATCTTGAAAAATGGCGCCTCTATGTCAGTTTTGACAACTCCAGTAAGCAAAAATGTTAGCAAGTTGATGACTGGAGCTGACAAAAATGACATAGAGCCGCCATTTTTTGTTAGTAACTGAGATACATAATGCAATAGTAAGTATTTTCAATGGATAAAGGCTAAAAAACCTAAAAGCTAATAAAACTTACCAAAAGAGCTTTCAGGGTTATTAGCTATGATAGCTTTCCTGACTTCGCTGGAATAGAGAATGTATCCAGTTACGAGCTTCTGTTTGGATTCTTTCTTTTTCTTGCTACTGGCAGGTGTGGCGGTCTGCGTACGTTCTTGTGTTGTTGACATAGTGGGGTTGTACGGGTTACTATTACCACCTGGAGAACAAGAAAACAAACTAAAAGCACATATCACGCCTACGAAAATAATTTGCGTACAAATTAAAACGAAATATGCTCCAAATTTGATAATTTTGTACTCAAGATATCTAAAATTAATTAATCAAGATATCTAAAGTAAATTGCCATAATTGTTTTATGTGTAATAAATGTTCACAAAATACTTTATTCGGTTATATTCACCTTAACACGATTAGATCAATTTGGCTCTATTGAAATATGTATATAATAGAATAGAAAATATGTTATATAAGTCGCAAACTTTCCCAAAAAAACACACTTGAAAACGTTCCCGTCGATGTTATGAACCAACTCCATTAATTTTCTGGGAGATATTTTTATAAAAAAAGAATGTATGCAATCCCAACAAACATTCAACTACTTTAGTGAGTTTAGTTTTTTTAAAACGTAAGATAATTTTTTAGAATGTAACATAAAACAAATATTGATAATATTTAAAATCGCGCAGGCTGCGTATTTCATACTACCGTACGTACAACTTCACTGCCATTTCGCCAAGCGAATACAATCCGCTTCTTAAACTATTTTATCTACACTAATGTTGTAACATTCTACTTATGTTTCCAATACTTGACTTATAATTACTACTGTTATAGAACAGACAACAAAACACTCAATTTAAGCAATTTTACATGATGGTATAATATCCACATCGATATCGTAAAATCTCATTATAACATCAATAAAACGCGACCAATTAACGTGGCGAGCCTTATGTCAAAATCCTCATACAAGTTGTATAAAATTTTGATATTAGGCTGGCTTTTGAAAACAGTTGGGTTATACGTGAAAACTTCGTCGAAACTACTAAACTTACATACACAAAACTCTTTAGTAAGATCTTGTGCCAATTAAATAAAAAAAGAACAGCGCGCGCTCGCTCTTGATTGGCCCTGCGCGCGCAGCTGCATTTTAATGGCGGCAAGTTCACTGTGACAATAAATACGCGTGAATTTAATGTTTTGTTTTTAAAATACAAATTAAAAGTTAAAAATGGATAGCGACGATGATATTTGTACGCCTCCGGATATTCTAGAATTGGCAACAAAAGTAACTCACAATCTTTTGCCAGAAAAATCTAGAAAATTATATGAAAAAGAATATAATAACTTTTTGGCATGGAAGACCGAAAAGAAAACTACATCATTTTCTGAAAATGTCATTCTTGCGTATCTCAAAGACCTCTCCGACAATTTCAAACCATCTTCTATGTGGGCTAAATATTCTATGCTCAAGTCCACACTGAGTATCTACAACAATATTGATATCACGAAGTATTCAAAGGTCATAGCGTTCCTGAAACGCAGTTCAGAAGGACACAAGGAAAAAAGTCCTTGACGTTTACATCAGGTCAAATAAAGATGTTCCTGGAAGATTCACCAGATATTTTGTATCTTTTTGAAAAGGTAAGTGTATTTTAGTTCTGTTATTTAATCTACCTAGTACTTACGTACTACACACGCAAGTTATCTAGACACTCCGTTTAAGCGCTTTGTGTATAAATTTGGTAGTAGGTACCTACACTTTACTACTTCATAAATCATAGTTTTTGCCTTGGCTATGTACCTCAAGCTTATTATATCGTTTATTGTTACAGGTTGCACTAATCTTCGGCATAATGGGGGCAGGCCGAAGGCAAGAGCTATACAACATCCAGTTCGATGAAGTCTCTAACATAGACGACAGTACAATCATGGTGAAAGTTTCGAAAACAAAAACGAAAATAGATCGTTCTTTCGTTGTGACGGGCAACTGCTATGCCGTATGTAAAAAATACATGAAACTTCGACCCACCCCCTGTCGAAACCCTGCCTTTTTCTTGAGCTATAGATCGGGGAAGTGCGTCGATCAAAGAATTGGTATTAATAAATTTGGTGCTCTGGGAAAAACTATCGCAAGTTTTTTGAATCTGCCTAACCCAGCGTTGTACACGGGGCATTGCTTCCGGCGCACCTCGGCGACCCTTCTCATAGATAGCGGTGGTGATTTGACCGCACTGAAACGACACGGGGGGTGGAAGTCTTCTACTGTGGCTGAAAGCTACATTGATGAGTCTTTAATGAATAAAATTCAAGTCTCAAATACGATCTTGAACAGTATAGAAAACAAGACGAATGAAGTAATTATAAATATTCCGACTCCGTCTACGAGCTCTACTTGCCCCGCGACCGCTACAGCTGCTGGATCAATAATTAACATTAACTTTCAAAATTGTACCATCCAAAATTTGAACAATTATTATAAATAAACTATTGTCAGCTTTTACTCTTGTTGTTTGATTAATTGCATTAGTGAAGATAAAGTAGTGTATGCAACTGCATATAACACGGGTATTAAAACACTCGTTACTATTATGAAACTCGCTGCGCTCGTTTCATAAACTCACACTCGTGTTTTAATACCCTTCATTATATGACAGTTGCATAAACTACTATTATGTGCTCGTCGACACACCATCAAGACGAATCTAACGACGAATCACTATCAACATCGGTTGAGCCGTTGAGTAGTTATGAGCGGACAAGCATACACATAGGTCAAACACATAATCCTCCTGTTAGGTTTAGTATTCGGGCAACAATTATGGAGATTTTTTTTTTGCACAGACTACATTATTAGCTTTACAGGTGCTACCAAACAATGGCAATCGTGAATTGTAAATGTACTTTTGTAATGTGCATGTAAGGGATTCATGATTCATGTCTTATAGAGTTGTCATGTTTGGTAACTAGATGGCGTTATACAGCTACAGTATATCAGTAAATAGAGTTAGAAAAATATTGCTGCCCTGAGTAAACGGGATTATAAAAACAAAGTCTATAAACAAACATACAAAGTCACATACACTAAAAGTATTTTCGCAGACGGTTGTAAAAATACCAGACAATAGCTGAACTTGATTTTGTTTGATTAATCTAGATTTGTGTTTCTTCTAGATTTGTATTTCTTCTAGTTCTGACGGGCAATAGTGGTGGATTATTAACTATTAAGCTAAGTGTTGTTTGTAATGGTCCACGAGTGTAAATAAAGTGTACAAAATCATGAAAAGTTTTTGTGTTTACCTCGTCAATCGGCTTCAGTCATTTTTAACAAAGCATCATGACTTAGACAAGACAGTGACTTTACATTACAGACATATTTATATGACTGTGACTTGATTGAATTCATGAGATCGCTACTTGATTAAAATCTCACTTGATGCAAGAATTAACGTTAAAACGGGATATTTACCATGTATTGTATTTATAGTAAACTCTCGATATTTCGGCACAGTTGCATACAATACATGGTAAATATCCCGTTTCTAACGTTAATTTTTGCATTAGTGACCGTGTCAGTTTAAAACGTATATCTCACTTGATGCTTATGGTTATAAGTACATACTAGTATATTACATACAAAATAAGTAAATTGAGGAATGGCAAATGTACAAACGTCCACATATTACTTCATCAGTCGAACGACCCACACTCAAAAGAAATTTCATTGTTATATTGACAATCGACAGGTTAGAGGAATCTTTATAGTAAAAGGGGGGACAAGTATTTCCATCATACCTATAGATAGAGGCGTGGCCGGCGATGCCAGAGACGAGTCGTCGAGGGAATTTTCCAACATCATCTCTACGTCTTGTCCGATCGTCGTGTTGATCAGATTCGTAAACTGCGGCTTGCCGTCCTGAAAACGAGAAACATTGAATGTTCATAACAGGACAGTTAAAAACACATTAAAATTAGGTTTGGTTGCTTTTCAACCGCATTTGGTTTCATCAAATCAGTGGTGCGAGTATGGATCTCAAGATAAACTGACTTTTATTAGCTATCTTACTCTCACGCATGGATCCCCGATGGTTATATCGCAGGCTGTCTTTTACTGATAATTTTATAGACATTCCATGCTCGCACCGCAGCTCACAAAGTTTTGATCATTTAACCAGTAAGTGTTTTAACACTCACGTTAGAGCGGGCGTTCATAGACGGAGCTCGTACTCGCCCTGTGGCCAAAGCACGAAAATCTGCTGAATTAAAAAACTGATTAAATCGCGCATAATTTAAATATTTTATATATAATATAACATAACATAACATTTTACGTTTAATTTCAATGTACACGAATAGCGAAATCCTAATAAATCATTTGACTAGTATACGCCTACAAACTTCTGTCCGCAGCGTTTATAAGTAGTTTTTTTGACAGAATATTGTCGCGTAAATAAGATGCCTATGTTCAGTGGCCCGAGCACGAAAATCTGTTTAAGTATAACGTTATCGTATCGTTTACGTATTCAGTACAAACTATGAGTTATCTGTGCCACTATTGTACTAGATAAATGACAGTTTGTTTTAAATACGTTAACGATGCGATCACGTTACACTTAAACAGATTTTCGTGCTCGGGCCACTGAACATAGGCATCTTATTTACGCGACAATATTCTGTCAAAAAAACTACTTATAAACGCTGCGGACAGAAGTTTGTAGGCGTATACTAGTCAAATGATTTATTAGGATTTCGCTATTCGTGTACATTGAAATTAAACGTAAAATGTTATGTTATATTATATATAAAATATTTAAATTATGCGCGATTTAATCAGTTTCTTATACTATTCTGCCAAATAATTTGACCAAATTCTATAAACCGAGTAACAGGATACACTAGTCGGTGACCGAAAACGGGCAACGACAGATTACGGCCATATCTAGTCGGACTAGCGCACGAAGAGTTCCGTACCATTATCTATAATTTTCCAATACACCAGACATATTTATTTAAAGATTTTATAGATAATAGTAGGGAACCCTTCACTCACACTTAGCCGGTTTTTTAGTATTTGTTGTGACGTCATCAAAAGTCTCCAACGGAAGACCAGCGCTGGTTTTAAATTAAACCAGCACATGCTGAGTTGGAGACGAATTTATGATGTTAAGCAATTAATCATATATGTCTGTCATAATATTATGTAATTTTTTGTGCATTGCTTATATAATAAATAAATTATTTTTCATTTCATTTCTATGTAACAATGTATTGAAGTTCAGACCAACCATAGAATCCACGTTGACATTTGGATTGAATTGTTTCTGTGTGAAAGCTGTGGCCGAGGAGTTCACATCTTGTGCGGTCGCGAGCACTGGTGGCCCGAGTGCCTTCGAGAAGTAGTATATCTGGGAAAAGAAACAAAATGATAAATTAATAAAAAAAAATACCAAATAATGGAACTACTTCAACACCAAAAAGTGGGAAATAACTTGTTGAAGTTGGTACCATGATAGTTCAAAAGTACCTATAATCACAATATTGTACGAGTGTTGAAGTCATTTACATTTTCTGGTAACAAAATTTGTGTCACCGTTTTTAGTGACCCTTGCTACTTACGGGATCGATTGTCATTCACCGTCAATGATGATATCATCAAGATAGGATAGGAGGAGAAACACTTTACAGTTTTTAGAGTGTAACACAAAAACTGCTTGACCGAATGTGATGAAATTTAAATGGGACCACCTCGGAAGTATACTCTACGAAACAATAAAATCATTTTGAGAATCGGTCCACAAATGGGGGAGAAAACGGTTAACATACACAAAAAATACATACAATCGAACATATAACCTCCTATTTTGAAGACGGTTAAAAAAATCGACTTCCAATCTATACAAATAAACAAAATTGAAGTGTCTGTTTGTAATTCTAAATTAACAGCTTTTCACTAAATGCATATGAAAGTAGCTATAATAATATACAGAACACACATGCAAAACTCAATTTTAAATTATGTCCATCTGTCTGTCGGTCGGTGTGTTTGTTCCGGCTAATCTCTGATGAAAAGCTAGACCAATTTAAAGGGACTTTCACAGGCATATAGCTTGATGTTATAAGGAGTCATCATCATCATCCATCCAGCTAGCCCTTAATAAGTGCACCTAGAAGAGTAGTTCAGGACGATGGTAAGATTCCGTGAAGCGATGTCATTTAGTTTGAACTCCTAGTTCAGTATCTACAACCCAGTAGAACTCTTTGTGAATGATTTCATCCGAGGTAGTACTGCCGCCAAACCTATTTCTACCGTGAGACAGTAATGTTCGCAATACTGTGTTCTGGTTTGAATTGTATGTGTGCCGGTGAAATTACAGGCACTAGAGACTTAACAGCTGAATGCATCAGGGTTAGGCGAGACACGCCGTTCTAGGCAGAGGTTACCACTTAACACCAGGTGGGCCTCGTGAGTGATCCGTCTCCTTTTAGTATCCTTTAATAACATTAAAAAACTGTGATTTAGTCGCTTTCAATGCTGTCAGCGTACTAATAGATCGGACCAATAGTTGAAAATCAAACTCATTTCTATTCTTTTCTAAAATTAACTTAATTCTATTCTACAAAGAATTTAAAGCGGATGTAAACGTATTTCCATTATAAGACAATTACATATTTCTCCCATTTGAGGAACCCAGAAAACTATGGGTTCCTTGGACCCAGATACAACTCCCATCGTGTCCCCCTATCTTGAAATGACTAGCGTTACTTTTACTATTTGAAACAACAAAAATCAAATCCAAAACTTTTAAGCTATTGCATAGCTTCTATCGCGGGCCTTGAGCGTGGAGACCGAATCCAGAAATTCCGTAACGAAAATAACCTAACACCCCCCACTCCGACTCCATCTATCGATGAATAGCAGAACTTTTAATGACTTTTTGAAATATCACGCTTGTCTCTTTAGTTCAGCAACTCGCCTCTAGATGACATTGGTTAAATAATTATAATTGCATAAGTTGATTTGGCATCTATCGATGAATAGCAGAACTTTTAATGACTTTTTGAAATATCACGCTTGTCTCTTTAGTTCAGCAACTCGCCTCTAGATGACATTGGTTAAATAATTATAATTGCATAAGTTGATTTGGCATCTATCGATGAATAGCAGAACTTTTAATGACTTTTTGAAATATCATGCTTGTCTCTTTAGTTCAGCAACTCGCCTCTAGATGGCATTGTTTAAATAATTATAATTGCATAAGTTGATAAAAACAGCTATGCAAAAGCTTTACCGTGGCAGTCTCTGAGTGCCACACGTCTTTTTTGTCTTTTTACTAATATAGGACTTTCATAAAAACTCTAACCCCACATCTATCTACGGGTTTAATGGTGGAAATAATATGGTTTGAAACTTTGAAATTTTAAATGATTGGCCGGTTAGCAAAGTGGTGGTTACCCTGCCTTCCGAGCCGCTTATTGTTCTGGGTTCGATCTCCGGACAGGTCAAACATTTGTGTCCATGAACAGAGGGCCGAGCACGAATATCTGTGTATGTGTAACGTAATCGCATCGTTAACGTATTTAGTACAAACTGTCATTCATCTAGTATAAGGTACAGATAACTCATAGTTTGTACTGAATACGTAAACGATACGATAACGTTACACTTAAGAAAACTTTCGTGCTCGGCCACATGTCTGTTTGACCAGTGCCTGGGTGTGTATATGTATATATAAGTAGGTATATCAGTCGTAAGGTTACTACCTAGTTTGGGATCTGCAGACCTTGTGTAGATGTTGTCCCATATTATCTATCTATATTTATATTATAAAGAGGAACGATTTGATTGATTAAATAGAACAGGCTCCGATACTACTGGACCTATTTGAAAAAATCTTTCACCATTAGAATCTTACAATATCCCCGATGAACATAGGCTATATTTGATTCATCACCATAATCATCATCCATCACCACGCGGGTAAAATGGACTGGCAGATCAGTTAGTTATTATATACATTTATAGATTTACCTCGTCTACAGTGACGTCCTTAGTGTGTTCAAACTTGCGC
The DNA here is from genome assembly GCA_917880725.1 of Selenia dentaria. NCBI lineage: Eukaryota > Metazoa > Arthropoda > Insecta > Lepidoptera > Geometridae > Selenia > Selenia dentaria. The sequence continues at coordinate 16,119,347 of OU862899.1, read as the reverse complement.
AGTCCGGACTTGAGTTTCCTGGCGACGCGGTTGGATTCGTCGTAAACCGACTCGCAAACGTACACATCGTTCTCCGATATCTCTGTCGGACGACCTGCAATAACACACTTATGGTAGACTTCCAATAGAATAGCAGTCTTAGTCTCACACTCATTCTTAATACGTGATAAAATAATAATCGTCAGAAATTTTATGCGTCATTCAGAAAGAAACGAAATTAATGCAAATTGAAAAAAGTGTACCGCGCGGCATTGGTCGCATTGTAATCGGTTCATTATACGAGTATTTTGTTTAGTGAATAATGCAACTCGTTGACAAACACGTACGTATTACTATAGAAAACAGTACATACTATCCTATTAAAGTGTAAGTTTTAATGCAAAATATTTTTTTTGTTTTTGAACGTATAGGTAATTTAATGTCAAAATAAGAAAAAAAGCTTTATAACTCCTCTATTATGAGATGTACGTATTTATTAGTAAATAAAAGGCTTATTTATTACTCAAAGTTATTTCTAAATAAAATAATAATACGAAGAAAATGATGTATGATTCATGTCGCTGACATGGATCATCTTGAAAGAGTAATGCATTAAAGACATCGCTCGGTGACTTTGTCAATTATTAAATTTGCGACTCTGATAGGGCTAGACATTCAACGGTTAAAAGAGGAGTTCCTATGGCCACCTACCAACACCATTCACAAATTAGCACCATGGTACCGTATTATTACCGACACAGATAGATCATGAATCATGACCTATGGAGCTGAAATTTGGACACTCACTGTGGGACTAGTCCACAAATTTAAGGTCGCTCAGCGAGCTATGGAGAGAGCTATGCTCGGGGTTTCTCTGAAGGATAAAATTCTTAATAAAGTTATCCGACAGAGAACCAAAGTAGTCGACATAGCTCAAAGAATAAGCAAGCTGAAGTGGGAACGGGCTGGCCACATTCCCCGAAGAACCGATGACCGCTGGAGTGGACAAGTTATTGAGACCACGTTTTGGCAAACGTAGTGTAGGACGCCCTGCAGCCATGTGGAAAGACGACCTGCGGAAGACGGCTAGCAGTAACTGGATACTCTGCTGAAGACCGAGCTCTGTGACGTACTTTAGGTGAGGCCTATGTCCAACAGTGGACGAATGTGTGCTGATGATGATGTGGTATGTCACATTTCAACTCGACCATTCAAGGTGCCATCAGAGGTTTGAGTAATGTATTAACTATATATTATTAAAAAAAATGAACCAACGTTTCCACCTGCTCATAAAGCATTATGAATTGGCAAAACGTACTGACTACAAATCAATTGTCAAATTGATAGACTGTAGACAAAATATTATACTAAAAACCAAACCTGTAAACACTCTTTATATCACTAATAAAACTACTGATGGGCATTAACTTAAAAATTACTTAACATTTAAGTCCTAGTAATTATTCAAAACAAAAATACTTATCTGTTGCATAATGAGAAGTAATCTAAATATGAGTTTATGTACGTCTACTGCTACTACGAGTGTATGGAAGTCTATAATAATATCAAACAAGTGTTTTATTATATAATTTTGTGCAATTGTATATAACGTACATCTTATTAATAAATTCAAAATCGTAGGGTGTTAGGGAAGCTGTTGATAAACTATCAATATAATCCAATTATATCATTTAAATTTTCCAATTTTAGAGTATAATATACTCTTCGATATTATAGAAGGTTTTTTTGCCACGAATTGTCAACAGACGCGGGTTCGGATCCCGAGCGAGTATGTAGAACTTTCTCACTAAAATTGCAAAATTTGGTTTCACTGAGCAGGCGTTAGTGGTCCAAAAACCATATAAAAATATTGTTTCTAAGTTTAATAACTACATACATTTGAGATAGTCGTCGTAGTCCAGTACTGAACATTTTCCCACGATGCCCACCAGAGGGCTAGTGTCGTGCATGGTCGTCAACAGCACCTCTTGTTTGTAGAAAGGCTGTAAAGAATGTGCAAACGTAAAAATATTGCTTGGTTTAAATTGTACAATGCAGCAAGCTTTGTGAAATCAAGAATTGGCTGAAACTTCCACTGCTGAACATACGCCTGCCCATAATATTTTCAAAAGGACCGGTTGAAAGCGATTTGCATCCAACATCGTCTTGCGACCTTCGTCGTGTCGCCTTGAGATCACTATAACATTATTTATTTTAACATAAAAAAATTAACTAAAAATTTCGTACACTAAGAAAAACCGTGAAAATAAATACGTGATATGAAATGCAAGAAAAAACCTACAACTCAGCGACTAACATGCAGTTCAAATAACAAACTACCTACTTACTAATGCAATCTTATTATTACATACAAATAGGTTTTATTAAAATGTTAGTTTTTTTTACCTTAGTAATGATGTTCACAACTTCATTCGGAAAAATGAGGAACGGTCCACGGAAGTAACATTTGTTGCTGAAACAAAATATTTGAAATTAAATATTTAAAATAATACTATGATCGTTAAACTAATGCGTGATTACAGTGTATACATAAGTATATTATATGTAATGACAAAGAGCATTGTATAATTAATAATAAATAATTTCAATTATTTATTTATTTTACAATTATATAATTATTGAAAAATTAATAAATGAAGGTGAACTCACTCGCCAGTCTCCCATATAGTATCCACTTGCGCTATCATCTGCTTCCCGCCGTCAGTCGCGACGTACACATAGTCGCCGGTCTTGATCACTCCGGAGCAAACTGTATTGTACTGTTCGTAGTAAGTGTTCTCGTCGTCTGTGCCGAGCGGGTTATACATTACGACGTCCTGAGAACAGAAACAATTACAATTAGGTATTAGTCAAAATCATATCATTTATTCTGTATAGGCCTACGGGGGCACTTACAAATTGTCATTTAACATTTTTTATTTCATAGTATTACTTTTTAAAGCACTAACGCCTGCTTTAGCGATCTCAAACATTGAAATTTATAGAGAGAAAAATACCATCCTCGGACGGGATTCGAACCCGCGTCTTCTGACTCTCCGTGTCAGACGCCATTGACCAACTAGGCCACCGAGAATCTGGTCCGAGCATCGAATTTTAACTCTCTATTTGACTAACCGTCTTGCATATTTTTTATTTCTTAACAACCGGATCGGAAAGCGACCACGACTGAGAAGTTCCGGCAAGATACTCAGCGGGCTTGTCTTTTTACATATATTTTTAATCGCCACATACCTAATATAATTTTAGTATTAGTATTAGGTGGCACAGCAACTGTTTGGGTAAAATAATGTAAAAGATTATCGCCACTTTCCTAAATAAATAGGTACAAATTCGGTCATTTTTTTCAAGTTTGCTGGTAATTAGATAAATGGAATCTATTAATATCACTCTAACATAATGTTATGTACCATTTTAAATGTTATTACTAACAATAAAGTGTTTTTTTTTATAATTAAAAAACTCGAGTTTGACCACATTTTAACTTTATGGTCAGACGCGGTCGAAGGTTATTAGAATCGCAGCTCTCAATGTCAACTCCCGGAATCACCGTTAGGTGCGTGGGTTGAGTTCCACCCAATCACAGGTCACAGATGACAACTTTGCAAAAATAGGATATACGAAGCATCATCATCAAACATCTCTCACAGTAATTTTTGGTAGCACTCTGTGCCTTTATAATAATTTTGTTAGACAAAATAATGCGTCTTACCGGTCGTTCCTTCTCTTGGACATTCTCCAAAACTTCTAGTTCTGCGAGTTCATCCTTGTGCTTCTCTACCCGTTCACGGAACACTGATACAGTCCTATTAGGCTCCAATGGTACCTAAAAGAATCAATTGGTAATTAATATATAATTTCTGTTCTACTACTTTTTTACCTAAATTAAAACGTAGTTATTAATGAAACTGTTGGATAATGTCTTTTTATGTTATTAGGAGATGGTACAAGCATTACTGGAACCAGCTTCATTGTATTATTGTCTATTAATTTTAAAAATATATCGTATAATACATGACCAATTTGACTTCGAAAGAGCACTTTTTCCCTACCATTAATGTTATTGTACGACAGTCATACCACGCGTATTAAACCGCAGAGCGCTGATAGTTAATGGTTGTTAGTAATTTTTAAACTTACGCGATTTGAACACATAGTTATATTATATTAACGGGGCTTTATTACTAACGCGATTAAGCCCCGTTAATATAATATAACTTAATGGTTGTTGTTTCTCGAATCTGCCGTGCGAGCCAAGATCTCACGATAAACTTTACGAGACGATAAACTGGCTTTTATCACCTATCTTACCTTGTCTCTCTCACGGGTCTAGCTGCGATAGCTATACCGCGGGCAGTCTTTTACCGATAATTTTATCCTATCAACATTCTACGCTCGCACCGCTGGGTTAAGTGATGCGAGCTAACAGTTTTTTTAACAATCCCACGGGAACTTATTCATTTAGCGAGATCAAAAGTATCTTATATGTTGACCAGGTATATAAGCTATCACCTTGTAAAATTACATTTAAATCTGTCCAGTCGTTTCGGAGATTAGCCCGTACAAACAAACAGAGACACTTAAGAAATTAAAAAAAAAATTACATTAGTTCGATTTCACTCCTTACATCTCCCTGACTCGGTTGTTAGCATTTTTTTTTATTGTACAGAAATTCGACCTCTACACCTTTATTATATGTATGTATAGATGACGAACATCCAAGACCCAAGAACAAATATGTGTGCTCATCACACAACTAAGTATTTGCCCCGAAGTATTGTACATGAACTCACCTCTCTAGGCACGAGTGTATCTCTGTCGCCACCCTCCCATACCTTGATCTTCTTGAACCAACGGTGCTTAGTGTGGTAACGACTTTCGCACACGTACACGTCCTTGTCCGGAAGACCTGTATCGCAATAACATTAATGTTTATGTATGCATAACAAGCATGATTGGTACAAACATTGTATAGTAGTTATATATGACATTGCCGATATTTAATACCGGCTGGTGTGGGCTACGAATAAATAATACTCATTATATATTCGTGTGATGTGATATATTTCATTCTAGTTCGAAATTCCAATAAATCTTATAAATCGGCTAGGATTGTTTGCTGTGCATTTGTTTTTCTGCCTTTCTGTTTTGCTTTTAGTTTCTGTGGCGACGTTAATAAATTCTTTTGTATATGAAACGGCAATTTAATAGGTAAATAGATCTAATATTATAACATGTATTTTTTGACGATTAGGCTTGAACTTTCGGTAAAATCTATATTAAATTAATATAAGTTAATTTATTTCAGGTACCAACGACCCATATACACTAAGATTTACACATATAAAGGCTCAGACAAAATAAAAAAGGTCAAGACATAATGTTATCAATCAATCAATCAATGAAATTTATTTATATTCAGGTAATTTATAATCATAATCATTTATATTAAATAATTATTAAAAATTAATTACAATAAATTACAAATGATAAAAAAAAACACAAATAATATAAAAAATAACTAATAATAAAATGTCATATCAGTAATAAATAAGTCATGTCAAAATTAATACTACAGTTAATGTCAGTCCAGTTCAATCATACCTTCTCTCCGGCATACTTTTCTGGTTATGAACAGAGAAGGGAGGCCAGTTTTCTAAACTACATGTGTGTGCATCGGTGCTGCCATGATAGTTAAATATTATGTGTATATATTTAAATGTGTTGCTACCACGCGCCGCTATAGTTCGACTGACGAGTGAAGGCGTAGTTTCGTTATACGTGTTGTGTGTAATTATGTATGGACACATTGAGGCGTAGTTAACCGGCCTCACTTCCCTGTTCACAACATTCTGTATTGACTTTTTTATTTTGTCTGTGTATAAAGGCAACATGATGAAATCTACAATGGTGGTAGAGTAATTTTTGATGCCCGCCTGTTTAGCTACCAAACCTATAGCTAACACTTAACAGTATGTTCTGTCAGCTGTCCTTGAGAACCAATCACTATTTTAGATTTATTGCGATACCACCTTCGACTGCATCATCACTGACCGTCAACATAGATTTAGGCTACGTTCCGGAAAGCGCCGAAATCACTCGCGGTGTTAGCACACCCATTCCCTTACAAGCCTGCGATCATCATGGGCGATGAGCGAACTCGATACGACATCGATGACGTCACAGTAAACGCTCACACCGCGACCACAACGCTCGCGTATCGAAGGTGGTATCGCATATGATACGTGGTCTTTGCGAGCTGTCACTGTCAACCAAAGGGAACGGCAAACCGGGACGCGACAGTTGTGAGCGTTGACGGCGCTTACCGGAACAAACTCCTAATCTATCAATTAGGAAAGTGCTATATTTTCACTATAGTACTACTGTACTTACGTCCTTTTTTTCCTGCAGTATAGGTTAGCATGAAATAAAATAATATGCAAATATAAATACAAGATACCATAATAATATAAATTTATACTATATATATAATAATTTAACTATTATTTATACTACCGCCATATTATATAACGTAGACTAAAGATAGTCGCGAGTTTAAACCATGGTTTTAAACTTACGTTGCACGTGATATTTCATAACTTAATGACTCAGTCTGTTCCAGGCATAGGTTACCGTTTAACATCAGGTGGGAATCGTGCTTTGTTATTTTTTTTTTTTCAATTATACTACTCTCCACATACATAAATTGTAAAGAGTTAAAAAAATGCACGGACCCTGGAGTCTGTGGAGAGTAGTAATTGAAAAAAAATTACAAAGCACGATGTCCACCCGATGTTAAATGGTAACCTATGCCTGGAACAGGTGCATTTCACCTGACCCTGAGTCATTAAGTTATGAAATATCCCGTGTAACTTATTCGGTTATAGCAATAAATATCTGTATCTGTAGACTATTGATAAGCGATAGGTTAATAAAAATAGGTTCCACAAATTAGTTCTTATCTACTTTGAGAGCAGTAGAACTCTCAATGAATGAGTTAGTCCGAGAAAGTACTGCCACCAAACCGATTCCTACCGCTAAGCTGTAATGTTCGCAATACTGTGTTATGGTTTGAAGAGAATGGGTACCAGCGAAATTACACGCATATGGCATTTAAGAACTCGCTGCCTCAAATCAAGGTTAGGGGCGCACTGCATTTCGTCACTTGTGAGGAAATGCATCTGTTCTAAGCAGAGTGAGTCTCAAGCTTGTTTCGTCTCCATTAAGAGAGTAATTTTTAATAACATTAAATAAATACTTCGCACTGGTTTTTTTTCCATCTGAATTCTGTTTAGGGACTTTTATCTTTTGACATGTCAGTCCCATCGTACCCCTTACTTAAATAAAGACTTTTTTACTGAGTGCAAAATATTGAACGGGATGGTTTGGAATTGATACCTTGTCATGATAGTGAGAAAAAAAAGACTTATTTGTTATTATTATGAACCCATATTTACCGCTCCACAACAACGAGCCACAGTGCGACTGAACGCACGACACGGCGCACCGCTACATCACAGAATGGATATCAGTAACTCAGCGAGACATACCTACCCACTTAGAATACGTACAACGACGTACGTTGACCGGCCCAGGCCCACCGTACGTTATAGGCAGTAGGTTCAGGCATAGACATCGGCTGTGTAAACATTACGTACACGAGTAGGTAGGTTCGTTGTACCTATTCTAAGTAGGTAGGTATGGCTCGCGTAGCTACAGTACTGTTGTCTATTCTGTAATGTAGCGGCGCCTTCGTGCGTTCAGTCACCCAATGGTAATTCGCTGCAGAGCAATGAATATAGAGTCAAAGTAAGATAAAAACATGTATTTTTTCTTTTACTATAACGACCAGTTATCGATTCCAAACCACACCATTCAATTTCGTGTACTAATTAACAAAGACCTTATATAATACACATATTTAGAAAATAACATATTCCACTTGTAACTTGTACCTTGTGGTCTAAACTTGAAGTATTCCTTGACGTTCATGACGTAACAATGTCCGACGACATGCTCCAGCGGAATAGTGCGGTGTTGGTCCGTTTTGAACACTTCTTGTTGCAAAAACTTGCGCGTACGCACGTGGAATGTTTCTTGCGGCCTGTGCACAACGGAAACAAATATATGGAACAAGGACGAATACTAGGGTAGAGCACATATGTATGGACTATTATTTGTTTTTAGTTTCGAAGTTCTAATAGGGGGGGATTTGTGTCTCATAATGAAATAAAAATAAGTGTAATTTTTTATTCCATTTAATGAATATCTTCTGCCTCCACAGTGACTTCAAAATTTTAAATTTTTATATAAAGTTTAAAGTCGTATAATGCGAATTATTGTTTCCTATTTAGTAGTAAGAAGGGATTAAATGATAGTTTAGACATTTATTAAAGTAATACTCTGACAAAGAACATGAAAATACTTAGAAGAATTACATTAATTATTAAGCTTGAAAATTATTTTTTGTATAAAATATAGGCATCACGTTCCGCGATTCCAACTTGGCTTTTATTGCACCTAATCGTAACTTTTTTGTGCACTGAGAAATGGAAGCTTCGGTCGTAATCTTCACAGCTCTCTCAACAGCTTGTGTATGGCAGGGAAGCCTTAAAAACAATGGTTTGCCCTCACCACCAGATTCGACAATTTCCTGAATTCCTTGGTCAGATAAATTTCTCAAAAGCGGCGCTTCGGTTAAGTGTTCCTGCCAGTTTATTAAATCAATATATGAAGTAGCATTAAAATTTATCAATGGCACTTGAAAAACTCTAGGTGTTAAAGGGTGATTCACACTGCGTGCCTTTAGTATGCGACGAGCAGCCAGCTCTCTAATATGCTTCCTCTCATCTGTTATCATCGCAAGAAGAATGCTTTCGGGATGCGCGAAATAGCCGTTTCTTTGGATAACCGATTCTATAATATTTCTTAAAGTTTCTGGCAGGTATCTGGAGGCCATAATAATGTTAAACAGATGACAGTGAGAATCTTTATATTAGTATAATGTGTGATACTCACGATAGTTTTCAAACTCTGATTTCATTTCATTTCAGCTATCCAGTGGTATAGTTTAATGTTGGGTGTATAGGATAGATTTAAAACTACAACGCTAAACTGTATCATTATCAATAGGTTTTTTGGATTGCCAGCGTATGTATGGTAGAAAATTAAAGACGTATTCATGTCAAAAAACATAGATAATATACTAGGAGTACATACCTATAGTAGACATTCCCGTATATCATCGGCACGCCCTCGTTGTTAGTCCACACACGTTCGATGTGCACTATGGGCGGATCCTTATGACCTTTCTCGGGCTGCACGTACACGAAATCGCCCTTGATAAATTGCGTTTGTTGCGTTGGCACGCCCCCTGGTGGCATTGAGTCATCTGTACTGGACCTAAAACCCAAGAGAAACCATTTAAAACTTTTAAAATAACACCGTCGCTACTGTGGATTTTAAATAAGTTGAACATAATACCCAATTATGGGCCTCATAAGTCATAAGCAAGCTGAAAGTCGCACAACGAGCTATGGAGATGGCTATGCTCGGGGTTTCTCTACGTGATTGAATCAAAAAAGTGGAGCTCCGTAGACGAACTAAAGTCAACGACATAGCCCAGAAGATAAGACAGTTGAAGTGGCAGTGGGCAGACCATATAGCACGCAGGACAGATGGCCGATGGGGCCGGTAGGTTCTGGAGTGGAGACCATGGACCGGCAATCGCAGCGTAGGTCATCCACCGATACGGTGGACTAGCGAACTCATAAAGGTGACAGGACGATGGATGCAGGCCGCTGCCAACCGGTCCGTTTGGAAAATTATGGGGGGGGCATATGTTCAGCAGTGGACGTCCTACGGCTGAGATGATGATGATGAATACCCAATATCTGCAGTAGTCGAATTCTAGATCTGCTTCGCGATAGAGCCCGGGACAGCGATATAACGAATACGGATCAGAAGGTTTTCAGAGCAAAATTATCTTATAGGTATTGTTCGTGGCTGAACCGCGACGTCACTACAATGAATGCGGCCCCCCGCTCGCCGCCCCCTGCTCGGCGGTCCATCGCCGAGCCTAGAGGCTAATCGGGCAAGCGCCTCGAAACAGTCACCTTTTCTGCGCCGCCGCGAGCGCACGGCTCGATCGGCATCCTGTTATCAGCTCCGCGCTGCCGCGTCACGACACGCCGGGATCCGCCCCCTTTTTGCCGGTGTCGACATACGTGTTCGCGAGTGCGCGTCGCCATTGTGCTCACGGGGCAAATAAACCCGAATTCCTACAAGTCACCCTTTTACCGCCGCTGAGAACGAACGTTAATAACCTCCGCGCTGCCGCGTCACGACACGCCGGGATCCGCCCCCTTCTTGCGCCGGCGCAAATACACGTGTTCGCGAGTGCGTGTCACCCTAGTGCTTCCAGGCAAGAACAGGCATCCAGAATCCTTCCGACGGTCATCAGCCCGCACGACCCAGAGGAAGAACCACATGGATCACCCGCATTCCTGTGAATACCTATCCTTTATTACCTAACGGCGTACACTTCCGTGCGCATCATATCTTCCCTTTATTACCTATCGACGTATGGAACCTCCGCACCAGGTATTTAGTCCCCTAACTACGATGTCCGTTGAAAAACGATGACTGGGAAGAAAGGTCAGGTGGCATATCCTCCGCAAATAAACATGCCACTGGTTTCAAGGATAGTCCTCTTTCAATATAAAATTACATGAAAGTAAAACGTTATCATCGCATCTATAATCAAAAATACCATAGATTTGAAATAAATATTAATAATAAAGCACGCAAAGTAGAATAAGTTAAGTTTATGAATAAAATAATGTAGTTGTATAACCTATGGAAAACATAATTAAAACAATATGTGATATGCAATTGTACCTACTGCAGGGCAATTTAGCATGACTCCTGCTTGTAGTTGCATGACCATTTCAAATCGGTCATTCGGTAACAAGGACAACTTGCATACAGAGTATGAACAAACTATACTTAGCGAACTATCAAAGTAACAAATCACATAAATATGCTATAAGATTTCAAAAATCTTGCAAGAAATCTGTCTAAATCAAGATTTTTACAGCAATTAATTTAATTTAATGTTGTTCGAGCTGTGTAGTATAAACAGATATTGTTTGCGTATATTTAATTTATTTATTTATTTACAATTACAATGGTGAACTTACAGCTAAGGCCAAAACATTCAAATATTCGAATAAGTTTGTAATTTGTATATATTTGTATATTTAATATTTTTTTGAATTTCGGACGGAGGAATTTTCCACCGGGAGCTAGAAGCGTTTTTCTAGTATAGTTGCACATACCTTCAACGTTTTTTTGATAATATTTTAATATTAATGAGTACGTACACCAGATAGAAAACCCTCATAGTCCAATCAATGAGGGGTTTGACTGTAGCAATAATTCCTCTGTCGCTGACACTTCGCCGTATGATAAGGTATTGTTTATAGATTACGATTGACATATAAAAAAAAACTAAATTAAGTTGTTTATCTTTTTTTAATAAAAAGAAACCATAATGGTGTGGTAGGAATGTATTTTTTTGGATAATTGTGAAAAGCTGTACATTTTAAGAAATAAAAAATAAAATTTGATGGAAGAATTTTTCTGAACAAGTTTTGATGCAATATAGGTTTTTTTTAAATGTCTGCATCTTCGACATCAAAAAATTCCTGGATTCCGCAAACTTATACATATTTATATAAATTAACATTCGGAATTCAAGAATTTCGGACGGAGGAATTTTCCACCGGGAGCTAGAATTGTTTTTTCATCCCATCTATTCGAAAAGGACGACTTGGTTCGCCTTTATGTGCACCCAAAGGTGGTGTTTTCTATAAGAAAGTTTTAGCGGGCAGTAATGAGTTTTTAATCCTCTTTATAAGTGCGCCGCAATTATCTTTGCCGCGCACTTTTTGAATTTGGAACATCTTAGTGTTCAGCACCAAAGAAATCGAACGCAAATATTGTTTGAATAAAGACTGGCTGGTACGACGGCCCATAGTCACGCCGCCGGATGAATGAAAAAAAAAACAAATGAAAAAAGCGCGAACTACAGCCCGCGTTTCAATTTTCACGGATTGTTAGAAATTCATTGTTTTGTTTTGTTTTGAAAAACGAGTTCTTCAAGTGACAGTGAAAGTATAGAATTAACTCCTGAAAGCATTAGAACTGACGCAAGAAATGTGATGGATAATCTATTACCTGCAAAATCCCGGGAGAAATATATGAAAGCCTATGGTAATTTTATTGAATGGAGAAATGCAAGAAGCGCCAAGAATTTTTCAGAATCTGTGTTTTTGGCCTACTTCCAGTACTTAGCCAAAACTAAACAACCTTCCACTCTTTGGAGTACATACTCAATGCTAAAATCAACAGTCAGTTCTAATAACGATGTAAAACTGGACACATATTCGAAATTAATAGCGTACCTGAAGAGGATGTCTGATGGATTTAAACCTAAAAAATCCAAAGTGTTCTCAGTCAAAAACGTGGAGACTTTCCTTAATGAGGCACCCGACAAAGTCTTTCTTGCCGTAAAAGTAAGTAGGTAACTATGTTTACGGTGGATTAGTAAAATATAATCATAGTGTATAAAAATGCACATTTTATTGTAACCTGTACTTTGATAGATACTTGTCTTATTCACATTCGGTTTTGTTACAGGTGGCTTTAATTTTCGGATTACATGGAGCTTGTCGTGGCAATGAACTTTTAAAAATAACTGTTGATGATGTCGAAAATCACTCGGATGATTTACTGTTAGTAAAGCTGACCGATACAAAAACCAAAATTGACCGATCCTTCGTAATACGAGGAGAATACAAAACTATTGTACAGAAATACCTGGACCTGCGTCCTGCTGCTATGAAGACCAATCGGTTTTTCATCCGTTATCAAAATGGCAAGTGCTTCAAACAAGTGATGGGAAAAAATAAAATTTCTAACATGCCACAAGAAATTGCTACTTATTTGAAGTTACCAGATATCAAACTGTATACAGGACATTGTTTTCGTCGTACTTCTGCTACCCTTTTGGCAGATACTGGAGCGGACTTAACTGTTCTCAAGCGACATGGAGGATGGAAATCGAGTGTTGTAGCAGAAGGGTATATAGAAGATTCCATTGAGAACAAGGCGAAAACATCTGAACGCATCGTGGAAAACATTAAATTGCAACCTTAAGTTAATCCATCCATACCACTGTCGCCGCGCCTATCTACATCCAAACAACGAGATTCACCGTCACATTTTCCTCAAAATGATCCAGATTCGGACATTTCAAACACGCAGAATATAAAATCTACAACAATCTCTATTCCTAATAAAACTGTAACAATAAATTTTCATAATTGCGAAAATGTCTCAAATGTAAATATAAGTTTTTAGTTGTTTTAATAAAGTATTTTTTGTTTTTTTTTTACTATTTAATTTCAATTTAGTTGTTACTCTATGTTTTATTAAATAATAATATTACAATAAAATATGAGGCGCTTTTATTTTCTCATAGTGGGTGATGAAAAGTAGAGTGTATCACTCGGGAGCAAAATATATTTTTGGCTCGGGCGACGTACTTTGAATCCCTCGCTACGTTCAGGATTCTACTAAAGAATCCCTCGCTACGCTCGGGATTCTACTCTAGAATCCCTCACTTCGCTCTGGATTCAAAAAAGCGCCCTCGCCGTAAAAATATTATTTTGCTCCCTTATGATACAATCTACTATTCTAGTATAGTTGCACATACCTACCTTCAAGGGTTTTTGGACAATATTTTAATCGTAATCTATAGCCATTACTTTATCACACTGCAAAGTTTCAGCGACAGAGGAATTATTGTCAGGGTGTACATACAATTAATTTCCTAGTGCATCGGACTACCCATTTTTTCCAACTCACCTAGTTTCTTCTTCTTCCTCATTCTCCTGCAGTAATTTACACTGTTTCACCAACTCCACACTGGTGGTGATGGTATCCCGTGTGAAGGAAAGCGCCGGCGACTGAAGTGTGTTGGCGCACAGTAGGTCGCGTTGTTCGATGAAGTATGATTGTAGTTCGACCGAGTCTTCGAATATTTGACTGTCAGTCCGCGACAGACGGCGGGCTCTGGAATAGAGACATGCATATTATATCATATCTTTAAATATAGCGTCAAAATCTACTGTAAAGTAAGGTTTTTATCTTACACATTGATATAAACGCTCATCAGAGGAGCTTCATTAAAATGAATGAATAAATCATAATTATATTCCAAGTAAGATATCTCTTTTGTACTCGATTTTGGTCGCTATGGTCGAATTCCAAATTAAGTATTATGAACGAACGTAAAGGTTAACAAAGGCGCGATAACGTAGACCCCCGATGTAAAGTCACCAGTACAACTAATCCATGGATTACGTCACCACGCTACGAACTGATCAGTTCTGTCAAAAATTACAGTTATGCCCGTTTTCACCAGCATTTTAGGTGACACCTAAACCAGTTAAGCAACACTTAGTAGTACTAAAATGATACCACAAAACACCAACATATTAGGTGAAAACGGGCATTAGTCTATGTGCGCGTGTGTAACTTTTATTTATCGCGGCAAAACTAAAGTTTTGTACCCTGTTTTTAATCATATTTTCATAGTTCATAATATTCCATAACGTCTTATTAAATATCTTGTAAGAAGCGATAACGATTCACTGCACTGTCAAATCGCCGTCACCAACGTGAGCGTAATTTCAACCCATTCCGAATGGGCAAAAGATCTAATCTGTCAAAAGCGAGTAGTTAAATGGGAATGAACAGTGATAATATCGCCAAAATCGGTGTTCACTTGGAAAGCAGGGCTTATACCATGTCGTGAGCAACGTGAGCGTGTGAACGTAAATATTTAACTACCACGACAAAGCCACGACAAGCGAATATTTGATTTCTTACCTTTCAAAAACAGCGAACATATCTTGTTGGAAGTGGTCCAACCGCTTGTATAGCCCTTTGTCCAACCGCCGCTTGACAAGGTCCAGTGATATCGCGCGCACTTTCTCCCCGTTCGTTGCTTCGTCGTGCTCAGGCAGTTCTGCCATACTGTCTGAATAGCATCTGAAATAAGACCTTAATCAAAAACTGACGTCTACTGACCGTTTTCCAACACAGCATTTTACAAATGCGATACATTAAAAGAAAATAAAATTAATTATACAATGAAACTCACTCACTTAAGGAGACACGATCAAAAACGTAATGATTCGCCATTAATAGTCTCATAATAGACAGCATTAGTTAAGGAGTAACGAATACTTTACTACACATTTTCTCGTCTTTCGAACGTCTGAGATATAATTAGCATGGTTTTGGCACCAAAACAAGTTAATAGCGTACTGAGAAGATCCTTGCTTTTCCTGCACATAATGAATGTATACTATATATGTAGAGAAATAAAATTGTGAGATAGTCACACAGCATGACTTCTGGTATTGCTCCGTGGGCAGCAAAGATCCGTCACGAGTATGCTGACATGGCTACGACCAATGTAGCTTAAAGTCCTTAAATAATTTATTTTCAAAAAGTATTTACCTGCCCTCTTCATCTTGATGATTGTAGACAGTTGTGAACAAGTTTAGCAGCAACTCTTGTACTGCTGCGGCGACGTCCGGGACCGCATCGTCGTCTTCACGGCTGTACGATACATAAATAAACATGTTTCAAAAAGCTTTGAAAAAGAATTTGCTGAAGCGGCACCGACAAGACCTGCGCCTATTAGTAGGCCTTATCACAGGTCACTGGAACCTCTGGGCCTCAACCTGGACGGACGGTGGGCTTTTGGAGGCCACTTTTCCCGACTGGCCCCAAGAGTTGTTGGAGCCGCAGCCGCCTTAGGTAGGCTGCTGCCCAACGTGGGTGGGCCGAACGCCAACTGCCGTCGGCTATACTCTGGAGTGATCCGGAGTATGGCCCTGTACGGAGCACCAGTTTGGGTGGACGCTCTCAGCCGCCAGAACAAGGCCCTGCTGCGACGTCCGCAGCGGGTTATCGCGACGAGGGCGATACGCGGATACCGGACGGTGTCCTGGACGGCGGCGTGCGTGTTGGCCGGTGATCCTCCTTGGGAACTTCAAGCAGAGATCCTCGCCGAAGTGTACCACTTTGTTGCGGCGAGGAGATCGCGGGGTGACCCCCCAGCGTGGGAAGAGGTGACACGCATGCGGTTGCAAGCGCGGGCCGCCCTGTTGCAGCGGTGGACGGAAGACCTGGCTCCACCAGTCCCTGGGCAGTGGACGGTGGAGGCCATCCGCCCGGTCCTTCGGGGGTGGGTGAAGCGACGTTTCGGGTCGCTAACTTTCCGATTGGTGCAGGTGCTTTCCGGGCATGGTTGTTTCGGAAAGTACGTGCACCAAATCGCAAGGCGGGAGGCGACCCCAGCCTGTCACGAATGCGGGGCGCCGGAGGATACGGCGCTCCACACGCTGGAAGTGTGTGCTGCATGGGGCCCGCAGCGGCACACACTCTCAGCGATAATCGGCGGAGATCTTTCGCTGCCGAGCGTGGTTAACTCGATGCTCGGCAGCGAGAGATCGTGGCAGGCGGTGGCCACCTTCTGCGAAGCAGTGATAGCGCAGAAGGAAGCCGCGGAGCGGGTTAGGGAGAATGACGTTCGAGCTGACCCACTCCGGCACAGACGAACGGGGGTACGGAGGAGGCAGTTTGCTCGCCTCCTCCCTCCTCCGTAGTGGGGTCACTGGTGAAGAGTCGGGGGACTCTTCGTCGGCTTGCACGACCCCACACGTCTGAGGAGTGCCCTTGGTGAGCAAGGGCACCCCTTCACAGGCGCTGAGGCCCGGTTAAGATCAATCCGGGCCTACCGCTGGGGCGAGATTGTGAATGCCAGCGCAACCCAATCTCGCACCATCTGGCGGAGGACTGCTCACGGGGGGGTTTTAGTGGGTCTGAGCCCCACATACCCCCTTCCGTCTACCCCCGTAGCGGAAGGGAAGTGGACAGCATTTCCCCCTCAAAAAAAAAAAAAAAAAAAAAAAAAAAAGGTCACTGGAACCTAAACTATCACCTGCACAAAACTGGTGCAACGTACAGTCCACTGTGCAGAGATTCTTTGAAGGAGGACGAGAACGTGAGGCACGTGCTGCTGGAGTGCACGGCTACGGAACAAAACCAGGCCACTTGAAGATCAGTATAGTTCTAGATCATCATGTTTAACATACCACCAATATCACTGGAACAGTTGTGCCAGCCACCCAGAGCCATACTCCGTTATTTTGAGGAGTTGGGATGGCTAGGGTAGCTGGCGGGGGCAATGCACAATACACCCCAAGCGGGACGTCACAAGACATATCGCCCCATTTTCAATAAGAAAAAGGTAAAAAAAAAAATGAAAAATTTTCGAGCATTCGGATTGTAAAAATATATTTAATTTTACTATTAAAGTTATAAACATACTAATTATTACAATATAACAATATTACCGTCACAATTAAGTAAGGTTGCCAACTGGTAGAGTTTTTCTAGGCTAGGTTATTTCATTTTAGGTTAGTGTTCTATTATATTTTGTGGTATATCTATGGTCAATTAAATTAATATGTAATTTTTAAGACAATTTGTCGATGGCCCATATGATTTTTGCATGCCACTTGATCGAAATTCACTGGAAGCGGTAAAAAGGGTTGGTCATCGATCCCCACCTCGGCCTTGCGCTTTCGGTGAAGATAACATCGTGATGAAATCCACAGAATGGTGGCATACATGGCACGTCTGGTGTCCGCCGTAGCGTGAAAAAGCATCCGTCAGGTCATCATAAGGGTGGCGATTAGTGCAGCTTACGGCTGCACTAATGGTCATTGCTTCTTGATTCCATCTTCGCTTTCCATCAGGCGAGAGCGAGTCACTTTGATGAACCATTATAAAAAAAGCTGGCTACTATCCCATTGAAAATCTGTTGATAATCAGCTAATAGTGTTTTTCGGCAGCTGTCCTTGGGAGCCAATTACTACTTACAGCCAATACCTTCGACCGCATCATCACTCTACAAAGTACTAGTTGTTTCATCACAATCTAACTTAATAGCATACAGATTGCGTTCTGGACAGATGCCTCTAACTAACTTTAAACATAATAATGAAAATAGCAGATTACGCCAATTGTGACTTGAGGCGGGAGTTGTTGAGTTGGGAGTGTTCGAAGATATCTATCATCTTGTAATGGAGTGTAGTCAGAGTGTTGACTTGAGACTCAATATATTAACGTTGCTGAATCTTGGCCAGCCTAATGTGGGTCTACTCCAGAGTCTCCTAGCTAAAGCTGGTGCAGCTAGGTTTCTCTTTTATGGCATCTACAAGCTGTCCAGTCCATGGAGAAAAACTGGTATCTGACAACAATATGTGTAACACATATCTAATAGTCCATGGGATTGACGTAATCAATGTGTAACTCGTCCCAAAAAATAAATAAGAATGTTAAAAACTAGCCTATCAAGTGTGAAAAATAATTGAGATATTATTTAATAATGAGTACCAAATCCAATATTTTTATTAGAGCTTCTACAACACTTACCTCAGCATTTGCTTAGTCTGGAGACACACCCGGTGCAAGATTAACGCGTCCTTGTAAATCTGAGAATCAGGTTCGTTGTATTTGCAAGCGTTGTCGAACATCAGTATAAAGTCAGACGCGAGCTCGTTCACAGCTTGATAAACATTGTTCTTTAATTTTTGAGCTATCTTCTCCATGTCTATAGGATTCTTTATCAGTTCGTAGTAGTCCGGGTATTCCGTTTTGGAGGGAAGCTTCATGAATATTAACGCCAGTTGACGATTGACTGTTGACAAGACGTGAAAAATGTATGTGTTGACTAAACTGTTGAGAAGTGCTCGCAGCGCAGCTTGACTTGGCGATCTTAACCGATCAACAAGTTAAGCAACGCTTGCTGTGGTCAGGAGTTGGATGGGTGACTAGCTAGTGGTATTATTAAACTGAGCGCTTCCGTGCTTTGGCGGGCACTTTTTTTACTTCATATCTACTCTCGACAGACTCCGGGGGTCTGTGCCATTTTTTAATTTATTCTTGAATGTTGAATAACTCCATCGTAGCATACAAAGGGAACATAGACTAAACCAAATAACTACAAATACAATTAAAAACAAAACTGTACAAAACTGAATAAGGTAATCATTAACACTCCGAGCACCGGTCTCTGCTAGCAGCACTCGTTCACGAGTTGGCGCGTGTGCCAGCCGTCGCCTTCCTCAACCACATTTGAGGGAAGATGGCGACCCGCCACACGACGCCAACGTCTGCCAACACATCTTCGTGAGCATGACTGCTCTGAATGCCAATGTCTACCCATTACAATATTACGGATCTACTGATTACGAATAGACACACACAGAGTGTGCAGATTATTCTGTCGTGTCGGGGCGCGCTCTGAAGTTATTTCGAGTCAATATAGTGGTGGCCTTTGGAGTAAACGCACGCGTCCATTAATCAGAAATACAATATTTTCCTCCAAATCGGATAGTGATAATGAAGAAAATCGTGCGTGTCTGCTAATGTTAACTTTACTTAAAAAGAAAAGAAAGAAGAGATAGAAGATATTGAGTTTATCCATTAAATGATCTGAGAGGGATTTCTTGTGGGATGTCTTTATACTAGTGAAATTTCATCAATATTTGAAGATGTAAACAATCTATATCTTGTGTATAAATAAACGCAATCGACTATATTGTAGCTAGTTAACGCGCCGTACTGCGTGAAATTTTCAAAAACATACTAGTGTGAAGTGTTTTGACGCGTCATACCCCCCACAACCGTTGTACGTCGATCTGAATTCACCGATCGCCGTCACGACAGAACGCGTCCCGACACATTGCACTTTAATAATACAATTCTAAATGTTTGTATACGTATACTTATGGCGCGTCACGACACACCCCAAAACAATAATATAATTCCGGCTTTATGATGATGATGATGTACAACTTTTTGTACGGCGACAGCTGTCTCTTTTGTTGTTCAACGTTTAATAGCTGTTAAATAATAAAATAAGCTGTAAATTTATCCCGCTGACTCGCGATTCGCCATATTTGGCCAATAATACAATAAATTTCGCAGAACCTCACACGTTGCAGGTGTGAGGTTAAGCTTCGACTTCTCTGATTTGATTTTTCTAAAACAATATTTCTATTTACAAAAACAAATCTTACCTTTAGGATCCCGGTAGTCTCTAATGGCATCATATAAAGTCCTTAACTTTTGTTCAAATGGTGACAGCTGCCTCGCTTTATTATTCGACTTAATAGGTTTCAATGGAGTTTTCTTATCGAGCGATAAGCTATTGATTTCCTTGAGTTTCTCGTTCATGAATCGTTCTAGAAGGTTCGCGTCTTCGTATATCATAGAGCCTTCTTCGTTGAACTGACGGCAATTGGAGAACATCAGCCGGAAATCTGAGACCATCTCTTCTACTGAAGCGTAGCGCTCGTGCTGGGGATACAATGAGATGTTTTTTTAATATTGTTAGGAGAACGAACAAGCACGCGGTGGACTTCCTGAGCAAAAGGTCCGGAGCAAAGGCCTAATTTCTTTTGAAAAATTCTGAGATTTAGTTGCAGTTTAGGAATGTTTTCTCAATCGAACTTAACAATTTAAGCAATTCATATTAATATCGTTTTTATACACTGCGTTTTTTTTAACTTATTTTGTTTAACTTTTGTTAAAGAGGTCTTCAAAATGTACTGTAATTGAATCCTGAGATTTCCTGAGAAGTGCATCGATGCACTACCTTCAGATGGCAGTCACCTATTACTACTTAATACAAGATGGAAGACATACGACGTCCGTCCTCGAGTAACATATCGGTCTCGTAATAAACCTCGTGTGACACTATTATAACCGTTGAGGAATAAAAATACTAAACAAAGCTAAGGAAGTTTAGTAAGGACATACACGAGTTGCCATATCCAGGAATCATTCCACGGGCCCAGGATAGGAACAACTGCCAAGCGGCAAAAGGTTACTGATTTATTACATTTTCCAACTTCTAAGCTAATCGATTGGTTCCCGCAACACTACTAAATGTTTTAAGTACACGTAAGTAGAGAAGTGGAGTCGCTCTTTTGAAAGTTTTAGGCTGGATACAGGATTTATCAGGCCTCAGGCTCACCAGGAACCATTTTATCATGTCGATTCATATAATAACGTGGCCCAAAGTGGCTTATATCAATTAAAAATAACGACGTCAAAATTACGAATAACTTCCATCTATACTATCACCCACCCACCTTGATATTATTCTCGATAGTGATCATGTCGATGGGCCTATCGATCACGTTATAGTACTCGGGGTAGAGTTTCTTGCTGGGTTTCTCCATGAACAGTAACATCGGTTGTCTTCCATCGGAACAGGTGAAGTCCACCAGCTGCTTGGAAACGTAGTGGAGTTTCTTCTTCAGGGGTAGATTGGATTTGACCGCGGGAGTGGTGGAGGGTGACGGACGGTCTGGCACTGGTAGCGGGTTGATGCGAGGTCTACCTGTAAAAAAATATATGCATTTTATTATATTGTAGTCATAAAGCTATTCATTGCCACAAAAAGAGACTCATTGAGCAGCATTGCTCTACACATGTTGATGTGTAGTAGGGTGTTGTTATACGTTAGGTGTTCAACGTTGTAAGTGATATAGTGAAAAACTAACGGCGGGATATAAGAAGAAATTATGAATAATTTTACAACGATATATACTTAAATTTGTAGATAATATTGATTATCGATACGATATATATACGATATCAAAAAAAATATTAAGTGACACTTCCGCTGGAAAAAGTTCTAATGGCTGCGATGCATTGTGCACCACCCCTCTTTCCTGCATAAATATGACAAAACAAACTGTTTTACCTAACTTTTTGTATAACTAAAGATCAGTTTATAAGGAACAAGAAATATATATACAAATAAATATATCTAAACACGAACTATTGCAGAAATAGGGGTAAAAGACGTCGAAAAGATTCATTTGAAACCATTCCTTACTATCTTATTTACTTTGCGAGGCCGGTGTTGGTTGTACCTGAGTGCACGCTTGTACTTCTGCCACAGTTGCTTCACTACTCTTTTGTTTATAATGTTGCTTGCAATTACTCAAATTGTCTACATCAAAATTGCACCCAGTTGAGGTATGGAACCTATATTGTTATCTCAGTTTTGAAAAGATTTCAGTTAACAATTATTACAGGTTCTAAAAAGTGGAAGGCGACCCGATTGACACATACTGGCATGGATTACAAAATAATGCGTATCCCTGCGGCAATGCTAACCACTGGTAAAATAAAAATACTGGTAAAACACTGGTAATAACACAAGACATGCCTTTCTGGGATGCCTGTTTTGTCGTAAAACATATAACATCATTATTTTACATACATGTAGGCATACACAGCGCTTGAGCTTACAAACATGTGAAGCTCAAGGCATGGCCAATCGATAAGCGATTCAGCGAAGCCTCTGTCTGTACTCGAGACGTCTCCTTAGGCCGTGATGAATGTTAGAATTTTCGAATGAAAATTATGTGGTAGGTTAGGTTAGTATGTGGTTGATGTTTTTTGAGTGAAGATGGATGGAAGTGATGTAAAGCCTGTTTTGTATGTGCTAACAGGTTCTGTTTCCGAGAATGCAGACGATAAAGAATCCGGAGTTGGGTCGTCATGAGCGTCCATGTTTTTGATTTACATTTTTTATTTATTACCTGCTGCTATATTTTAATGCAGCGCCATAAAAATCTTTATTGCTTTAGGTACTAAAAACTTCAGTTTACAAAAATAAAGGTAAAGAAGATGAAACAAATAACACTAGAGCAAATAACTAAAGTAATAATACAATTTGGAAGCCTTTGCATTGTTTGCTAAATTTACATAAATTCTAAGTTTAAATACTCACCCGCAACACCCGCACAACAGGCGTTTCTATGCAGGATAAACCTGTGCACATTCAACAACTTGCAATTTAGCTGGAAATTTTTAAATTATACCTTATAAACTAAGTAACCTAATACATCGTTCTTGACTACTTATAACATATCTTACAGCTATCATGCATTGATACTCCTCTTAGCGCCAGAGTTCTCAGCCAAAAGAGATGCGGTCACTGACGCATGCAAGGGAATAAATGCCGCATCATAAGTGTAGCATAGTACCCCAAAGACTACCCTAGGTAATTATACAAGCTTCTAACTATAGGTATCTTAAACTATTTTGTGACCTTTACAGCACAATTACACTCTGCATGCAAAAGTAACAAAACTTTACAAAATATACATCAGCTGAGTAACAGCAGGAGCAAACAGTTCCCGCCCTATCCTCTAGTATACGCAGTGTTACACGGGGAGAGGCTGCCCTATTCCAGAAATGTCCTTTAAGTCAATCAAACTCATGAATTGCGAATCAACCCATGAACCAAGTCCAGCGTACTCAAAATAATCATTATGCATATAGAAGAGAAGGGTCCGGCAACGGACAGCCGGGGCGGGTTCGCGGTCGTGTGCAAAATCTGTCCCGCGTTCCCGCCAAAAGCGGCACTGACGGAACACCCCGTGGTTTTGGTGGGTATACGGACTCCCACATAACCACCTACCTCCCCGTGGTGGGTGGTATCCATAAAGGATATCCACAAGAAAAAAAAAAACAGGGATCTCTAGTCAACAACAAACGCGGTGGCTAGGGCAGCCTGCTCAATGCAGCAGCTCAGGCAGCCGTTCAGCACAGCCCATGCTCGCAATCTTCACGGTGGATGTAGCACTCCACAGCGTGCTCACAGCCTCGCCCCAGCAGACGATGTGCGCAGCAAGATGCTCGCCTAGTACAATGCATCATTGTGGCAATGGAAGCAGCCATCGCCACAATGATGTATTATACCATGCGTGCATACTGTACGACCTCTCTCTCAGAAGGGTACCTTGTGAAATCACTGCGAATACATGTCATTAACACACACACATTCAATTAGTGCACATAACGTTTCATACAGGGTTCATACTGTCACAAATGTGTTGTATAAATCCTGGAGCATTGGAAATAATTAAACAGTAATAATTAAACAATAGTTGATATCAATGGAACAGACACTTTCTCTCTACTCTTAATCAGTTTTATTAGTATCCATCATTAAAATATTCGCGGTAAAGATGTTCCAAGGAGAGTGTATAGTATTCAGAATTACGCCATTCAAAACAAGACGGTCTCTGCACACCAAACAATATATATCGATCAAGATTGGAATCTTCACGTTGTAAGAATCGCCAAAAGACTCACCTGGTACGCTGGTTACCTGTAGCCACAGAAAGCTATGGAGTATGGCATCTATGTGCTGGAACTATCTGTACCCGTTATAAGGACGAGATGGCAGATAACCTACCCTCGGTCAATTTATGAAAACGAGCCTTCCTTTCCGGTTACATATAATTTCATATACCAGGAAAATGTTAAAATACCCACAAAAATTTAATAACGCAACATTTTGAACTCATTAAAATACACATCAGATGTCAGACGGTCCAAATCAACACGAGCTCAATCCCGCTTATGATTTAAGAAACAAACTGAGGCGGCATGCCACCTTGCCGAATATAGCGCAAACGGAACTCTATAAAAGTCGCTACCGTAAACAAGAAGTTCCGCTCACCGACACCAGAGAGCACTTGACAGGTAGTTGCCAGTGCAGTCGCCGAGGAAACGCAGCGCAGCAGCTCGGGCAGCCGCACAGCTCAGCTCATGCTCGCAATGTTCACGGTGGACGTAGCACTCCACAGCATGCTCACAGCCTCGCCCCAGCAGGCGATGTGCGCGGCAAGATGCTCGCCTAGTACAATGCATCATTGTGGCGATGGAAGCAGCCATCGCCACAATGATGTATTATACCATGCGTGCATACTATTATACTTACTTAACGAACTTACTTTATTAACGAAACTAAGAGTATCCATCATTAAAATATTCGCGGTAAAGATGTTCCAAGGAGGGTGTATAGTATTCAGAATTACGCCATTCAAAACAAGACGGTCTTTGCACACCAAACATTATAGATAGATCAAGATTGGAATCTTCACGTTGTAATAATCGCCAAGAAAGAAAGAAAGAAAGAAAGAAAGAAAAATGTTTATTGTGCACAAATTTCAATATGTAGGAACATGAGATACACGTAATTGAATATTGTCAAAGCTTACACAATGTTTATTTTTAAATACAGTGTCTAAAAGTTAGATTGTGCACAAAAGGAGTATGTTCAGCATAAAGCTACGAGTAGGTAAGTATATATGCCTACTACGTAGCGCTGGTTTTCAACACACTCCTTTGCTCAAATAAAAAATACATTATTTTTGGGGTAAGTAGTTAGAACATTTAAATATTATATACACGATATAACATACAAAATAATAAATAAATAAATCATCATGTTCACAATAGGTAGGTAGGTACAGGCTGTTCCTAGTTTATTAGTAATAACGAGAATATCATAATGTTTTCGATCATATCATTTAATATAGATACCTAACCTACTGTGAACATTCCACGGACACAGGACCTACATTTAAGGAGGTAGGTAATTATAAAACCATGATTATAAACAATAATTAAACGTTAATAGCCGGTTGAGTTAAAGTAGACATTTAAACGAAACAATGTTGCTTAGCAATTATTAAGTAGAATCTATCTACAATATCCCCGTACAACTTTATCGAAAATAAATAATTATTATTATATTAATAAGGCCAAAATACATTTAAAAATTATATTATTAAAAACATGCAAGTTTGAAATGAAGTACCTAATATGGAGTTACGAGGGTACATGGCTCAGTATCATAAACTTAATAAATAACATTTGTGTCACACAACTAGTGACAACATGTAGTATGGACATATATGATAAAAAAATAATTATATTACATAAGGATATTACATAATATCAGTGAGATTACATAAGCGACGTAATTATGTAGGTTTTTTTCTATAAAAGTAAAACTAAGTCTTCGTTTTACCAGAGCTTAGTAATAAAGCAGTATATAGCGGATGGTACTTAGGTATATTTATAATTATTAAACCAACACAACCTTACAATAAAATGTTAGCGATATCTTGTTCACATGTTATACGAAACACCTTATGTCCTTCTTTTTGCCTAATTAATATCCTTCCGTTCTTCGTCCAGAGATATTTCCAATTTAATCTCTTCTTCTCTTCCCTTACAGTATGGAATAGATTTTTGTTTTGTTTGGTTAGACGTTCAATGAAATATATTCGTTTCGGTGTGGCATCAGGCAGTCCAATATCAAGACTCACCTGGTACACTGGTTACCTGTAGCCACAGAAAGCTATGGAGTATGGCATCCATGTGCTGGAAGTATCTGTACCCGTTATAAGGACGATATGGCAGATAACCTACCCTCGATCAATTTATGAAAACGAGCCTTCCTTTCCGGTTACATATAATTTCATATACCAGGAAAATGTTAAAATACCCACAAAAATTTAATAACGCAACATTTTGAACTCATTAAAATACACATCAGATGTCAGACGGTCCAAATCAACACGAGCTCAATCCCGCTTATGATTTAAGAAACAAACTGAGGCGGCATGCCACCTTGCCGAATATAGCGCAAACGGAACTCTATAAAAGTCGCTACCGTAAACAAGAAGTTCCGCTCACCGACACCAGAGAGCACTTGACAGGTAGTTGCCAGTGCAGTCGCCGAGGAAACGCAGCGCAGCAGCTCGGGCAGCCGCACAGCTCAGCTCATGCTCGCAATGTTCACGGTGGACGTAGCACTCCACAGCATGCTCACAGCCTCGCCCCAGCAGGCGATGTGCGCGGCAAGATGCTCGCCTAGTACAATGCATCATTGTGGCGATGGAAGCAGCCATCGCCACAATGATGTATTATACCATGCGTGCATACTGTACGACCTCTCTCTCAGAAGGGTACCTTGTGAAATCACTGCTAATACATGTTATTAACACACACACATTCAATTAGTGCACATAACGTTTCATACAGGGTTCATACGGTCACAAATGTGTTGTATATCCTGGAGTATTGGAAACAATTAAACAGTAATAATTGAACAACAATTGAACAATAGTTGATATCAATGGAACAGACACTTACTCTATACTCTTAATCGGTTTTACTAACGAAACTAAGAGTATCCATCATTAAAATATTCGCGGTAAAGATGTTCCAAGGAGGGTGTATAGTATTCAGAATTACGCCATTCAAAACAAGACGGTCTCTGCACACCAAACATTATAGATAGATCAAGATTGGAATCTTCACGTTGTAATAATCGCCAAAAGACTCACCTGGTACACTGGTTACCTGTAGCCACAGAAAGCTATGGAGTATGGCATCCATGTGCTGGAAGTATCTGTACCCGTCATAAGGACGAGATGGCAGATAACCTACCCTCGATAAATTTATGAAAACGACCCTTCCTTTCCGGTTACATATAATTTCACATACCAGGAAAATGTTAAAATACCCACAAAAATTTAATAACGCAACATTTTGAACTCATTAAAATACACATCAGATGTCAGGCGGTCCAAATCAACACGAGCTCAATCCCGCTTCTGATTTAAGAAAAACAAACTGAGGCGGCATGCCACCTTGCCGAATATAGTGCAAACGGCACTCTACTAAAGTCGCTACCGTAGGCAAGAAGTTCCGCTCACCGACACCAGAGAGCACTTGACAGCTAGTTGCCAGGGCAGTCGCCGGGAAAACGCAGCGCAACAGCTCGGGCAGCCGCACAGCTCAGCTCATGATCGCAATCTTCACGGTGGACGTAGCACTCCACAGCATGCTCACAGACTCGCCCCAGCAGGCGATGTGCGTGGCAAGATGCTCGCCTAGTACAATGCATCATTGTGGCGATGGAAGCAGCCATCGCCACAATGATGTATTATACCATGCGTGCATACTATACGACCTCTCTCTCAGAAGGGTACCTTGTGAAATCACTGCGAATACATGTCGTTAACACACACACACATTCAATTAGTGCACATAACGTTTCATACAGGGTTCATACTGTCACAAATGTGTTGTATAAATCCTGGAGCATTAGAAATAATTAAACAGTAATAATTGAACAACAATTGAACAATAGTTGATATCAACGGAACAGACACTTACTCTATACTCTTAATCGGTTTTACTAACGAAACTAAGAGTATCCATCATTACAATATTCGCGGTAAAGATGTTCCAAGGAGAGTGTATAGTATTCAGAATTACGCCATTCAAAACAATACGGTCTCTGCACACCAAACATTACAGATCGATCAAGATTGGAATTTTCACGTTGTAAGAATCGCCAAAAGACTCACCTGGTACGCTGGTTACCTGTAGCCACAGAAAGCTATGGAATATGGCATCCATGTGCTGGAAGTATCTGTACCCGTTATAAGGACGAGATGGCAGATAACCTACCCTCGATCAATTTATGAAAACGACCCTTCCTTTCCGGAAACAAAGAATTTCATATACCAGGAAAATGTTAAAATACCCACAAAAATTTAATAACACAACATTTTGAACTCATTAAAATAGACATGAGATGTCAGACGGTCCAAATCAACACGAGCTCAATCCCGCTTCTGATTTAAGAAACATACTGAGGCAGCATGCCACCTTGCCGAATATAGCGCAAACGGCACTCTCCAAAAGTCGCTACCGTAGGAAAGAAGTTCCGCTCACCGACACCAGAGAGCACTTGACAGGTAGTAGCCAGTGCAGTCGCCGTGGAAACGCAGCGCAGCAGCTCGGGCAGCCGCACAGCTCAGCTCATGCTCGCAATCTTCACGGTGGACGTAGCACTTCACAGCATGCTCACAGACTCGCCCCAGCAGGCGATGTGCGTGGCAAGATGCTCGCCTAGTACAATGCATCATTGTGGCGATGGAAGCAGCCATCGCCACAATGATGTATTATACCATGCGTGCATACTGTACGACCTCTCTCTCAGAAGGGTACCCTGTGAAATCACTGCGAATACATGTCGTTAACACACACACATTCAATTAGTGCACATAACGTTTCATACAGGGTTCATACTGTCACAAATGTGTTGTATAAATCCTGGAGCATTGGAAACAATTAAACAGTAATAATTTTACAACAATTGAACAATAGTTGATATCAATGGAACAGACACTTACTCTCTACTCTTAATCGGTTTTATTGACGAAACTAAGAGTATCCATCATTAAAATATTCGCGGTAAAGATGTTCCAAGGAGAGTGTATAGTATTCAGAATTACGCCATTCAAAACAAGACGGTATCTGCTCACCAAACATTAAAGATCGATCAAGATTGGAATCTTCACGTTGTAAGAATCGCTAAAAACCTCACCTGATACGCTGGTTACCTGTAGCCACAGAAAGCTATGGAATAAGGCATCCATGTGCTGGAAGTATCTGTACCCGTTATAAGGACGAGATGGCAGATAACCTACCCTCGATCAATTTATCAAAACGACCCTTCCTTTCCGGAAACATAGAATTTCATATACCAGGAAAATGTTAAGATACCCACAAAAATTTAAAAACTCAACATTTTTAAACTCATTAAAATACACATCAGATGTCAGACGCTATAAATCAACACGAGCTCAATCCCGCTTCTGATTTAAGAAACAAACTGAGGCAGCATGCCACTTTGCCGAATATAGCGCGTACGGCACTCTCCAAAAGTCGCTACCGTAGGCAAGAAGTTCCGCTCACCGACACCAGAGAGCACTTGACAGCTAGTTGCCAGGGCAGTCGCCGTGAAAACGCAGCGCAGCAGCTCAAGCAGTCGCACAGCTCAGCTCATGCTCGCAATCTTCACGGTGGACGTAGCACTCCACAGCATGCTCACAGCCTCGCCCCAGCAGGCGATGTGCGCGGCAAGATGCTCGCCTAGTACAATGCATCATTGTGGCGATGGAAGCAGCCATCGCCACAATGATGTATTATACCATGCGTGCATACTGTACGACCTCTCTCTCAGAAGGGTACCTTGTGAAATCACTGCGAATACATGTCATTAACACACACACATTCAATTAGTGCACATAACGTTTCATACAGGGTTCATACTGTCACAAATGTGTTGTATAAATCCTGGAGCATTGGAAACAATTAAACAGTAATATTGGAACAATAGTTGATATCAATGGAACAGACACTTTCTCTCTACTCTTAATCTGTTTTAATAGTATCCATCACTAAAATATTCGCAGTGAAGATGTTCCAAGGAGAGTGTATAGTATTCAGAATTACGCCATTCAAAACAAGACGGTCTCTGCACATCAAACATTATAGATCGATCAAGATTGGAATCTTCACGTAGTAAGAATCGCCAAAGGACTCACCTGGTACGCTGGTTACCTGTAGCCACAGAAAGCTATGGAGTATGGCATCCATGTGCTGGAAGTATCTTTACCCCTTATAAGGACGAGATGGCAGATAACCTACACTCGATCAATTTATGAAAACGACCCTTCCTTTCCGGTTACATATAATTTCATATACCAGGAAAATGTTAAAATATACACGAAAAATTAATAACACAACATTTTGAACTCATTAAATTACACATCAGATGTCAGGCGGTCCAAATCAACACGAGCTCAATCCCGCTTCTGATTTAAAAAAAACAAACTGAGGCGGCATGCCACCTTGCCGAATATAGTGCAAACGGCACTCTACAAAAGTCGCTACCGTAGGCAAGAAGTTCCGCTCACCGACACCAGAGAGCACTTGACAGCAAGTTGCCAGGGCAGTCGCCGTGAAAACGCAGCGCAGCAGCTCGGGCAGCCGCACAGCTCAGCTCATGCTCGCAATCTTCACGGTGGACGTAGCACTTCACAGCATGCTCACAGACTCGCCCCAGCAGGCGATGTGCGTGGCAAGATGCTCGCCTAGTACAATGCATCATTGTGGCGATGGAAGCAGCCATCGCCACAATGATGTATTATACCATGCGTGCATACTGTACGACCTCTCTCTCAGAAGGGTACCCTGTGAAATCACTGCGAATACATGTCGTTAACACACACACATTCAATTAGTGCACATAACGTTTCATACAGGGTTCATACTGTCACAAATGTGTTGTATAAATCCTGGAGCATTGGAAACAATTAAACAGTAATAATTTTACAACAATTGAACAATAGTTGATATCAATGGAACAGACACTTACTCTCTACTCTTAATCGGTTTTATTGACGAAACTAAGAGTATCCATCATTAAAATATTCGCGGTAAAGATGTTCCAAGGAGAGTGTATAGTATTCAGAATTACGCCATTCAAAACAAGACGGTATCTGCTCACCAAACATTAAAGATCGATCAAGATTGGAATCTTCACGTTGTAAGAATCGCTAAAAACCTCACCTGATACGCTGGTTACCTGTAGCCACAGAAAGCTATGGAATAAGGCATCCATGTGCTGGAAGTATCTGTACCCGTTATAAGGACGAGATGGCAGATAACCTACCCTCGATCAATTTATCAAAACGACCCTTCCTTTCCGGAAACATAGAATTTCATATACCAGGAAAATGTTAAGATACCCACAAAAATTTAAAAACTCAACATTTTTAAACTCATTAAAATACACATCAGATGTCAGGCGGTCCAAATCAACACGAGCTCAATCCCGCTTCTGATTTAAGAAACAAACTGAGGCAGCATGCCACTTTGCCGAATATAGCGCGTACGGCACTCTCCAAAAGTCGCTACCGTAGGCAAGAAGTTCCGCTCACCGACACCAGAGAGCACTTGACAGCTAGTTGCCAGGGCAGTCGCCGTGAAAACGCAGCGCAGCAGCTCAAGCAGTCGCACAGCTCAGCTCATGCTCGCAATCTTCACGGTGGACGTAGCACTCCACAGCATGCTCACAGCCTCGCCCCAGCAGGCGATGTGCGCGGCAAGATGCTCGCCTAGTACAATGCATCATTGTGGCGATGGAAGCAGCCATCGCCACAATGATGTATTATACCATGCGTGCATACTGTACGACCTCTCTCTCAGAAGGGTACCTTGTGAAATCACTGCGAATACATGTCATTAACACACACACATTCAATTAGTGCACATAACGTTTCATACAGGGTTCATACTGTCACAAATGTGTTGTATAAATCCTGGAGCATTGGAAACAATTAAACAGTAATATTGGAACAATAGTTGATATCAATGGAACAGACACTTTCTCTCTACTCTTAATCTGTTTTAATAGTATCCATCACTAAAATATTCGCAGTGAAGATGTTCCAAGGAGAGTGTATAGTATTCAGAATTACGCCATTCAAAACAAGACGGTCTCTGCACATCAAACATTATAGATCGATCAAGATTGGAATCTTCACGTAGTAAGAATCGCCAAAGGACTCACCTGGTACGCTGGTTACAGTACTACCGACGGATCAATGCCGCTCGGAAGGTAGGTACAAAGACTGTTCGCGCAAGTACAGTTGTGTGAAAAAATTTGTTCACCGAAACGAGATATCAAGCACTAATTTTATGTTTAAAATGACAGGTTTTTTGTAATATATTATTATTCTTCAGTAAAATTGATAATAAATAATTACTAACTATACCTGTTCTAAATCCGCTTGAATTTCCCAGTCGTAAATATTTTGTTCCATCAATATTTAACAAAATAATATGAAACATAACATTTATGTACAATGCGTAAACTATTTTAATTATAATTGGTTTAATATATAGAGCCTAACTTCACATCTAAGATTATTTTTATTTGTCAATTAAGTTTTACCTTTTTTTCAAATATTATTGCTCTTTTCAATTAGAATTTGTTGAGTTCTTATTTTCCCTAATGAAAATTTAATTAATCTGTTATTGTGGCTAAACGACTACGATCTCCTTGAAAGTTTTTATATGTTTCTTAATTTCGACCATTCATGTGATTGAATTTCCTTTTCGGTTTTATAGACGTTATGTATGATGCGTTAAACTACATATTTATCAAAGTTTATCATGCCTGTAACAGGTTTTGAACGGAGTTTTATCTTGCCCGGAGTACGAAAAATGAGACAAACGCGCACTTTTTAGCTTCTCTTAGGATGAACGAACGGTGCGTATGGATTACACCTTACCGTTTTGTATAACTTTCACGTTAGTAACTTAATGCGTTTGTTTTTAAGCACGTATTATTTTTCTTGCCCGGCGGCGGCGTAAAACTACATTGCACCGTGGCATTCCGCGTACTAAACCACTGACAACAAATTAAACTAACAAAAAATAAATAATACTTAACAAAAGCAACAACCGAAATATAATACGAACTAAACTTTACAAACTTAAATATGAAAACATCAATAACAGAAATATCCACAAAATCAACCGAAAAATGAATATTTCTGTTAAAGAGTGTACCGCCCGGGAGAAAGAGTAATAATCATGCACCAAACGTATACGAGTGACTGAGACACATGATCGGCGTTTCCAACATCAGGCCATGCGAATAGTGATGAGGTATAAGTGTTTTCACTAGTCGTTTGATGAGACACTAGAATCGGATGATTAAATTCGATGTAGAAAATTTTGATACTTATTTATTGTATGATATTTACTAGTGGCTCTGTGAGCAGTAGACTTTGCGATTATGTCTTTGCGCAGCTTGAACTGAATAAATAAACTGAATAAAAAACTAAAAAAATAACTGAAAAGACAAAATAAATTCACCGCGGACTCAAAACAAAATCCTTTTAACAATCCTTAAAACCTTGCTTGGTCTGCATGTCTTTATAGTGTTTTTATGGAGCCATTGATCTAGTTTCATTTTAGGATACTTAAAACCTATGAAATAATTATACCTATGTTGGTAATTTTTCATATACTGACTCAACAAAAAAAAATATAAAATTATTGAACTTGCTCATAAAATTTCACGAGAATCGGTTGAGAAATGCGTCCTGTATATAGATGTGAACTTGCGGACCTCCGGACAGACAGACATATGAAAGCAATTTTGTCGAAGTTATTGGAGAGACGTTTCGTTCGTGCTTCGCACTCGCTCGGTCAATAGTTCTAATTTAATGCTACATGTTATTAAGTCCGATAGATAGTATAGTTATGTTTAAGATTTATGTTTTTTTTATATGAAAGGACATCTAACAGAGAGACAATAACATACCTGATTAATTACTTGGTATTTTTAGATTCTACATCATAAATTATTTGCTTTCTTTTCTATGTTACTTTACGTAAAATCATAACTAAAAATGTTTGTTTGTGTGTAGATGTAGTTCATATTTGTTACCTGTAGACACTTAGATGAGACAATAGTCTCTTATCTATGTTAGATACTAGCTGCGCTCCGCTAAAAACCACAAATGGACAAACCCTTTAAAATAAACAGAATATTATATATTAATTTAATAATTCTTATTTACTGGCAGTCCTAAATGGTCCTGGTAAATATGGCAATCCTACATATTATAATTTGAAAAGTTACATTTTTAATAATTAGATAATCGAGTGATAATCGATCAATAAATGTCGATTTAAATCAATAGCACCTTGCAAAAAGGGGCCACATCACTAGCCCGCCCCGCGCCCCGCTTACCTCGGTTGAGACCCTAAATACGCTGGTGCGCAGCCATCTACACGCTACTTCAGAACGGCATTGATCCGTCGGCCGTACTATACCTGTAGCCACAGAAAGCTATGGAGTATGGCATCCATGTGCTGGAAGTATCTTTACCCCTTATAAGGACGAGATGGCAGATAACCTACACTCGATCAATTTATGAAAACGACCCTTCCTTTCCGGTTACATATAATTTCATATACCAGGAAAATGTTAAAATATACACGAAAAATTAATAACACAACATTTTGAACTCATTAAATTACACATCAGATGTCAGGCGGTCCAAATCAACACGAGCTCAATCCCGCTTCTGATTTAAAAAAAACAAACTGAGGCGGCATGCCACCTTGCCGAATATAGTGCAAACGGCACTCTACAAAAGTCGCTACCGTAGGCAAGAAGTTCCGCTCACCGACACCAGAGAGCACTTGACAGCAAGTTGCCAGGGCAGTCGCCGTGAAAACGCAGCGCAGCAGCTCGGGCAGCCGCACAGCTCAGCTCATGCTCGCAATCTTCACGGTGGACGTAGCACTTCACAGCATGCTCACAGACTCGCCCCAGCAGGCGATGTGCGTGGCAAGATGCTCGCCTAGTACAATGCATCATTGTGGCGATGGAAGCAGCCATCGCCACAATGATGTATTATACCATGCGTGCATACTGTACGACCTCTCTCTCAGAAGGGTACCCTGTGAAATCACTGCGAATACATGTCGTTAACACACACACATTCAATTAGTGCACATAACGTTTCATACAGGGTTCATACTGTCACAAATGTGTTGTATAAATCCTGGAGCATTGGAAACAATTAAACAGTAATAATTTTACAACAATTGAACAATAGTTGATATCAATGGAACAGACACTTACTCTCTACTCTTAATCGGTTTTATTGACGAAACTAAGAGTATCCATCATTAAAATATTCGCGGTAAAGATGTTCCAAGGAGAGTGTATAGTATTCAGAATTACGCCATTCAAAACAAGACGGTATCTGCTCACCAAACATTAAAGATCGATCAAGATTGGAATCTTCACGTTGTAAGAATCGCTAAAAACCTCACCTGATACGCTGGTTACCTGTAGCCACAGAAAGCTATGGAATAAGGCATCCATGTGCTGGAAGTATCTGTACCCGTTATAAGGACGAGATGGCAGATAACCTACCCTCGATCAATTTATCAAAACGACCCTTCCTTTCCGGAAACATAGAATTTCATATACCAGGAAAATGTTAAGATACCCACAAAAATTTAAAAACTCAATATTTTTAAACTCATTAAAATACACATCAGATGTCAGGCGGTCCAAATCAACACGAGCTCAATCCCGCTTCTGATTTAAGAAACAAACTGAGGCAGCATGCCACTTTGCCGAATATAGCGCGTACGGCACTCTCCAAAAGTCGCTACCGTAGGCAAGAAGTTCCGCTCACCGACACCAGAGAGCACTTGACAGCTAGTTGCCAGGGCAGTCGCCGTGAAAACGCAGCGCAGCAGCTCAAGCAGTCGCACAGCTCAGCTCATGCTCGCAATCTTCACGGTGGACGTAGCACTCCACAGCATGCTCACAGCCTCGCC
This sequence comes from Selenia dentaria, assembly GCA_917880725.1. Lineage (NCBI taxonomy): Eukaryota > Metazoa > Arthropoda > Insecta > Lepidoptera > Geometridae > Selenia > Selenia dentaria. The sequence goes on along the minus strand of OU862899.1, from coordinate 16,083,074 downwards.
CCAGCAGGCGATGTGCGCGGCAAGATGCTCGCCTAGTACAATGCATCATTGTGGCGATGGAAGCAGCCATCGCCACAATGATGTATTATACCATGCGTGCATACTGTACGACCTCTCTCTCAGAAGGGTACCTTGTGAAATCACTGCGAATACATGTCATTAACACACACACATTCAATTAGTGCACATAACGTTTCATACAGGGTTCATACTGTCACAAATGTGTTGTATAAATCCTGGAGCATTGGAAACAATTAAACAGTAATATTGGAACAATAGTTGATATCAATGGAACAGACACTTTCTCTCTACTCTTAATCTGTTTTAATAGTATCCATCACTAAAATATTCGCAGTGAAGATGTTCCAAGGAGAGTGTATAGTATTCAGAATTACGCCATTCAAAACAAGACGGTCTCTGCACATCAAACATTATAGATCGATCAAGATTGGAATCTTCACGTAGTAAGAATCGCCAAAGGACTCACCTGGTACGCTGGTTACCTGTAGCCACAGAAAGCTATGGAGTATGGCATCCATGTGCTGGAAGTATCTTCACCCCTTATAAGGACGAGATGGCAGATAACCTACACTCGATCAATTTATGAAAACGACCCTTCCTTTCCGGTTACATATAATTTCATATACCAGGAAAATGTTAAAATATACACGAAAAATTAATAACACAACATTTTGAACTCATTAAATTACACATCAGATGTCAGGCGGTCCAAATCAACACGAGCTCAATCCCGCTTCTGATTTAAAAAAAACAAACTGAGGCGGCATGCCACCTTGCCGAATATAGTGCAAACGGCACTCTACAAAAGTCGCTACCGTAGGCAAGAAGTTCCGCTCACCGACACCAGAGAGCACTTGACAGCAAGTTGCCAGGGCAGTCGCCGTGAAAACGCAGCGCAGCAGCTCGGGCAGCCGCACAGCTCAGCTCATGATCGCAATCTTCACGGTGGACGTAGCACTCCACAGCATGCTCACAGCCTCGCCCCAGCAGGCGATGTGCGCGGCAAGATGCTCGCCTAGTACAATGCATCATTGTGGCGATGGAAGCAGCCATCGCCACAATGATGTATTATACCATGCGTGCATACTGTACGACCTCTCTCTCAGAAGGGTACCCTGTGAAATCACTGCGAATACATGTCGTTAACACACACACATTCAATTAGTGCACATAACGTTTCATACAGGGTTCATACTGTCACAAATGTGTTGTATAAATCCTGGAGCATTGGAAACAATTAAACAGTAATAATTTTACAACAATTGAACAATAGTTGATATCAATGGAACAGACACTTACTCTCTACTCTTAATCGGTTTTATTGACGAAACTAAGAGTATCCATCATTAAAATATTCGCGGTAAAGATGTTCCAAGGAGAGTGTATAGTATTCAGAATTACGCCATTCAAAACAAGACGGTATCTGCACATCAAACATTATATATCGATCAAGATTGGAATCTTCACGTTGTAAGAATCGCCAAAAGACTCACCTGGTACGCTGGTTACCTGTAGCCACAGAAAGCTATGGAGTATGGCATCCATGTGCTGGAAGTATCTGTACCCGTCATAAGGACGAGATGGCAGATAACCTACCCTCGATAAATTTATGAAAACGACCCTTCCTTTCCGGTTATATATAATTTCATTTACCAGGAAAATGTTAAAATACCCACAAAAATTTAATAACGCAACATTTTGAACTCATTAAAATACACATCAGATGTCAGGCGGTCCAAATCAACACGAGCTCAATCCCGCTTCTGATTTAAGAAACAAACTGAGGCAGCATGCCACTTTGCCGAATATAGCGCGTACGGCACTCTCCAAAAGTCGCTACCGTAGGCAAGAAGTTCCGCTCACCGACACCAGAGAGCACTTGACAGCTAGTTGCCAGGGCAGTCGCCGTGAAAACGCAGCGCAGCAGCTCAAGCAGTCGCACAGCTCAGCTCATGCTCGCAATCTTCACGGTGGACGTAGCACTCCACAGCATGCTCACAGCCTCGCCCCAGCAGGCGATGTGCGCGGCAAGATGCTCGCCTAGTACAATGCATCATTGTGGCGATGGAAGCAGCCATCGCCACAATGATGTATTATACCATGCGTGCATACTGTACGACCTCTCTCTCAGAAGGGTACCTTGTGAAATCACTGCGAATACATGTCATTAACACACACACATTCAATTAGTGCACATAACGTTTCATACAGGGTTCATACTGTCACAAATGTGTTGTATAAATCCTGGAGCATTGGAAACAATTAAACAGTAATATTGGAACAATAGTTGATATCAATGGAACAGACACTTTCTCTCTACTCTTAATCTGTTTTAATAGTATCCATCACTAAAATATTCGCAGTGAAGATGTTCCAAGGAGAGTGTATAGTATTCAGAATTACGCCATTCAAAACAAGACGGTCTCTGCACATCAAACATTATAGATCGATCAAGATTGGAATCTTCACGTAGTAAGAATCGCCAAAGGACTCACCTGGTACGCTGGTTACCTGTAGCCACAGAAAGCTATGGAGTATGGCATCCATGTGCTGGAAGTATCTTCACCCCTTATAAGGACGAGATGGCAGATAACCTACACTCGATCAATTTATGAAAACGACCCTTCCTTTCCGGTTACATATAATTTCATATACCAGGAAAATGTTAAAATATACACGAAAAATTAATAACACAACATTTTGAACTCATTAAATTACACATCAGATGTCAGGCGGTCCAAATCAACACGAGCTCAATCCCGCTTCTGATTTAAAAAAAACAAACTGAGGCGGCATGCCACCTTGCCGAATATAGTGCAAACGGCACTCTACAAAAGTCGCTACCGTAGGCAAGAAGTTCCGCTCACCGACACCAGAGAGCACTTGACAGCAAGTTGCCAGGGCAGTCGCCGTGAAAACGCAGCGCAGCAGCTCGGGCAGCCGCACAGCTCAGCTCATGATCGCAATCTTCACGGTGGACGTAGCACTCCACAGCATGCTCACAGCCTCGCCCCAGCAGGCGATGTGCGCGGCAAGATGCTCGCCTAGTACAATGCATCATTGTGGCGATGGAAGCAGCCATCGCCACAATGATGTATTATACCATGCGTGCATACTGTACGACCTCTCTCTCAGAAGGGTACCCTGTGAAATCACTGCGAATACATGTCGTTAACACACACACATTCAATTAGTGCACATAACGTTTCATACAGGGTTCATACTGTCACAAATGTGTTGTATAAATCCTGGAGCATTGGAAACAATTAAACAGTAATAATTTTACAACAATTGAACAATAGTTGATATCAATGGAACAGACACTTACTCTCTACTCTTAATCGGTTTTATTGACGAAACTAAGAGTATCCATCATTAAAATATTCGCGGTAAAGATGTTCCAAGGAGAGTGTATAGTATTCAGAATTACGCCATTCAAAACAAGACGGTATCTGCACATCAAACATTATATATCGATCAAGATTGGAATCTTCACGTTGTAAGAATCGCCAAAAGACTCACCTGGTACGCTGGTTACCTGTAGCCACAGAAAGCTATGGAATAAGGCATCCATGTGCTGGAAGTATCTGTACCCGTTATAAGGACGAGATGGCAGATAACCTACCCTCGATCAATTTATCAAAACGACCCTTCCTTTCCGGAAACATAGAATTTCATATACCAGGAAAATGTTAAAATACCCACAAAAATTTAATAACGCAACATTTTGAACTCATTAAAATACACATCAGATGTCAGGCGGTCCAAATCAACACGAGCTCAATCCCGCTTCTGATTTAAGAAACATACTGAGGCGGCATGCCACCTTGCCGAATATAGCGCAAACGGCACTCTCCAAAAGTCGCTACCGTAGGCAAGAAGTTCCGCTCACCGACACCAGAGAGCACTTGACAGGTAGTAGCCAGTGCAGTCGCCGTGGAAACGCAGCGCAGCAGCTCGGGCAGCCGCACAGCTCAGCTCATGCTCGCAATCTTCACGGTGGACGTAGCACTCCATAGCATGCTCACAGCCTCGCCCCAGCAGGCGATGTGCGTGGCAAGATGCTCGCCTAGTACAATGCATCATTGTGGCGATGGAAGCAGCCATCGCCACAATGATGTATTATACCATGCGTGCATACTGTACGACCTCTCTCTCAGAAGGGTACCTTGTGAAATCACTGCGAATACATGTCGTTAACACACACACATTCAATTAGTGCACATAACGTTTCATACAGGGTTCATACTGTCACAAATGTGTTGTATAAATCCTGGAGCATTGGAAATAATTAAACAGTAATAATTGAACAACAATTGAACAATAGTTGATATCAATGGAACAGACACTTACTCTATAATCTTAATCGGTTTTACTAACGAAACTAAGAGTATCCATCATTACTATATTCGCGGTAAAGATGTTCCAAGGAGAGTGTATAGTATTCAGAATTACGCCATTCAAAACAATACGGTCTCTGCACACCAAACATTATAGATCGATCAAGATTGGAATCTTCACGTTGTAAAAATCGCCAAAAGACTCACCTGGTACGCTGGTTACCTGTAGCCACAGAAAGCTATGGAATATGGCATCCATGTGCTGGAAGTATCTGTACCCGTTATAAGGACGAAATGGCAGATAACCTACCCTCGATTAATTTATGAAAACGACCCTTCCTTTCCGGAAACAAAGAATTTCATATACCAGGAAAATGTTAAAATACCCACAAAAATTTAATAACACAACATTTTGAACTCATTAAAATAGACATGAGATGTCAGACGGTATAAATCAACACGAGCTCAATCCCGCTTCTGATTTAAGAAACAAACTGAGGCGGCATGCCACTTTGCCGAATATAGCGCGTACGGCACTCTCCAAAAGTCGCTACCGTAGGCAAGAAGTTCCGCTCACCGACACCAGAGAGCACTTGACAGCAAGTTGCCAGGGCAGTCGCCGTGAAAACGCAGCGCAGCAGCTCAAGCAGTCGCACAGCTCAGCTCATGCTCGCAATCTTCACGGTGGACGTAGCACTCCACAGCATGCTCACAGCCTCGCCCCAGCAGGCGATGTGCGCGGCAAGATGCTCGCCTAGTACAATGCATCATTGTGGCGATGGAAGCAGCCATCGCCACAATGATGTATTATACCATGCGTGCATACTGTACGACCTCTCTCTCAGAAGGGTACCTTGTGAAATCACTGCGAATACATGTCATTAACACACACACATTCAATTAGTGCACATAACGTTTCATACAGGGTTCATACTGTCACAAATGTGTTGTAGAAATCCTGGAGCATTGGAAATAATTAAATAGTAATACTTGAACAATAGTTGATATCAATGGAACAGACACTTTCTCTCTACTCTTAATCTGTTTTAATAGTATCCATCACTAAAATATTCGCAGTGAAGATGTTCCAAGGAGAGTGTATAGTATTCAGAATTACGCCATTCAAAACAAGACGGTCTCTGCACATCAAACATTATAGATCGATCAAGATTGGAATCTTCACGTAGTAAGAATCGCCAAAGGACTCACCTGGTACGCTGGTTACCTGTAGCCACAGAAAGCTATGGAGTATGGCATCCATGTGCTGGAAGTATCTTCACCCCTTATAAGGACGAGATGGCAGATAACCTACACTCGATCAATTTATGAAAACGACCCTTCCTTTCCGGTTACATATAATTTCATATACCAGAAAAATGTTAAAATATACACAAAAAATTAATAACACAACATTTTGAACTCATTAAATTACACATCAGATGTCAGGCGGTCCAAATCAACACGAGCTCAATCCCGCTTCTGATTTAAAAAAAACAAACTGAGGCGGCATGCCACCTTGCCGAATATAGTGCAAACGGCACTCTACAAAAGTCGCTACCGTAGGCAAGAAGTTCCGCTCACCGACACCAGAGAGCACTTGACAGCAAGTTGCCAGGGCAGTCGCCGTGAAAACGCAGCGCAGCAGCTCGGGCAGCCGCACAGCTCAGCTCATGATCGCAATCTTCACGGTGGACGTAGCACTCCACAGCATGCTCACAGCCTCGCCCCAGCAGGCGATGTGCGCGGCAAGATGCTCGCCTAGTACAATGCATCATTGTGGCGATGGAAGCAGCCATCGCCACAATGATGTATTATACCATGCGTGCATACTGTACGAACTCTCTCTCAGAAGGGTACCTTGTTAAATCCTGCGAATACATGTCATTAACACACACACATTCAATTAGTGCACATAACGATTCATACAGGGTTCATACTGTCACAAATGCGTTGTATAAATCCTGGAGCATTGGAAACAATTAAAAAGTAATAATTGACCAACAATTGAACAATAGTTGATATCGATGAAACAGACACTAACTCTATACTCTTAATCGGTTTTATTAACGAAACTAAGAGTATCCATCATTACAATATTCGCGGTAAAGATGTTCCAAGGAGGGTGTATAGTATTCAGAATTACGCCATTCAAAACAAGACGGTCTCTGCACACCAAACATTATAGATCGATCAAGATTGGAATCTTCACGTTGTAAAAATCGCCAAAAGACTCACCTGGTACGCTGGTTACCTGTAGCCACAGAGAGCTATGGAGTATGGCGTCCATGTGCTGGAAGTATTTGTACCCGTTATAAGGACGAGATGGCAGATAACCTACCCTCGATAAATTTATGAAAACAACCCTTCCTTTCCGGTAACATAGAATTTCATATACCAGGAAAATGTTAAGATACCCACAAAAATTTAATAACACAACATTTTGAACTCATTAAATTACACATCAGATGTCAGGCGGTCCAAATCAACACGAGCTCAATCCCGCTTCTGATTTAAAAAAAACAAACTGAGGCGGCATGCCACCTTGCCGAATATAGTGCAAACGGCACTCTACAAAAGTCGCTACCGTAGGCAAGAAGTTCCGCTCACCGACACCAGAGAGCACTTGACAGCAAGTTGCCAGGGCAGTCGCCGTGAAAACGCAGCGCAGCAGCTCGGGCAGCCGCACAGCTCAGCTCATGATCGCAATCTTCACGGTGGACGTAGCACTCCACAGCATGCTCACAGCCTCGCCCCAGCAGGCGATGTGCGCGGCAAGATGCTCGCCTAGTACAATGCATCATTGTGGCGATGGAAGCAGCCATCGCCACAATGATGTATTATACCATGCGTGCATACTGTACGAACTCTCTCTCAGAAGGGTACCTTGTTAAATCCTGCGAATACATGTCATTAACACACACACATTCAATAAGTGCACATAACGATTCATACAGGGTTCATACTGTCACAAATGCGTTGTATAAATCCTGGAGCATTGGAAACAATTAAAAAGTAATAATTGACCAACAATTGAACAATAGTTGATATCGATGAAACAGACACTAACTCTATACTCTTAATCGGTTTTATTAACGAAACTAAGAGTATCCATCATTACAATATTCGCGGTAAAGATGTTCCAAGGAGGGTGTATAGTATTCAGAATTACGCCATTCAAAACAAGACGGTCTCTGCACACCAAACATTATAGATCGATCAAGATTGGAATCTTCACGTTGTAAAAATCGCCAAAAGACTCACCTGGTACGCTGGTTACCTGTAGCCACAGAGAGCTATGGAGTATGGCGTCCATGTGCTGGAAGTATTTGTACCCGTTATAAGGACGAGATGGCAGATAACCTACCCTCGATAAATTTATGAAAACAACCCTTCCTTTCCGGTAACATAGAATTTCATATACCAGGAAAATGTTAAGATACCCACAAAAATTTAATAACACAACATTTTGAACTCATTAAGATACACATCAGATGTCAGGCGGTCCAAATCAACACGAGCTCAATCCCGCTTCAGATTTAAGAAACAAACTGAGGCGGCATGCCACCTTGCCGAATATAGCGCAAACGGCACGCTCCAAAAGTCGCTACCGTAAGCAAGAAGTTCCGCTCACCGACACCAGAGAGCACTTGACAGGTAGTTGCCAGTGCAGTCGCCGTGGAAACGCAGCATAGCAGCTCGGGCAGCCGCACAGCTCAGCTCATGCTCGCAATCTTCACGGTGGACGTAGCACTCCACAGCATGCTCACAACCTCGCCCCAGCAGGCGATGTGCGCGGCAAGATGCTCGCCTAGTACAATGCATCATTGTGGCGATGGAAGCAGCCATCGCCACAATGATGTATTATACCATGCGTGCATACTGTACGACCTCTCTCTCAGAAGGGTACCCTGTGAAATCACTGCGAATACATGTCGTTAACACACACACACACATTCAATTAGTGCACATAACGTTTCTACAGGGTTCATACTGTCACAAATGTGTGTTGTATAAATCCTGGAGCATTGGAAACAATTAAACAGTAATAATTGAACAATAGTTGATATCAATGGAACAGACACTTTCTCTCTATTCTTAATCAGTTTTAATAGTATCCATCACTAAAATATTCGCGGTAAAGATGTTCCAAGAAGAGTGTATAGTATTCAGAATTATGCCATTCAAAACAAGACGGTCTCTGCACACCAAACATTATAGATCGATCAAGATTGAAATCTTCACGTTGTAAGAATCGCCAAAAGAATCACCTGGTACGCTGGTTACCTGTAGCCACAGAAAGCTATAGAGTATGGCATCCATGTGCTGGAAGTATCTGTACCCGTTATAAGGACGAGATGGCAGATAACCTACCCTCGATCAATTTATGAAAACGACCCTTCCTTTCCGGTTACATATAACTTCATATACCAGGAAAATGTTAAAATACCCACAAAAATATAATATATAGTTACACATCATTTTGAACTCATTAAAATACATATCAGAGGTCAGACGGTCCAAATCAACACGAACTCAATCCCGCTTCAGATTTAAGAAACATACTGAGGCGGCATGCCACCTTGCCGAATATAGTGCAAACGGCACTCTACAAAAGTCGCTACCGTAGGCAAGAAGTTCCGCTCACCGACACCAGAGAGCACTAGACAGCTAGTTGCCAGTGCAGTCGCCGTGGAAACGCAGCGCAGCAGCTCGGGCAGCCGCACAGGTCAGCTCATGCTCGCAATCTTTACGGTGGACGTAGCACTCCACAGCATGCTCACAGCCTCGCCCCAGCAGGCGATGTGCGCGGCAAGATGCTCGCCTAGTACAATGCATCATTGTGGCGATGGAAGCAGCCATCGCCACAATGATGTATTATACCATGCGTGCATACTGTTTGACCTCTCTCTCAGAAGGGAACCCTGTGATATCACTGTGAATACATGTCATTAACACACACACATTCAATTAGTGCACATAACGTTTCATACAGGGTTCATACGGTCACAAATGTGTAGTATAAATCCTGGAGTATTGGAAACAATTAAACAGTAATAATTGAACAACAATTGAACAATAGTTGATATCAATGGAACAGACACTTAGTCTATACTCTTAATCGGTTTTACTAACGAAACTAAGAGTATGCATCATTACAATATTCGCGGTAAAGATGTTCCAAGGAGAGTGTATAGTATTCAAAATTACGCCATTCAAAACAAGACGGTCTCTGCACACCAAACAATATATATCGATCAAGATTGGAATCTTCACGTTGTAAGAATCGCCAAAAGACTCACCTGGTACGCTGGTTACCTGTAGCCACAGAAAGCTATGGAGTATGGCATCCATGTGCTGGAAGTATCTGTACCCGTTATAAGGACTAGATGGCAGATAACCTACCCTCGATCAATTTATGAAAACGACCCTTCCTTTCCGGTTACATATAAATTCATATACCAGGAAAATGTTAAAATACCCACAAAAATTTAATAACACATTTTGAACTCATTAAAATACAAATCAGAGGTCAGACGGTCCAAATCAACACGAACTCAATCCCGCTTCAGATTTAAGAAACATACTGAGGCGGCATGCCACCTTGCCGAATATAGTGCAAACGGCACTCTACAAAAGTCGCTACCGTAGGCAAGAAGTTCCGCTCACCGACACCAGAGAGCACTAGACAGCTAGTAGCCAGTGCAGTCGCCGTGGAAACGCAGCGCAGCAGCTCGGGCAGCCGCACAGGTCAGCTCATGCTCGCAATCTTTACGGTGGACGTAGCACTCCACAGCATGCTCACAGCCTCGCCCCAGCAGGCGATGTGCGCGGCAAGATGCTCGCCTAGTACAATGCATCATTGTGGCGATGGAAGCAGCCATCGCCACAATGATGTATTATACCATGCGTGCATACTGTTTGACCTCTCTCTCAGAAGGGTACCTTGTGAAATCACTGCGAATACATGTCATTAACACACACACATTCAATTATTGCACATAACGTTTCATACAGGGTTCATACTGTCACAAATGTGTTGTATAAATCCTGGAGCATTAGAAACAATTAAACAGTAATAATTGAATAATAGTTGATATCAATGGAACAGACACTTTCTCTCTACTCTTAATCAGTTTTATTAGTATCTATCATTAAAATATTCGCGGTAAAGATGTTCCAAGGAGAGTGTATAGTATTCAGAATTACGCCATTCAAAACAAGACGGTCTCTGCACACCAAACATTATAGATCGATCAAGATTGGAATCTTCTCGTTATAAGAATCGCCAAAAGACTCACCTGGTACGCTGGTTATCTGTAGCCACAGAAAGCTTTGGAGTATGGCATCCATGTGCTGGAACTATCTGTACTCGTTATGAGGACGAGATAGCAGATAACCTAGCCTCGATCAATTTATGAAAACGACCCTTCCTTTCCGGTTACATATAATTTCATATACCAGGAAAATGTTAAGATACCCACAAAAATTAAATACTCGTAACACAATATTTTGAACTCATTAAAATACACATCAGATGTCAGACGGTCCAAATCAACACGAGCTCAATCCCGCTTCTGATTTAAGAAACAAACTGAGGCGGCATGCCACCTTGCCGAATATAGCGCAAACGGTACTCTTCAAAAGTCTCTACCGTAGACAAGTTCCGCTAACCGACACCAGAGAGCACTTGACAGCAAGTTGCCAGTGCAGTCGCCGTGGAAACGCAGCGCAGCAGGCTCGGGCAGCCGCTCAGCTCAGCTCATGCTCACAATCTTCACGGTGGACGTAGCACTCCACAGCATGCTCACAGCCTCGCCCCAGCAGGCGATGTGCGCGGCAAGATGCTCGCCTAGTACAATGCATCATTGTGGCGATGGAAGCAGCCATCGCCACAATGATGTATTATACCATGCGTGCATACTGTACGACCTCTCTCTCAGAAGGGTACCTTGTGAAATCACTACGAATACATGCCATTAACACACACACATTCAATTAGTGCACATAACGTTTCATACAGGGTTCATACTGTCACAAATGTGTTATATAAATCCTGGAGCATTGGAAACAATTCAACAGTAATAATTGAACAACAATTGAACAATAGTTGATATCAATGGAACAGACACTTACTCTCTACTCTTAATCGGTTTTATTAACGAAACTAATAGTATCCATCATTAAAATATTCGCGGTAAAGATGTTCCAAGGAGGGTGTATAGTATTCAGAATTACGCCATTCAAAACAAGACGGTTCCAATCGATTAAGATTGGAATCTTGTCGTTGTTGGAATCGCCAAAAGGCTCACCTGGTGCGCTGGTTACCTGTAGCCACAGAAACCTATGGAGTATGGCATCCATGTGCTGGAAGTATCTGTATCCATTGTTTGCGCGGGTTACGCGAAATTAGCAAATGTATAAATTTAAATCAGGCTGATGCGGCGAGACAAGTGGATGACAATAGAACTGTACGGAAGTTGGATAGAGAGAATCAGTTCTATATTAGGAAGGTGCACAATACCTTTATAGCTCGATGCTGGAGTTTATCAGTCCTTCCAATAGTTGTGATACATCCCACTTCACACAATTTACAAATTTTGAGTTTTTACACGAGAGGATCGCAGGCGCGTCGGTATCGTAAGTAAGTAAGTAGGTATAAGTAAGGGTACTCCGAAACCATTCTTCTTTACTTGCGTTCGGGCGCGCTACTGTCGCAGTTTTGTGACGTCGTCTCTTTCACACGTATGCAGAGGCGTATGTGCGGGAGTGGATAGATATACAGGGATATCATTGCAACAATCTTAAGTTACAGTTTACGTAGAAATTGTTTCTGAATCAGCGCAACCACCCGTTACAAGTTGTACCCGTTATAAGGACGAGATGGCAGATAACCTACCCTCGATCAATTTATAAAAACGACCCTTCCTTTCGGGTTACATAGAATTTAATATAAAGAAAATGTGAAGATACGCACAAAAATAAAATAACACTGCATTTTGAACTCATTAAAATACACATCAGATGTCAAACGATCCAAATCAACACGAGCTCGATCCCGCTTCTGATTTAAGATACCAAAATTGGATAGGTTTTTTTAAATAATAGCTGTAACGTACTAGTACGTAATAGTTATTTATTTTACAAGTACCAGTAACTAAGTGATATTATGCAATGACCGATCGATACAACCGCGTCCGCACTGTGCAAAATCACGACAAAGAAGGACGTCATCAAAATATTATAACGATTTCGGAGATGTTGCCTTCTCGACGGCTGAAGGAAGTGTACCCGCGGCGAGAGTGTATAGTATTCAGAATTACGCCATTCAAAACAAGACGGTCTCTGCACACCAAACATTTTAGATCTTCTGCTAGTGTTTCATTTTCTTCATTGTGGCAAGTACTACCATTTGTAAATAGTAGAAGCAACCATTTTGTCTTCTAATGATTATTTGCGTAAAAGTATGTAAATTAAGCCAACAACCATATATCCTGCATTTAATAGTACACCACTTGTGACTCGTGCCAAAGCCGTGCATGGTCGGTGTGAGACCGAGTCACGTGCGACAAATTAGCCAAAATTGGAGTTTCGCCCTTGCTAAATAACCATAATATACTTATGGTTCTATTTGTATGAATATCAAATTGATGTGTTATTGTCTGTCGCCTTTTTATTAGTTTTGGCGTGTGACGTACGATATCCGCTCTACTTACCTAAGATTTTGCTAACGGTACGGTTACCAACACCGAGTGCCTCATCGACACAATCCTGCACTTGTGTAATAGAGACCCACACTCACACTCAAAATATTGGTGTAAGTTTATCACCAATTCCCCAGCCTAGGTTTTTAAAGTACTTTACGTCGTTGTAAGTAAGTTTATCACCAATTCCCCAGCCTAGGTTTTTAAAGTACTTTACGTCGTTGTAATCACTTGCTAAGTTCTGAGTCCAGTATATAGGTTTTTGAAAAACACATTTACAAACTATTCAATAATTAATTTTTGAATATAATTAAATATTTTGTAGTGAACAAAAAGGGTCCAGGGAAAATAAATCCATAAGTAAGACTCTTTTCATGTATCAAGTTATGTAGATAAAAAAACACCAGACTTATCAATTTTCTGCGATATGACCAAACGTTCGACTATGTTCAACACAGTATAATATTTAAAAAAATCGAACTCTATGGCATTAGAGGAAATTCTTTACAATTAGTTCAATCCTAATTAGATAACAGAAGACAAATAACAAATATAAACTGTCAAACAAAAATAAAAGAAGATTATGTATCTGAGGAACGTATAATGAAGTATGGCGTCCCACAAGGGAGTATACTGGGCATGTTACTTTTCATTGCTTATATAAATGACTTACCACTACACAACCTATGTCATTATTTGCAGATGACAGTACTGTGACTATAACATGCAATAATATTGACACATATATAAACGACATCAATCTAGCACTGATGTCGGTTATGGAATGGTTAGATAATAACAACTTGAAAATTAACATAAATAAAACATAAATAATAAATTTTAGACAACTCTATAATGCTGACTCACCATAAATCATCTGGATATAAAATATAAAAATAATATAATTGAAGAAGTTCACAATATAGAATTTTTAGGAAACAATATTGACAAAAAGTTAAACTGGAAACCAAATGTAGAAAACCTGTGTAAAAAATTAAACAGTCTGGTTTATGTCTTTTACTGACGTCGGCAAAGTTTTTAAATGCCAAAAAAGATGTGTTAGAGCAATGTTTCACATTCATATAACAGATACTTGCAAACCCTTATTTCATAAATATAAAATCTTAACTCTAGCTTCGTTGTATAATTATTTTGGAAACTGCTATGTTAGTTAGAAGCAATCCTGATCTATTTTGTCGGCTGTCTGATGTCAGTCGTAATAGACGAGATAAACATAAGGTTTGCATTAGTAACTCCAAGACAACATTGATGCGCAAAAGCATCTTCAGTATGGCTCCGTTTATATATAATAAAATACCTATTTCATTGAAAGAATTGCCAACCTCGTTGTTTCATAGAAAGCTGAAAACTATTTTATCACAAAAATGTTAGGTATTATAAAATAAATGATTGATGAGGTAGAAATTAATGATTGAATGAGGCGCAGCCGCAGTGTATATGTTGTGAGTAAAAACAAGTGCAGTAACAATAATGATAGACTATCTGGTGGTGTTAAGAAATAAAAAAATGCGACAAACCTCGAGGCCTAGGCGTGGCTGTTTGAGATTGGTTCTTCACTGAAGATAAACTTTCGTCATCACTCGAAGACTCTTGTACAATGTCCAGAAGCTCTTGCACTCTCTGTTGCATCAATCTGATGAAAAATAAGTCATAATCTACAATTTAGAGGGACTACACAATGAAGTGTTGATATTAAACAGCTATAAACGGATCTAAACACATTTATCTTATACTGGAATTACCCCTCGGTTAACGCAGTATATACAATGCTTATTTTCACATTTTCCAAGAGCAATAAGACTAGAATATTCGACTAATCTATACATTAATCTCGGGTAAATCTATCTCCATTTCAAATACCAGTACCACATTCCCTGTAGGAACAATGTTTACCCAGTTTCAGCTATGAATCCTGCCCGAGCAAAAGTTAGAAGTGTTTAAGTGGAAGTCTAACTGACAGTCCGATTAGCGCAGTCGGTAGCAACCCTGCCTTTAGTGCTGCTGGTCCCGGGTTCAATCCCCGAACAGGTCAAACATTTGTGTGCATGAACATGTCTGTTTGACCTCTGTCTGAATGTGTATATGTATATAATTATGAATATCAGTCATAAGGTTACCATAGTACAGGCTCTGCCTAGTTTAGAACCAGAAGACATGTGGATGTTGTTCCATATTAATATTTAACTTTAGTATATTGCAAAGTAGAGTTCAACTCACCTCTGTAACTTGACAGCGTCCTTATACAATTTGGAAGAGGGCACATTGTACTGTTTAGCATTCTCGAACATAATATTCATGTCTCCGGCCACTTCAGAGAGTGTGCCGTAGCTGCCCCGTCTGATCTTGTTACGGATCTGGTTGAGGGAGACGGGATTCTTTATTTCTTTGTAGTAATCCGGGTACGCACGCCGCGATGGAAGCTTCCAGAATGGTTCTGACATTGGTGTACCTGAAATTTCAAGGTATTTTACTATTTTTAACAATTGTTATGAGGTTTGAGATATTTTATTTCTCATAAGAAAATATTTCACTTACATGAGAATAATGTTAACATAAGCATAACTAATAATTATCGATGTCGTACAAAGCAAAGATATTTTGTTTTTTTTATTGTAGGGTAGTTACAAATAGATAAAATCAGTCATCTATATTGTTTGGTTCGATACGAGCGAGGTTTAGCCACAACTGGCTACTAACAAGTTACAGACGAAGATCAAGCGTACCTGGAAGTGGCTCAAGCGCACCTACATTAAAATTGTAAGTATTTTTTTTTTTTCTGTGTTGTTTTATGGAAATAGCATATATATTATAATGTATTCATTTTTTTTTTTTCTCTAGTTTTAGATGAGCAAATGAGTAGTGTAGTTTGTTTTAATGTATACGATAATAAGTTAGGTACAGTTTTAATGTATACAATAGTAAGTTAGGTAAATATCTTTTTATTTTTAAGTTAATATCGATGAGGCCGTAGGCCGATTTTCATATTATAGGAATTTTATATAGTAATATTATAGAATTTATTGCAATAACTTAATACCTGTGTTAATGAATTGTGCATTTTATATATTAATATCGACGAAGCCATAAGCAGTTTTATTATAGAAATTTTAGAAATAGTTCTGGTGTTAAAAAATTATGAATTTTATGTATTAATATCGATGAGGTAATAGACATATATATATATATATATATATATATATATATATATATATATATATATATATATTTTATAATAGATTAGCAATTAATAAATATATTGATTAAAAACTGTATCTATAATAATGAATTTTTATTTTTCATTATGTAAAATTTTAATAGTTTTTTAAAAGTAGGTAGAGATTTGGACTGTTTTATATCTCTCGGTAATTTATTGTACAATTTAGCCCCTTCGTAGACAATACTTTTCAAAGCATACTTTGTACGCGGTTTGTAAAGAGCGATATCATTTACACGTCTTAATGTCATTGTATGGGTTTTTTGTGTTTTGGAGAAGGCCGTATTTGTATGTATATCCTTGTGTAGAATCTTACGTATAAGTATGCAATTATAGTATATGTATAATTGACAGATATTCATTAGTTTTGTTTCTTTGTAAAGCTTTTCTGAAGGTGTTAGATAATCATAGTGGAATAAAACTTTTATCAATTTATTTTGTGCAGTTTGTATTAATCCCAAATTGGTTTTTGCAGCCGTACCCCATACTTCAATTAAGTAATGAAGGTGTGGTTTTACCAATGAATTATAGATTGTATATTTTACTTGGTGAGGGAAACAGTGCACACAACTCTTTAGAGCTCCTGTAAGTGCTGTTACTTTTGATTTTATCTTATTTATATGGGGAAGCCATGTCATTTTGCTGTCTAAAATAAGTCCAAGATATTTTTCTTGTTCAACTTCATTAATAATTTGATCATTTATCTTAAGCGGCATATGATCGCCAATTTTTTTATTTTTAGCTGCAAATATTGTGTAGTTTGTTTTTGTTGCATTTATGGTAAGAATATTTTGCTGAAACCATTCATTTATAAGGTTCAGATCGTTTTGTGCTTCAGATATAATAGATTCAATAGAGTGGTCAAAGTAGAACATACATGTGTCGTCGGCATACAACGTTAGATCACCTTTTAACCCTATCTGATGGACGTTATTGATATAAAAAATAAATAATAACGGTCCTAAAATTGAGCCTTGTGGTACGCCAAAGGTGATAGTTTTGGGTTCACTTTGATATTCCCCGATTTTAACTACCTGGGAACGATTTGTAAGATAGGATCTAAAAATTTCATGTGCTGTCCCAGTTATACCAATGTCATTTAGTTTGTTTAGCAACAATTTGTGACAGACAGTGTCAAATGCTTTTTTGAGATCTATAAATACCCCAAGAGCAATCTGTTTTTTATCAATATTTAGTTTAATTTTTGTTACAAGATCTACTGTAGCTGAGAGCTTATTAGATTTAGTACGGAATCCGTATTGTTTAGAATAAATAAAGTTTAAAGAAGCTAAATAGGTATCGAGTCGATTGTACAGTACCCTTTCAAATATTTTAGACAACAAAGGGAGTACTGAGATAGGACGGTAATTACCAGGCTCATCTTTAGGTCCGGATTTATAAATTGGAGTGACTTTTGCAATTTTCAAACTATCAGGGAAGATGCCTTGTTTTAGACATTGGTTTATGCAACAGGTAAGTTCATGAAGTATTAAATCTTTTATACATTTTATTGTTTTTGTATTTATTTTATCCAAGCCAGAGCTAGTATTAGTATTTAGGTTGTTAATTATTTTTAAGACCTCATCCGTGGTAGTTGGTGTAAAGGTGGATAAGCCGGTTCCAGATACAGGTTTTTTTATTGTACTAGTTAAATCATGAGTTCTAGGTATCTGTTTAGCCAATATCGAACCAACATTTACAAAAAAATCATTAAAATGTTCACAGATCTCCTTCCCGTCTGTTATAATACCTTTCTGTGTTTTCAATTTCTTTGGCACGGTTTTATCTACATTTCTATTAATCGAAAGACTGTTAATAAGTTTCCACATTTTTGATGGTTGTTTTTTAGTATCAGCAAATGCTTTTTTGTAGTATTTAGTCTTGGTTTCCCGTATGTGATTAGAAACTTTATTTCTCTCACTTACAAACTGCTCTTCTTTGTTTTTATCTTTTGGGTGTTTTTTGTATAGATTCCATAACACATTTCTGCTGTTTATTTCATTTATGATTTCTTTGTTTATCCAGTTTTGTCTAGGTGGATTCATTATTTTAGTTTTAGTGACTATGCTTGCTCTAATACTTGACATTATTTTGTCTTCTAATGTAGTAAATAAATAGTTTTCATTGTATTCTTCATATTCTAAAATTGTTTTATACAGTTTTACATAATCGACCGCTTCATATATCGTTTTCTTTAAAGATTCTTGGTAATAACGTTTAACTTCAAAATATATTAGGTTATGATCTGATAGTGGCGTATCAATAATAGCAGGATGAAACTTATTTTGGTTAAGGTTTGTACATACGTGATCAAGAATACTTGCAGTTGCTGCTGTTTTTCGGGTGCTATGACTCACGTCTATTTTATTCAGTATTCTATATCCACTTTCTTTGATGAGTTCTCTGTATCTATTGGTTGTATTGTCTGAGGTTAGTAGATTAAAGTTGAAGTCGCCAAAAACTAATGCTCTTTTTCGTTGATACAGTTGATTAGCGTATGTGTCTAAAAACTCATCGATTTTTGAATTGTTTGACTGTCTATATATTGCACCAATATCTAAAGAATAGTTTTCAATATGGATCCACAAATAATGATTAAAATTTTGGTATACTTCTGCAATCGGGCTATGTTTAAGGTTGTTGTTGATAAAAATTGATACCCCACCACCTCTCGAGTTAGGTCTAAAATGGTAGTAGTGTGTATATCCTGGAACTTGAAATCTTTTCGCTTCTTCGTCTGATTTTATCCACGTTTCTGTAAGGATCACCACATGTAGACAAATTTGAAAGGCTTTAATCACGCACTGTAGATCATCAAATTTTCCAGGCTTAACGACACTGCGTATATTTGCATAAAGGAATTTCAGCGATTTTTTACTGCTCTGGATATTATCAAAGCTATGAATTAATTGATGTGTTATGTCAGTTTCTTGACATGTTAAATTACTGTAGCTGTTTTTAAGTGTATCTATTGTTTGTAGTTTTTTGAAGTTAATTCTACGATTCTGGGTATTCCTTTGATGTATTTTATTGTCAGATTTTTATTTTCATTTTCAAGTCTGCGCTGAAGTTCTTCTTTTATATGTTTCAGGAAACGCTGCTGTTCGGGTGTCTGATCTGAGTAAATTTTGATGTTATCGTATTTTGTTTCGTGTCTGTGGCGTAATATTGATTTTGCAATATCTTGGGACTTAAAGCAGACTTTTACTGGGCGTATTTTATGCGCGTTGTATTTCCCTAGTCTCATAATATACTGAGGCTCGGGAACACTACTGTCAATATTTTTCATTATACGAGATACTTCATTTTTGTCTAATTCAATACGTTCTTCTTTGATAGACGATACCGGCTCCGATAAGCCAATAATAATGATGTTTCTGCTTCTAACTTCACGTTCATTTACTTCAGCTATAATATCTTCTTGTGTTTTATTGAACACTTGTGATGACGAAGATGTATTATTGGTACTGTTTTTAAGTAGTTCAACAGCGTATTGTAAAGTTTCAAGTTTTTCCTCCGTTTTAGTATTGCCTTGACGTATGTTAACAATATCGGATTTTATAACATTTTGTTCAATGGCCAAGTTATCAGTGGACAATTTAATTTGTGTGATTTGCTTTTTTATAGTGGCAACATCATTAGATATTTTTTGGGTGAACTCACTCTGATTTGTAGTGAGTTTAGTAAGCATCGACATCATTTGTGCCATCTGATTACGTATTTCACTCAACTCTGTGCGAATATATTCATTATCATCAGGTTGCTTACGCTTACCTCGAAGTGTAATTTTTGTAGGCTCTGAAATATCCGGATCAGCACTAGCTAAATTTGGTTGTGAGTCACTACGCCCAACGCCAGGCTTGAGGCCACATCTAGTTGGTGAGCGCACTATATTCATATTGATCTTTGTTACTGCACCGGTTTGATCCACTCTGACTGCACTGGCTACGTGTGTGTGGTTGTGCGAGCGGGTTAAAAAATAAGAGCCTGTTTCTTTCCCGCGGGGGTGAAGAGCAGCTATCGTATAGTTACACTGGCACGACAAAGATCTTACCCAACAGTATAAAGTCGTTTCACCTTGCACTTGAACAAACTTGAATGTATTTTAGTGTCACTGTAGTAAAGTAGGAATTTGACTGATTTGTATTTAATAATTTTGAGAATATTTTTGGAACACGTCTGCTTCGTACGACGTACGATGACAGTATTACTTATTGTTATTGTAGTAAAGTAGGAATTTGACTGATTTGTATTTAATAATTTTGAGAATATTTTTGCAACACGTCTGCTTCGTACGAATTTGACTGATTTGTATTTAATAATTTTGAGAATATTTTTGCAACACGTCTGCTTCGTACGACGTACGATGACAGTATTACTTATTGTTATGGGTATTAATAATTATTTATTACCTTTTTTCCTGTAATAAGAGATACTTAGTTGAACTATTCTGATTTAAGGATAAACTACAACTGCAAATAAAAGTTTGTAACAGTAAAAACAAATCAACGACCTACGAACTTTTTCTCTTTACTTCTAGCCAATATCATGATTCTGGATTTAAGTAATCCGTAGGTTTTGTTTGATTGAATAATCCCACTTCCCACTAATATTATAAATGTGAAAGTTTCGATGGATGGATGGATAGATTATACAGTTTGTTTGTAACTCTTTCACGCAAAAACTACTGAATGGATTTTTATGAAATTTGGTATGTAGATAGACGAGACGCTGAAATAACATATAGGAAACTTTTTCATCATCATCATCCATCACCACGCGGGTGAAACTGCGTGGCGCAGCTAGTGTCAATATATGCGGCAAAAATGGCCACATTTAGATACGTTGACTTTCAAACTTCATATTTTGACAGCTCCAAGCGTCTCCAAGGGGTCCAAAGTTTTTCATATGAATTTCTACTTGATACCCCTCCTAAACATGTCTCTGAGTTAAAGGGTATTGACAAACTTATGGACAATTAATCCTATAAGAATTCATTTTTTTTTACTTTTAAGGCACTGATCCCCAAAAAAACGATCGAATGTGACAGGCAGTATTATGAATGTCATTTTTAGAACAGTATTTATCTTTTCGGTGGTAGTGCCACGCTATAACCACACAGCCGAATGGGCCGGCATGACCGGGGAAGCACCACACTACCACATTACACCGATGTGAAGTAACATACGAGTAGCTTGCTATTGCGTTTCGTCGGTTTTTGGGAGGTTCCGGAGGCCCGATTCCCCCTTCCTCATTATCCCTCTCCTTTCCCCTACCCCTCCACCATCACCCCTTCTATCTCTTCCTTCTTATCATCCCTCCTCAAAGGTCGGCAACGCATCCTCGAGACCTCTGGTATTGCGGATGTCCGTGGGCGATGGCATCACTTACCATCAGGTGAACCGCTTGCTCGTTTGCCAACTTATCCCATAAAAAAAAGTAATAATATAAAGATACCGGCTGCCCTCACTTGGTATTATGTCAGTTTAAGTCCGACGTTTCGAATGTATAAGACGTATTTCTTTTGGTGTCCTAGCACGAATAACTGCGTAAGTGTAATGTAATGTGTCGTTCACGTCAAACAGTAGTCTTATAAACTCACTTATCTAGAGCAACTATGACACAGATAACTCACAGTTTGTACGCCGACGCGTGACATGTTGACGCTTACGATACGAATACTTTTTCGCAAATTGTTTGTGCGGCCTCAGTGCGCGACGCAATCTCCAAGCGTGAATACTCCCTGAAGTAGAATGTCTTATGCGTTCGAAACGTAGTCAGACTCAATCTGACATAACACCAAGTGAGTACAGCCGGTATCTATAGATTATAATATATGCGATATTCACGATAGTTAAATGGTAAAACCGGCAAACACTCACGTCTATCATCTAGTCGTTATACTCCGACCGGTGTTCGGGCAGTACTGATGCCCATCCTCATGGAGAGCGGTCTGATCGGCCGCTAGACCACGCTCTCCATGAGGATGGGCATCAGTACTGCCCGAACACCGGTCGGATGATAGACGTGAGTGTTTGCCGGTTTTACCATTTAACTATGAGTTCTCACGATAGTTTTTAAGACAATATATTCACGATAGTTTTTAAATTCTAGTATTCGTAATTACCATCAGTTCCCAAATGATTTCTGACCACCTCCAACAGTTTCCACTGCGGCGAGTCTTCATTTTCTACCTTATCCTCGTCACTGTCACCGGCGCTATCTTCGGAGTGCTAAAATCAGTAAGTCATTAACGCAAATGAGTAAAAAACATTTTCCCTGGTTCGTAACATAATTGGTGGTAGAACATTCGGGAAGTGGCAAAGTGTCAGACTTGGATGGTACCGTCACAGGGCCAGTACTACTCCCAAAAACGACCTACGAAGTTTCGTTTGACGGATTTCGCGTTTTTTACTGTGAAACTGAAAAAGCACAAATACAGTCGTGAAAGGGTGATAAAATGTAATGCGTGGTTAACTGATGACGATGTAGGAAATCTTAACATCATATAAAATAATTTGTAAACGTTTACAGAAATACATAATGTCGACCTCAGCATAGCCAAGTTGGTAATGACCCTACCTTCGATGCGAAGGGTTTTGAATGGCAACAATTTACATTTTATTTATATCAGTATTTAAAAATTTACATATTGAGATGTTAGACAAGTCTAATGTCTACGGTAATAAATGTTGATAAAAACCTTGAGTACAACTATAAATGACAATTTTTAGACACTGATTATAAATATATTACAATGTCTAGGTAACATGACATGTGTTTTTATGCAAAGACTAGAAAAGTAAAATAATTATTTCGGTTGCATGTTGTGTGTGTAGTAAACAAATATATACCTGATATTATTTCTGATCCCTGAAGACTCATTCAGTGTCTCCAAACCTCTAACAATAAGATCCATAATCGATATAATGATAGGTACAATATGTATTGTCGCTGCCTACTTCCTCTTCTTAAAACGTATGGTGTTAATTTGTGCGTGCGGTGTGCATTTAAAGCAAAATAAATATCAGTCAAGGCTCAAAGTCAAAGGAGATCACCCAGACGCCATACATTTTTGGGCAAATTTTTAAAGTGCCGTATAACTTAAATAAACTTAATGCTTTACATATACGTTGTTTTTATGCAGATTGTTTTGTTTCCGCATAGGTCCTTCAGTTTCTTCCAATAGTTGCCGTTGTAATATAATCTTCTCAACAGCACTCCTGCAGTCTTCTTTTAATCGTCACTCCTATTTTGATATGGTCTCCTACGCTGTCTTATTCCTTCTCTAGGATACCATTCGGTTAGTTATTTAGACGAATTTCTTTGTCTTTCCAGGTTCGGAGGTTAAATATTCAAGGCTAAATATAATCTTAAAAAATAACCTTAGGAATTTGGTGTAGTAATAAAAAATATTTATAATACTGAGTTCTATTAAAATATTGCGTTTATATTTGTTGGTCGGCAAAATAAGAGTTACCTCAATCTGGGTGATCTCCTTTATGTTGCATAAAATGTTATTTTAAATTATCAATAACATTGTTACAAATTCATGTTCTTTATAAATAGATGTCAAATATACTACCTTGAGATGCTCCTGTTCTTCTCCAGGAGGGTCCATGATAGCAAGCGCTCGACTTGAAGGTACGGGTCCGACGCGCGAGTGCCGCTTGCTGCGAATGCGTTCCGAAGTCTTCGCGGGACCGCGCCCGAGGAGTTCCAGCTCTTGTTTACGGGCTTGGATAACCTGTCGCCACAGGTTAGATAATAGGTATGCAAAAATATAATACTAAACGCTTGGGCTCTGCGTCAGTAGGATAAAGCCTTAGTTAGTTGTCCCACCGCCGACGATGAACGAGAAGCGAGAAGAGCTATGAAGTAGAAAAGAGTTGGCGAGCAGCAGGAAGCGAGTGTGTAGTTCCGATAGTTTTGTCGCTGGGCTGGGCGCCACTCGCTCGCAATCGCTGAGCAAGTATTATCTTTGATAGCTGTTGTCGCTCAGCTACACACTAGTGGAGCGGATCCTCGCCGGCAGTGTGAATAGTCAGCGATCAACTATTAATATATGCATCTCTTTTATTTACCACGTAATGTATATCTTTTGTACGTTTCTTGAGCGAAAAAATAGCCGATAGTTAGTCGCTTCCTCTTCGGCGGTGAGACTACTGCCTTGCAGTTTTGTACCAAATAATTTTTTGTATTTTGAAAAAAAAAACCCGAAAACGAAAAACCTAAAAGTGTTTTTTTCTTCTATACCTTAGTTTAGCTACCTCACCGTAAACACATATACAGCATACAGCGTGTAACAAAAAGGTGTAGTAATACTGAAAGGAATGTAAACTATCAATATTTACATCGTTACATTTCTTGCCGTGGGGTACCGGCTTAGAATAGTACCCCCCCAACTCTACCCGTGGGTGCGTAAAAATCTGCTAAGGGATAACAATCGGAAGGTGGGCAGCAGCACCTTCCCAGTATTAAAACCCCAAAACTGCGCTCGCCAACCCGCCTGCCAAGCGTGGCGAGTATTGGCAAAATCCCCCCTATGGATTTGATAAAAAGAACCAGGCCCCCAGTCCCCGGCAGCCCTGCTATTCCTGGCTACGGTAGCGGCCACGGTAACGGTGGGGCAGGGGGTGCTAAGAATCCCCGGCAGACGCCCGGCTACCACCCCCAACGACGACGACTGGCCCTGGTGACACACAACATACGCACAATGAGGACAGACGAGAAGATATATGAGCTGGAAGAAGAAATGAGTAAGTTACACTGGGACATTGTGGGGTTATCTGAAGTCCGTAGAGCGGGTGAGGACACGATAACCCTAAAATCAGGTAACCTACTCTACCACCGGGAGGGCGACCAACAGTCCCAAGGTGGTGTCGGGTTTCTCGTCCACAAGTCCCTTACAAACAACATAGTTAAGATCGATTGCGTTTCCAATAGGGTCGTATACCTAATACTCAGAGTATCCAAACGATATTCGCTGAAGGTCATTCAGGTATACGCACCTACGAAGTCGCACCCGGATGATGAGGTGGAGGATATGTATGAGGACATTAGTCGGGCCATACATACCTCTGAAACGCACTTTCTAGTTGTTATGGGACTTCAACGCGAAGTTGGGTAAGAGAAGCGAGGATGAGTTGAAAGTGGGGCAATTTGGTTATGGGCAACGGAACCGTAGGGGACAGAGGTTGGCCGACTTCCTGGAGAAAGAGGGACTCTTTATGATGAACTCTTTCTTTCAGAAGCCACCTCACAGGAAATGGACCTGGCTGAGTCCCGATGGTTCCACGAGAAATGAGATTGACTTCATTATGACCACCAAAAGGCAAATATTCACTGATGTCTCCGTGATCAACAAGGTTAAAACCGGTAGTGATCACCGAATGGTAAGAGACACGGTGAATATTAATGTCAAACTGGAGAGGTCTCGTCTGATGAAGTCTACGCTCCGACCCACTCGTGCCCGTATTCAAGACCCCGAGAGCTTTCAACTTGAGTTATCCAATCGCTTCGATTGCCTTGAGAACATCGCTTCAGTGGACGAGATCAATAACAGGTTAGTAGAGACTGTCCATACAGTGGGTTCCAAGTACTTTAAACCCCACCGTACAGATAGGCCACAGAAATTCTCCAACGATACCCTCAACCTCATGGCTGAACGACGCTCATTGAAACTGCAGTCTTCAGATGATGCTGAAGCATATAGGCTGCTCAATAGACGAATATGGAAGTCCTTGCGACACGACATCCGGATCTTTAATACAAACCGTATTAAAGAGACGATAGAGCGGAAAAAAGGCTCCAAAGTGTTTGCAAGAGACATGTCTATTGGGCAAAGCCAGTTGACGAAGCTGAAGAGAGAAGACGGCAGTTTAGCGTCGACCAAAGCAGAAGTATTAGGAGAGGTAGAGAGTTTCTACGGACAGCTATACACCTCGGTCGCTAAACCTGTTAGCAGCTCGGCCAAAGACCCAAGAGCCAAGCTGACCCGACATTATACCGAAGATATCCCGGACATCAGCCTGTACGAGATTAGAATGGCCTTGAAACAGCTTAAGAACAACAAGGCGCCTGGTGACGACGGTATCACATCTGAGCTTCTGAAAGCGGGTGGAACACCGGTACTTAAAGTCCTTCAGAAGCTCTTTAATACCGTCTTACTCGAAGGTTCAACGCCAGAAGCATGGAACAAAAGCGTGGTGGTGCTGTTCTTCAAGAAAGGTGACAACACTTTACTTAAAAATTACAGACCCATCTCGCTTTTGAGCCATGTTTATAAGCTGTTTTCGAAGGTTATAACGAACCGTCTCAGTCGCAGGTTTGATGAATTCCAGCCTCCGGAACAAGCCGGTTTCCGAAAAGGCTATAGTACCATAGACCACATCCACACGCTACGGCAAGTTATACAGAAGACCGAAGAGTATAACTTGCCTCTTTGTTTAGCGTTTGTGGACTATGAGAAAGCCTTTGATTCGATCGAGACGTGGGCAGTGCTTGAGTCTCTCCAGCGGTGCCGTATTGACTATCGGTATATTGAAGTGCTGAAGTGTTTGTACAAAAACGCCTACATGTCAGTCCGAGTACAGGAGCAGAGTTCGTAGGCAATTCCATTGCAAAGAGGCGTGAGACAGGGAGACGTTATATCTCCGAAACTGTTCACCGCTACATTGGAAGACGCCTTCAAGCTTCTGGAATGGCAAGGACTTGGCATTAATATTAACGGCGAATACATCACTCACCTTCGATTTGCCGACGATATTGTAGTCATGGCAGAATCCATGGAAGACCTCAGTACAATGTTCAAAGGCCTCCATCGAGTTTCCCAACGGGTAGGTCTTAAGATGAACATGGATAAGACGAAAATTATGTCTAATGCCCATGTTGTACCTACCCCAATATCAGTTGGGAACTCAGTTCAAGAAGTTGTTGACGAGTACATCTACCTGGGACAGACAGTCAAACTAGGCAGGTCCAACTTCGAGAAAGAGGTCAATCGTCGAATCCAACTCGGCTGGGCAGCGTTCCGGAAACTTCGCGAAGTCTTCTCGTCAAAAATACCTCAGTGCCTCAAGACAAGAGTCTTCGACCAATGTGTGTTACCAGTGATGACTTATGGCACTGAAACGTGGTCTCTTACTATGGGCCTCATAGACAAGCTCAAAGTCGCACAACGAGCTATGGAGAGGGCTATGCTCGGGGTTTCTCTACGTGATCGAATCAGAAATGAGGAGATCCGTAGAAGAACAAAAGTCACCGACATAGCCCAGAAGATTAGCCAGTTGAAGTGGCAGTGGGCAGGGCACATAGCACGCAGAACAGATGGCCGATGGGGCCGAAAGGTTCTGGAGTGGAGACCACGGACCGGCAAGCGCGGCGTAGGTCTTCCACCGACACGGTGGACAGACGACCTGATGAAGGTCGCAGGACGACGTTGGATGCAGGCCGCTTCCAACCGATCCTTTTGGAAAATCATGGGGGAGGCCTATGTTCAGCAGTGGACGTCTTACGGCTGAGATGATGATGATGATGATGATTTCTTTTCATACAAAGTTAAAACATTATTCAAATATTTTTGGACAGACTATAATACATGCCTATTCTTGGAGTTCGTTGGGGTCAATGAGCTCTGCAATCCCGAGTGCCGACGCCACCTAAATTAAATTAAATAACCTCCGTCCCCCTACCCTGCATGCACTTTTCCCCGCACCGCAGACCAGGCTGGGCCCTGCTTAGGCCCCTTGTTTACCTAGCCTACCTTCTGGAGGTATTTGACATTTTTGGCCTAGTTTTAGTGCTTGAGTATTAGAAAACTTTGGGGTACTTAAAATTCAGATTTTTACTACACAGAGACGCATCACTTAGGTTCTAATTGTATGCAAGCGTCTGCATGTATGGTTTACGATTACTACACCTTTTTGTTACACGCTTATATAGATAAGTACACAAAAATTACCTTCTTCAAAGCTTTAGCATCCTTGTAAATCTGACTGCCAGGCTCATTGAAATGGCAAGCATTTCTGACCATCAACAACAGATCCCTCTCCAACTCGGCCAAGTTAGTGTACTCCCCGCCTTGGATCTTCTGAGCAATAGTCTTCAAGTCTATAGGCGAGTCTATCACGTTGAAGTATTCAGGATAGCGCCGTTTCGACGGTAGAAATTGGAAGGCTGGGTACAGTGGACGACCATCCACATTTGCGGTCATCACCTGAGAATTTTTTTACCAAAAAATGGAACCGACTTCAACACCAAATGCTGTGAAATAACTTGTCGAAGTTGGTTCAATAGTACCTACGATCACAATATTGTGCGCATTATAACGAATCCGACAAGTTACTTTGGTAAAAAAAAACACCATTTTTAGTGACCTCCTTCCTCTTATGGGATCGATTGTCAATCACTGTCAATGATGATATCAACAAGATAGACGTAACACTTTTCAGTTATTGGTGTGTAACTCAAAAACTACTCGACCGAATTTGATGAAATTTTAACAGGACCACCTCGGAAGTATACTTTACCAAACAAAAAAGAATTAAGAGAATCGGTCCACAAATGGGGAGAAATTAGGGAACATATAAAAAATACATACAATCGAAAGTAACGTATTATAGGCACCTCTGTTAGTTACAATTTTACTAACGAAACTTAAAAATAAAATTAAAAATATAAAAAAAACTAATCTATAAGCCCCATGGCGAGAGAAAAGTGGCCAGAATGCTAGCAGCATTACCGCTGGATGTCAATGCTAAGTTTTATCATAGTAGGCGCTAGGATTACGGTCCCCTGTCGCCTGCATAGAAGTCAAAATAATCGACCACAGGTTAAAAAATACTATTTTGCCTTCTATGAAGCTATTTAAGTAATAAACTATTGGGTAATCCGTTTTGTTTATAATATAAATAACATTTAGTAAAATATAGACACCTCAGTAATGCTGAAAAGCTAATTAAAAAAAAAACAAATAAATCATACACAATGAAAATATCTTCATCAGGGCTATTATGTATCTCAGTTGCAATCAAAATGATTATTGAAATAAAAAAAACAGTCATCAACTTAATAATACTTGTGCTTACTGGAG
Source organism: Selenia dentaria (assembly GCA_917880725.1). Lineage (NCBI taxonomy): Eukaryota > Metazoa > Arthropoda > Insecta > Lepidoptera > Geometridae > Selenia > Selenia dentaria. The sequence goes on along the minus strand of OU862899.1, from coordinate 16,053,683 downwards.
TTGTCGAAACTTACATACAGCCGCCACTTTTCACAATTTCCTTTAACTTGAATGTAACTGTGATACGTAATTGCCCAGCCTGTGTAATAAATATTTTAAAATTTGTACTTTTTTAATATTAATGTAAATTAAAAATGGAATTTCTGTTTTCTTTTATTATTAAGTAAGATTTTACGTTATAGTCTAACACATTTGTCCTGTGCGTAACTCCAGGTAGGTAACGGGGACTTTTATTTTTATTTTTTAGCTTTAAAATATACACCGGGTTACTGGTAATCAATTAGCATCCTGTTGAGGGCATATTCTGTACATTAAAACAAACAACTTTATTTCTAGAACTTTTCCCAAAACCTAACAAATTTCCCAAATAATATTTTTTTAAGTTTTGGTGATTCTCTCGTACACTTCATAACTCTACATCGCATCCACTTCATTCATCTACGTGTAGTCATGCATGTAGTTAACAGCGCGTCGTAGCGTAGCACAGCTACGACGACCTTGACTTGCCGCGTCTCAACCCCTTTCTTACGCCGCCGCCGCAGCCCACCCGCCGCCGGCCGGGGCTTGTCGGCATAGTGTTAATTATGATTAGACCGGTCAAATTGATTTTTTAAGTTTTGTATGGAAGAAAAGAAATACGAATATTTGAAAGTCGTAGAACAAAAGATGTTTGTTTTGATGTACAGAATATGCTCTTAAAAGGATGCCAATTGATTACCAGTACCCTGTATAGAATAAATAACTAACTAAACTAAAACAATATTTTTTTTTTAATTTGAATTGAAACCAGTTGTATAAGTATTTATTGTTTCGTTATGAATACTTGCTTATGTTCCCGTGAGTAACATTTTGTTATCAATGGAGTAACTTAACTATGCATTATCTACCTGGAGTTCTCCTGAGCAGGGTCGATTACTTTGACTTCTACCCCTCAACTAAAAACATTTACTTGCCTGTTTCGTTATTTGATATCATATTATTCTGCTTATCTATACTAATATTATAAAGAGGAAAGATTTGTATGTTTGTAACAATTAAAGTCAAAAACTTGACCCATTTGACAAATGAAAAAGAATGCTACACAAAACATATGCTATATATTTTGATTCATCATCATCATCTATCACCACGCTGGTGAAACAAAAATAAAATCATATATCAATAGTTACAAATAAAAATAAAATCTTACAGAGGTGAACAACTCCTCGAAAATGTCTTCTTCAGTGTTAGTAGACGTTTCTGACATATCTTCAGCTACGTCAGAACGTCTGCTGGAGGATCCATTGCGTGATAACTTTGGGGTCTTCATTTCTTCGCCTGACGAAGAGCAAATAATAATAAAGTTTTAGAAAAGTACCTGTTACAATTATAGTCGAATAATAAGCAAAAGGTTGTCTAATTAGTTTCAATTTGTCATTAAGGCGAAATGAGTGTAGATTACGACAACGATTAGATTATGATTCGACTTCGCGAAAACTTAGTTTTTCGACGCTTAAACCTAATAATAGAATCCCTGAGTAACAAAGGCTATATAAACGTACCACAATATTAGTTGGGAACTCAGTTTTCGAAGTTGTTGACGACTACATCTACCTAGGACAGACAGTAAAACTAGACAAGTCCAACTTCGAGAAAGAGGTCAATCGTCGAATCCAACTCGGCTGGGCAGCGTTCCGGAAACTTCGCGAAGTCTTCTCGTCAAAAATACCTCAGCGCCTCAAGACAAGAGTCTTCGACCAATGTGTGTTACCAGTGATGACTTATGGCACTGAAACGTGGTCTCTTACTATGGGCCTCATAGACAAGCTCAAAGTCGCACAACGAGCTATGGAGAGGGCTATGCTCGGGATTTCTCTACGTGATCGAATCAGAAATGAGGAGATCCGTAGAAGAACGAAAGTCACCGACATAGCCCAGAAGATTAGCCAGTTGAAGTGGCAGTGGGCAGGGCACATAGCACGCAGAACAGATGGCCGATGGGGCCGAAAGGTTCTGGAGTGGAGACCACGGAACGGCAAGCGCAGCGTAGGTCGTCCACCGACACGGTGGACAGACGACCTGATGAAGGTCGCAGGACGACGTTGGATGCCCGCCGCTTCCAACCGGTCCTTTTGGAAAATCATGGGGGGGGGGGCATATGTTCAGCAGTGGACGTCCTACGGCTGAGATGATGATGATGATGAATTAACAAAGACCATATATATGTGTCTTAGATACGTATAATGTGTATAGATACTGATACAAAAGATGGTTATCTTACCACTCTCAAGAGCATGTCTGGCTTGCGTATACAGTTTCCATAGTTCAACTGCATCTTTGTATTCAATTGAATGAGGTTTATAGAATGCTTTGGCATTGTTTACCAGCAGGTCGATATCAGCTGACAACTCTTCTATATCTTCGTATGTATCGGTTTTCAACTTTTGTTGGACCTGTAATAAAAGACAATAACTTTTTTATTGTAGGTATATATTTTATATATAGTTATCAAAATTTAAACAAATAATATATTTTTAAAATTTCAGATTTTATACAACGAAAATTGATAGTTTCCGAATATATCCTGTTGTTTTTTTTCTCGGTAAAGGCATTTTATATTTTCGGACGTGGTTCGGTGGTATAAAGATATATCTTAAGATATCTTGTATCTATATTATCTTTAAAAGACTATTATTTAATATTTCGATAGTTAGTCAAAATTATTGAATGGGCTGGTTTGAAATCGATAATTGTCTATGAAAGTAAAAGAAAAAAAAACACTTTATTGGGTGAACAAAAATCATGGAACTCGCGTCATTGTCACCGAATGCTTCAAGTTACTTAGTTTTCAATTATATCGGTAGTCCCCAAAGACTGCCCCGCATGTTTTAACAGACTTCATAAAAGGAGAGATATTTTTTCTCTGTGTTCGCGGATAACTTCGTTGTTTATGAACCTTTTATATATAATGTCATATAATAAAAAAAGGCTTTTTATGTTTAATAGAGTATATTCGGTCGAGCAGTTTATGAGGTACACCCCAATAACGGAAAAGTGTTACGCTTATTTTGATAATTTGATGTTATTATCATTGACGGAAAATGTCAATCAATCTCGTAAGTAGAAAGGGTCACTAAAATGGTAGAAAATGTTATTTTCCAAAAAAAAATGTTTTTCTCTTTGAATTTCATTAGGTAGGTACCGGTTATCGATTCTAAACCACCCCGTTCAGTATTGTGCGCTAATTACCAAAGGCCTTATATTTGTAAACATAACAGTCTAAGTAATACTTTACTTACCCTTAGCAAGTCTATTGGCTGCGACACGACCTCATAGTACTGAGGTTCCTGCCTGCGCTTCGGTGCTCGTATGAATGAATCACAAAGAAGGGTGCCATCTTCCTTCTTGAATGACCTTATGGTGTCATACAGCTGTTGACACATTTCACCCTGAAAGATTACAATTATAACATTTGACAATTTATTGACATGCTAACCAAAGCATCCCAGTTTAGCTCGCATGATTGATGCTACGAACAATTTATTATTTGTTTATAGGACCTATGGAATGTAATCCCTCAGAACTACATTGGTTAAAATAGTATGATATGATCGCTTTCAAAGTATTATACACTCTCAAGGGCGATCCATAGCATTGGAACATCCTATGTCTTCATTAAAAAGTAAATAATACTAAAACATGCATTAAAAAATTTAATCTTAGGTCATTTTCCTTAACATTTTTAAAAAGCAAACGTAATAATAGTAAAATTTGTGCACAAAAACATAAAACTGCAATGTTTAATAAGAGTGTCTTTGGTACGGCCCCAAGACTATATAATCATTTACCTAAATACATATCAGACTCAGGTTGCGTCCATATATATATAATAAGACTTCACGAATTATTCATCGATAAGGGATATTATTCTATTAATGAATATCTTAGCGATAAGTTTATGTGAATGAAATTGTATTAAATTGGTTAGTTAAAATTTGGATTATGTTTAGTTAAGTATATTAGTATTATTTTGTTAAAATTTTAGCATGTCTGCAAAGGTGAAACATAGAGGACTAACATTTTTTTTTCTAACTATTATTGTACCTGTGTTTAAGCTAATAAATGAATTTGAATTTGAACAGATGTATTCGCCTTCGCTTGCTCCATTACAGATATTTACTTACAAATATAACTTATAAATAATAAAGGATTTTTATTCCATAAAAAACCTTTTTTATGTAACCTCTATAGTAATCTTTTATTTGCGCTATAAAACGAATTGCACAATTTAATGCTTTATTCGCATAGCAATAATAACAAAATATTGCATAATTTTATCAAAATTCTGGTTACCTACGAGAAAATATCACCCAAAAAATTTGTACTCTCCCATTATTCCAATTGTGACACATAATTTGATTTAAAATAAATTTTAAGCTTTTATTGTCATGTAATTTTTTTTTTCAAAATATGACCCGAAATGGCATTTAAGGCACAAAAGAAATGCGTTAGAGCTATTTCCAAATCAGGGTAAACTGAAAGTTGTGAACCCTTATTTAAAAACCTAATAATTCTACTATAATATCTAGGAAATTGCAGTTTTTGTTCGCAATAACTTACATTTATTTAATACCTATAGAAATGACAGATATGTAATAAAGTTTGCTATCCCGTTACGGCCGCTTTCAATGCAAAATGGGAAAAAAAGTACTTAATAGTAACCCCCATACGTACTTGTTTCCCATTATAGTAAAATTATAGCCATTTTGTTTTTATTGACTTAGAAGGATCAGTGCTTGTACTAATTTAGCCATAGCTACTAATCTAGAAGGCCTAGAATCACAAAAGTATCATTTGATAGCGGATCATGTAGACAATAAATCAACAGCCAAGATTTTTCAATATTTATTTACGAAAGATCGAAAAAAATAGGTATTATGAAAATTTAGAATTTTTTTAAATGTGTTTATAACTTTAATAGTTTTTTCAAAAATCCAAGTTGTTAATCTACATTTTTTTTATTTGAAACGATGAAACGAGTACAGGATATTTACATAATAAAAAATAATAGCATCATAGCGCTAAGTTAGACATTTTAGAAGTTATGAGGGTTTGAAAATGACCTAAATCACGTTCATCACGATAGTACAAAACTAGACTCACGATTACGGAGAAATCCGAGAACGAGTCTGTGACAACTGGGACACTACTAATCTTATGCCTTGGCCACACCGAGGAGAAAGCCAGTTGATTATCGCGTTGTTGAACGTTAACCGTTGATGTAGCCACCCCTAATCGCGATAATTCGACAACGGCATTAACATTGCCGTTGAAGTTGGCCGATAAATCGGCTGGCGGTATTTTTAGGCACATCAAAGAGATTTGACGCTAGAATTATTGCGTTGAAGCGGCCACACCTCATTCTTTTGTGATTCTAGGACTTCTAGATTAGTAGCTATGGCTAAATTAGTACAAGCACTGATCCTTCCAAGTCAATAAAAACAAAATGGCTACCATTTTACTATGATGGGAAAAAAGTACTTATGGGGGGGTGATTTGTAGATAAAAATAACCATATTTTAGCCCCCTCAAGGCTCCGACACCGGTGACCGGACACATTGTATAAGCAATGAATTTCAATTTGAAATTTCTGGAGTTATACTAATAGAAGAGACCTGTGGGCCTCAGATTTTTCTGCTATTGAAAAAGCTCAACAAACAAAGAAGACCAAAGATAACATTTTGAATTGGATAAGAAATGGGTGGCTATCCAGAGTAGATAAGGAGTATACAATATTTTGGCAAAAACGAGATAAATTATTGTCAGTGCATAGCGATTGTATTTTATGGGGCAGGAGACTGGTTCTGCCAGGAAAAATGCGATCATATATATTAGAAGAGTTACATCCATGACTAAATTTATAGAGCAAATGGAAATAAAATTGCAAAATATACTCTGAAAAAAGAAATATGCTAACACAAGTCACTCACCTCACCATTGGGTATAATCTGATAAAGCCTGGTCTAGATTGCATGTTGATTATGCTGGCTCATTTCAAGGCACAACTTTTCTGATCCTTATTGACTTATTTTTTAAATGGCCATAAGTTAACATTTTTAATAACATGAGTAGTGCTACACTAACCCGGCGAGCGTAAGCAAAGAGAATATATGAGCTTTAGGTTGGGTGGGTGTGGCACACCCAGACCTAGAAATAACGATCGATATTTTATAGCGAATTGTTATTACACTTCGCGCGACTGCGCGGTGGGAGGTAAGGGAAGCGTCGTACGGTGTTTGAAGCTACGGCGCGTGCGTGAAACCCGCCCTTGTAACGATTTTGAACAACTTTTACATTTTATTTTTACTACCTTATGCATTTTTTGATTTATTTTCAGGATAAAAATCTAGAATGTCGTACGAAGACAACCAACACAGATTACGTCTTTTAGAAGAAGCTGCAGCCGTTATCTATATACGGAACATGCCATTTTTTTGTGAAAACTGCACAAGATCGTCAAGAACTCAAGATGAATACGTTTTTTTTACTATTAGTTTCATGATGGTGAATAAGAAGATATAAAATGTAACTAACTGACTTGCCTGTATTTTTTTTATATGAAGGGCCATTTAGATGGAGATAGTTTCTCGCCTCGAACATACAATTAACGAACTGAACATAAAAAGCTGCTTCGTGTTTTTTTTTAATTTAATATAATTTAATTGATTAATTTAAATGACTAATTAATAAAATGTAATTTTTTAAATTTAAATTTATTTATTTTTAAATTCTCGGTTCTCGCCCTTGTCCTAGGGCGATAATTTCCTCGCTATAGAATATATCTGTCTCCATGGGCGTATATAAGGGAGGGGTTAAGGGGGTTCCGGAAAACCCCCATACGACATCATTATATAATCAGAGCCACAGAACATGAGCACGCGTCGCGACATTTAACTTTCTATGTAAGTAAGGTATTGCTATATAATAAACCTCATGATTAGGCAATGTAATATCCGTAAAGCATTTTTTCATACCATCTTCTCGTAGATGTCAGAGATGAGAGTACGAGAGACGATGTCGACGAATTACATATCACGCAGTCTCGACGAAAAGCAAGACATTACATCCCCGGGGCCGTAATGTTTATGAAATTCCTATGTGCGTAAAATGATTTGGATTTGGAACGTTATTTGTAGGAAAACTCTTAGTACACAGTAGATACGGGCAATATGAAGAGAGTTTATTCGAAAATCGAACTGGTCACCACAGACAGCATACAGAAAAAAAGAAAAACGATTGTAATGAATTTGGAACAAACACGGTGTTTGGTGTTATTTTAACAACTTCAATAAAATGTTATAATGAATGAGTACACTTTATTAATTTTGAACATGGTGCATGTAACTGTGCCAAATTATCGGGAGCTCCAAAAACAACTAAATCGTGGTCTACATCTCGCGAGTACTAATTATAACTTAATTAACAACCGCGAAAGCCTAAACCTGTTACCCATAAAATGTTCCTTCGAAAAATATTACTCTGACCCTCACATAACTGGACCAATGTACCAATTGAAATGACCAATTAGCTTATTCATTTATATATTTTATTGTTATTATACTTTTTAACTAAATAACTGTTTTTTAAAGCTCCGAGTTTTTATTGTCTCGCGGTAGGTATGAAAAGTAGAGTATGTACCTCGAGGATAAAGCCTGTCTTCGTCATGGGTGGAACATTACAGCCCCGGGGATGTAATGCCTTGCTTTACGTCGAGATTGCGTGATATATATGTGTGGCCTACTCACTTACATTAATTAAATAAATACATAAAACATACATATTTATAAAACACTAATTCCTATAAATATATAAAATGTATATTATATCTATTTCAATCAACATATATAAAATACTTAATATTAACTTACTATTTATTTATTTTATATAGTTAATTTACCGCACAGAACACACATACATACTTACTGATAAGCTACATTAATATTAATATCACATACTTATAATACCTACCATAAATATAGTATCATCAATAATTAATTATTCATTCCCATACACAATATATAATATAAATCACAAATAATTTTATATAATACTAGACATACATAATACGTCAAGCAAACCCGGGAGCGTTTGCGATCGCGCAATGGAAACTCGCGTTAATAACAACGGCCGGGCGGCCGCAGGCGCGGGGTCGCGGGGTAACCATATTCCACGCCCTGCGCAGGCGACGCTCGCCGACTCGCGACTCGCCGCCGCTCGCCAGTCAGTTCTATGCACTTGACGTGAGGCCCGTATCGCTCGACGCCTTCCGCACGTACCTAGCGCTTACGCGATCTAGTATTTGTTTGTTTACATTTTGTCTGTTGCTGTATATCACTGTATTCTACTGTTTAGTGCATTGCTGTTATTTCCAAACTATCTACTTGTCATTCTCCTTCTATCTTTCTTGTGTGGCAGTGTAATAAACTGTGTGTGTGAACTATATGCCTCTGTTTCTGGACTGTACCTACTTACTTTCCTTGGCTTACTTCATTCACCGCTTGCAACACCTCTTCGCACGTCACCATAACTGGTGACCCCGTGGAACATTACGAAGATGAGTAGTGACGGCAATGACACGGCAACATCTCAACATTCGCAATCGAGCGCACAAACTCGTCGTAATCGAAATGAAAGTGAGCGCGTTTCCACTGATGCGACAGACGGCACGTCAGAACTTTTTCGAGTTGGTGTGCGGATACCACCTTTTTGGCCCGAAAAACCATTGATATGGTTCGCTCAAATTGAAGGTCAGTTTAATATGTCAAGAATAACGGACGATGTCACTAAATTTTACTACGTTCTCGCACATCTGGATCGACAATATTCCGTCGAGGTGGAGGACATAATAACAGACCCTCCTGCCACAGGAAAGTACGAGAAGCTAAAAAGTGAGTTGATTAAAAGACTGTCTGTATCTAAAGAAAAGAAGGTTAAACAATTACTTTTATCGGAAGAGTTAGGAGATCGCAAACCTTCACAGTTTCTGCGACACCTTCAACATTTGGCCGGACCAACAATACCTGACGATTTTATGCGGACAATCTGGACCAGCCGATTACCTAATAACTTGCAGACCGTCGTCGCTTCGCAGAGAAGTCTGAACCTCACCGAACTTGCTGACCTAGCCGATACTGTGCACGACATCGCACCTACTTCACCACAGGTAGCTGTAGCTTCAACCTCACAACGCGACCCTGTGATTGATGCAATGGCCCAGCAGATAACCGAACTGACGAAGCAAGTAAGTGCACTCACCTCAGCTGTTTATGGTCGTTCCCGTCCCCGCAATCGCCAGGATCAACACCAGCGAAGTCGAACACCATCGAGACGTTCACAGTCGAACTATAGGAAGTTCCCTCAGTGTTGGTACCACTATAAGTTTGGCAGAGAGGCGAAGAAGTGCATAAAGCCCTGCGACTTCAAGTCGGGAAACGAGCAGGGCAGTCGATAATGGCGGCTGAAGATTGCCCTTCCAATACTGGTCGCCTGTTTGTGACGGATCGCAGATCAAAGGTACAGTTCCTGATTGACACCGGGAGCGACTTATGTGTCTACCCTCGATCTGCTCTTCAACAAAGAAGAACGAAGACGGAGTACCAGTTGTGTGCAGCCAACGGATCAACGATTGATACCTATGGATACGTGGAACTTAAGCTTAACTTAGGTCTTCGTCGCGATTTCGTGTGGCGTTTTATTGTCGCGGACGTAACTAAAGCTATTGTTGGTGTAGATTTTCTGTCTCACTTTAATCTTATTGTCGACATTCGTAATAAACGCCTAATTGACGGCACTACGAATTTGTCAGCTATAGCTAGCATTGCTGTGAGTGATAGCTTAATTTCAAGTGTAAAGGTCGTGACTGGCGATTCGAAATATCATAACTTGCTTTCACTGTTTCCTGAAATCACACGACCATCAGGTACTCAGCTCAAGCCTAAACACACCACAGTACACCATATCCGTACCACGCCAGGCCCTCCAGTATCGTGTTCACCTAGACGACTAGCACCGGACAAACTTAAAATTGCCAAGTCCGAATTTGAAGCGATGTTAGCGAATGGTACCGCTCGCCCATCCGAAAGCCCATGGTCTTCTCCACTTCACCTAGCACCAAAAAAGGATAGTGGTTGGCGTCCTTGCGGTGATTATAGGCAACTAAACGCAAGAACAGTGCCCGATAAATACCCAATTAGGCACATCCACGATTTTGCTCATAGCCTATCTGGCTGTACGGTCTTCTCGACAATAGACCTGGTTAAAGCATATAACCAGATCCCCGTATTCAAGCCGGATATCCCCAAAAGCGCGATCACTACGCCCTTTGGTCTTTTTGAGTTTCCGTTTATGACTTTTGGTTTGAGGAACGCTGGTCAAACCTTTCAAAGGTTCGTTGACGAGATGACGCGTGGCCTGGACTTCTGTTACTGCTTCCTTGACGATTTCCTCGTTTTCTCTGAGAATGAGATCCAGCATGAGCAGCATCTTCATCAGCTATTCACCAGAATGAAGGAGTATGGAATGCTCATAAACACGGGGAAATGCGTCTTTGGAGCATCTGAAGTGACATTTCTAGGCTACCGCATCAACCAACACGGAACTAGACCCTTGGAAAGTAAGGTTCAAGCCATCAAAGAGTTCCCAGTACCTAAGACTAGGAAACAACTTAGGAGGTTTTTGGGCATGATAAATTTTTATAGAAGGTTCATCCCTCAAGCTGCCCAAATTCAAGCTCCTTTGAACGCCTTATTGACCGGATCCATCAAGGCATCTCACCCAGTTGACACAAGCGGAAACTCATTAAAAGCCTTTGAAGAGTGCAAAGAAAGCCTTTGTACTGCGGCACTTTTGGCTCACCCTGACTCGAATGCAAAATTTGGCTTGGTGACAGACGCATCCGATACCGCCATCGGAGGAGTCGTCCAACAGCTAAAGGATGGTTACTGGCAACCATTGGCGTTCTTCTCACGCAAGTTGAGCCCAACACAGCAGAAGTACTCGCCATACGACAGAGAGCTCCTTGCCGTGTATGAGTGCATCAAGTACTTTCGCCACTGGTTGGAAGCTACCACCTTTACTATTTACACGGACCACAAGCCCTTATGCTTTGCTTTTCATGAGCGGAAAAGCAAGTGTTCTCCTCGACAATTCAGGCACCTAGACTACATATCACAGTTCTCGACCGATATCCAGCACATTGCTGGGAGAGATAATGTAGTAGCGGACACTCTCTCACGTATCGATGAACTGGCGAGACCTGTAGATCTAGAAACTTTAGCTAGAGCTCAAGAATCAGATCCCGAGGTAGAACACCTACTTAACAATGAATCCTCTCTGCGCATCAAAAGGTTGAGTATACCCGGCAGTCGCTCACAACTGTACTGCGATGTTAGTACAACGACAGCCAGGCCCGTCATACCTAAACCTTTGCGCAAGCAAATTTTTGACAGCTTGCACTCGCTCAGCCACCCAGGTGCAAATGCGAGCGCAAAACTCGTAGCTGAACGCTACGTTTGGCCTCAGATGAGGAAAGACTGTCGCGAGTGGTCTAGGACATGTTTGGCTTGCCAGCGCACAAAGGTAAATCGACACGTTTCAACGCCTTTCGGTACCCTCGATTTACCTACCGCGCGATTCAAATATGTCCACGTAGACCTCATCGGACCATTACCTCCGTCTTGTGGATACCGGTACTGTCTGACAGCAGTTGATCGCTTCACGCGATGGGCTGAGGCTGTACCTATCACCGATATCACAGCGGAATCTGTGGCCAAAGCGTTCCTACTCGGCTGGGTAGCTAGATTTGGTTGTCCGACCGACATAGTTACGGACCGAGGAGCGCAGTTTCAATCCGCGCTGTTTAAGGAATTGTCAAAATCGATTGGCTTCAGACATCGTATGACAACAGCCTATCACCCACAGTGCAACGGTCTCGTGGAGCGATTTCATCGGCAGCTTAAAACTGCAATTATGTGCCACGCCGATAGCACCTGGACCGAAGCACTTCCCTTAGTACTACTAGGCATACGAAGCGCTTTCAAGGAAGATCTTCAAGCGTCTTCAGCCGATTTAGTCTATGGGGAGCCGCTGCGATTACCAGGCGAATTTTTCGGCCATAAAGTTGTCAATTGCACGACTGACATTACTGATTTTTCAGCACGTATCAGAGCATTTGCCAACACCTTGCAGCCAGTACCAACATCGCACCACTCTTCTAATAAAATCTTTATTTATAAAGATTTGTCCAATTGCTCACACGTTTTCCTCAGGGAGGACACGGTGAGACGAGCACTTCAACCGGCATATACCGGACCCCATGAGGTTATCGAAAGAGGCACAAAAGTTTTTAAAATTCGCGTCAAGGGCAAAGAGGTGACAGTATCCGTAGACAGATTAAAACCAGCCTACATACTGTCACACTCTTCAAATGACCCTCCTTCAAAAGCTTTCAATGACGCCCACTCACCTACTACTTCTTCACCCAATGGTGACATTCCTAGTCGTCCACTTTTACCAACCCCAACTCCTGTAATAAGGACCACTCGTTCTGGACGCCAAGTTCAGTTCCCGGACTATTATCGCCCATAACCTGGTCTCTGGAGGGGAGTGATGTGGCCTACTCACTTACATTAATTAAATAAATACATAAAACATACATATTTATAAAACACTAATTCCTATAAATATATAAAATGTATATTATATCTATTTCAATCAACATATATAAAATACTTAATATTAACTTACTATTTATTTATTTTATATAGTTAATTTACCGCACAGAACACACATACATACTTACTGATAAGCTACATTAATATTAATATCACATACTTATAATACCTACCATAAATATAGTATCATCAATAATTAATTATTCATTCCCATACACAATATATAATATAAATCACAAATAATTTTATATAATACTAGACATACATAATACGTCAAGCAAACCCGGGAGCGTTTGCGATCGCGCAATGGAAACTCGCGTTAATAACAACGGCCGGGCGGCCGCAGGCGCGGGGTCGCGGGGTAACCATATTCCACGCCCTGCGCAGGCGACGCTCGCCGACTCGCGACTCGCCGCCGCTCGCCAGTCAGTTCTATGCACTTGACGTGAGGCCCGTATCGCTCGACGCCTTCCGCACGTACCTAGCGCTTACGCGATCTAGTATTTGTTTGTTTACATTTTGTCTGTTGCTGTATATCACTGTATTCTACTGTTTAGTGCATTGCTGTTATTTCCAAACTATCTACTTGTCATTCTCCTTCTATCTTTCTTGTGTGGCAGTGTAATAAACTGTGTGTGTGAACTATATGCCTCTGTTTCTGGACTGTACCTACTTACTTTCCTTGGCTTACTTCATTCACCGCTTGCAACACCTCTTCGCACGCCACCATATATGTAATTCGATATATTCGAGCAGGTGGTACGAGGGCTTCACTAAAAGTATCGGGAATGGAATATTTCCACTGTTCCTGTCATATTAAAATCTTTTTAATTGAAAACTCCTTGGTTTTAAAAATCGAATACCATTTATTTATTTAAAAAAAGATTCTCGGTCTTGTCACAAGGTTTTGTCAAACTTGTTTAGTCGTTGAGAAAAGGGAATTGACTCGAGAAAATTCAAGAGCGATGATTAATTATGACTTTCGAAGTGGTTTAACACAAAAACAGTGTGTTGACCGGATGATTTCTGCATTTGGTGATGAAGTCCCATCCAAAACCACACAATTTATCGCTGGTTTGCTGAATTTTAACGTGGACGTGTCAAGCTCAGTGAAGATCCCCGTCAAGGTCGTCCAAAAACTGCAGTCACCCAAGAAAACGTTGATGCTGTGCGTAAGCTGATTGAAGATCGACATGTGACATACCGCGAAATTCAGGCAACTTTAGACATTGGCATGAGTCAAATACAAATAATCTTGCATGAACAATTAGGTGTAAAAAAAGTTGTTTTCCTGATGGATACCGCATTCGCTCTGTGAAGAGCAAAAAGCGGCTCGCGTTGCTTGGTGCGTCAGAACTCTCGAAAGATTTCACGCAGGATCCTCAAATGCTGTATACAACATCGTATCAGGTGACGAATTCTGGATATACGCGTACGAACCCGAAACAAAAAACCAGTCACGAGTTTGGGTGTTCGAAAATGAGTTAAAGCCAACAAAAATTGTTCGTTCACGGAGTGTTGCAAAAAAAATGGTGGCCACGTTTGTCTCCAAAACCGGCCATGTTACGACTATTCCTCTTGAGGGACAAAGAACGGTTAATGCAGAATGGTATGCTAGCATTTGTTTGCCACAGGTCGTTTCTGAACTCCGTAAAGAGAACTGCAACCGCCGCATCATCCTCCATCACGACAATGCGAGTTCTCACACCGCGCTCAGAACAAAAGAGTTTTTAGAGCAAGAAAACATAGAATTATTAGACCATCCACCGTACAGCCCCGACCTAAGCCCTAATGATTTCTATACTTTCCCTAAAATAAAGAATAAATCGCGTGTACAGAGATTTTCATCACCTGAAGAAGCTGTGGACGCCTACAAAACGGCCATTTTGGAGACCCCAACTTCCGAATGGAATGGTTCCTTCAATGATTGGTTCCATCGTATGGAAAAATGTGTCAAATTTCGCGGAGAATACTTCGAAAAGCAATAAAAACATTTTAAATAGTAATGTTGTGTCACTTCCTTGATTCCCGAAATTTTCAGTGCCGCCCTCGTATGAAAAAATATTTATGCCTGCTACATAGGTACACTAAGTTTCTTAAAATTGTATTTTAAGGTTGAACTAGCATTCAACTATTTCATGTAATGAGTGTGATTTGAGCGTTAAGATTTTTAGTTTTTACCTGTTTTTTATATATGCACATTTTTTGTTCACTTCTTTCTCACTCGTTATTACTACACATCATTACTACACCAGCAGTGCCAAATTTGAATGATTTTTGTATAATTTTGAGAACAATTCCGTAGTTATCTCTAAACTCGAAAGGCATATCTCGCACTCAATACGGTTCTGATTTGTACGACACTCGTATGAACATGAAAATATGTCATACGAGTTATCGTGTTTACACAAGTCGAGAACTCGAAGCAAGAATCTCCTTACTATATATTTCGCCGTGTAAACAGTAATTTATCGCCTAGAGATAATTGCTTGCGAATCTCGTATGACATAATCGTAGACGAGAATTTAGTTCTTGCCTGTATGTAATATGATACGATAATCTTAAGGCGATTATTGCTTGGAATAGTTGCGTACGATTTCTCGCCTAGAAACGTACGAGAAACTCGCTCCATCTAAATGGCCCTTATGGGTTAATAAATTTCTTTATCTTTATCTTTATGGAAGAAGTTTTACTTCAGAAGAACTCAAGAATTACCTAAAGGAATGTGGAATTAAACAGATCTGGTAGCACTATATCATCCAGCTGCAAATGGGCAGGCAAAACATACAGTGCAGACAGTCAAAAATAAATTAAAAAAGAGAGCAGCAAAACCATGGCATGTGCGTCTGCCAAACATATTGTATGGGCTGCGTTCTACCCCAAATACAATAAATGAAAAAAGCATGAAGCAGAGCTTTTGTACAATCAACGCTTAACCAAGTTTGACAGCCTGAATCCATTGTCATATAGCAACAAGAAAGAAAGAACCAATGAGGAAATCAAAGTAAGCTCATTTAGTGTTGGTCAAAGGGTGTTCGTCAGGAATTACGGCAGAGGGCTTTGTTGGTGAGGAGTGGTAGAGAAGCGTGTAGGGCGGTGTAGATCCAGAAATGTTCAAAGTCAAAGTAAAAATCATTTATTTAATTTAGGCATCAAAGATGCACTTATGAACGTCAATTTTTATTATAATGTGCTACTACTAGACTACCGCCGCGTTCCAAAATATATAGAGCCTACCGAGAAGCGGCAAGAAACTCGGGGCTATTATTATAATAATAAGCTTATTATATATAGATGTTTACAATGTTTCTGCTTAGGTATTACAAACATTACATTTTATGGGTGGCAGAATGACAGCTTGGCAGAAGTGGAGTATTCCAAGCATCTTTGTCTTCTATATAATGTCAGACTGTATCGCCAATTTCTTAAATGATATAACAAATGTTTGCTTATTTTTAGCTCCTCTGTATTGCCTTACAAAAGAGAACATAATAATGGTATCAGTAGGGCAAGACACGCTACACTTTGACATCTTAGTACACGAGTAGATAGATCCTTTTTTTTTTTTGACTCAGAGTAATCCTTTACGGATACCACCGGCCCCGGGGGAGCACGGTGGTTATGTGGGAGTCTCTGCCAGAAGGGCAGCATACCCACCAAACCTCTGCGGTGTTCCGTCACTGCCGCAGCACGCTGCAGCACGCCAGAACACTTGGCGTGCCGCAACCGCCACGGGGGATCTAGCCCGCAAATGGACCCCAGACTTCCCCGAGTTTGGGCGCCCTATGTCCCCCTACGATGGGTCAGGTGAGTAGCCCCACCGCTTGCTACTTCGGCCGCAGAGGATAAGGACAGCGGCGCCTCTCAATACCGACAGTCCTCTTCCCCTGCGACCCCACCGCGTCAAGGCCGCGGAAGGCAGGGAGAGCGGCTGACCGTAACACCGGCACTCCTCTCCCGCCGCGGCCCCTAACTCTCAGCCGCGGTGCCGCCCATACGACACCGCAGCCCGCCACTCAGTTGCAGTGGCGCTACCTACAGTGACCGCTCCCGTGTGGACTTGGAGGGCAAAGCCCATAGGAGCGGTCTCACCTCGGGCCCGCCAGCTATCGGCTATCACTGGCAGGCCCATTGGTTCTTCTTAGCTTCACCGTGGTGACCCAAGCCACGGCTACTGAGCCCCCCCCCCCCCCCCCGGAAGGCGGGAACTCTCGGGGGAACGGGTAGATAGATCCTGGTGTGATCAGTCCCAAGCTGTTTTATCCTCCAAGTAATACGAAATTGTGTAATACATTTTTGACAGAGTTTAGTTTTAATGGTAATTTTAAACTTAACAATAGGCAAATCTCGGATAACATTGGGAACTTTATTATAGAATCATCTGACCTTACCGTGGCGGGGGGGCTCAGTAACCGTGGCTTGGGCCACCACAGTGAAGCTAAGAGGAACCAATGGGCCTGCCAGTGATAGAAGATAGCTGGTGGGCCCGAGAAGGGACCGCTCCTATAGACTTTGTCCTCCAAGTCTACATGAGAGCGGTCACTGTAGGTTGCAATGGTGTATGGGCGCGACCGCAACTGAGGCGGGCTGCGCTGTCGTATGTGCGGCACCGCGGCTGAGAGTTGGAGGCCGGGGCAGGAGAGGAGTGCCAGTATTACGGTGAGCCGCGGCCTTGACGGGGCCGCCACCGTTAGATGGCGGCGTGGTGGGGCCGCAGGTGACGAGGAGTGTCTGTATTGAGAGGCACCGCTGTCCCTATCCTCTGCAGCCGAAGTAGCAGACGGTGGGGCTACTCACACGACACATCGCAGGGGGACCTCGGGGACCCAGACTCAGGGAAATCTGGCGTCCATTTGCGGGTTTGTTCCCCCGAGGCGGTTGCGGCGAGTCATGTGTTCTGGCGTGCCGCAAAGGAGAGGGGCCCGGCAACGGACAGCCGCGACGGGTTCGCAGCCATGTGCAAAAGTTTTCCCGCGTTCCTGCCATAAGCGGCAGTGATGGACACCGCAGTTTTTAGTGGGTATGCTAGACTCCCACATAACAACCATAATCCCCCTGGGGCCTGTGGTGGTATCTATAAAAGATTTCACTGCACCAAAAAAAAGGGGGTGGTGTAGATACTTGGTGCGGTGGAATGGAAGGTTATTAACTCGACTTTTTTTATGCGATAGGTTGGCAAACGAACAAGCGGCTCACCTGATGGTAAGTGATACCGTCCACGGACATCCGCAATACTTGAGGTCTCGAGGATGCGTTGACGACCTTTGAGGAAGGAAGAGATAGGAGTGAGGGTGGAGGTGGAGGGTGGAGGTGGAGGGGGAAGGATAGGGGGGAATCGGGCCTCCGGAAACTGCCTCAAACCGACTGAAACGCAATAGCAAGATATGTCACTTCACCTCGGTGTTATGTGCGAGTGTGGCACTTCCCCGGTTGTACCGGCCTATTCAGCTGTGGGGTTACAGCATGGCACTACCACGAAAAAAAAATATCAACCAAATGCACAGTGGAGGTACCACACACAAAGGAATAATCTAAACCTCGAGAAGGAAAAAGTGGAAGTGATGAAGAATATGAAATAGTAATATCCTCGTCTGATGAAAATTAGAATTAAAGAAATAACAGTATACATACCAATAGTTAAAATAATAAAACATAATATATCTAGTTGTAATATATTTGTGCAATTAATTAATCTTTATAAGTGATGAGTAGAAGGCAATAGTCCGGACAAACAAGTGAAGTGTTGTAAAGCTATCCCGAGGGAAAGGCATGTTATGTCCTCAAGAGGAGAATAGTTTTGGGAAAAGTTAAGTGGGTTATTGACGTACAAACTTAAAGTACGCGGTTTTAAAGATCGTGAACTTATTTGGCTCGATGTCAGTGACACACATGAAGCTTACTCACTCTGTATTGCAATGTCGTTGGCTGCAGAAGTTTATGTTATTTAGGAATTATATCGTATGATATTTTAAAAACGAAAAACATAGGCGAAGTTGAAAAGTGTGGGTAAAGAACTGGCTTACGAAAAGAGAGTGTTTATCACATGAGAATTTAGTAAGAGAGTTACGTGAAAAGCAGGATTATATCCATAATTATAATTTCAACGTCGCAGCTCGCGGCTCCCAGTGCTGCCACACGTACGGCGGAGGCGGGTTACGAGCAAAATTTCAAACTTGTCGGATCGCCAACGAACTTACTCGGCGGTTTTAAAGCACGTGTACATAGTGTGACACACAAATTCGCGAACTTACTCGCACGTCTATCACCCCTTTAAGTCTGGTGCTGTCAACCTAGCCAGTGGTTAAGTTCTCAGTTATGACGCGAAAATCGGTGCATATATAATATTCTTAATCACAATTTTGAATTCTAATATTTTGCTCGACATGAAAATGATGTAAATGCTTTATCCCGGGTATTATTTATTAACCGGGTGAGCGTCCTACTATTATTAAATTTACGAACCAGTGTTCGCAAAAGATTAATTTCAAAGATGTATTAGAAAAATTAAAAATATTTTCTTTGGGGACATTCGTTTTGAAGAAAAATGTACATTTGTACTTAAATATTTGATAGATTGTAACCTACATATCTCCAATGACCATAATAGTTTCATTACACTCGTGATTATTAAAATAGTCAACATCGCTAAAGATTCGAAGACTGCGTAATCGCAAACGTTATTATGTTCGTGCGTTCTGACCAATCAGGAGTGACTGGCAAGAGCACTGAACTGATCGGTTGACTTCGGATGACAGCTTGAACCGGCCGAGACAGAAGCGGACGTTATCTTCGCGATTACTTTAATTTCCAAAATACAATCCTACGTTCCACTATAGTTCTAAAACTATTGGAATTTAATTTATAATAGAAAACTAGTGTTGTGTGATTACCCCGAATTGGGTGAGTGTTTCAACAAGTTCTTACTGTAGTTTCGCCTGCAAGCATGACGTGAGTACATTCCAATATGTTCGGCGTTTCGTACGATTAAACGGCCATCTTATCACACGACAGTTAGCTTTCAAGTCTTAACCACAATATTCTTACTACTAGATGAATATTGTGTTTATATGGAGCCGCTTGGTTTTATTGTTAGAATCTATCTAACGTACTTTTGTTAATGGTTATAGCCTACTAAACCCTATTTACTTACTACACCATTACACGTCTCTCTTGACCCTATTGGAATGTACCTAGATAGTTTTTATAATCTTCTCATTTGGAATGTTATGCCATTTAAGCTGTGCTATATTTCATCTACAATTTCTTGGGTACCTACTAGCAGAATGGTAATAGTAAAATTACTCACTTTATTTTTACTAGAAATACACTATTTAAATGTACCTGGATAGTTTACTCACATTTTAAACTACACTGTTATGCTAATTTAAGCGATGCTATATTTCATCAATAATTTTCTGGATATTAGCAGTATGATACTTAATAGTAAAATTATTCCTTTTACTCTTACTAGAAATACACTATATAAATGTAGCTGAATAGTTTACTTTAAATATACTGTTATGTTAATTTAAGCGATGCTATATTTCATCAATAATTTTCTGGATATCAGCAGTATGGTACTTAACAGTAAAATTATTCCTTTTAATTTTACTAGAAATACACTATATAAATGTAGCTGAATAGTTTACTTTAAATATACTGTTATATTAATTTAAGCGTTGCTATATTCAGTCGAGTCCCAGAAGATTGCTATGAGAAATGCTTTTCCATAAACGTCTGGCCGGAAAATGCTCGTGTGAAAAAGTGGATTAATTATAGAAAGCACAAAAGTGTGTCTGATGATAAAACGTTTCGACATGGACTCGGCACTCAATGAGCCGTGTACCGAAAAGCAGCTACCAACTAACATTTTTTATCAAAATGTAAGAGGCTTGAAAACGAAATTGTCAGCTTGGCAAGCCAGTTTACTAACGTCCGACCATTTGCTGGTAGCCGCTACGGAAACGTTTCTCGATAGCTCCATAGAAGACGCCGAGGTGGTGCCGGATGGGTGGACTCTCTTACGTAGAGATAGAGGATCCAGGTGCGGGGGTGTCTTGCTTGCTTCTAGACCTGGAGTGACAATGACACGTCGAAAACAACTGGAGTCGAATTTAGGAGAGGACCTCTGGGCGTGTGTCACTTACCGCGGTATCTCTTATATTGTATGTGTGGTGTACATCAAACCGAAGGCTACTGATGCCACCTATATGAATTTATTTTGTAATATAGAATCTTTTTTATCAGCTTCAAGACACAATTTCTTTGTATTCGGGGACATTAATATGAATAGTGCCTCCAACGATGTTAAAAATTATTATTGTTATTTTTTAACGTATTGTAACTTGGTCAACTACAATACAATAGTGAATTCACATGGAGGCATTCTCGACGTAGTATTGGCGCAGGAGTGCGTTGAATCTGAGTCGCAGAGAGTATGCGTGCGCGAGGCTGCCGAGGGGTTTGTCGCTATTGATGCACTGTATCATCCCGCGCTTGAAATATTAGTCTCTCTCCGATCGCATAGTGGCACGGGCGTCCGCTTGCAGCCTAGTAATATAGATCCGTCACGTGACTGGAACTTCGCGAAGATAGATATGGCGCTCTTTCTATCATTGCTCGAAGAAACGTCGTGGGCTACAGTTCTGGAATGTAGCGATGTTTCAATGGCCACAGACGCTTTCTATGATATATTGTACAATTTATTTAATGAGTCAGTTCCTAAAAAAATTAGGCGAAAAGCAAAATCTAATAGATATCCAGTATGGTTTGACATAGAAATAATAAAAGACATAAAGCTCAAAACTAAATTACATAAAATTTGGACGAGATCAAAATGTAGTACGGCATACAAACAGTTTTCGGATTTACGTGCTAATCTTAAGTCGCGCATTGCTCTAGCATACAAATCTCATATGGCGTGCATCGAAGAAAACCTACAGCAGTGTCCTCAACACTTTTGGAGGCATATACATAGTCTTAGGTCTAAGGGAGGCTTTGAAGCCCGGGTCTCATATAACGATAGCGTCTATAGCGGAGTAGAGGCCGCAGAAGCTTTTGCAAACTATTTCTCCAGTGTCTTCCAAGATGATGTCCCAGTACTAGATGCAAGCTCATCCTTGGAATCGAGTGTTCATAGCGGTTTCGTCTCTATACCGGTAGTATCACCAACAGACATCGAAAGCGCTATCAATAAGCTAAAGTCGAGCAGCTCTCCAGGCCCCGATAATTTTCCTAGCTTTGTTCTTAAAACAGGTAAAAGACATTTTATTCTTCCGCTGTATCATATATTTAATCTGTCACTTAAAAATGGGAAGTATCCTAATAACTGGAAACTGTCCAGAGTGACGCCTATCCCAAAGAACAATAAAAAAACGTTAGTCGAGGAATACCGGCCTGTTGCGATTTTGTGTGCGCCAGCTAAGGTTTTTGATTATATTTTACACAGCGAAATATATAGACAAGTTAAGCAACATATAGGTGAGGAACAACATGGTTTTAGGCCAGGCCGCTCCGTAAATACGAACCTATTATGCTTGGTGGACTTTATTTCTAGAGCTATGGATCGTGGGTCGCAGGTTGACGTTATATACTTCGACTTTCAAAAGGCCTTCGACAAAATTGATAATGACGTTTTATTGCAAAAGCTTTCGTCATCTTTTGGTTTTTCTCCGAGGCTTTTGAATTTTTGGGCGGACCTAATGAAAGATCGATGTCAATATGTTAGGCATGGGATATACGAATCAAGACCGTACCATACCAGATCTGGAATAATACAAGGTTCAGTTACCGGTCCGTTATATTTTCAGATGATGGTTCATGATCTTCCAAAAGTTTTGTCATCCGCTCAGTGCCTTTTGTATGCCGATGACCTCAAACTCTTCGTTGAAGTAAAATCTCTTAGCGACTGTATTCGCTTACAAGACGACATAAATAGTGTATATGAATGGAGCGTGAGGAACAAGATGTACTTTAATTTCGGTAAATGCAATGTAATGACATTCGATCGGAAAAGAGATCCCATTCATTTTGACTATAAGTTAAACATTACGACCATACATCGAGCAAATGCCGTGAAAGACCTGGGAGTGACGTTTGACCGCGGCTTGACTTTTCACGAGCATGTGTCTGATCTCGCGAAAGAGGCGTACCGGCGACTCGGGTTTGTACTTCGGAATGCGAAGGATTTTGAAAATCCGGAAGTCATGAAAACCCTTTATAGCGCGTTAGTTAGGAGCAAGCTAGAGTCGGGTGCATGTGTCTGGAACCCACATCACGTTACGTACACGCGATTGCTTGAGAAAGTCCAAAAAGCTTTCTTAAGGGCATTGTACAAAAAACGTTATGGGTACTATCCTTTCCTGTACCCGACTAAGTTTCTGCTTGGCCAGCTCGGCTATAACTCGTTAGAAGTAAGGAGAACACTAGACCAGCTCACTACATGCGTCAAGGTACTCAGAGGAGCAGTAGACTCTATTGAGCTACATGACCTACTGTGTGTGCTGTTCGTGCCGGATAGACCCGGGGTCCCGGTGAACAGGCGAGGCCGGCTGCCGAAGTTGTTTCACGTGGAACAGTGCCGAACTCGGGCTCGCACAATGTCACCGTTAATTCGCGCTCGCAACCACTTCAACGCGCTCCTGACCGCCAATACTGATTTTGACATAATTGTTGATAGTTGGAAAACTGTTATATCTGTTCTTAGGATATATTGTGAAAACCTCACCGACCAATGGGACAGATCGATTGACATTGTAGAGATTCATGATGATTATTGAAGTTTGACATTTTATAATTTTATATACCATTTATGTTGACATTTTATAATTTTATGTGGTATGTATTTGATTATTTTTAATTTTAGTTTCTATTGACTTCTTAATTAATTTAATGACTTGTAATTGTATTTGTTTTTAATCTGGTGTAATTAATGTGAGATGAATGTAAATGTTTGTGAAGGCGTTTTTATCTCAATAAAATAATTTAATTTAATTTAATTTAATTTAATTTAATTTAATTTAATTTAATTTAATATTTTTCCAATAATTTTCTGTCACCAATATAATAGTATCTCTTAGAAATATAGTAACTTTATTATCTAATATTATGTACGGTTGTATACCTATTATTATGTCGTGCTCCTTGATTTGCTATAAAATTATAACCGTGTGTGCTACTTCGAAAGATTGTTCGATTTTCTATCATGTATTATGTAGGTACCCTTCATCTTGCTATATTATTTATCTACATACTCTGTACAAGTTTGACTGCCTCATCTTAGATTCTATTCACTGCATTAGACCTCACTGCTAGGTGTCGCTCCGCGCAATAACATTGAGTGTGGCAGTCAAACTAGATGTGGACTTTTATTAAGACGCGGATAATTGCGGATTCCAGGGTTCACCCGCACGATTGGAACCAACGCCACACCGGTACTGGCATCGGGCCTACCCTGCTACCAGGGGTACTACCATTCCCGATTGCTGTTCCACCGCCTCCGCGCGTTGGTCTTCTCGTCTTCCCCGACGCCAGGATTTGCCACTACCCGACAGAGCGCACCCGATCTCCGTGCGCGGGAAAACCCAGGCCAGTGTATTCGTACGGTCGCGCTGCACATTTCGGTCCACAATCGCAACCTTACCCCGACCCGGTTATTTCGTGCTGCTACTTATTTTAGCGGTTAATATACTTAAACTTTAATTAACCTTTTGGCTGTTTCCTTAACTACCTACTTCACAAACAATTACTATAGGTAGACGGTAAAAAGTGTTACAATGGCGCCCAGCTACTTGTTGCTTTCGTGACCGAAATGTGTTGCCCTTCTGTGTTGCTTTTAATAGTTTTCTTAGGTGTTGGCTATATATTTATTATATAAGATTTATTGTGTCTCTGCGTCAACTAGTGAGTGGTATTCTACTACTGTGGTTGAATCTAGCCATAAACATTCACCATTTAAAAAGTTGTAAGTACTTATTATTTTTTTAAATATCCACTCATTGGTTGATAGCTAACTTTAAGGTGACTTGATTGACACCTTACTTCTGTTTAATATTTTTAAGTCATCAGCGTATGTAGTTTCATTTTCATCTTGTATAATTGGAACACTTACCCAATTAACACAATGGCATATGATATAAAATTCCTTTCTCTCCAAAAGTCTGAACTTGAATACGAAGTCGAGCTTCGCGGTGGCACTGGAGAATCTGTGCAAGAGCTTCGAAAACAAATCATTAAATTGTCCCAAATCTTACCATCAGAGGACATTCAAGAATCATATTTGGAACCTGCCGACGATCTAAGGGGTGTAAAAGAATCCTTGCTAAAGTCTCAAGGTAACCTTACCACTCTGAAAACAAAATTTGATAAGAACTTATTTATTAGAGCTGAAAACTTACTAAACCATATTCACCATCGGCTAAATAGGATCAGTGTCGTTGCTGACGTCGCAGACTTGCGCAAGGTATGCGTTTCTAACCTCAACGCTCAGTTTAAGGAGTTAGCTACCTTAAGGCCTCCACCGATACAATCGCAGTCAAGAATTTCCAATTCCGCGACTACTGAAGCTGCCCCTGAAGCCATGGCTATAGCCGTCACTTGCGAACGCAGCTTAACTGCAGATATAGCTAAATTGAAGTTTTCAGGCAATTCATGCGTGTATAATTTTATTCAAAAAGTAGAAGAATTTGTTACATCTCGAAAAATTTCTCACGAAAAAATTCTATCCCTCGCTTATGAAATTTTTGTTGACGATGCCTTACATTGGTACCGATACAACAAGGACAGGGTACAAACTTGGCAAGAATTATGCACCTTGCTAAAAGAAGATTTCAGCAGCAGTGACTACGACTACAGGTTTTCTGCTGAGATCCGGTCGCGTACACAAGGGGCGAACGAAAACATCACTACATATCTTGCAATAATGCACGGAATGTTTTCTCGCCTTAGGAAATCCCTTTCTGAGGAAGAAAAACTAGAAATTTTACTACACAATATCCGCCCTTGCTACGCTAGCTCCCTGGCTACTTCACCAAATATTCAGAATATTGAAGAGTTGAAATTGCTATGTCGAAATTTCGAGAATATTCAAAATCGGTTCTCACACTTTCAAGAGCCACCTAGAGCAACTAGTTCTACACTAGCCCCGGATTTTGCGTACAAGCCATCTGCAACCGTATCTAGTACTTTTTCTAATAAGTTTCGGCAATACTACTACACTAATAGCCATAAAACCACTAACAACAATTCTAGTACAAATACTAATACTAAATGGCAGCCTAATGCTAACTGTCTGAGTGGAGATAATGAATTAAGTCCGCGCCAGACGATTGATGTGGTAGCTTTAGCTGCTGGTTCTTCGGGACAACCTAGAGCAATGTTTTGCCCTAGATGCAGAACTGATGACCATACACTTAGGACTTGCAAGGAGAAACGTTTCCTCATCTGTTTTAAGTGCGGAAAGAAGGATGTTCGTTTTTCAGAATGTCCGGATTGCAATTCTAGTGATGTCAGTAAGCCAAAAAACTAATAAGGCAGGATTGTCAAGACAGTACCTCTAATATGACCAATCTAAACAAGAATAATTTAGCCGAATGGAAGGATTGGCTGAGTTTTGTTTCTAAATTTTCCACCTTCAATGCTGTCTCTTCAATCCGCGAGAACGATACTGATATCAATAGATCTAGGCTATATGTTTCAATTAACGTCAATGATAGGCCCTTGACTGGACTCTTAGACACTGGTTCATCTGCAACCATATTAGGTAACGGAAGCCATGAAGGTCTACTTAAATCAGGCTTTGAACTAGTAACTGGCACCTCTACTCGGTTTGTTGCTGCAGGAGGAGAAAAACTTGATTCCATTGGAATAATTCATCTCCCAGTAACCTTTCAAGACCAGACATTTACACTTCAAGCATATGCTGTCCCTAATGTTAAGCATAACTTGATTTTAGGTATGGACTTTTGGCGAATATTCGGACTACTTCCTAAAAATCTCGATCGTATTGCCTTTTACCGAGAATCGGAGGTTTCTACAACTGATAAAGTAGACCAGAAACCCAAGCTTTTGTGTTCCTATGGTCATCTAACAGACAAGCAAAAGAAAACAGCAGATCACATAATTTCGCAATTTCATGACATTTCATACGAAAAACGTGGCCTAGGACGCACTTCACTAACTGCGCATTCTATTGACACTGGGGATGCTGCCCCCATTCGTCAGCGATATTATAGAATGTCTCCTGAAAAACAGCGTGTTCTAGTAGAACAGTTGGATGAAATGCTAAAGGAAGATGTTGTTGAACCTTGCAGTAGTCCGTGGTCGAATCCAGTCCTACTAACGCCCAAAAAGAACGGAGAGCTGCGTTTTTGCCTCGATAGCAGAAAACTGAACGCTGTGACTAAAAAAGATGCCTACAGCCTACCTTATATGACCGAGATCCTCGATAACCTTCGAGATTGTAAATACCTATCTAGCGTAGATCTGTCGAAGAGTTTTTGGCAGACATTAATCCGGGAAGAAGACCGTCAGAAGACCGCATTCTATATTCCTGGCCGCGGGACTTTTCAGTTTAAATCTATGCCCTTTGGACTTTGCAACGCTCCTGCTACCCAACAAAGATTGGTTGACAAGCTATTTTACGGGCCTGAGTTCGAACACAGGGTATTTGCATTTATTGATGACGTCATCATGGTTTCTGAAAGCTACGAACATCACATCTCACTACTGATGCGTGTCCTGGAAAAGTTAAAGTCAGCCAACCTCACGATCAACTTTGAGAAGAGTCAATTTTTCAGGTCAAAACTAAAGTACCTGGGGTATATCGTGGATTCTAATGGTTTACATGCTGACCCTGAAAAAGTTCAATCTATTGTAAATTATCCAACCCCTACCAACCGCAAAGAAGTTAGACGTTTCATAGGAACTGCCTCTTGGTATCGTCGGTTTATTTCTAACTTCAGTAGTCTGTCTTTCCCCTTAAACAAATTAACGTCCCAAGGAAAAAATGCTCCACCCTTCGCTTGGTCCCCTGAAGCTGATAAGGCATTCAAAGACCTTAAAAAGTGTCTTGTCTCAGCACCTATACTTTCTTGCCCAGATTACTTTAAACCCTTCGAAGTACACACCGATGCAAGTGATTACGGAATCGGTGCGGTGCTTACGCAAACAGTTGACGGGCAGGAAAAGGTCATAGCGTACATGAGTAAATCCTTATCTCACCCAGAACGCAATTACAGTGCCACTGAACGAGAGGCATTAGCCGTGTTAATCGCTATCGAGCACTGGCGATGCTACCTGGAAAACGGCCTCAAGTTCACCGTCTACACGGACCACTCTTCTCTTAAGTGGTTTCTAAACTTAAATAACCCTACGGGAAGATTGGCTCGATGGGGTGTACGTCTATCTGCGTACAACTTCGAAATTAAACATAGAAAAGGCTGCGAAAATGTCGTAGCAGACAGCCTAAGTCGTTCAGTTCAAGTTTCTGCAATCGACACCTCACCAATAACACCTTTTCGTAAAACTAGTGATCCATGGTACTTAAACATTTACAATGGATGTCAGAGCTCTCCGACGTCTTTCCTAAACTATCGCGTTGTCGATAGAAAGCTGTTCCGGTATATAAAGTCACTAAACCCTCTAACTAGAGAATTCGAATGGAAAGAGGTAGTCGCAACGGAGTACAGACAAGAGCTAATAGCTCAAAATCATTCAGAGCCTACCTCTGGACATTTTGGCATATTCAAGACGCATAAACGTCTTAGCTTAAAATACTTCTGGCCTAGCCTACACAAAGATGTTATTAACTTTGTCTCAAATTGCGAAACGTGTCTATCCTACAAGTACCCGAATCATGCAACCCTTGGAACAATGGGCAGGCCTAAGGATTGTTCGCGCCCCTTCCAAATGATTAGCATTGATTTGGTTGGCCCCTTGCCTTCAACTAGAAAGCAGAACATATTCCTGTTAGTGATCACTTGCTGCTTCTCCAAATACTGCTTACTTTTTCCTATCAGACGAGCGACATCGGACATCATATGCAGAATATTGGAGGACAGTGTTTTTCTCACCCATGGGATCCCAAGCACTATAATCATGGACAACGGAAAACAATTTACTAGCAATATGATTCGTGATTTATTCAGTCATTACAGCATTCCAAACGTCTACTACACTCCTCTGTACACACCACAGATTAATACCGTAGAACGGTACAATAGGACTATAATTACAGCTGTGTCTACGTTCATTGAGAACGATCATAGGTCCTGGGACAGTAATATAACTAAAATTCAATTCGCGTTAAACAGCGCTGTAAATGAAGTAACTGGTTTCACCCCGTCGTTTCTCGTCTTCGGGCGTGAACTACCAAGTGATGGTTCTCACTACGTTGATGCTGACCTGGAGAACCAAATAATATTTACCCCTCGTGACAGCTACGCTGAAAATTTAGGTGCATTACAGAAAATCTTTGACAAGGTGCAACTCTCGCTCATTAAAGCGCACTCCCGCAATAGTAATAATTATAACTTACGCCGTAAAAATGTCGACTTCAACGTAGGCGATATTGTTTGGAAATGAACGTTTTACCAGAGTGACAAAGACAATAAGTTTTCAAAAAAGTTGGCCCCTAAATTTATAAAATGTCGCATAACGGCTAAAAAGTCAAAACTTGTTTATGATCTTCAAGACATGACTGGCCGCAACTTAGGGACCTGGCATGTCAAGGACTTCAAGCTTACCTAGGGAGCTGATTTTCAAATTTCTCTTAGGAAAAATTTAAACCTAAAAGGGGGGGTATGTAACCTACATATCTCCAATGACCATAATAGTTTCATTACACTCGTGATTATTAAAATAGTCAACATCGCTAAAGATTCGAAGACTGCGTAATCGCAAACGTTATTATGTTCGTGCGTTCTGACCAATCAGGAGTGACTGGCAAGAGCACTGAACTGATCGGTTGACTTCGGATGACAGCTTGAACCGGCCGAGACAGAAGCGGACGTTATCTTCGCGATTACTTTAATTTCCAAAATACAATCCTACGTTCCACTATAGTTCTAAAACTATTGGAATTTAATTTATAATAGAAAACTAGTGTTGTGTGATTACCCCGAATTGGGTGAGTGTTTCAACAAGTTCTTACTGTAGTTTCGCCTGCAAGCATGACGTGAGTACATTCCAATATGTTCGGCGTTTCGTACGATTAAACGGCCATCTTATCACACGACAGTTAGCTTTCAAGTCTTAACCACAATATTCTTACTACTAGATGAATATTGTGTTTATATGGAGCCGCTTGGTTTTATTGTTAGAATCTATCTAACGTACTTTTGTTAATGGTTATAGCCTACTAAACCCTATTTACTTACTACACCATTACACGTCTCTCTTGACCCTATTGGAATGTACCTAGATAGTTTTTATAATCTTCTCATTTGGAATGTTATGCCATTTAAGCTGTGCTATATTTCATCTACAATTTCTTGGGTACCTACTAGCAGAATGGTAATAGTAAAATTACTCACTTTATTTTTACTAGAAATACACTATTTAAATGTACCTGGATAGTTTACTCACATTTTAAACTACACTGTTATGCTAATTTAAGCGATGCTATATTTCATCAATAATTTTCTGGATATTAGCAGTATGATACTTAATAGTAAAATTATTCCTTTTACTCTTACTAGAAATACACTATATAAATGTAGCTGAATAGTTTACTTTAAATATACTGTTATGTTAATTTAAGCGATGCTATATTTCATCAATAATTTTCTGGATATCAGCAGTATGGTACTTAACAGTAAAATTATTCCTTTTAATTTTACTAGAAATACACTATATAAATGTAGCTGAATAGTTTACTTTAAATATACTGTTATATTAATTTAAGCGTTGCTATATTTTTCCAATAATTTTCTGTCACCAGTATAATAGTATCTCTTAGAAATATAGTAACTTTATTATCTAATATTATGTACGGTTGTATACCTATTATTATGTCGTGCTCCTTGATTTGCTATAAAATTATAACCGTGTGTGCTACTTCGAAAGATTGTTCGATTTTCTATCATGTATTATGTAGGTACCCTTCATCTTGCTATATTATTTATCTACATACTCTGTACAAGTTTGACTGCCTCATCTTAGATTCTATTCACTGCATTAGACCTCACTGCTAGGTGTCGCTCCGCGCAATAACATTGAGTGTGGCAGTCAAACTAGATGTGGACTTTTATTAAGACGCGGATAATTGCGGATTCCAGGGTTCACCCGCACGATTGGAACCAACGCCACACCGGTACTGGCATCGGGCCTACCCTGCTACCAGGGGTACTACCATTCCCGATTGCTGTTCCACCGCCTCCGCGCGTTGGTCTTCTCGTCTTCCCCGACGCCAGGATTTGCCACTACCCGACAGAGCGCACCCGATCTCCGTGCGCGGGAAAACCCAGGCCAGTGTATTTGTACGGTCGCGCTGCACATTTCGGTCCACAATCGCAACCTTACCCCGACCCGGTTATTTCGTGCTGCTACTTATTTTAGCGGTTAATATACTTAAACTTTAATTAACCTTTTGGCTGTTTCCTTAACTACCTACTTCACAAACAATTACTATAGGTAGACGGTAAAAAGTGTTACAAGATGAAGTAAAGAAGTTTTTTATAAGGGCTGTAAATAGTGGAGAGCTTATTAGGAAACTAATAAACATCTTCCACAATGGATAGCTGCAATGTGAGGAACCGCTTTACATCAGGCTTCGGGGGTTCTGCTGCTCAATTACGCATTGGGCAGTGGGATTCCCGAAGCATTTGTAATAAGAAAACAGAGTTTGAATTATTGTTATATCAAGATAAAATTAATGTATGCTTGGTTAGTGAAACATGGTTGAATGCAGATAAAGCATTAAAAATAAATGATTATGACATATATAGAGTAGACAGAGAAGATGCAAATGGTGGGGTGGCCATCATAATTCATAATTCAATCAAAACACAGCTGCATTCCATAACTATAAGAAACTCAGGGATTGAAATAGTTTGTATAAAAATATTTAATTGTAAACATCTAAAATATATAGCATCCATATATTGTCCATTGTCTGTCCGAACATCACAATGTGACTGGGACGAAGTGTTCTCAAATTGTCAGGAAAAGTCCAAAATTGTAACGGGGGATTTTAATGCTCACCATTCGAATTGGTCCAATAGAACCAATACAAGGGGTACACAAGTATATGATGCTAGCTTGGGTCAAAATTTTATTAGTCTAATTTATTTATTTATTTATTAATATGAATGCACTTGCAATTATACATATTATTAGTTCTTAAATGAAACAAAACAAAGTCTTAGCAAATTTAAAAATAAAATTATTTATATAATGTCAAACATAAATAATAATACTTAATAAAATGTCAAATTAAATATAATTCACAAAATGTCAGCATTAAATTTACAATATTAGACCAACTATCGTTAAATAAGTCACAGTCGGGAAACATACTGAGGAATGTGTTGAGGTCGCACATGGCGCGGTGATCGGGGAGTACCGACGATGTACAGTACAACACCAGCCAGGGAAGAAAAACTAAATAGCAGTGAAATTACTTTTATGAAATTGGTTAATGGCATGCTGCATAAATCTTCGCCAGATATTACTTTCGTGTCTAGACATAGCGGTCCATTTCAAATGGTGGGTCACAAATGAAAATTTGGGCACTTGTTTATAGTCTCAACTAGAGCTGTCAGATGATCCGGTCTTCATAAAACGTCGTAACTATAAACTCGCTGATTGGAAACTCTATCACGATGCATGCAGAAAAAGCTTTTCAAATCATAGATTAATGTTTAGTGAAGTTGTACAATCAATGTACAACTTCTTCATTGAAAAATTAAATTACGCCGCCAACCACAGTATACCGTTTTTTAAAGTTAATACAAATCCGTCAATGTCATTCAAACCTAAACCCTATTGATATCACGATGTGTCACACGTCGTAGCTAAACGCCGCTTAGCACTTAAAAACTTCCGAAAAAATCCTACACCAAATAATTTTGAAAATCTTACCAAAAATATAGCAGATGAACAAAAGTCTATAAGACAAGCAGAGTCCGGTGGTTAGAAGACACATAAAACATACTGTGTGGCACTGAGAGACAGAAAATGTGAGAAACAGAGGTTGCACAGGGGTAAGGGGGTCGTTCCGATTATAGAGGTGTTCGGAATCCGATCACGAACGATTATCAAGGCCCTAAGTACTGTTTTGCATAGGAATAGCTATTTAGCAAAAAACTAATATGGTCAGTTTGAGTATTCCATTTTGGTTCTCTAAAAATAATGTGCTAGCCGGTCAGCTCATATTGCTCCAGCGCTGCCCCGCTGTAAATTGTTAGAATCACCGAGGCGTACATGGATGGACTTTTAATTGAATTCATTTAGAAACTCAGTACTTACAGGATCTAATTTCTTTTTCTTCCGAGCCGGTGGAGGGCCAGGATTATGCTCGATTCCATCATCACTATCGTCCAAATCGGCACCCCTGCTAGCAGCCGAGGAAGCACGGCGACGCTTGCTCATGTTTACCAGTAAACTCTTGATTGAAAAGAGATTTAAGGTTTTGCTCTATTAACATATCATTTCTATGAGACTATATGTACGGGGTTTAGTACATAACTTTGTATTGAAAAGTGCTCAGACTAGCAAGCGGCAGGTAATAAATTGAAAATTATTGATTAAAAAATACTACACATAAAACAAAATAACCACAAACAAACTTCAGCTCAGACCATAGACTAACGGGCTCAGATTACATAGCGGTTCAGACAGGTATCTTGCTAACAAATTGTTGAGACCGTAGGTACTGGCTCCTGATTGGCTAGGGGAAAATGATGTGTGACTTTTTTTTTTACTGTGGGGTTAATGACATGTGGTTACTTTTTTATTCAACCAAATTATGTGCTCTACTTTTATTAGTGAAATAAAACATAAATAATATTTTAAGACACTTATTTTTGAATTAGCAAAGTGGACATGAATAAAACCAAAAGTAAAATTATGCACGAGAAAAATCCTACTAACAGAATGCTAAAAACCAGTTTCAATATATAGTTCATGGTCATGCTAAAAACAATTTTATTGACACAAAAAATTAGGCAGCCTAAAGCATAATTTAAAATTTCCCATGGCGTTATCCACGTATGGCTTTCATTTTCTTCACCCAATGTTAGCTTGGTTACTTGGTGGTATTGACATGTATTGTGCTTATATATATTACCGTAGTGTATGGTTGCGCATGAACATTTAGTCGTTCCCGTCTTGCTCCAGGAGGCTAAATCTTCAATTAGGCACCTACTTGCTTGGTCTGGGGATATATTTGATTCATGACGTAACCATTACATAATGATTTAAAAGTATTAACAATGGTGTGACATCTGAATTAACATAATAACATAGGTAGTTATTTAAATTCATATGCAATTGAAAATTGCATACGAATTTAGATGAAGGTATTTCGCGTGAAATTGAATGACAGAACTTACGCTACCGTTGGAAGTTTCCTTTTTTGCAAAAATCTTTTTGAAGCGGCCTCAGTATTTCGATAATTAAGGAAGTTTTCAAGATTAAGAAAGTTATTACAGTTTTCTTCTGCTTCCTTTTTCTTTTTTATTACCTTAGTACAATCCTCATCCCTCCATTGAGGAGAAAAAAAATTTCCTAACGTAGAGTTTTTTTTTGGAAGGAGTGGTACGCTGCTTCAATAATTGACTCAGAAAATTTCTGTACACATGAAGTTAAATTTTGTATATTTGGTTGAGGTAAAAGTGAAACTTTTTCATCTAAAGTAGAAGCATAAGGCACCCAACTGTCTTTTTTTAACCTGTATGGAAGTAAAGGATGAATGACAGGAATAGTTATGTTTAAATAGGGGAAGCTAATAATTATTGGAATATGGTCTGAGCTATGAGTTAAAGGAAGACGGGACCAGTTCAGTAGTAGTAACGAGGAGCAAAAAGAAACACCAACATAAATCATAAATCATAATCATAAAACATTTATTTGCATCAAAACATGGTAAGCACAATTACAGATGTTATGTAGGTAACATATAGTCCGAACATATTTTTTGCTAACAAAGCATACAAATATTAAACTAGACTTAAATTATTTAATTAATGTTCATCATTCATTCCAAAGTCAAAATAATTACATGTCAACTCCATTTATATAATATAATAAAAATATGCAAATGTCTAATAAGAAAAGCCACACTACCGTATTAATTGTATAATTAATCAGTTTTACAAACTTAATCAATTTTATTTAACCTTGTTGAAACTTAAAAAATCATTAACCGAATAGAAGCAATTGTCTAATAACCATTTATGAAGATTAAATTTAAACATGTCAAGACACAAATCTTTCATTGTATCTGGAAGATTATTAAAGATCTTAACGGCCATAAAATGTACATATTTTCTATAGGACAGCTTACAGTTTGGTATACATAAACGATTGTTCACTTTCGATCTAAGTTGACGTTGACGCATCTCCTGATGACTTGTGAAAAGATCAGAATTTGTTTTGACAAAAACTGCTAACTGCTTTATGTACAGGCATGGGAGAGTTAACAATTTCAAACTTTTAAATAAAGGCTTACATGGTGCTAAATAGTGAGTGCCACAAATTGCACGAATGTACTTCTTTTGTGCTCGGAAGGCTCTATCAGTATCCACAGAGTTGCCCCAGATAATGAGACCATACTGCAAAACTGAGCCAACGTATTTATATACTAAGGCGTGGTGGCACAACCATAGACAACATCTTTCTAAGGCCCACAGGCTACGAAGAAATAATAGTCAGGAAGCATAATTCAGAACAAATTCCACACAAAAAGTGGCCCTTCAAATCAAAACAACGATGTTACAAATATACATGTTCGGTGATTGGTTTAAATTCAGAAGGAAAGCAGGGAATGGTTAACGCGCGTGCTGCAACGTCTACAATGACAGCAGAGTCATAGCGGCGTGGATGATATTATGCAACAAGTGGACTGGACCAACTCAATAATAAATCAATCGTAAATCTCGTATGTCTCGCGAAATATGATTAATTTATAAAGTTTTTGTCTAGAAGACATTAGAAGAGATTCTTCGCAATGTAGTAAAGAAAGATTATGAAACATTTTAGGCTTATACATATTACAAAAAAAAAATAAGTCGTTATTTGCCAGCTGGATGTTTTTCAGTGGTCACAGAATACTTTCATTATCAATTTAGAAAATTCAATCAATTTATAAAATTACTTTAGAAAAGCAATGTGTTGATATTACTGACAAATTAGTTAGCAACTCAGCTAAACCACTTTGCAGAGGGTGAATTTTCATTAGCTTGAAAAATTAAACGTGCTTTAATTTGACCAAACAATGAACTGTTTTTTAATGCTATATAATTAGTTACCTATATTAAATACTAACTGTAGGCAATCATTTATTGTTTATTAGCTGTAGTATCTCTTTAGAGCGTAAACGCTTTGGAAGCGCCAATTCGCGTTGTTGCTGACTGTTTGAAGGGTCACATAATAATGATTGATATAGTATATTATGTCAATTATTCTTACCTGATGTAATAGAACATTAATTAAATAACAAAATCAAGTTCCACAGACTACATTTAGAAATTGTTTATTAGTTTGTTATTGCCGAGCAGTTTCTACACACACACGTTTTTAAAATCAATCATAAAACCGGTCGCGCCAGTCACGAATCGTCAGACGCAGCTGAGGCCTCTTAGAGAAAGGTCAGAGGACGTATCGCTCTGACGCCGGCGCTTACACCACTAAATCTTAGTGCGCTCAAAACTTCCTGATACTTATAGAGGTAACATTTCTAAGTGGGCTTCTAACAAATAATTTTATATGACATCTAGTGCATCAAAGGTTAGACACAATAGAAATTTCATTGTTATAATGACATCGACCCTTGAGGGGCTAGTATTTTGCTGTTAATCAAATTTCTTATGTTTATACCTGGTATCCAGGTATGCTGGAGCCGGAAACTGGTAGCAGGAACTATGTGATGGTTAATAGTAGACACACCGTGTTCGGGATCGTATGAATCGTCTTCACGATATCTTTTTTCAAGCTGGTGACCAGGACCTGATGCTGGATCCAGAAAGTGGTAGCAGGAACTATTTGATGGTTGTTTTATTTGCTATTCTCATCTCTTTTTGGTAGGTACATGAGTTAAATCTTACTTTTTTCTAGTCTATGCTCTTGTAGATAACATGTACTTGATTAATAATTATCATTTTATGTTAATTAATGTCGATATTAAAAATAAAATGTGTCCTGCGTGATATTTAATTTCACCTTTTTGACCTACGTCTATTTGTGACTTAAAAACCAAAGTAGATGAAAAAAAAGATACAAATATTAATGCGCACTATTTTGGTCAAGCGGTAAGGCCACTGCCGCAGGGCGCGCTAGCAAGTAACTCACTAATGTATAATACCTAAACTCGCGCAGCGCTGCGCATAATAAAGGCTCTTAAAGGTGTTGATGTTTCTTCGGGACAAATCATCAGCATAAAAAGATAAATATGATATTTTATATAACACAATTTAAAAAAAACAGTAGGTACTTACTGTACAAACTGGTAGGTAGGTACTGCAGTTTTGTGTAACATGGTCCATATTTTTTTTATTATCTAAAATTTTATTGTTTTCAGTCAAAATTAACGTAGTATAACTATGCTGGTTTAAACAGGCAGTCATACTCTTCTTTTTCTTGCTTAATGGCAGCTAGGCACTTATTTTGCCGCATTGAATCGGCAAGCAAGCGAGAATAAAACATAACAAGCAAAACCATTGCACATTACATACATTTCAATATTTAGTCCTGAAGAAAAAAATACATCCTAAATTAAATAAAAATTGACTGACTTTATTTTGCATAGTATTGACCAACTCGATTTGTTAACGTATTTGAACATCTTTGAATAATTATAATTTTGCTATTATTTACTAGTAAAAGTGATCCCTGGACATTTTAATCGTGTATTGTTTCTGCACCACTTCACAACGAATGCTGGCATGATGATTCACAACTGAAATCACAATAATAAAATGAAAATGTACGCGAAGATTTGAAATGTGCTCGCTTGCAAGAAAAATGTCCGACTGATGACGTACTAAACACGACTTTTAAGCCCCGCCTACTTGAGCACGACTTTTGTTGGGTCATTTTTTTAACGCAGTTACAGTTCCTGACTATTGTTTATTCGTAGCCCACAGGACAGTAAGTAGGAAGTGAAACCCCCGTGCTCCAGACCATAGAATAATAAATACTTGCTCCATAGATTAATCAGATTATAGGACGGGAGGCAGTAATGTACGACCACTGGAATGTAAAGCCAAGTATTGCACAACCCGTATTGTACAGCCCGTATTCCGTGTACCTACATGGCCTCGGAATATTTGGCTGTGCAATACGGGTCGTAGAATCCGGCCTGAGCAAACACGGTACGGGGTGACAATGCACAGCCAGGAATGTACAGCCCTTATACCATGTACATGGCTTCGAAATGATGGGCTGCGCAATACGGGGCGTGCAATATTGGTCGCGTAATGCTGGCACGGACCGACATTGTACAGCCCGGAATGTACGGCCCAGAATTGGATGCCAACCATAGACAAACATAGAATCTCTACTTGCCTCCTTTGCAATGCCTCGTTTGTCTAAGGCGAGTTGAATCAAAATCGATAGATTTGTGGAGCCGTTTTATTATGATGAACACACTTTTCGTCTCAAGTAAAACTACAATAATAAAAAGAGATGTATGGTGAAGTTAAAAAAAATATTGCCGCTGTAATTCTAAAGAACGTGTCCTAGGACTTTAATAAAATGGCACAATATAACACTGGGTGAACGAATTAGGAAAAATAACATATATTTTAGTGTAGGTTAAATAAGTTATTATAAACAGGTTTTCACAGGTAGCTCCCTGTCTAACAGCTAAGCTCATTATTATTGGAGGAGCAACCTCCCGTGTACCTAGTGCTAATTGTGTACCTAAGCCCTCATCACGACTATCGAAATAGCCAGGCTGTGAGCGGGGTACGGGGTAAATACCTAATAGTGTAATACATCTATAAAGATAGACCTACTTTATGCCACCTACTGTCGTATTGCTTGGCGCTAAAAAGCCCGGAAGCACTTGCTGAATCCTACCAAGGTGCGACAGCAAATGTACATTAAATAGGAAGGCATAATTTAACTAGTCCAAACGTGGTCTAGCTCCCTTCCGCCAAAAGGAAGGACCATCCTCGGGGATGTTGTCAAACTCTCTGGAATGTCAGACTTGGCACAAGTTAGGGGCTGAATTCCAGGAGAACCATAGAATCATATTCTATGATTAAGACTTTACCGCACGCGCACTCTAATATTACTTTATCCATTCAAAAGGTAGCTAACTATCCCGACAGGATTGTCATACTGTCACTTCGTGCACCAATTTATTTTATAACTGCTTCTCTCGAGTCCAAATGTCAATTTTCACCTATTATCTTCTCACAACTTCGACTGGATCAACTCGAACTTATGTCTTCAAAAACCGCCATTTATCTAGTTTCCGCGCTCCGCCATTTTGCTCAAATAACCTAGACGCTCCGACGCCGCTACGTTTTTACTCGCATTATTTTACTAAACATTCGATGTTATTGTTCACATATCTCCCGGTTTGAACACAATCAACATAACACAATATATCACACTCGCGTACTCAACTATCAAACCGTGTAATTAGCTTCCGCGATTTGTTCCCGTTTGCCGAGTAACTAGATACCATTTACCGCTTCTGTATCACAACTATTTAGTCATTGTTTACCTTCCTCGCTCGTGGTTCCCGTCGAACTGAATGCTAATCACCTACTTTTCCATTCATTAAAAACTGCACGAACTGCACTACAATTTCCTTTCCTTCTCTAACATGTTTTCTTTTACTCTAAGACAGAGGGAGTCATGAGGTTCGAAAATATTAAAATTATTTTTTTATTAAACTTTCTTTATCCGTTGTATTTCTCCGGTTTTCTTTTCACTAACGTGTCGGCCAACCCAAAAAACGTATATCTGCATCAAAAAATCAAATTTCAACGCTTCCGAATAGTTTTTATTCGATGTTTTAAATGGCGTGCTCTAGGTGAGATCACGCTTTGCCACTATGCCGTTTTTATCAATGAACTTTTCGACGCGGTCTCGCTCTGCCGAGGTTTCCTTCCTGCTCTAAATGTTGCCACTGCTATAAAACTGTATTAAGTCTCATTTCACCCCGAATTTCTATCATGCATTTCTTTCTTTGACCGCTGGTATCCCTATTTACTTTTTTTTTGTTCGTTTTTGTGAAGAATCTAGACTAGGCATAACGAATTAATTTATTATTTAGTTTGTTCGAAAGAAACTTTTTCCTTGTTGTTTATTTAAAAGTTCCAATTACTTCAATTATTTATTCCG
The DNA here is from genome assembly GCA_917880725.1 of Selenia dentaria. Taxonomy (NCBI): domain Eukaryota; kingdom Metazoa; phylum Arthropoda; class Insecta; order Lepidoptera; family Geometridae; genus Selenia; species Selenia dentaria. Next base: position 16,013,457 of record OU862899.1, on the reverse strand, counting down.
TTGAATTTATTAGTTAGTTTTACAAATCGATATTGTAACTAAATACTATACTTTATGACTTTAGGGTGATAAGGTGAATGTGGAGATTCATCCCCTAAAACCACAAGTTTCTGTTACCTACTAATGTTTAAATAGGTTAGATATTATGTTTGGTTTTTATTTAAATTCTTTATTATGATACTTATAAAGTTTATTGTATATATATTAATGCGTAAATGAGCGGAATTCTCATACTCGTACTAAAATCGGTCCCGACTCGCCAACCGACCCGTCGTCTGTCTAATTTGAATATTTGTTGTACATCTAAGCAACTTGTTATGTTTTCTTAGATTTACATAACTAGATATCTAAACGCATGTATAGATAGTTGACGCCTAATAATACGTAAATCTATCGTTTCCTCCTACCGACATTATCCTACTTCTCTCAAAATCTAGAATACCCCATTATCCGAATATTGTGGGCAAAATCTTATATTATTGTGTAACGTTATTTATTATTACATATAGTGGGTATAACTTATAGATTCGATACCTTTACTTTGAAGCTTTCCTTCATTTCGAGGCGCAAATATAACGTATTGGCGGAAAAACTTAAAAATGGTTGACAGTTGATTCATTTTGTATGGAATTTTCTCTACTTCGTTTCTATTTTACAATAATTTACAAGATTCCTTTAATAATTATTCTTATATTTAGCCGTACGGATTTATTTGTGAATGTGAGGAATACCTATTCGAGGTTGGTTCCGTCACAGCCACCCCCCAAAATTTTCGCAGGTTGTAATTTTATTGAGTCTACCGTAGAAAATTTTATTTTCTCGATAATAATCGCAAATAAATTTGCTTTTATTTCCTTATGTATATGATTTTCATTCTTCGTGGCAAACCCCTCAAGTTACCCTGAAAGATCTTTTAACTATTATAATTTGTTTATACTTCTTCGGAATGTCAAATGTGGTAGTGTGTTTTTATACCAACCAATCAACAGACATCACCCAAGTCTAAATTTCAAGAAACTAATGCACGAATTCTGAACAAAAATTGTTCTAACAAGGACAACAAAAACTCTGCAAAGGAACTTGGTTATGAGGCAAGTCAGCCCTAATAGCAATAGGTTAACCAATTCCAAACAAAAACATTCTCTTAGGATTGAATTTGGAATTCCGCTACCTATCCCTTTCTTAGCCTTTGTTTCTTTAATAGCTTCAAACAATAATTATCCATAGATGAGCACATCTTTCTTGAAACTTCCACCCGTAACAATATCCATCTCAAAGTTGGTGTGTGTGCAGTACTCGACGAACAATGATAGCTTCTTGTAGAGTTTGAAATCTCTATGGTACCAGTATCAACACTGAATTGTCAATCTGACCTATACCCTAGCTCCAATTCCCATAGAAACTTGTTTTTGGTATGTGTGTGTGTTCCAGAAGAAGCAACAACAAATTAGTTTTCATACTTTTGGCATTTTGGTGGACCATTCGAGCCCTTCATACTTATTAAAACATTTCATTCAATAATTCAATTTTACCTTATTGATTCATTCATCCCCAAGTAAACTACTCTACTCTCGCTGATTCACGCAACTCTAACAATCCAACAAACTCGTCAAGTATGAAATTTTAACATTGAAACCAATAATTCTTAACTTTTATTAACCCATATTTCAAATTGAAATTTAGTTAACACAATAACTTTGAGGTTTGTCACGAAATCGAATATTTTATCATGGCGGTAACAATGCTGTTTTAAACCTCGTCTAAGACTGCCTAATTCATATCTATCTCTAAATGTCTTATTTTGCAAGTTTTTCATTGTATATGAAATTTCCGTACATAACCAATTGTACGAGTACCCTATTGATATAGGAGGTGAACGTTATAAAATTTATAGTCCCTTATTTTTATTTTAAAGAACTTCCTCAGGTTGAAACTATTTTCTACTTACCAAAACCAACAGAGGTGACAGTGTGCTTAGACATGGATGGACCTCTGATGCAACGCCCTCCTTTGATGCAATATTGTACGAATGGGATCGCATATATTATATATATATATATATATATATAATAAAATATATATATACATTTTATATTTTTTTCTCATATTTTTTTTACGAACGTAACAGCAAACATAAATCTAAGGAACCACTTTTATAAAAATTTACCTGTAAAAATCTATATTATACCTGTACAAATATTATGCATATTAATTAACCTTAAGACGCGGTCCAACCCCAATTTTAAAATAATTTACGATGCTTTACGTAAGGTTGAAAATCGCTTGTTAGATTCGACGATGTAATGCGAAAATGCATTAATTTTGTACGTTTTCTTTATATTTTTCGATATATACTATTACAATTGAAAAAACTGCTGGTTACTACTTTAGTACTATATGTTGGCTATGTATTACCTAAAAAATAATATAGTGTTATCGCTGAAAATTCAGAGAGTTTGGACGTGAAAGTTTATTTTTATGGACCTATTTAGGATTTTTTTTCTCCAGAGAGCGAGTAATATTGATAAATTCTGTTCGGTTATTACTCTTTGCCTTTTTCTTTTCTAACTTAAAATCTGTTTCGTTACACGAGATGTTTAGAGTTTCTGCTTTTTACTATTATTGTTATAATTGGCAGAGTATCGTGGAGGGAGCGGAGATGAGCACAACATACAGCAAAACACAACAACCACTTGCATGAACGTTTATTCATCAAAATAAACTCATTACAAGGATATACTTGTTGTTAAATATCTTATTATAAGACTCAGACAAAATAAAAAAGTCAAGACAGAATGTTGTGAACAGAGCAGTGAGGCCGGTTTTCTATGCATGTAGTGCGTGAATCTGTGCTGCCATGACAATTTAAATTACCCCATAAAAATTATGTTATCAAATTATTAACGTTATAAATTTAATAAAGTTATAACGTTATTAGTTTTAATATAATAATAGGGTTCCTACATTAGGTGTCGGTAAAAAGTAGTGGCATTGGGTAGTGAAAGAGAAAAGACAAAGAGTTTCAGAAATAAAATTATTCGGTGTAACTGCTAGTTTTATTTAAAAACCTTTATGCTGAATTATTTTTTTGTACGCTTGTCGTTTACTTTGCACTGATTTAGAAATACTTTCTAATTTAGCAATATGGTGGAATCTAATGTTTAAGTATTTCTCAATTACACACCGTATTAAATTAAGTTTATGTTCCTGCCCAACATATTCATGTTTTGACTCTAAATTGATAAAAATCTGATTGTTTCCAATGAATTTCTTTAATATGTTCAAAACTATAGTTTGGTGTTGATTTTCTGCGGTTATTGCAATATTTTCATTCAATAATTTTCGAACAACTGCTTCACAAGTGACACAAATGTCAAAAAGATCCTTAGACGGGAAGCGAAGACCGCCTTTGTTTTTTAAACTAATGAGCTTGTGAAAATAAAGTTTCTCATCAGTCTGCAAGGCATCTTAATATTTAGAGCATTTTATGGTTTTAACGAGATAGTGCACTGTACTTCCAGATATGTAACCAATTATCATTTTTCTGTAGTCACCATAATATGAATTGTCATGTAAACAACTGGCCCAATCAAATGATTCATTAACAATTTCATTAAGAAGTTGCAACGAAGAATTTTCAATGATTTCTTCTTCTTCTTCTTCTTCTTCGTGTCTATACGACGATGAAGTGCTATTTATAATTTTAGTTGTTGAAGTGCAATTAAGTATTGCTATGTGTTCTAAAGGAACACAATTACTTTTTGTAAGAAATTTTAATTCTAAATGACATAGTATTTTTTTGTAGCTTGCTTGTTAAATGTCTTACGTTAGGGTTATCGTTGAACCCTCCATGCATCCTAATATACGTAAATAGAATCTCTAAATCAAGATCCTGGCTTAATTTATAAGTAGATAAAAAAAACAGCCTTTTTTTCATTTTTTATGTACTTCGTATAAAGCGCTTTTAAACTTTCAATTTTTATTAATGTACCTATGGATCCTGCTTTGCATTTTTCTTCTACGACTGGTTTATAAAATCGCGTGATGACAAAGACTGGTCGACCATCTCGTATAACTTTCCGCATACTAACTACACACAACAACATTCAATATAGATACACCCTAAAAACAAAAGACTTCAATAGAAATATGGTTTATTTTTACAAAAATACATAACCGCCTTCAATATGTACGAAATTGAAAATCCAGTGTGAAATTAATGCGAGTCCTTATTAAAGGTATCAGGTTTCCAACATAAAAAGAATTGTTCAAATCGGTTTATAAATAACGGACTTATGAGGTAACAAGTATTTAAAACAATAGATCCTAATTGCGAACCTACTCCTTTTAGATGTCGGTTGAAAATAAACTAAAAATAAAAAAAAAAAATTGCCTATTTTTTTTTAATTTGCTTTCAAACGACGGAACCGGTTTTGTATAAAGATATTGCGTCGAGTGTCATACAATATTATATTTAAAGAAAAGTCTAATTGAGAACCTACTTCTTTTTTAAAGTCGGTTAAAACACGTTGATAAACTATTATAAAAACGTACCCGTATTAACGTAACATATATACTAAATATTAAGATTACCCAATAATAGGGTAAACCTTACAGGGTTTACCAACTTTTTTTTTTGTGTTTGGCAACACTTTCTATGTTCCAAGCAATAACCTTTATTTTATTTTTATTTATTTAAAATATTGCTTTCCAAGTTACTTACGTGTGAAATGTGATTCCATCATTCTTTTTATATTTTGATGTTTGTTTTAACACCGTTTCACGACACAATTCGGTATTTTGACTGGTAAATTTGTTGATTTACTTTACGTGTTGCTTCCACGCGCAGCGATAGTTCAACTGACGAGTCAAGGCGTAGTTTCGTTGTGCGTGTGTGTGTGTGTAATTGTGTATGTAGGTACACGGCGAGGCGTAGTTTTACCGGCTTCACTTTTCTGTTCACAACATTCTGTCTTGACTTTTTATTTTGTCTGAGTTATAAGAATACAGCGTCCGGCCATTACAAAGTGTTCCAAGGAAGAAGAAGAGGAACGAACCAGAGATTAGAGTGTTGTCATATAAAATATATATTTAAGGTATACTACACACAATTAAGGATTTCCATACATTTTCTGACAATTATCAGGATACGACCGCGCCTTAACATTATAACACAAAACCGCGCGAACGCAACTGTAGAGCGTAGCTAGTATTAGGTAATTTGGATTCTAAGTATAATTTTGTTGCATATTCCCTATAGTTATATTAGCCAACTACTATGTATTTCTTTTTCATGATTTATTCTTCTTACCTGCCAATTTTAACTCTGCTTATTTACACCATAATATCATAAGTAGGGAAGATTTGTTTGTTTGTTTCTTTGTATTAAACAGACCCCAAAACTACTGGACCGATCAGAGAATTTTTTTTCAACCTTAGGATCCTACTTGTTTCCCTATGACCATAGGCTATATAATATTATCAAAAAGGTTAGAATTCCGTATGAAAACTTCGATAACGTAACCTGAAGTGTGGAAAAAGAATAACAAATAGTCCATATATCGCGTATGCTGCGGAACGGAATCTATTGACCATATATACAACTAATATAAGTCTACGCTAGTTGGCATTAGAGCATAGTAATGGCAGAGGCCAATTCCACTAACTTAATTTGTTACTACTAGATTCGAACCGTAGCCGATTTACACACATTCTTAAGCTGCTATAAGAAAACAGTCAAACTACAGTTTCGCTTTTATTGACGCCAGCGATCGAATAGTATTTTATATTACGATTACTCAATAGACCAGAAACACGACGCTAACTCCTATTAGTATTTATTACTACTATTTATTATTACTATTTATCTATTAAATTATGCCGTAGCGTTTACGATACAATTACGTGACGTCACGTCCCAATGTCCGCAGGAATAGTAGGATGGCATTTCGGGTAATTATCGAACGACAACCGGAGTCGAACCGCAGTTGCAGCGGAGTGGATCGTTGAACTTGTGAAATAGTTGAATCGCCCCCTAGTTCCATAGAAAGTACGTCAACATAACTATTACTACTCTGATAGTAAAAAGGAAAGATATATGAGGGTAGTCGCGCCAACAATGGCCCTATAGAATTTTTAAATATTTTGTACCCATAGATAATGATGTCATGTGTCTATGGCAATACGACGCTAGCGCCGCCACGAGCGCACGTGTAAATCACACACTATCCAATTGAGGTCGTTAATCTACCGCCGCCAACTAGCAAGCATTTTTTCTCTCAATTTATTTAATTGTGAATTGTTCGATTTACGAAGCTGTGTACACTCATATTACATACAATTACACATCGCACACACTAACCACAGCTAAGTATATATTTTCAACGAATTGTGTTGTTTCCGCATCCCCGGTAAGTGATTTACTATTTTTGCTTACTTTATTTGATATCCCGCCTAAACGAGCTGATGACCATCAAACGGCCATCGGGTGATACCGATGCCCGGCTTGTTTATAGATTTGGTGCCTCCTGTGAGGTTTATTCCTCAAAAATCGTAAATTTTTGCAACACCTACCCGCATAACACTACCCGCTATAGTTTTATTCGCTATTCGCATCTTTGTTTCTTTGTATTTTATGTTTAAAACTGCAACTCTCAACAATTCGCACTACTAATTTGCCTATTTGTTTAATTATAATATTATTATTTGTCGTTAGTTGGGTAAAATCGCTTTTAATTCGATCTTTGTGAACCTAATTTTTACTACTAGACAGTGACCAAAATGGCCATTCGCGCGAAGCAAATTAGACGCTTCGCAGGTAAAGAACTTATTTTGCAAGAAACATGTCGTGAAGCCTACTTTACTCGAATGCAACGCATATACGACAGTTCCAGTCAGATATCGTCACCCGAATCGGTAGATAGCTTCATCTGCGCCTCGGAAACAATACATGACATTCGGCACGATTTTATGAAAACAGTTCACGCCATTAACTCCATAAACATGGAGCTAGATACAAATTTCGTTCCCGATTTTAACATTTGGAGCGCGTTGGAAGACCTGTATTGTAAAATAAGACGCGTTAGAAATCAACTACTAAATTCGAGCTACGATTCGAAACCGCATATTAAAGAATTAAAACCACCCGCTTCGAAACTTAGGTTACCGCCCATTGAAATCCCGGATTTTCATGGTAATGTTAACAATTGGAATCTCTTTTATGAAACATTTAAATCCACTATCCATAGTAACAGTGATCTAACCAACTATGAAAAACTGTACTATCTGCTAGGAAAACTAAAAGGTTCGGCTCAGTAAGTGTTTGCTGGTATTAATCCGACCGCGGATAATTATGAATCCATTTGGAACGCCTTAGTTTTAAAATATCAAGACAAACGCTTCCTCGCTACCTCATTTTTGGATTCCATATTCGAAATGAAACCTTTGCCCAACCCCGCAACCGCTACGCAGCTCGAGTCATTCATTGATAAATATGCAGCATCTATAGCCGCGCTTCAAGATTTAAAAATACCGAGTTTGTGTGATTATATATTTATTTATATCGCTTTGAAGCGTTTAGACCGCGATACATCCAAGTCCTTCGAAATGTTTGTTCGAGATATTGATATACCTACTTATGATGTTTTTATTAAATTTCTCAAAGGTCAAGCTAAAATAATTCAGCGTACCAACCCTATTACAAACACAGCTCAAAGGGAAGGTTTAAAACCGAAAACCCCTACGATTCCGAAGATATCACATGCATACTTAAACCCGCACTCTTCTACGCAAGGCTCAGCTGCTCCTTGCTTCCTGTGTAAGAACGTTCATGAACACATACTGTAAAGCATTTCTGGAACTTTCGCCTAGTCAAAGATACCAGATTGTTAAGGAAACTAATTTATGTACGAACTGTTTAAGTTCTAAACATAAATGGAGTGCTTGTAAAAGTACAAGGGTCTGTCAGAAATGTGCAGCCAAACATCATTCATTAATTCACCTACAGCGCAATAACGACTCTGATCAAACTATGAATTCGGCCCCGGCCGGATTGTCACCGCATCGCTTACCCGCTCACTCTGCGCAGAATACCTCGCCCGCTATTACTTGTCCCGCTCACGCACCGCAACCCGTTATCGCTAGCCCTGCGCCCGCGCCGCATAAACAAGGTGTTTCTTATCTATCAGCTGACGCTATCAGCTCCCGCTTAAGTCCGCAGCAGGTTCCTAATACTACTGTTTTGTTAGGGACCGCGTTTATTAATGTTCACGATCGGTATAAGAATTCAATACCTTGTCGTGCAATTATCGATATGGGGTCACAAAATAACTTTATTAGCTCTTCGTGTTGCCGCAAATTAGGTTTCAATATATCACAGTTATCCCGCAAAACAATAATCAAAGGTCTCGGGGACCACGCTAGTGTTGCACAAGGAAAGTTAAATATTACGTTTTCGAGTAGAGTTGATCCTAATATTACCTACGCTATGGAAACTTTGGTTTTAAATCGCATAACTGAAAAATTACCTACCGCCGCAGTTGATATGACGTCATGCAAATATTTAAATGGCTTACCGCTCGCCGATGAACAATTTTCAACTCCCTCCGACATAGACATTTTAATCGGAGCTCAGTTGTTCGTGGGTTGTTATTGCCGGGTAAGATCACGGGTTCGCCTGGTCAACCTTCCGCATTTTTGACCACTTTAGGCTATGTGATCATGGGGGAGGCAGAGATATTATCTTCCGAACCCGCCGATCACTTCCTATCGTATCACGCTACCGCGGAATCTATTCACGAAGATCTCAGAAAGTTCTTCGAGTTAGAGGACATAAACGAAACTATCTAAGACTACTACTACACGCGACGAGACGGGGAGATTTATTGTAAGCCTACCATTTAAACAGAACCCTAGCTGTTTAGGTGATTCTTTCAAAATCGCTCGCCAGCAACTTTTACATTTAGAACGCAAATTTCAAAAAAATCGCGATTTTAAATCCCGCTATGATGATGTCATCCGCGAATATATTTCACAAGGCTATCTTGTCGAACTGCCAGAAACCGAACCCTGTAGTGGTGGGTTCGTCTTACCGCATCACGGAGTGATTCGCGACGATAAAGTCTCGTCGAAGTTGCGCATTGTTTTACAAGCTAATCAAGCTACGGATAATGGCATATCCCTAAATGATATCTTACACACCGGACCAGCGATACAGAACGATCTACTAGTTATATTATTAAATTTTAGATTATTTGAAATTGCTGTTACTGCAGATATTCGCCAGTTCTTGCCAATTTTAACCCGCGATTATTTGTATCAACAAATAAGTACTTTATCGTTTTGATCCCCGCGAACCTATTAAACGTTATGCATTCCAATGTGTAACTTTTGGTTTACGCTCTAGTCCCTTTTTGGCAAACCGCACTATAAAAGAACTGATTAATTTAGAAAAGGAAAGGTTCCCGCTTGCATCTGAACTAGCATCACGTGACCTGTATGTTGACGATATTGCCAGTTCGTTTATGAATACGGACGTGGCCGTGAAGGCATCTCAACAATTGATTGATTTGTTCAAGTCAGGTGGCTTCGACTTACTAAAGTGGTCAAGCAACTCAAACGAGGTGCTCTCTGCCATCCCTGAATCTCACCGCTTGACAGATCCCGTCGCTTTAGATAAAGATGAATCTTTAAAAATCCTCCGTATGCAATGGCTTCCCGCGAGCGATTTGTTTACCTACACTATCCAACCGTCAGACCGTGAGTGTACTAAACGCAATATTCTTTCCACAATAGCGCGTCTTTGGGATATCATGGGTTTGGTCGGGCCGGTTATAGTATACGCAAAAATTTTAATAAAAGTAATTTGTATTCTGAAACTCGACTGGGATGAACGACCACCAGATTAATACGTTCAGTACGTACCAGACATTGTACGCTCGTGGACTCAGTTTCAATCAGAATTACCGCTTTTATCACGAATAAAAATTCCGCGCCATATAAATGTATATATGTAGAGGAGATCCGTAGGAGAACTAAGGTCACCGACATAGCTCTCAAAATTAGCAAGTTGAAGTGGCAATGGGCAGGCCACATCGCTCGCAGAACTGATAACCGATGGGGAAGAAAGGTTCTCGAGTGGCGACCACGCACCGGAAGGCGTAGTGTAGGCAGGCCCCCCACTAGGTGGACCGACGACCTCATAAAAACCGCGGGGAATCGCTGGATGCAGGAAGCGAGTAGCCGGTCCAAGTGGCGTTCTATGGGGGAGGCCTATGTTCAGCAGTGGACGTCTTCCGGCTGATAATGATGATGATGATGATGATGAAATGTATTTGAATATAGTGATATCTCCATTTTGGGATACAGCGACGCTAGCGAGAAGGCGTTTGGGGCCGTGATTTATTTTCACGCGAACAATCACGGCGTGCCTAGTACTACACTCGTGTGCGCTAAGTCTAAGGGGCTCCGAGTGACAGGATTGTCACTACGCCGCGATTAGAGCTACTCGCAGCTCTTCTACTCGCTAAACTAATGCGTACAGTCATCGATACATACTCGCCCCGCTGTTTAATAAAAAATATATACGCTTTCTCCGATTCTACAATTGCGCTACACTGGATAAATTCACCTCCGCACCGCCTTAAAACTTTTATTTCAAACCGCGTATCAAAGATACAAGAATTACTACCCACTGATCATTTCCACCATGTTCCCGGAGTTTTTAACTTAAGTGATTGCATTTCACGTGGCCTACTGCCATCACAACTAATTAATCATCCGCAATGGTTTAGCGGCCCTTCATGGTGTTCAGAAGACCCGAAGGACTGGCCTATAACCCCATTTAAACTTGACCCTTCAGTGGAGTTGCCAGAGACGAAATCAGTATCGCTCGCATCTACCAATGCGGTAGAGGACGTACCACTGTTAAGTCAACTTGCCGCACGTTGTTCGTCTTGGAACAAACTTTTACGCACCACAGTTTACATATATCGCTTTCTAAAGTTGTTACCACGTAACGATGTTATTGGTGCGACTGATTTAGAATTTGCAGAAAATAAAATTCTGAAGTTTATCCAATCAGTTCATTTTAAAAACGAAATTCGACTTATTAAAGCTGATAAGAAATGTCCAAAACACATTCAAAAATTGCACCCCTTTATTTCTAACGATCTTGTTAGAGTAGGCGGACGCCTTAGAAATTCTGATCATAATTTTGATCAACGACATCCGATTCTATTGCCCCGCAAAGATCACATCGTAGATCTAATCGTGAATCATTACCACCGCAAGTTTTGCCACGCGGGTCCCAATCTTTTGTTTAGCCTGTTACGACAGCGCTACTGGATATTAACCGGTCGACGCACTGTACGATCACAGATCGACAGATGTAATTTTTGTTTCCGCGCTAAACCAAAACCGACATTTCCTTTGATGGGTGATCTACCTTATACGCGTACGCAAGTCGTTCCAAAGGCATTTATAATTTCTGGCTCGACTACGCCGGGCCCCTGAATATAACCCTAAAACGCGGACGCGGAATTCGTAGTCAAAAGGCCTATAACTGTTTATTTCTATGTATGACGACACGCGCTATTCATACCGAAGTGGCATCCGATCTTAGTACTGCCACGTTTATCGCAGCTTTTAAACGGTTTATTTTACGACGCGGACCTATTTCAGAGCTGCACACTGATAACGCGACCACATTTGTCGGTGCAAAATCATACTGTGACGATTTATATAACTTCCTGTCGTCCGACACATACCGCAGCGCTTTAGCCTATGAACTGACCGATTATAAAATACAGTTTAAAACTATACCGCCAAATTCGCCGCATTTCGGGTCATGGGAACCGCTCATAAAATCATTAAAACGCATCTACATCGTGTAGTGGGTTCTCAAATACTTACTTTAGAAGAATTGAATACCACTCTCTGTCAGATAGAAAATATAATAAATTCACGACCGCTGTGCTCAACCCTAAGCCAGGATCCTAGTGAACCGATGGCTATAACATCCGCTCACTTTCTTACATTGACGCCGTTGAAATACCTACCAGCGGCGCCAATTGATGACCGCCCTGCGCATCTATTAGAAAGATATCAGTTGTTGGATAGATTAGTACAATCATTTTGGGATAGATGGTCGATGGAGTATCTAAGTACATTGCAAGCCCGTGAAAAATGAAGTTGTTCTACTTCTAATGTCAAAATTGGTACTGTTGTTCTCATTATACATGAAAATAAAGTTCCACCGTTACAATGGGAGTTAGGTATTATTACGCAAGTGCATCCAGGAGCAGATGGAGTTATCCGGGTTGCGACTGTTAAGACAGCTAGAGGTTTCTTTAAGCTATCTTTAGTGCGCCTCTGCCCATTACCAACTCAATAGTTAATTTGTTATAATTAGTAATTATATCGCTCTCTTCATTTAGTCTAGTTTCATAAGTTTTTAGTTAGTTTAGACCAAACAGTTGCCTGTTATTCCGCATTATTTTGTATGTTGTGCCCGCTACTTAATATTGAAAGTTGTTGAAAGTTGCATTCTTTCAAGGCCGGGTGCATAGTCGCGCCAACAATGGCCCTATAGAATTTTGTAAATATTTTGTACCCATAGATAATGATGTCATGTGTCTATGGCAGTACGACGCTAGCGCCGCCACGAGCGCACGTGTAAATCACACACTATCCAATTGAAGTCGTTAATCTACCGCCGCCAACTAGCAAGCATTTTTTCTCTCAATTTATTTAATTGTGAATTGTTCGATTTACGAAGCTGTGTACACTCATATTACATACAATAACACATCGCACACACTAACCACAGCTAAGTATATATTTTCAACGAATTGTGTTGTTCCCGCATCCCCGGTAAGTGATTTACTATTTTTGTGAGCAGTACCTCTACCATGAGTTGGCAACATAAATGCCATCTATAGTCGATACTCGATCTCGCCTACCTATTACGCTCGTGATTGGAGTACTCGCTGTCAATTTTAGTTCTACAATTGACCGCGAGGTGGCATTGTTCTTTTTTTCATACATTTTTTTTCGCGGCAGTCGATAGCGAGCTTCGATTGGTGTCAACGTTGTAAACTCATGGTAGACCTACTGATGACCATCAAACGGCCATCGGGTGATACCGATGCCCGGCTTGTTTAGAGGGTTTATTTCATCTTCGATTATGGGTACACGTGAAGCCACTTTTCCGATTTAAACAATCATTTCACGAGTATAATAATATGTAAAGCTACTTTATGTCTCAGTAACATACGCTATATTTGATCCCTTCTCAATAACATACATCACCACGCGGGTGAAACCGCGAACCGCAGCTAGTAATTTATGTTCTCGACAAAATTATTTTAATGTTAATACACTTATCCTACTTTATTTTTTTCAATCCCACCTCAATTGCCATCGCTTAATAAATCTTAATCCAGTATACTTAATACAATTATTGATTTATTCCCGTCAGCACACTAAGTCCTCTGGAAGCAATTTCTTTTAGTGCTAACCCCGCCTATACAGACCTTGTACCTACTTGTTTTAATTGCTAGATTTTACCTTCTCATATTAATTTGTGTACCTATGACGCGTTTTTTTATGTATTTAACTAAACAACCCCTGAAATCTCATATCCATTTATTTCATTGATACCTATGAAGCAATTTAAGTAAACCAGAATTATGCGTTTTACAATATCTTATGACTTCTTAAATGACTAATCCCTAACTTCCGACTAAATACTTATTTCACGATTGCAGACTCTATTTTAAAGGTTTCATGGAACGCGCGCGCAATTGACGTAACCTTCAATTTTTACTGAGCTAGTTTTTTTTAATATAGGTATCCTAAGAGATTTTGACTTGAACCTCACAAAGACTAACTTCGCCGACACGTAATTACTTTTTCAAATAATCTGTTCGGCCTTTATTAATAAACGCTGCGTAAACATATATTAGGCGTAACATGCTTTGTCTTGCTTTCACGCGTGACATTTACTGCAAGCGAAAAATTTACAGATAGATGTTTTAACTACTCCGGGTGTAAGCCAAGTTTATTAATAAGGCCGTTATAGAATAACATAAACAATTTAGGTTTGACAACTATACTTAGATATTTATTCCATGTATTTTTTTTATTTATTTAGGTAATTTCCTAGGTATTTAATTTTGATTTAAGATCTTATTTGTCATTATCTTATATGAATACCTACTACTATATCTAACAATTTATTTGTCATTTATAATGCTAACCCCGCGTTAATTTCAATTTACCATAAACACATTTTAATTTCAATAATAATTTATAACTATCCTATGACCCATTCTAGATGTTGTTCTATGTACCACACTCACATATACCTTCATACTAATATAATCCAATATGAACCTACCTTATTCGTTTATCACGGCAAAATTGAAAAAAGTCCTTGATTTACTAAAATAAATTAACAGGTATTTGATTTAATTTAAATGTATTATTAATATAATAAGTAATTTAATTCATGTCAACAAAACAAGTACCTACATTATTAGATCCCTTTTCCCTCTAAATATATACTTCACGCAAGCCTACTATGGCAGTTGGCTTCCGTTCACTTGGCAACCACTTTCATGTTATAAAAAGCCACACTGCCATCTGTGAGCCGCCTAGGTAACTTCTACTCCAAGTTAACTGTTATAAAGCCACTACTTGAGTATTTATTTTGATACCATTTAACATTATGTATAGGTATCTCGTTCTAATTTTAAATTGATATTTTGTTTTAAAATTAAGAACGTGTTTCATTCAGTAGCAGTAAATAAGTAGGTACTTACAGAGTAATTTATTTTATGTATAAAAGGAGATATCACCCCCAGACCTTTTAACCTCACTAGTTTTATACAATAACCTCTCGTATACTATTGTTTTAATCCTAATTAAATATGGCCGGCGCAATTAACTTACTTATTTATTAGTTGTTTACAAATACGTATGTTTTATAATTATTTAATCCCAAGTTTCTTCTCACAGCGCCACCTATCCAAAACCCATGTACCTCAATTTCTCAACTACAGCCCCCCGCAATTAAAGATATTTTTTGCGCCATCTATCTAATGCTTATAAAACTAACATCAAAAGGCTAGTTTACCTAACTGAAGATCACGTCATCCATTCGATACTGCTAGCCGCGCCATCTATCTAACCCCCATAGTACTAAAACATATATTCGCCAATTGTTGATATGACCTATACCTGATGAGGCTAGCTATCTTAGTTCCGTTGTTTTTCGTAAGAGGCCGTTTTTTGACAGTAGTTTAAAATCTAATCCTTTTCTATTCCAAAACGGCCATTTCATATCCGATGAAATTGGTCACAGAATAAATAACAGTACTTTATTTCCGCATTTAATCAATCTTTAATACATGTTATGTTTACGCGCGACAAGGCCTAGCACTGTTTCATATGTATAAGTACCTACATGGTGTATACTCGACGCGCGACGGGTTAGGTATTTCACACAATGCCTTTTTTCCATTTCACGTCAACAAATTGTACCGACTCAGATTCTCGTAACTAGTTTTTTAACCAACTTCTTATTACTTACTTACATACTTCCTATATAAGACAATCATTAATTACAATTTAGAAGAATCTCTCGCCACTTTCGAACTTTTGCACGGCAGTACCTACCTATCAGTTGTAATGAGTAGGTACCTAATGTGTCAATAATTAATTTACCTAAACATCTCTAAACGACTCTAATCCTTGTCACGGCACTACCAATTGTAATAACCGCTACAAATCGAACTCTTCACTAATCGGTACTTACCTATAATTACGCATGATCTATACTTATCTACCTACCATTAGCGCGGTACTAATATAATTAATCAGAGTTAATATTGTGGATTTGAAATATCAAAATATCTTTGATGGTACATCTATTGATTTTATATATATACCTATAGCGGTTCCTTATAAATTTTTGTTTGCTTTTACTACAAATTGCGATAAAAATTTCGATATATTCAATTGTAGCTTATCTGTGGTTTCCTAGTACTGGTTATAATAAGATATGTCGACGTCATAAGTTAAATCCGTGAAAAATGCCTATACATTAGATAGTTGTTACGGGAGTTTAGCATATCGCCTCCCTTTTAGACAATTTATTTTGTATAACTATATTATTTCCTAAGACCTAGTAATTTGTTTGTACAGATAATTTCCTTAGAAATATTAGATTAGTTTTATTAAGATATTCTTTTTATTTATTTTTTATTTATACTTTGGAATGTGAAGTCTATTATTCCTAAAGAAAAGGAACTTTGATACCCCCGGGCTGACGACCGGCTTGGGCTGGCTTAAGAGTACTCTTTGCGGTTACCAACATTCACCAATTATACCAAAGTCCCCTTCTAAAAGTGAGTTATAATATGGCCATATTATCCCCCTTATTCATATACCTACTTCCTCATACATTTTATGTTTCTTTCCCTAAGTCCGTAGCTTTTAGCACGAAACTCCTAAATACTATCCCAGCTCTGCATATATTTATTTTAATGTTTGGTAATATTTTTACTTCTGTTACATAGTATGTGTTCATATTTTTTTTCTTATTTGTTACTCTCTTACGCGGATTCCTTTAAGATTGAATTCAGGTATTTTTACCTATTCAAGTATATCAAAAGTTTAAAAAAAAAGTAAAAGTTTAGAAGTATATCAGTGAGCCCCAAACTAAGCACAGGGCTTGTATCTTGGGGCTCTGGTGCAAAAGTTACCAGGAGACAGTACAGTTAATGATAAAATAGAAGATCAAGAAAACAAAATTAAATCGAATCATTAACACACAACATTAAGTCTTAGTTATTAATTTAGATTATTTGGTGTGATAAAATTGTATATACACATTAGGTACTCAGTTTGAATTTACAGGATTAGCTTAATTGGTCAAGTGGTTTCCGAGACAGCTGTGAAGTGTTTGTGAAGTACTGCGATAAATTGCCGCTACTAAGACTATGTGCTCGTGAGGTCTCTTCGCAGAACTACTAGTGTTATAGTGTTTTATAACGAAGTGCGTAGTACTTTGACTTACAGTATAGTGTGCGTGTATATGCGGTAGAGTTGTGATATGTGACTTTACTGCGTCAGTTACGCCTTCAAAATATTATTGAAACATAAATATTTCTAACAGTTTTAATTCAGTTCATAACAAATCTCTGTTCTGTCTGAACTTATAATTTGTGAAATTATTCTTAAGTATTTTATTTGTTATAACCATATGGGTCTTGCCAGGGAGTTGAAATAATAAGTTTTTAGACCACGTCCGTTACGTAGTTGACCGGAGCAACTAGAAACCAAAACTCCAAGACAAATCTCATCTTGGCTTTTTGTTTAGAGAGGTAGTTCTATATTTGATGCCTTACAATTTAAAAGGTTTTGTTGGTTGAATCCATAATCGGTTTTATCCTACTAATATTATAAATGCGAAAGTTTGTGAGTATGGATGTATGGATGTTTGTTACTTTCTCACGTTTAAACGGTGGCGCCAGTTTTGATGGACATTGGTATGGAGGTAGATGAGGGGCTGGATTAACACATAGGATACTTTCCATCATCATCATCCATCACCACGCGGGTGAAATAACGTAATATTCTTGGGTACACCATAGACAACATAACAAGATCTCCACCTACGTCAGTCAAAGTTTGTGTCAGTTTCTGATAGCTTATCCAAATGCAGCTATCATTTTGACAGTCGATAGTCGATACACTAGCCGTCCTCGGCGAACGTCAAGGGTGATCAAATGTAGTAAAAGGTTTTTTTCCATGGTGATAAATTTTATATTTGTACGTAGGTACTGTATTTTATTTTAAATGTTTACTGATTGATTTACTTAGTATCTCAATTTATTCATATAATACTATTATAGCAATTGCGTTTGACCATGTAAATATGTTATGACATTTTGGTATAAAGATAGATATGGCCTTGGAGAAGATAATAAGAAGTACTAATCCTGAGCAGACGAAGTCGCGGGCACCAGCTAGTAAAATCATAGGATTAAGCACCGTATTGACACAATACTATTTTGACACATTTTCAATCTGCCATATTCCTACATCGACACAAGTCAAAAGGGACAGTCACGTGTTAAATAATAACACAATATAAAAAAATTAAATCTAAATGTTTTGTTTCTGAGGAAGTCCATGCGGATGAATTTTCCTAGGTAAGTAGAGTAGGTAGATTATTACATCTATCATAATAAATAATCAGTCATAATGAAAATAATTTCTTGTTTCATATTTAGTTTGGTTTTTTTATTTATTTAGAAAGTTTTTAGTAGTTTTTAGATCAATAAGATTAACACTTTAACTTTAATAAATAAAATTAACAGTTGTATAATGTCGTATGGTTGATCGCACCAAAACAATGAATAGAATTTAAATTTCAATTCAGTTCAAAAATTGCAATCTCAATTCTAAGTTTACTTTCACAAATACAGGAATAAGGAGGAATTGAGGAGGACAAATTGAGGAAGAGGGGATACTACTAAAATCACACTGTTTTAGACTTTTGCGGACAATACACACTAACTGTATCACTGTCGCAGTGATGCAGTTAGTGTGTATTGTCGAGACTTACAATCGAGTTCGAGGTCCAGTGGTATCCGTAGTAAAAGAGTGAGAAAGAGGGTAGACCGTTTTGTCTGCTCTTAATAACTTTAAACTTTTTTCACATCCACCCGCATATTCAGTCTACCCGTGAACATGGTGCATGTAACTGTGCCGAAATATCGGTAACTCCGAAACCTGCCTAATCGTGGTGTACATCCCGTGAGTACTAATTATAATGTACCTACTGCTAAAATCACTAAATTATTCTAAGTTATTCGCATGGACCAGCTAAGAGAATGCGTAAAAAAATATGGACAGACAAAAATAGGAAACATAGGTGGTAGACCTATGTTTCTCTCTATCTCTGATCTATCTCTGATCTATCATCATTTAAGTGACGGAGATTAACTTATATCTCACCTGATGATGCGGTCTACGATGAACTATGTAGCATAGAAGATAATTATTATATACTTGTGACTTTAAGTTAAGTGAAAACTAATTTACAGGCTCTTCTCGGATATGGAGATGACGTCAGGACCCTTGCATTCCTCTGCGGAGGAGCACTCATTAGCGACAGATTTGTTCTCACCGCAGGCCATTGCATCGCTAGCAGAGACAAGTAAGCTTTTTTTATTTCTTATGGGATAGGTTGGCAAACGAGCAAGCAGCTCACCTGATGGTAAGTGATACCGTCGCCCAAAGACATGCGCGATACCAGAGGTCTCGAGCATGCGTTGCCGACCTTTGAGGAAGGATGATAGGAAGGAGGTGATAGAAGGGGTGAGGGTGGAGGGGGAGGGGGAAGGAGAGGGAGAACGGGTAAGGGGGTAATCGGGCCACCGGAACCTCCCACAAACCGACGAAATGCAATAGCAAGCTCTGTTACTTCACGTCAGTGTTATGTGGGAGTGTGAGACTTCTCCGGTCGTGCCGGCCCATTCGGCTGTGGGGTTGCAGCGTGCCACTACCACAAAAAAATATTGTAGGAATTTTCAACAAAAATCAGATGTGGGACTTGTGGGTTTCTCGCATTGGCGTGTCCAGATACCTAGAAGCATGAGTTAGCCTGGCCTTACCCAGTTAACCTCTAGGCCTAGCACGAATAACCGCGTTAATGTAACGTAACATGTCGTTCACGTGAAACAGTACAAACTGTGACACAGATAACTCATAGTTTGCTGTTTCGCAAATTGTTTATGCTACAGCCTCTGATGCCCACTCCAAAGACGATGTACAATTATTAAATCCATCATCATTAATAATTTGAAAAAACACTAATTGTGTACCAGGTTGACCTCTGCTAAGCCCTTTAACAAAACCCCCGCTACGCTGTTAGTTAATCAAGGATAATACTAGAGTACTTTACTACTCTAATAAAATATACTACACTATCATACTATCATACTATACTACTATACTATCATAAATTAGTTATACTATCATAGTTAGTTTTGAAATAAGCTTATAATAATCATACTTACTATCGTACTCCCACCGACACAAAACGGTCGTACATATTACTTCAATACTATTTACGGCGCGTTCCTTTTTTAGCCGATATCGAAATAATGGTGCGTACCAGGATCAATACCTATAATGCGCAACCCGAATAGAACACTAACGCAGTTGCAAATTACGCGAGTTGAGTGCACTGTTTGATAATACGTCATCAAAACGTCTATCGTAATCCATTATTATTCTAACCTTGCTATATTGACGTGGTGGTACCAAATTTAATCGTAACGTTTAAATAAGAATACTTTAAGAGGTGGGAGTAAGGCCCTAGGTATTGATCCTTAAAGCACTATCGCCTGCTTAGCGAGACCATCCGTCCCCATACGACGGTTAAAATCAGATAGAGACTTAAAGTTCCATGCACGGACGGGATGCCTCTGTGGTCTAGCGGTCATGGCGTCTGACACACATTGCCGGGAGACACAAGTTCAAATCATTTATTCTGTATAGGCCTACGGGGACACTTACAAATTGTCATATAACATTTATTGTTTCTTAAATCTACAACCGGATCGGAACGCGACCACGACTATGAAGATCCGGAAAGAAACTCGGCGGGCTTGTCTTTTTACATATTTTTATCACCACTTACTTAATATGTTTAACAAATGTTCATTGATTTTAGCTCCAGTGTGTTGCCTTATAAAAGAAACTATAATAATGGTATCAGAAGGGCAAGACACGCTACACTTTGACATCGTAATACACGAGTAGGTAGATCCTGGAGTGATCAGTCCCAAGCAGTTTTTAAGTTTTTCAAGTTTTTAACAGAGTTTTAATAGTAATTTTAAACTTATTAATAGGGAAATCTCGGATAACATTGGGAAGTTTATCATAGAATAGTATATTATATATACATTGTCCCATAAAAGAATGACTTATTCTGTGGAGACGCGTTACATGTACGGATAGCTTGTGCTTATTCTGCGTTTTGATAGAATGAGCATTCCTTTTTTTAAAACTGTTCATGTTTTTTTTTACATACATCAGTTCGAATTCCGTCTGAGGATGTGTAATGTCTCTTTAAAATTGCAAAGTATGTATATTTTCTGGCGTTTATTTCTTACATCTTTTCAATCATGTTATTTCCCAGAGGTTCAGTATCGTACGTAGCCCTAAACGTATTGAACAGAACTGTAATCGAAGCGAAGAAGATACACAAAGTGAAAAGAAACATCATACATCCTGAGTTCATACCCTCGAAGATATACAATGATATCGGATTCTTGGAGCTGGACAATCCGTAAGTACAACTTTGTCATAGTGATGGTGGAGTGGCAAATACCTCAAAAGCTTTATATTTGTCTATTTTTTTACTAATTATAATGAAATTCAGTATGTTGAAAGATGAGACACTGGAATAACACATACACTAAAGAAAGTAATGCTAATGTTTTAAGACGCTACCGTGATACTTTTTGTGTGTTATAGAAGAATATCTGACTGACGATGGCCCAAGCTGCTGCGCCGTACAGATCTCCGAGCTGCTGTCCTGAGCGGCTCTTCGAGCTGCTATCCGGAGAGGCTCTCTGAGAAGCTGTCTTTGGTATGCATTAATAAAGAAAAATATGACTAAACTGTGCGAGTGAGATGTATGTAAGGCATGGAATGTTTTTCTTTGTTTTCATTGCATATTGTGGTGCGGGTGATGGAAGTCCAGAATTTTATCGTAGTATGTCGACAGATATTAACACCTTCATTTGTTTTTAACTATTACTCACCTATTGTTTTTTATGTCTGAAGCTATTTGTTTTGAATACGCATTGCTACAAGAACCTTTGCCATGGACGCTTATGTACATACATGCCTGCGCCGGTGGCACAGGAGCTAGCCTTTTTAATTTATAGCTCATGCTGATAAATCATTGAATCTTATTAGTTGTCACACTGAAGAAAGTAATGCTAGTGTTTTAAGACGCTACCGTGATACTTTTTGTGTGTTATAGAAGAATATCTGACTGACGATGGCCCAAGCTGCTGCGCCGTGCAGTTCTCCGAGCTGCTGTCCTGAGCGGCTCTTCGAGCTGCTATCCGGAGAGGCTCTCCGAGAAGATGTCTTTGGTATGCATTAATAAAGAAAAATATCACTAAACTGTGCGAGTGAGATGTATGTAAGGCATGGAATGTTTTTCTTTGTTTTCATTGCATATTGTGGTGCGGGTGATGGAAGTCCAGAATTTTATCGTAGTATGTCGACAGATATTAACACCTTCATTTGTTTTTAACTATTACTCACCTATTGTTTTTTATGTCTGAAGCTATTTGTTTTGAATAGGTATTGCTACAAGAACCTTTGCCATGGACGCTTATGTACATACATGCCTGCGCCGGTGGCACAAGAGTTAGTCTTTTTTATTTAAAGCTCATGCTCTTATTAATCATTGAATCTTATTAGTTGTCACACTGAATAAAGTAATGCTAGTGTTTTAAGACGCTACCGTGATACTTTTTGTGTGTTATAGAAGAATATCTGACTGACGATGGCCCAAGCTGCTGCGCCGTGCAACTCTCTGAACTGCTGTTCTGAGTGGCTCTCCGAGCTGCTGTCCTGAGTGGCTCTCCGAGCTGCTATCCGGAGAGGCTCTCCGAGAAGCTGTCTTTGGTAAGCATTAATAAAGAAAGTTATCACTAAATTGTGCGAGTGAGATGTATGTAAGGCATGAAATGTTTTTCTTTGTTTTCAATGAAAAATGTGGGTCGGGTGATGGAAGTCCAGAATTTTATCGTAGTACGTCGACAGATATTAACACATTCATTTGTTTTTAACTATTACTCACCTATTGTTTTTTATGTCTGAAGCTATTTGTTTTGAATAGGCATTGCAACAAGAACCTTTGCAATGGACACTTATGTACATACATGCCTGCGCCGGTCGCACAGGAGCTAGCCTTTTTTATTTATAGCTCATGCTCATAAATCATTGAATCTTATTAGTGTCACACTGAAAAAAGTAATGCTAATGTTTTAAGACGCTACCGTGATACTTTTTGTGTGTTATAGGATATTCTTCAAGCTGCTGTGCCGTGCATTTCTCCGAGCTGCTGTCCTGAGCGGCTCTTCGAGCTGCTATCTGGAGAGGCTCTCCGAGAAGCTGTCTTTGGTATGCATTAATAAAGAAAAATATCACTAAACTGTGCGAGTGAGATGTTTGTAAGGCATGGAATGTTTTTCTTTGTTTTCATTGCATATTGTGGTGCGGGTGATGGAAGTCCAGAATTTTATCGTAGTATGTCGACAGATATTAACACCTTCATTTGTTTTTAACTATTACTCACCTATTGTTTTTTATGTCTGAAACTATTTGTTTTGAATAGGCATTGCTACAAAAACCTTTGCCATGGACGCTTATGTACATACATGCCTGCGCCTGTGGCACAGGAGCTAGCCTTTTTTATTTATAGCTCATGCTCATAAATCATTAAATCTTATTAGTTTTCACACTGAAGAAAGTAATGCTAATGTTTTAAGACGCTACAGTGATACTTTTTGTGTGTTATAGAAGAATATCTGACTGACGATGGCCCAAGCTGCTGCGCCGTGCAGCTCTCCGAGCTGCTGTCCTGAGTGGCTCTTCGAGCTGCTGTCCTGAGCGGCTCTCCGAGCTGCTATCCGGAAAGGCTCTCCGAGAAGCTGTCTTTGGTAAGCATTAATAAAGAAAATTATCACTAAATTGTGCGAGTGAGATTTATGTAAGGCATGGAATGTTTTTCTTTGTTTTTATTGCATATTGTGGAGCGGGTGATGGAAGTCCAGAATTTTATCATAGAACGTCGACAGATATTAACACATTCTTTTGTTTTAAACTATTACTCACCTATTGTTTTTTATGTCTGAAGCTATTTGTTTTGAATAGGCATTGCTACAAGAACCTTTGCCATGGACGCTTATGTACATACATGCCTGCGCCGGTGGCACAGGAGCTAGTCTTTTTTTCATTATAGCGCTTGCTCATAAATCATTGAATCTTATTAGTTTTCACACTAAAGAAAGTAATGCTAATGTTTTAAGACGCTACCGTGATACTTTTTGTGTGTTATAGAAGAATATCTGACTGACGATGGCCCAAGCTGCTGCGCCGTGCAGCTCTCCGAGCTGCGGTCCTCAGTGGCTCTCCGAGCTGCTGTCCTGAGTGGCTCTCCGAGCTGCTATCCGGAAAGGCTCTCCGAGAAGCTGTCTTTGGTAAGCATTAATAAAGAAAATTATCACTAAATTGTGCGAGTGAGATGTTTGTAAGCCATGGAATGTTTTTCTTTGTTTTCATTGCATATGGTGGTGCGGGTGATGGAAGTCCAGAATTTTATCATAGAACGTCGACAGATATTAACACATTCTTTTGTTTTAAACTATTACTCACCTATTGTTTTTTATGTCTGAAGCTATTTGTTTTGAATAGGCATTGCTACAAGAACCTTTGCCATGGACGCTTATGTACATACATGCCTGCGCCGGTGGCACAGGAGCTAGTCTTTTTTTCATTATAGCGCTTGCTCATAAATCATTTAATCTTATTAGTTTTCACACTAAAGAAAGTAATGCTAATGTTTTAAGACGCTACCGTGATACTTTTTGTGTGTTATAGAAGAATATCTGACTGACGATGGCCCAAGCTGCTGCGCCGTGCAGCTCTCCGAGCTGCTGTCCTGAGTGGCTCTCCGAGCTGCTGTCCTGAGCGGCTCTCCGAGCTGCTATCCGGAGAGGCTCTCCGAGAAGCTGTCTTTGGTAAGCATTAATAAAGAAAATTATCACTAAACTGTGCGAGTGAGATGTATGTAAGGCATGGAATGTTTTTCTTTGTTTTCATTGCATATTGTGGTGCGGGTGATGGAAGTCCAGAATTTTATCGTAGTATGTCGACAGATATTAACACCTTCATTTGTTTTTAACTATTACTCACCTATTGTTTTTTATGTCTGAAGCTATTTGTTTTGAATAGGCATTGCTACAAGAACCTTTGCCATGGACGCTTATGTACATACATGCCTGCGCCGGTGGCACAAGAGTTAGTCTTTTTTATTTAAAGCTCATGCTCTTAATCATTGAATCTTATTAGTTGTCACACTGAATAAAGTAATGCTAGTGTTTTAAGACGCTACCGTGATACTTTTTGTGTGTTTTAGAAGAATATCTGCCTGACGATGGCTTAAGCTGCTGCGCCGTGCAGCTCTCCGAGCTGCTGTCCTGAGTGGCTCTCCGTGCTGCTGTCCTGAGCGGCTCTCCGAGCTGCTATCCGGAGAGGCTCTCCGAGAAGCTGTCTTTGGTAAGCATTAATAAAGAAAATTATCACTAAATTGTGCGAGTGAGATGTATGTAAGGCATGAAATGTTTTTCTTTGTTTTTAATGAAAAATGTGGGTCGGGTGATGGAAGTCCAGAATTTTATCGTAGTATGTCGACAGATATTAACACCTTCATTTGTTTTTAACTATTACTCACCTATTGTTTTTTATGTCTGAAGCTATTTGTTTTGAATAGGCATTGCTACAAGAACCTTTGCCATGGACGCTTATGTACATACATGCCTGCGCCGGTGGCACAAGAGTTAGCCTTTTTTATTTAAAGCTCATGCTCTTAATCATTGAATCTTATTAGTTGTCACACTGAATAAAGTAATGCTAGTGTTTTAAGACGCTACCGTGATACTTTTTGTGTGTTATAGAAGAATATCTGACTGACGATGGCCCAAGCTGCTGCGCCGTGCAGTTCTCCGAGCTGCTGTCCTGAGCGGCTCTTCGAGCTGCTATCCGGAGAGGCTCTCCGAGAAGATGTCTTTGGTATGCATTAATAAAGAAAAATATTACTAAACTATGCGAGTGAGATGTATGTAAGGCATGGAATGTTTTTCTTTGTTTTCATTGCATATTGTGGTGCGGGTGATGGAAGTCCAGAATTTTATCGTAGTATGTCGACAGATATTAACACCTTCATTTGTTTTTAACTATTACTCACCTATTGTTTTTTATGTCTGAAGCTATTTGTTTTGAATAGGCATTGCAACAAGAACCTTTGCAATGGACACTTATGTACATACATGCCTGCGCCGGTCGCACAGGAGCTAGCCTTTTTTATTTATAGCTCATGCTCATAAATCATTGAATCTTATTAGTTGTCACACTGAAGAAAGTAATGCTAATGTTTTAAGACGCTACCGTGATACTTTTTGTGTGTTATAGAAAAATATCTGACTGACGATGGCCCAAGCTGCTGCGCCGTGCAGCTTTCCGAGCTGCTATCCGCATAGGCTCTCCGGGAAGCTGTTTTTGGTAAGCATTAATAAAGAAAATTATCACTAAATTGAGCGAGTGAGATGTATGTAAGGCATGGAATGTTTTTTTTTGTTTTCATTGCATATTGTGGTGCGGGTGATGGAAGTCCAGAATTTTATCATAGTACGTCGACAGATATTAACGCATTCATTTGTTTTAAACTATTACTCACCTATTGTTTTTTATGTCTGAAGCTATTTGTTTTGAATAGCCATTGCTACAAGAACCTTTGCCATGGACGCTTATGTACATACATGCCTGCGCCGGTGGCACAGGAGCTAGTCTTTTTTTCATTATAGCGCTTGCTCATAAATCATTAAATCTTATTAGTTTTCACACTAAAGAAAGTAATGCTAATGTTTTAAGACGCTACCGTGATACTTTTTGTGTGTTATAGAAGAATATCTGACTGACGATGGCCCAAGCTGCTGCGCTGTGCAGCTCTCCGAGCTGCTGTCCTGAGTGGCTCTTCGAGCTGCTGTCCTGAGCGGCTCTCCGAGCTGCTATCCGTAAAGGCTCTCCGAGAAGCTGTCTTTCGTAAGCATTAATAAAGAAAATTATCACTAAATTGTGCGAGTGAGATTTATGTAAGGCATTGAATGTTGTTCACGCGAAAGCGTGACGTCACCTCACCCACAGTGCGTCCCCCGCTACCCGCCGGTAAGGGGAAACGTCAAACGCGGCGGCTCTCGCACGCAACGACTGAGCGACACGCCTTCTGCTCGCGCGCACGCAAAACGAAGTAAAATCCGCTCTGCACCGCCGCCATTTTGCCACGAGTCGGAAACGCCCCCAATAATTTAACGACGACACATACGCGTACGCGAGTGCACAAATCAAAGGGACACTGACAATACAAACACAAGTGAACAATCGCCTTCAGCTCATTCAGCACGCCGTCGACAGCAGGACGCCTCCACGAGGACCCACGGTCACCAGCTCTCACCAGTTCCAGAGTCTCCCGACATACCCCACGGAACCCAGGTACCATTAATTCTCCCCTACCTATCGTATGGTGGCATATTGCCTCACCATATTTCCTTCGAGCGCGGATATCCGGCAACATATTTTCTTTCGCTGCCGGATAAAAGAACCAGTGCTATCCCCCCCTTGTTAAAAAATAATAATTCCTTTTAATACAGTCCACCCCCCATATCAGCCCTATTTAATTTAAAAACTACTTCTTATAGATTCAATTTAATTTAAATCCCCTTACGCCATACAAATCACCTAATTAACTCAGATATTTGCTTATCGAACAAACCCCGACTAGCGATTAGAAGCTTAGAGCTAATTTCACCATGCATTGTTTGTTAGTTTAACGCTCTGTCACTCCTTTAACGGGTTGTTAATGTTAGCAAGTGTTTCACCATGCGCTAACGTCTGTTTAATTTTCTAAATCAGGCGTTAATTTTAATTACTGCTCTAGGGGTCTGTTAAGTCGTTAATCGACGATCAGTTTACTATCAAGCTGTCAAAATGGAAACTGCGTATAACTATATTTTTGAAAATGAAGATGTTTTGGAAAATTTAGATGCATTGGATAATATTGTACGACGTCCCAGAACCTATAAAGAACGGCGTAATTATTTCGAAGAATATGATGATCTCGATTTTCGCACAAGGTTCCGTCTATCGAAAGAATCTGTATTGGATGTGTTGGATTTAATTGAAGAAAAACTCGAATACCCATCAGATCGGTAAGTACCTACCTACCTAATAACAAATTAGCATCTACCTATTGAAGGGCACTTGTTTCTTCTAAGTTTTTATTAGAATCCCTTGGTTACCCATGTCCCATAACCTAACCTAAAAATGGCAGTAGGTATATTGAAAGCCTATTTGAATAGGTACCTACATAGGTAGTCTCAAGCCTGATTATTGCAGACATTCAAGCTATTCCTTAGATAAAAATACCAAGTAAATAGATACCTACCTACATAATATTATTTTGTTTCAGGAATGAGTCTATTTCACCCATAAATCAACTCCTTTTGACGTTACGATTTTATGCAACTGGATCACAGCAAATAGCAGTAGGAGACTACTGCGGAACAAGTAAATCTACTTCTCACAGGATCATACATCGGGTTACCACAGCAATAGCAGCCCTTGGCCGCGATTTTATAAAGTTCCCTGATTCAGTGGATGAGCAAAGGAAAGCACAATTACATTTTTATAATATAGCACGGTTTCCAAAAGTGTTGGGTGCTCTAGATTGCACACACATACGTCTTCGTTCACCTGGTGGAGAAAATGCAGAGTATTTTAGAAATCGCAAAGGCTACATGTCTATAAATGTGCAAGCAATCGGTAGTGCAAATCTAGAAATTTTGGATTTGGTAGCAAGATGGCCAGGAAGTAGTCAAGATCAGACAATTTGGAATGCTTCATATAGAAATGTCATGTTTGAAAGTGGCCAGTATCGTGATGCAGTTCTTCTGGCTGACAGTGGATACATGAATCGACCATACATCATGATGCCACTGGAAGATCCTAGGACACCAGAAGAAATACTCTATAATGAGTCTCAAATAAGGAGCAGAAATCCTATTGAACGCCTCTTTGGGGTATGGAAACGTCGCTTCCCAGTGCTCGCTTTGGGTATGCAGATCCAATTAAAAAACTGTTTGCCCGTTATTGTGGCCACTGCTGTGTTACATAATATTTTGATCAAGGCAAAAGAAGATTTACCACGAGATGACCCTGATCTTGAACTTCCTGAGCCATGGGAAGAATTATTACATCAAGGCAGTATCAGGGAACAGAGGAGAAATGAATATGTAAGGGACATAAATCCTGTGCGCAGAGGGCTTATTAATAATTATTTTAAAAGCTTACATTTAAGTTCATTGTGATAGAGTATGTGATAACTATGATGGCTACTATGTTAATTTATCTTATTTTTATGTGTTTTTATTAAATAATGCTACAACACTATGGCATTTTCATTTTATTTTATTACACATCTCACACAACATAATACAAAGAGTTTAATAATACTCGTAATAGTCAGTCTTTTCTTATATTTTTTAATTGTAACTGCAAAGTTTCAGTTTTAATTTTTTCTTGCTTTAACTGCTCTAACAGTATGAGTTGCTTCATCTCTGCCTCATTTTCAGCATTTTTTTTCAAAATTTCCACCAATTCTATTTTACTTTGCAGCAATTTGTCATGAACAGAAGCTTTTGGTCTTCTTCTGTGTAACCAAGTTGAACTCTCAATTTTTTTAGTCACCAGTGTATCAGACACTTTACTTTTTAGTGCAGCTGGTGACCAACCACTCCAAACTTTCTTAGCTTTATCCTGAAACAAACAAAGATATTATATAAAAATATCAAATTCATTCAACTGCAAAGTTTCAAGTCATTCCAACCACAATCTCCCTGGTGTTGTCCTCTCTGTTCCATATTTCCATTTTCCCTTGAGTCTCATAATAATACAACAAAATAATAAAAAATCTAAACACATAGTATATATATATATGAATCCCAATAAAAATAATCATTTTGATAAGCTTCAATTATAATAATAAGATTATACCTACATCCATTGAAGAACAGTAAATATGGGTAACCAAAATATACTTATGGGTGAATCTACCAAATTATATTAATTGATCAACACTTATTATTTTTTTGGGCGACTAGTAGCAGGTAGCTAGAGCTTAAAATAGGCCCCTACCTCTGGTACTAACTTCTGCTGGTCAAGTTCATTCTGGAACAAAAACAAACAAAGCTTAAAAACATGTTAATAAAAAAGTAAAGGTACTGCATTATGTTATTAGTTTTACAACCAGAGTATTCATACTCCTGTTGCTGGTATACTGTACCAACAACAGGAGTATGAATACTATTGCTGTTCTGTATCTCTGCTGACTGAGTGTATGTCTGTGCTGACTGACTTTTGTACCTACCTCTGGATTAAAATTCAAGCTTATATCCTCCCTCTCTCTTGACTTTGGTCGTTGTAGACACATCCCTGAAGGTCCAGCAAGTTCATCCTAAAACATAAATATCGTGACATGAGCTATTATAATTGAAAAAGGCAATTTAATATGGTAATGTTTGTTGTTATTAATTTGTTGTAGAAAATGAAGGTTTTGCCACGCTGGATGCAGTCTGCGATCAGGTCAAATTGAGCCCAGCCTATGTATGAACAACATTGTCAGCCTCTATCTATTTTGTTTATAGATATGCATTCAGACAGTACAGGCACTTGGAAGGAATGGTGTTAATTTTCCTCGATCAAGACAACAAAATAACTAATCACCACTGATTTACGAAATCAAGTAACACAATTCCACTGTTTGCCTTGCCCGCATCGCTGACCGGCATTGTTGTTCATACATATTGCTGGCAGCATTCAATGTGACCTGACTGCAGACCGCACTCAGTGTGGCAAATCCTTTATACTTGTATAGTCAATGGTTCCATTTGTACATATGTTATTGTGATATGAATACCAACATATATTTTTCTAATGTATAGATATAGCATATAAATTATTGTTATTGTTGTTTTTTGGTAATAAAACTATTCTATTCTATAAAAAACTCTACAAACTTACTGGTAATGTTCTATCTTCTAATACAACCAATTCATCATCAATAATGTTTGCCACATCTTGCTTTATAAACTGAGCATCCGAATCAAAGTCATTTTGAAGACCATCCAGTGTTGGGCCAAGTAGTACTTCCACTTGGTCTTGGAATGGTCCTTGTGGTGGAAGGTTGGGCCTGCCTCCGCCTGAAAAAAGTAGTAGTTATACAACACTACCTATGTAGGTAATAATCACTAGATAAATGAATTTGTCATAAAGCCTGAACCAATAGCTGAAAGTAAATACCTGTTAACAAAGTTTCTTTCTTCGCCGTAGCTTTATCTTTTCTTGTGTTGCGTTTTATATTGTCCCAACATGTTCGGAGCTGATCAGTGTTTCGGACACAAAAGGAGCTCATTGAATTGAACTCTTCACTTAGTTTTCTCCATCCTTCGTTTTTAATATTGGTGGTAACGGCATCAGTCTTTTTGTTTTCCACAATGTCTTTATGCTTTGACACAAGGTGGATCAGAATTTCTTTTTCATTTGCACAAAAATTCGGCCCGCGCGTTTTCTTCGACATCGTTATTAGACGAAAACGCCACAAATCAAGTCGTATAAAATTTTAGATAAGTTACAACAATAATAAAATACCACAACAAATATGCTTTGCACAACAACATAACCTCATCTCATCGCTCTGTAATTTTAAATTATACAGCAAAACAAAAAATAGCCCGGTTGTGTTGGTATGCTACAGAATAAACCGCATTTAAATTCGGTTGCATTGCTTAACATGAGAATTATTACACGACTACTGTAAATAGTTCACTTATCTGTGACTATGATATAACAAAGTATGACATTTCGTTTAGGTCGCTTAAAAATGGGAATGAACTTTTTTTTTATCATTCACTCAACATACACAACTCTTGGATTTAGTAATCGTGTGTTATTTTTTCTCCGTGGAACGTAAACTATTTTAACATCTCTGTCATTTTTAACGACACATTAGATAATGACTGATTTATAAGAGTTTGGTGAAATTAGCTCTTAGCGTTGTTCGTTTGACACAAGCGCGCCCCAGAATAAATGAGAGTTGTCTCACATTCCTGACTCAGTCACGCTGTGTATTTATTTACGATTGTTATTAATGGTGCTTGCAAGAAAGTCTTGTAATTAAGAACTAAAGGCCAGGTACTTTGTTGATTTTAATTATAAAATAATACTCAGTACTGTTAAAAGATTTACTTGTGTTCGTGATTATCATGAAATAATTAATGTAGGTTAATTGTTTACATATAAGAGATCAGCACAAAACGTCTTAGGGTCCCGTACAGAATTTACGTAAATAACATAACGAAATTTACGGAATATAATTAATTAAGTAATTAAACCATCAGCTCATATAAGGTTTATTTAGGCGTTATTTTAACCGACTTCCGAAAAAGGAGGTGCGGAATTTCACCGACGATTAAATAATTTAATAATTTTAATTACTTTTTCTTTTGTTTTTCTCTCCTTGTGTCTGACTTCGACGTCGACGTTACGATGCCTTCCAAATCGCAGGCCGCTCGTTTTAGAGAGGGACAACGCGCTTTAATTGCCCTTTCGGAAATTGCGACGTCGTTACGAGAAGGGAAACAGAAGTATACGAACGCAGATTTCAACGCGAAGGTTGCGGACGTGAGAACCATGCGTGATAAACTCGACGCCGTATACTACGAAATATTAGATACCGACGATTTGTCAGACGCCCAGGAGAAATTGTACATGGAGCAATACGAACGGGCAATAGAAGCCTATGACGCGATTCTGGTTGCACATGTAGATATTAATATATTGCCATCAGCCCAAAGTGACGAGGTACCATCAGCACACAACCCGGGTAACGTCACAGCACCAGCTACGGTAAACTCGGTTTTGCCCCAAATCGAGTTACCCAAATTTACCTCGCGACTCGAGGACTGGCCCTCCTTCATATCGGTATTTAAGAGCTTGACCGATAACATGGCCAACCTTACGGGTGCAGTAAAACTGCACTATTTACTTTCATGTCTGGCGGGGGAATCGCGGTCGCTCATTGCACATTTAACGATCACGAACGAAAATTACGTAGTAGCCTTAGATATCCTGACGCGAAGGTACGAAAATCGGCGGTTACTCATAGATCGTTTCGTGGACGTAATTTTCGATTTGCCCACCATATCGTCGCGTTCGGAAATCAGGAGGCAGTTCCTAACTCCGCTCATATCCGCACAATCCGCGCTTGCCAATTTAAACTTATCTACTACTGGAGATAGTGGTTATATTTTAGTGTCGATCGTAGTACGAAAACTCAAGGGGGAACTTAGGTCCTTCTTTGAGCGTCAACACGGGTCATCTGACCGACTCCCGACCCTAGCCGACCTCGTCACCTTCCTCGAGCATCACGCACGCTGCAACGAGGTCAGCGTATCGACCGCCATAGCTCCGCCCACGCCCGGACCAAACGCAAACCGAGCGTCACCGTCCGGGGCACAACGCGAGCGCAAGTATCACCACGACTACGCGCAGGCTCGACGGGTACATGCTGCGAACACATCCCCGACACACTCTGAGGATTCGAACCCGCGACCTCAGCGTTATGCACAGGCGTTAACCGCACGACCCGCGCGCTTCTCGCCCCCACCTCGGCAGGGATCGAACCCGCAACCGCCGCGCTATACACAGGCATTGACACCATCACCCGCGCGCTTCTCGCCCCCACCTCAGCAGACATTTTCTAGAGGTAATCATTACTGCCCGTGGTGTAATGCCCGGGGCCACAAGCTACGGGTGTGCCCACAGTATAACAAACAACCAGTGCAGGGTCGCTGGGATTTTATCTACGCGCGCAACCGCTGCGCCAAATGTCTAGGCCCGCATTATGACGATGAGTGCACGTCAACGGGCCTATGCAAAACATGCGGCAGTGCAAACCACCACACGACCCTGCACAGGTTGGGGTGTACCTCACCTACGCACAATTCCGCGCATTTACTACCCGCACAACAGCGCGAGATACCACGCCGCCGTCACTCACCTGATACGGACCGGATGGTGTCCTTCAGACGTACTCCAACGCGCACTACCTCGCGTTCGCCTCCGCCCCCTAGGCAGTGACTAGGGCGGCACCATCAGCACATATCAGCCCAGCTAACGGTTAATCATCAGCACACACATCAGCCCGAAGCTAATCAGCACACATCCCAGCGCGAAGATAATCAGCACACATCTCAGCGCAACGTTAATCAGCACACATCGCAGCGCGCAGATTATCAGCCCACAACTACACACATAACACGACGACAAAATGTCGTCGCAAACACCTTGAGTCATACTACTGACATCTCAACGCCAAACAGTATGCATAATAGACCTGTCCTACTACCTACAGTCTCACTCGAGATAGCAGACTGCAAGGGCAATTTTCAACAAGCACGAGCGTTGTTGGATTGTGGCTCTATGATAACACTAATAGACGAAAACATAGTAAAGCGACTTTGTTTACCTACTCAGCGCACCCAATTAAAAATAAAAGGTATAGGTGATCAGCACTCAGAAAATTCTTCGTCATATGTCGACATTACTTTTCGACCTGTACATACGGACAGGCCCGTAATAAGGACAAAGGCATATGTGCTCAAAAACGTAACGGGAGTTTTACCGCACACTAAACTGCCTGGTTTGGATGAAAGCACCAATTACGTTCCACTAGCTGATTTTTCTTTTAATATACCTGCACCGATTGACCTCTTATTAGGGTCAGACATATTAGGTAGCATCTTAGACGGTACTAAAATTTCTCTAGGGCCCGGCAGACCCATAGCCTTCGGCACGATATTTAACTTCACGTTATTAGGCCCAGTATCACAAGATACGGGCACTCAGCCTCAAGTCAACTCAGCTCAAATTGACCATACTGACTTGGCACTACAGTCCAGCCAAGACATCCAGTCAGCTCTAGAGAGATTCTGGGAAGTAGAAGAAGTCAGTAATACCATTCCTGATGGTACATCAGCGCACGAAGAGTGCGAAAAAATATACCAGTCCACCACCACGAGGG
Organism: Selenia dentaria; assembly: GCA_917880725.1. Lineage (NCBI taxonomy): Eukaryota > Metazoa > Arthropoda > Insecta > Lepidoptera > Geometridae > Selenia > Selenia dentaria. The sequence goes on along the minus strand of OU862899.1, from coordinate 15,978,443 downwards.
ACCAGTCTGGTAAATATATAGTCGCGCTACCATTTGTTACGGATGCCCCCGAACTAGGGGCTACGCACGCTATAGCACTTCGGCGGTTTCTCAACCTCGAAAAGAAACTCCAACGAAACCCCGAACTCCGCTCAAAATATGTAGCGTTTATGCAGGAGTACCTAGATAAAGGTCACATGAACCCCTGCCATCCAAACACGTTCCGCGATCAGCCCCACTGCTACATACCGCACCATGGCATTTTCAAGGCCAATTCAGACAAGCTACGTACAGTCTTTGACGCTAGTTGTAAAAGCGCAAATGGCACTAGTCTCAACGACACCTTACATACGGGACCGGCCCTGCAGCGAGATATCACGGATATCATTTTAAACTTCCGAACACACAAGGTCGTTTTCAGCACAGACATACAACAGATGTTCAGAAACATTATGATTCAGCCCGACCACAGACGGTTTCAGCTCATTCTCTGGCGTTCATCGCCAGATCAGCCCTTATTAACATATGCATTGTCCACCGTGACTTACGGATTACGCTCCAGCCCATTCTTAGCGAACCGCACCATCCAGCAGTTGATCGCGGATGAAGGGCAACGCTATCCCAGAGCCGCTCAGGTGCTCTCTAGGTCAATATTCGTAGACGACGTGCTCACCGGACATGATACTGTCGGTGAAGCCATGAACTTACAAACCGAGTTGATTAGCCTACTCGCACTGGGGGGTTTCCAACTGCGTAAGTGGACATCCAACTCACGCCAGCTCTTAGAAAGGTTCCCAGATGACCAGTGCGAGATGTCGAAAGATTTTGACGTTAGCCCAGACGATAACTCCATCAAAGTCCTGGGCATACAATGGATACCACAAACTGACGAATTTACCTACAGTGTCTCAGTACCTACGGTAGATGGATTCACCAAGAGGTCAATACTCAGCACCATAGCGCGTCTGTACGACCCATGCGGTTGGATCAGCCCCGTCATCTTCCGCGCTAAAACCTTGATTCAAAGGTTGTGGACCTTAAAACTCGATTGGGACGAACGAGTACCCAGTGACGTCGCTCTTGAGTGTCAGAATATCTATCGTGACCTACCACGTCTCTCAGCGCTCAGGTTTCCAAGAAACGTCTGCTCAAACAAGGCATCCACACACACCCTTCAGGGATATGCGGATGCTTCAGAACTCGGCTACGCCGCGGTTATTTACCTCCACGAAACTACACCTGATGGACAGGTACATGTGCACTTGCTCATGTCCAAATCAAAGGTAGCTCCTATTAAAAACCGCCAAACCATTCCTAAACTGGAGCTCTCAGCCGCCCACTTGTTGGCTAAGCTCATGGCCCATGTCTCGGCCCAGTTATCAGCTCACATCACCGTTCGTCAGCACATATGTTGGTCAGACAGTACCATAGTACTGGCCTGGCTGAACACGCCTGTACAATCGCTTCAGACATTTGAAGCCAACAGAGTCTCCTCAATCAAGGCAAATACATGCAATCTCACGTGGAGACATGTACCCTCCGCCCTAAATCCTGCTGACTGTGCCAGCAGGGGCATGTCAGCTCAAGATCTCTTGAAGCATGACATGTGGTGGTCACCGTCCTGGCTCAAGGACCCGCCACAAACATGGCCAGCTCTACCGCCCGCGTTGGGCCATCACGCCCTACCAGGCCTCAAGCCAAAGAAGGCCGTCGCCCACATAGCGGTACCTGACCTCGACGAGACTCTGCTCACACGATTCAGCTCACTAGATAAACTGATAGGTGTAACGGCGTGTATAAAACGATTCATACACAATTGCAGACAGAGCCGCTCTGCGCGTGTCGCTGGGCCCATTACGGTTAGCGAACGAAAGGAAGCCCTTTTACATTGGGTGCGCTCAGTACAACACAACTGCTTTGCTGAAGACATACATCGCTTAAAACACAACAAAGAATGTACGATACGTGTACAACGCCTGTCACCATTCTTAGAGAACGACTTACTGAAAGTGAGTGGTCGACTCACCCAGTCTGCTCTGCGTTACGACGCTCAGCACCCACTGATATTACCCAGCTCGAGTCCACTAGTTGATCTCATTATAGACTACTATCATAAAATTTACTGTCATCCAGGGGCGGACACTCTGCACTCACTCTTACGCCAGCAATTCTGGATATTATCAGCCCGCCGCGTTATTCGCCATCGAGTATACAAATGTATACATTGTTTTCGTTTCCGCGCTAAAACTAAGGCCCCGTACATGGCCGACCTACCCGCCGACCGCGTAAACGTTCAGCCCGTATTTAGCAAAGTCACGACGGACTTTGCTGGACCATTTTTGATAAAATCCAGTACACTTAGAAACGCCAAGCTATTAAAGGGCTACTTCTGTGTTATAACATGTCTAGCCACGAAGGCGGTCCATCTCGAACCGGTATCTGAGTTATCCACGGAAGCGTTCCTTGCGGCATTACAGCGTTTTGTTTCTAGGCGCGGTGTACCGACGTTAATTAGGTCTGATTGCGGTACAAATTATGTAGGCGCTAGGAATGAACTTAGGGAAATACAGGCCTTTCTTGCAACCAATAATGACAGTATCGCACATACGCTTTCTAAACAGCACATAACATGGTGGCTAAATCCACCAAAGGCACCCTGGTTCGGTGCACTTCATGAAACAGCGGTAAAGTCAGCTAAACAATTACTGTACCGTGTGGTCGGCGAACAACGCCTCACATTTGAAGAGTTTTCAACTCTATTAGCACGCATTGAAGCCGTGCTCAATTCACGCCCTCTCAGCCCACTCTCTTCTGACCCTGCGGATCTTGATGCTCTCACCGCAGGTCATTTCCTTATTGGCCGTCCGCTCACAGCCTTACCTGAATATTCGGTAGAAGGCCGAGCCATTTCTGCACTAAAAAGGTTCAAGCTCGTCCAATCCTTATCCCAACACTTTTGGCGATCCTGGTCCAAGTCCTACCTGCACACCCTCCAAACCCGCTCCAAATGGACTTCCCGATCCAGCCCACCTCAAGTCGGGGAACTGGTACTGATAGTGGACGACCAGGTGCCGCCTCTACACTGGCGCATGGGCCGCATCACCAAGACGCTCCCGGGGAGGGATGGCGTCACCCGAGTGGTGGAACTCAAGACGACTTTGGGCATACTGACGCGACCTGTCCTCAAGATCGCCCGCCTGCCTATCGATTGAGCACCACACCACACCTTTGCCGCGTGGGGAATATGTTCACGCGAAAGCGTGACGTCACCTCACCCACAGTGCGTCCCCCGCTACCCGCCGGTAAGGGGAAACGTCAAACGCGGCGGCTCTCGCACGCAACGACTGAGCGACACGCCTTCTGCTCGCGCGCACGCAAAACGAAGTAAAATCCGCTCTGCACCGCCGCCATTTTGCCACGAGTCGGAAACGCCCCCAATAATTTAACGACGACACATACGCGTACGCGAGTGCACAAATCAAAGGGACACTGACAATACAAACACAAGTGAACAAGTGAACAATCGCCTTCAGCTCATTCAGCACGCCGTCGACAGCAGGACGCCTCCACGAGGACCCACGGTCACCAGCTCTCACCAGTTCCAGAGTCTCCCGACATACCCCACGGAACCCAGGTACCATTAATTCTCCCCTACCTATCGTATGGTGGCATATTGCCTCACCAAATGTTTTTCTTTGTTTTAATTGCATATTGTGGTGCGGGTGATGGAATTCCAGAATTTTATCGTAGTACGTCGACAGATATTAACACATTCATTTGTTTTTAACTATTACTCATCTATTGTTTTAATGCCTGAAACTATTTGTTTTGAATAGGCATTGCTACAAAAACCTTTGCCATGGACGCTTATGTACATACATGCCTGCGCCTGTGGCACAGGAGCTAGCCTTTTTTATTTATAGCTCATGCTCATAAATCATTGAATCTTATTAGTGTCACACTGAAAAAAGTAATGCTAATGTTTTAAGACGCTACCGTGATACTTTTTGTGTGTTATAGAAGAATATCTGACTGACGATGGCCCAAGCTGCTGCGCCGTGCAGCTCTCCGAGCTGCTGTCCTGAGTGGCTCTCCGAGCTGCTGTCCTGAGCGGCTCTCCGAGCTGCTATCCGGAGAGGCTCTCCGAGAAGCTGTCTTTGGTAAGCATTAATAAAGAAAATTATCACTAAATTGTGCGAGTGAGATGTATGTGAGGCATGAAATGTTTTTCTTTGTTTTCAATGAAAAATGTGGGTCGGGTGGTGGAAGTCCAGAATTTTATCGTAGTACGTCGACAGATATTAACACATTCATTTGTTTTAAACTATTACTCACCTATTGTTTTTTATGTCTGAAGCTATTTGTTTTGAATAGGCATTGCTACAAGAACCTTTGCCATGGACGCTTATGTACATACATGCCTGCGCCTGTGGCACAGGAGCTAGCCTTTTTTATTTATAGCTCATGCTCATAAATCATTAAATCTTATTAGTTTTCACACTGAAGAAAGTAATGCTAATGTTTTAAGACGCTACCGTGATACTTTTTGTGTGTTATAGAAGAATATCTGACTGACGATGGCCCAAGCTGCTGCGCCGTGCAGCTCTCCGAGCTGCGGTCCTCAGTGGCTCTCCGAGCTGCTATCCGGAAAGGCTCTCCGAGAAGCTGTCTTTGGTAAGCATTAATAAAGAAAATTATCACTAAATTGTGCGAGTGAGATTTATGTAAGGCATGGAATGTTTTTCTTTGTTTTTATTGCATATTGTGGAGCGGGTGATGGAAGTCCAGAATTTTATCATAAAACGTCGACAGATATTAACACATTCTTTTGTTTTAAACTATTACTCACCTATTGTTTTTTATGTCTGAAGCTATTTGTTTTGAATAGGCATTGCTACAAGAACCTTTGCCATGGACGCTTATGTACATACATGCCTGCGCCTGTGGCACAGGAGCTAGCCTTTTTTATTTATAGCTCATGCTCATAAATCATTAAATCTTATTAGTTTTCACACTGAAGAAAGTAATGCTAATGTTTTAAGACGCTACAGTGATACTTTTTGTGTGTTATAGAAGAATATCTGACTGGCGATGGCCCAAGCTGCTGCGCCGTGCAGCTCTCCGAGCTGCTGTCCTGAATGGCTCTTCGAGCTGCTGTCCTGAGCGGCTCTCCGAGCTGCTATCCGGAAAGGCTCTCCGAGAAGCTATCTTTCGTAAGCATTAATAAAGAAAATTATCACTAAATTGTGCGAGTGAGATTTATGTAAGGCATGGAATGTTTTTCTTTGTTTTTATTGCATATTGTGGAGCGGGTGATGGAAGTCCAGAATTTTATCATAGTACGTCGACAGATATTAACACATTCTTTTGTTTTAAACTATTACTCACCTATTGTTTTTTATGTCTGAAGCTATTTGTTTTGAATAGGCATTGCTACAAGAACCTTTGCCATGGACGCTTATGTACATACATGCCTGCGCCGGTGGCACAGGAGCTAGTCTTTTTTTCATTATAGCGCTTGCTCATAAATCATTGAATCTTTTTAGTTTTCACACTAAAGAAAGTAATGCTAATGTTTTAAGACGCTACCGTGATACTTTTTGTGTGTTATAGAAGAATATCTGACTGACGATGGCCCAAGCTGCTGCGCCGTGCAGCTCTCCGAGCTGCGGTCCTCAGTGGCTCTCCGAGCTGCTATCCGGAAAGGCTCTCCGAGAAGCTGTCTTTGGTAAGCATTAATAAAGAAAATTATCACTAAATTGTGCGAGTGAGATTTATGTAAGGCATGGAATGTTTTTCTTTGTTTTTATTGCATATTGTGGAGCGGGTGATGGAAGTCCAGAATTTTATCATAAAACGTCGACAGATATATTAACACATTCTTTTGTTTTAAACTATTACTCACCTATTGTTTTTTATGTCTGAAGCTATTTGTTTTGAATAGGCATTGCTACAAGAACCTTTGCCATGGACGCTTATGTACATACATGCCTGCGCCGGTGGCACAGAAGCTAGTCTTTTTTTCATTATAGCGCTTGCTCATAAATCATTGAATCTTATTAGTTTTCACACTAAAGAAAGTAATGCTTATGTTTTAAGACGCTACCGTGATACTTTTTGTGTGTTATAGAAGAATATCTGACTGACGATGGCCCAAGCTGCTGCGCCGTGCAGCTCTCCGAGCTGCGGTCCTCAGTGGCTCTCCGAGCTGCTATCCGGAAAGGCTCTCCGAGAAGCTGTCTTTGGTAAGCATAAATAAAGAAAATTATCACTAAATTGTGCGAGTGAGATGTATGTAAGGCATGGAATGTTTTTCTTTGTTTTCATTGCATATTGTGGTGCGGGTGATGGAAGTCCAGAATTTTATCGTAGTATGTCGACAGATATTAACACTTTCATTTGTTTTTAACTATTACTCACCTATTGTTTTTTATGTCTCAAGCTATTTGTTTTGAATAGGCATTGCTACAAGAACCTTTGCCATGGACGCTTATGTACATACATGCCTGCGCCGGTGGCACAGGAGCTAGTCTTTTTTTCATTATAGCGCTTGCTCATAAATCATTGAATCTTATTAGTTTTCACACTAAAGAAAGTAATGCTAATGTTTTAAGACGCTACCGTGATACTTTTTGTGTGTTATAGAAGAATATCTGACTGACGATGGCCCAAGCTGCTGCGCCGTGCAGCTCTCCGAGCTGCTGTCCTGAGTGGCTCTTCGAGCTGCTGTCCTGAGCGGCTCTCCGAGAAGCTGTCTTTGGTAAGCATAAATAAAGAAAATTATCACTAAATTGTGCGAGTGAGATTTATGTAAGGCATGGAATGTTTTTCTTTGTTTTTATTGCATATTGTGGTGCGGGTGATGGAAGTCCAGAATTTTATTATAGTACGTCGACATATATTAACACATTCATTTGTTTTAAACTATTACTCACCTATTGTTTTTTATGTCTGAAGCTATTTGTTTTGAATAGGCATTGCTACAAGAACCTTTGCCATGGACGCTTAAGTACAAACATGCCTGCGCCGGTGGCACAGGAGCTAGTCTTTTTTATTTTATTGCTCATGCTCATAAATCATTGAATCTTATTAGTTGTCACACTGAAGAAAGTAATGCTAGTGTTTTAAGACGTTACCGTGATACTTTTTGTGTGTTATAGAAGAATATCTGACTGACGATGGCCCTAGCTGCTGCGCCGTGCAGCTCTCCGAGCTGCGGTCCTCAGTGGCTCTCCGAGCTGCTGTCCTGAGTGGCTCTCCGAGCTGCTATCCGGAGAGGCTCTCCGAGAAGCTGTCTTTGGTAAGCATTAATAAAGAAAATTATCACTAAATTGTGCGAGTGAGATGTTTGTAAGGCATGGAATGTTTTTCTTTGTTTTCATTGCATATTGTGGTGCGGGTGATGGAAGTCCAGAATTTTATCTTAGTACGTCACAGATATTAACACATTCATTTGTTTTAACTATTACTTATCTATTGTTTTTTAAGTCTAAAGCTATTTGTTTTGAATAGGCATTGCTACAAGAACCTTTGCCATGGACGCTTATGTACATACATGCCTGCGCCGGTGGCACAAGAGTTAGTCTTTTTTATTTAAAGCTCATGCTCTTAATCATTGAATCTTATTAGTTGTCGCACTGAAGAAAGTAATGCTAATGTTTTAAGACGCTACCGTGATACTTTTTGTGTGTTATAGAAGAATATCGGACTGATGATGGCCCAAGCTGCTGCGCCGTGCAGCTCTCCGAGCTGCGGTCCTCAGTGGCTCTCCGAGCTGCTATCCGGAAAGGCTCTCCGAGAAGCTGTCTTTGGTAAGCATTAATAAAGAAAATTATCACTAAATTGTGCGAGTGAGATTTATGTAAGGCATGGAATGTTTTTCTTTGTTTTTATTGCATATTGTGGAGCGGGTGATGGAAGTCCAGAATTTTATCATAGTACGTCGACAGATATGAACACATTCTTTTGTTTTAAACTATTACTCTCCTATTGTTTTTTATGTCTGAAGCTATTTGTTTTGAATAGGCATTGCTACAAGAACCTTTGCCATGGACGCTTATGTACATACATGCCTGCGCCGGTGGCACAGGAGCTAGTCTTTTTTTCATTATAGCGCTTGCTCATAAATCATTGAATCTTATTAGTTTTCACACTAAAGAAAGTAATGCTAATGTTTTAAGACGCTACCGTGATACTTTTTGTGTGTTATAGAAGAATATCTGACTGACGATGGCCCAAGCTGCTGCGCCGTGCAGCTCTCCGAGCTGCGGTCCTCAGTGGCTCTCCGAGCTGCTGTCCTGAGTGGCTCTCCGAGCTGCTATCCGGAGAGGCTCTCCGAGAAGCTGTCTTTAGTAAGCATTAATAAAGAAAATTATCACTGAATTGTGCGAGTGAGATGTTTGTAAGGCATGGAATGTTTTTCTTTGTTTTCATTGCATATTGTGGTGCGGGTGATGGAAGTCCAGAATTTTATCTTAGTACGTCACAGATATTAACACATTCATTTGTTTTAACTATTACTTATCTATTGTTTTTTAAGTCTAAAGCTATTTGTTTTGAATAGGCATTGCTACAAGAACCTTTGCCATGGACGCTTATGTACATACATGCCTGCGCCGGTGGCACAAGAGTTAGTCTTTTTTATTTAAAGCTCATGCTCTTAATCATTGAATCTTATTAGTTGTCGCACTGAAGAAAGTAATGCTAATGTTTTAAGACGCTACCGTGATACTTTTTGTGTGTTATAGAAGAATATCTGACTGACGATGGCCCAAGCTGCTGCGCCGTGCAGCTCTCCGAGCTGCTGTCCTGAGTGGCTCTCCGAGCTGCTATCCGGAAAGGCTCTCCGAGAAGCTGTCTTTGGTAAGCATAAATAAAGAAAATTATCACTAAATTGTGCGAGTGAGATTTATGTAAGGCATGGAATGTTTTTCTTTGTTTTTATTGCATATTGTGGTGCGGGTGATGGAAGTCCAGAATTTTATCATAGTACGTCGACATATATTAACACATTCATTTGTTTTAAACTATTACTCACCTATTGTTTTTTATGTCTAAAGCTATTTGTTTTGAATAGGCTATGCTACAAGAACCTTTGCAATGGACGCTTAAGTACATACATGCCTGCGCCGGTGGCACAGGAGCTAGTCTTTTTTATTTTATTGCTCATGCTCATAAATCATTGAATCTTATTAGTTGTCACACTGAAGAAAGTAATGCTAGTGTTTTAAGACGTTACCGTGATACTTTTTGTGTGTTATAGAAGAATATCTTACTGACGATGGCCCTAGCTGCTGCGCCGTGCAGCTCTCCGAGCTGCGGTCTTCAGTGGCTCTCCGAGCTGCTGTCCTGAGTGGCTCTCCGAGCTGCTATCCGGAGAGGCTCTCCGAGAAGCTGTCTTTGGTAAGCATTAATAAAGAAAATTATCACTGAATTGTGCGAGTGAGATGTTTGTAAGGCATGGAATGTTTTTCTTTGTTTTCATTGCATATTGTGGTGCGGGTGATGGAAGTCCAGAATTTTATCTTAGTACGTCACAGATATTAACACATTCATTTGTTTTAACTATTACTTATCTATTGTTTTTTAAGTCTAAAGCTATTTGTTTTGAATAGGCTTTGCTACAAGAACCTTTGCCATGGACGCTTATGTACATACATGCCTGCGCCGGTGGCACAAGAGTTAGTCTTTTTTATTTAAAGCTCATGCTCTTAATCATTGAATCTTATTAGTTGTCGCACTGAAGAAAGTAATGCTTATGTTTTAAGACGCTACCGTGATACTTTTTGTGTGTTATAGAAGAATATCTGACTGACGATGGCCCAAGCTGCTGCGCCGTGCAGCTCTCCGAGCTGCTGTCCTGAGCGGCTCTCCGAGCTGCTATCCGGAGAGGCTCTCCGAGAAGCTGTCTTTGGTAAGCATTAATAAAGAAAATTATCACTAAATTGTGCGAGTGAGATGTATGTGAGGCATGAAATGTTTTTCTTCGTTTTCAATGAAAAATGTGGGTCGGGTGGTGGAAGTCCAGAATTTTATCTTAGTACGTCGACAGATATTAACACATTCATTTGTTTTTAACTATTACTCACCTATTGTTTTTTATGTCTGAAGCTATTTGTTTTGAATAGGCATTGCAACAAGAACCTTTGCAATGGACACTTATGTACATACATGCCTGCGCCGGTTGCACAGGAGCTAGCCTTTTTTATTTATAGCTCATGCTCATAAATCATTGAATCTTATTAGTTGTCACACTGAAGAAAGTAATGCTAATGTTTTAAGACGCTACCGTGATACTTTTTATGTGTTATAGAAAAATATCTGACTGACGATGGCCCAAGCTGCTGCGCCGTGCAGCTCTCCGAGTTGCTATCCGGATAGGCTCTCCGAGAAACTGTTTTTGGTAAGCATTAATAAAGAAAATTATCACTAAATTGTGCGAGTGAGATGTATGTAAGGCATGGAATGTTTTTCTTTGTTTTCATTGCATATTGTGGTGCGGGTGATGGAAGTCCAGAATTTTATCATAGTACGTCGACAGATATTAACGCATTCATTTGTTTTAAACTATTACTCACCTATTGTTTTTTTATGTCTGAAGCTATTTGTTTTGAATAGGCTTTGCTACAAGAACCTTTGCCATGGACGCTTATGTACATACATGCCTGCGCCGGTGGCACAGGAGCTAGTCTTTTTTTCATTATAGCGCTTGCTCATAAATCATTGAATCTTATTAGTTTTCACACTAAAGAATGTAATGCTAATGTTTTAAGACGCTACCGTGATACTTTTTGTGTGTTATAGGATATTCTTCAAGCTGCTGCGCCGTGCATTTCTCCGAGCTGCTGTCCTGAGCAGCTCTTTGAGCTGTTATCTGGAGAGGCTCTCCGAGAAGCTGTCTTTGGTATGCATTAATAAAGAAAATTATCACTAAATTGTGCGAGTGAGATGTATGTAAGGCATGAAATGTTTTTCTTTGTTTTCATTGAAAAATGTGGGTCGGGTGATGGAAGTCCAGAATTTTATCGTAGTACGTCGACAGATATTAACACATTCATTTGTTTTTAACTATTACTCACCTATTGTTTTTTATGTCTGAAGCTATTTGTTTTGAATAGGCATTGCAACAAGAACCTTTGCAATGGACACTTATGTACATACATGCCTGCGCCGGTTGCACAGGAGCTAGCCTTTTTTATTTATAGCTCATGCTCATAAATCATTGAATCTTATTAGTTGTCACACTGAAGAAAGTAATGCTAATGTTTTAAGACGCTACCGTGATACTTTTTGTGTGTTATAGAAGAATATCTGACTGACGATGGCCCAAGCTGCTGCGCCGTGCAGCTCTCCGAGCTGCTATCCGGATAGGCTCTCCGAGAAGCTGTTTTTGGTAAGCATTAATAAAGAAAATTATCACTAAATTGTGCGAGTGAGATGTATGTAAGGCATGGAATGTTTTTCTTTGTTTTCATTGCATATTGTGGTGCGGGTGATGGAAGTCCAGAATTTTATCGTAGTACGTCGACAGATATTAACACCTTCATTTGTTTTTAACTATTACTCACCTATTGTTTTTTATGTCTGAAGCTATTTGTTTTGAATAGGCATTGCTACAAGAACCTTTGCCATGGACGCTTATGTACATATATGCCTGCTCCGGTGGCACAGGAGCTAGCCTTTTTTATTTATAGCTCATGCCCATAAATCATTGAATCTTATTAGTTGTCACACTGAAAAAAGTAATGCTAATGTTTTAAGACGCTACCGTGATACTTTTTGTGTGTTATAGAAGTATATAAATAACAACAAAAATAAAGAGAATGCGGTTCGGAAAGTAATACGTAACAACATTGCCGATGAAAACAAAATATGTGACGAAATAAATACTATTGAATCAAATAATTTGACATTTACTGATCCTAATACAATATGCAATTTATTTAATAATTATTTCATTAATATAGCAATAGATAATAATACAGGAATTCAACATTATAATGACGACATCTACAATACAATTAACAAAAATCCTATAAATTCAATATTTTTAAAACCAACTGACAAAACAGAAGTATTAAATATTATTAAGTCATTAAACAATACTAATTCAGTAGGGTATGACAACATTAACACTAACATAATAAAACTGTGTGGATATCACTTCTGTGATCACATAAGTCATTTAATTAATTTATCATTTGAAGAGGGCCGTTTTCCCGAATCATTAAAAATATCGGTTGTTAAACCAATGCACAAAAAAGGACATCGAAATAATATGCATAATTATAGACCGATTACACTAATTCCCTTACTGTCAAAAATTTTCGAAAAAGCTTTTCTTTCCCGATTAAATGAGTTTATGGCAAAAAATAAGATCTTGTGTCCAGAACAGTATGGGTTTACAAAAAATAGTTCTACAACATTAGCATGTTTCAATCTAATTAAATCAATAACTGACAGTCTTAATAATAAAGAAAAAGTTGCAGCTTTATTCATAGATATGACTAAAGCGTTCGATTTAGTTGATCACACTATAGTACTTAAAAAGCTTCATATGTATGGAATTAGAGGAAATGCTCAAAATTGGATAAGAAGCTATTTAGAAAATAGGAAACAATGCACTGAAGTTTCTAGAATAGTAAACAGATATAAAATATTATACAAGTCAGAACTGCAGGTAATTCGGTCAGGCGTACCCCAAGATAGTATTTTGGGGCCATTTATTTTTTCTAACTTACATAAATGATATCCCTAATGTCACCAAACATCAGTGTATTCTATATGCTGATGATACCACTGTTGTCATCAAGTCTAAAAATAATGAGCAACTTAAATTAGATATAAACAGTACCATAAAAAAATTAACACATTGGCTAAATAAAAATAAGTTAAAAATTAATATCGATAAAACTAACGTTATACAATTTCAGACTTACCAAGCTAAAGAAGATACTTTTAATATACAATTCCAAAATATGCCAGTAGAACAAGTAGATACTTGCAAGTTTTTAGGAATAACAATAGACAAACATTGCTCCTGGAAACTTCATATAGATAACGTTTGCGGCAGACTTGATCGTTTCGTGTACGCTATACGACAATTGCGGCTCTCGGTGTCGAAAGAATCTGCTCTGTGCGCGTATCACGGCTACGTATCCTCGGTTTTGTCGTACGGACTACTGCTGTGGGGTAATTCGGTCGACATTGATAGGGCGTTCATCGTACAAAAAAAATGCGTGCGGGCAATTTGTGGAGCCTGGTCTACAGGTAGCTGCCGGCCTATTTTCAAAAAATACAATATCCTTCCATTACCTTGCATGTACATCATGGTAGTTTGTAAATTTGTCCAGGATCACCCAGAGCTTTTTGACAAGCATTCTGACATGTTGCAAAAACAAACCAGGCATCGAAATAGACTTTATCTTCCATCGTGTAGATTACAATTGTTTAAAAATAACGCTTGTATTATGGCAATAAAGATTTATAATAAATTACCTAAAGACATAAAAATATTAAATAAGACCAAGTTCAAGCAAATATTGAAATCCTGGCTGCTAAGTAATTGTTTCTACAGCGTTGAGGAATATTTTAAATTTAAATAAACATTATAATATACTGAGTACAGAAATTGACATTGTGAATAGGTGTAAAAATGGAAGTTGTATGTAATGGACGTTGTATGTAATTATTGACATTGTATTATTTGAATTGTGTATATTTATATTATGACATCTAACTATTAATCGCATAAATTTGACTATCTCACTGATTTTTCTTATTGTATAACCTTAATTTCGTTTAGTTAATTAATGTAATGATAATAATTAAATAATGTAATGTATAATAATTAATAAATGACATCGTATATATAATTTAGAAGTATTAAGAAACATCATAAGTATTTTTTTGAACATGTTGCACACCTCTTTATGAGGTAGATTGTATATGGTAAACTTTAAATTTAAGATCTTTGTACAACTACAATCATATGCAATAAATAAATTTGAAATTGAATTTAAAGAACATCTGACTGACGATGGCCCAAGCTGCTGCGCCGTGCAGCTCTCCGACCTGCTGTCCTGAGTGGCTCTCTGAGCTGCTGCCCTGAGCGGCTCTCCAAGCTGCTATCCGGAGAGGCTCTCCGAGAAGCTGTCTTTGGTATGCATTTATAAAGAAAAATATCACTAAACTGTGCGAGTGAGATGTATGTAAGGCATGGAATGTTTTTCTTTGTTTTCATTGCATAGTGTGGTGCGGGTGATGGAAGTCCAGAATTTTATCATAGTACGTCGACAGATATTAACACCTTCATTTGATTTTAACTATTACTCACCTATTTTTTTTATGTCTGAAGCTATTTGTTTTGAATAGGCATTGCTACAAGAACCTTTGCCATGGACGCTTATGTACATACATGACTGCGCCGGTGGCACAGGTGCTAACCTTTTTAATTTATAGTTCATGCTCATAAATCATTGAATCTTATTAGTTGTCACACTGAAGAAAGTAATGCTAATGTTTTAAGACGCTACCGTGATACTTGTTGTGTGTTATAGAAGAATATCTGACTGACGATGGCCCAAGCTGCTGCGCCGTGCAGCTCTCCGAGCTGCTGTCCTGAGTGGCTCTCCGAGCTGCTATCCGGAGAGGCTCTCCGAGAAGCTGTCTTTGGTATGCATTAACAAAGAAAAATATCCCTAAACTGTGCGAGTGAGATGTATGTAAGGCATGGAATGTTTTTCTTTGTTTTCATTGCATATTGTGGTGCGGGTGATGGAAGTCCAGAATTTTATCGTAGTACGTCGACAGATATTAACACCTTCATTTGATTTTAACTATTACTCACCTATTTTTTTTATGTCTGAAGCTATTTGTTTTGAATAGGCATTGCTACAAGAACCTTTGCCATGGACGCTTATGTACATACATGACTGCGCCGGTGGCACAGGAGCTAACCTTTTTAATTTATAGCTCATGCTCATAAATCATTGAATCTTATTAGTTGTCACATTGAAGAAAGTAATGCTAATGTTTTAATAATCTACCGTGATACTTTGTGTGTTATAGAAGAATATCTGACTGACGATGGCCCAAGCTGCTGCGCCGTGCAGTTCTCCGAGCTGCTGTTCTGGGCGGCTCTCCGAGCTGCTATCCGGAGAGGCTCTCCGAGAAGCTGTCTTTGGTATGCATTAATAAAGAAAAATATCGCTAAACTGTGCGAGTGAGATGTATGTAAGGCATGGAATGTTTTACTTTGTTTTCATTGCATATAGTGGTGCGGATGATGGAAGTCCAGAATTTTATCGTAGTACGTCGAAAGATATTAACATATTCATTTGTTTTTAACTATTACTCACCTATTGTTTTTTATGACTGAAGCTATTTGTTTTGAATATGTAGGCATTGCTACAAGAACCTTTGCCATGGACGCTTATGTACATACATGCCTGCGCCGAAGGCTCAGGAGCTAGCCTTTTTTATTTATAGCTCATGCTCATAAATCATTGAATCTTATTAGTTGTCACACTGAAGAAAGTAATGCTAATGTTTTAAGACGCTACCGTGATAGTTTTTTGTGTTATAGAAGAATATCTGACTGACGATGGCCCAAGCTGCTGCGCCGTGCAGCTCTCCGAGCTGCTATCCGGAAAGGCTCTCCAAGAAGCTGTCTTTGGTATGCATTTATAAAGAAAAATATCACTAAACTGTGCGAGTGAGATGTATGTAAGGCATGGAATGTTTTCTTTGTTTTCATTGCATAGTGTGGTTCGGGTGATGGAAGTCCAGAATTTTATCTTAGTACGTCGACAGATATTAACACATTCATTTGTTTTTAACTATTACTCATCTATTGTTTGAGTATTATCATCAATTACTCTGAGGGCCATCTTCCGCAATTCGTTTTGCTTTTATTGGTGTGAACGCCGGCCTTATAGGTCTACTAGGGCCGGCGTTATTGACATTCTTAGTGAAGGTGAATTGTTTGCCCCCTTGTGGGTGTTTTTGAACATTATCAGAGTGCACAGTCTTAACAGATTTGGTCTGCACACTCTTAATGGTTGGTTTCGCCGTATTTACATTGGTCTGTGTTTCAGGCGCTGGGATGGGGTTGGGCGCCGCTGTAGGCGCAAACTTGGCGGACTTTGATCCCCCCATGTTAGTTCTTCTTCTTCTTCTTCTTCTTCGTTTTTTTGTGTTTTGCAGGGGGTCGCTCCTTTGGATCGGCAGATTGGCTGGTGGTGCCAAAGTGGTAATATGTTGTGGTAATGGAGGCCACATGTCCATTTGAGGCATCGTGTATCCCGTCCAGCCCTGAGGTGGGGGGACATGAATACCGAGAATAGGTGGGCCTCGTCTGTCTTTGTTGTTGTTGTTGCTGCTGCTGCTGATGCAACTGCGATTGCTCGTGCAGCTGGTTTTGTATTGGGGGAGCACGCTGGGTCGATCTACCTTGGCGTGCTCGCGGTTGCTCCTTCGTCTGTCTCGTCCGGGGTTGGGGGTTCCTCTCTTTGCGGGGGTTGGGGGGGTGCAGGGCGACCGGCTCTGGGGTACGGTCCCTGCACTTTAATGCCTCTTTTGCGTGCCTCGCGTAAGTAGTGCGGGCATTTGCGACTGCATGCAACATGCTTCCCCTTGCAGTTGGCACACTTAGGTGGCTGGTCGGAGGCATTTGTGCAGTCGGCAGCAAAATGTTCCTCCGCGCATTTCACACATCGCGGGGGTCGTTGACACCCTCCCGAGGCGTGTCCGAAAAGCTGGCAGCGGTGGCACTGGGGTATTGCTATCTTTCGAGGAGATGAGCAAAGTCCTCACTCAAATCGAAGCGGTGATGAACACGCGCCCTCTATGCCGAACTCTACTCTCTCGGAGCCGCTAGCATTGACGCCGGCTCACTTCCTTTGTATTACCCCACTTAAATATTTACCGGCTCAGGATATTGACGAAGATAGACTGCACGTACTTTCGCGTCACGCTCTTCTAGATAAATTAGTACAATCGTTTTGGAAGCGCTGGAGAACCAGTTATCTTCACACGCTTCAGTCGCGTCTAAAATGGAACATTCCTTCGAATCCGATAACTGTCGGCACTGTAGTTATTCTTATCACCGAGAATGCACCCCCTCTACACTGGCCTCTGGGTGTAATTGAGGAAGTTTTCCCTGGTTCAGATGGGGTGACAAGAATTGTGCGCGTCAAAACCGCAACCGTATCTTACTTACGCCCGGTTATACGTCTCTGCCCATTGCCAAACCAGCAGTAATTATAGTTTTGTAGTTATTATTAGGTTAGTGTAGCATACATTTATGCATAACTCTCGCATTTGGTAGCTTTAGTTTAATTTATTGAAGGTAACCCTTCTAACTGGGGGGGAATGGTTGCGCGAGTATATATAATTTTTCGTTGTAGTCTATTGGCACTTCCGCATAATCCTTATTCCCCTTCCTTTCTCCCGCACACATCAGCCGTAAGCTGCACTAATCGCCACCCCTATAATGACCTGACAGATGCCCCGTTTGAAAGACCCAGAGTCATAGCTGCAAGGAAATACGTACTGTTATACCGCCAGGGCTGATTAGGTTTTTAAAAAACTAAATACGATAAACTAGAAAAAAAGGCGGTGTATTAAAATGAGCACTTAAAATAAAATAATAGATTTACGAAATAAGTACTATGTCCTTAGGTAGTCTTTACGCGAGAGAGGGATGGAGACTGAGGAACAGGGAATGGTAAACTGAACTACTCATAATGCATAAATGCTGACAGTTAGTGTTTAGCTGCCTAACAGCAACAATGCATACTAAGGGTGCATATAACAGTACGCCAGCAAAGCATTCCACAATTTACTTACACGACAGATACTACTAAACTTAGGAACTGCTAAACTTTTTGGTTCGTGGTAAGAAGTTTTCAACAGTATATGAATGCAATGCTAGAACGGAACGAGTAGTTTCGACTGAGTGAATTTACTTCTAACCAGTCCTTTTGTAAAATCGTCGCATTGTCGACAAATGAATATCAATGTTACATATTAAATGATGCATAAATTTAAAAAACCACATTTAGCACGACGCAGAACAGCTTTATAGTGCGCAATACTAAAAGAGAGGTTTAGAGCAGTAAAGCTCTTTGTGAATGAGTTCCTCCTGGGAAAGTATTGCCACCATGACTATTTCTACAGCGAAACAGTTATTTTCTCTTGAGGTGGTGCCGGCGATACTATACAGGCACATGAGACTTAACAACTCAGGGTTACAGACGCAGTTCAGTTCGTCACGTGACTGTGACAAAATGCATCTGACTTCTAGGCAGACGTTACCACATCTTAGGTGGCCCTTGAGCTTGTACCATCATTGTAAAGCATGAAAAATACGTCATTTAAAGTATTGCAATATTTTAAGTAAGCTTGTATACTTTTATCTTTGCTTACTCATATTGCGTTCCCCTTGTGAGCGTTTTAGCGAAAATAACGCTAAAAACGCTCACAAGGGGCGTTTGAATCTGTGTGTGAAAATGTCGTTTATGCCTCTTTTTGTTCAGCGTTCGGAAAGCTATAAACGAGGTATTTTTGCCACCAAAAAGAGCAGTTTTAGATCCACGTCCGGAGCGACGTACGAACGAGTATTTGACAGTATAATCATGTGATTTTACGAGTAGATCTTATGCTCAGTTGATCGTTCGAATAGGATGTGGGCAATAGTGGCAAAAATAACGTGTATGAGCTTTACGAACGCTTTAACAAAAGAGCCGTCAATGACAACGCCACCAATGACCAATGCCCTAAAAGCTAAAAGAACCTTACGTGTGTATCATGTTATTTTACATGCAGGGTTGCACAAGATTCATTCACAGTTCCAGCGTGTCTCCACAATGGGGAGTCAGTTTATACCAAAGCAATATACGCCTGGAATACTAATTATGTTTTTCGGACTAATTCAACGGTGCTGCAAAAGGTAAAGCTTTAAGTAGGCGATGAATATAATGGCAAATTAGCTGGAGAACACGGCCTCAAGTAAGTAGAATGTCATCACAATTAATGGGTGATAAAAGTGGGAAGAGGCGGTGTAGTGGAGGCGAATGACTCTTCCCGGCGATCATTACGTGAGTGCCGGGCCTGCCGCAAGATAAATCGGGGTTGGCACGTCAGGCCATTCATGCGCTTCAAATTAAATTTTATTGCTTTGTGTTGTGTATATAGGCTACCAACAAATAAGATCGATCGAAGATTGGTGTGTAGATTGTTACTCGTATGTTGACATCCCTACACGCATCTCGCGCCAAACCTGCGTCAATCAACGCTAGTAGGGAAGTTGTTCTACTGATAGATTTGTACACGTAGTGCAGTGCAGGTAGTGCTAAGACTTTTGCTGAGTCGATCTGTGGAAGTAGTTTTGTTAGTTATTCAACCGTGAATCAGTAGTGTGCACATATTACTGTGTTTCATTGAACACAGCTGGAAAGATACTTTACACCTTTTATCTCATGAACACAGTGCTCGTGCAGGGGATTCAACTTTTTCGGAACTATAATGAGATCCAAGTGACTCCTTGTTTGATGGAGAGTGGAGATAGAGTCCAGAAACGATGACTATTAATGCACGTGAGCTGCATTTAAAATTTAATTTAGGATTTTTTTACATCCAGAGTTGAAAAAGCACCAGCAGAGTCTTTTAAAGTACTATTGCTTATTAACGTTCATAATTGCTTTTTTAATGCCTGAATTGAATAAATTATTATAATTTTAAGTGTCATTAGTTTACCGGACAATTAGGGTTACCTCTTAAGAGGATTACATAGCTAGTACTTTCCGTACCAAAATAAAAAGATAGCCTGCATGTACACAGCTGTTGCCAATCGGCATATAAGCTATATGGGCCCTGCTACTGCCATCTACATATTTTTAAGTGAAGGATATTTTGTTATTATTAATTCGTATATAACCATTAAGAAACCCTGTGCTGCCATCTAGTAATAAACTCGAGTTAAGTATGTGAAATTTACAAAAAAGGCTGGTATGAATGCACTCTTTGGGTATATATTGTTCTGTGCCATAGAGTAAAAAAATAATAATAATTGAATGGGTGCTCTTGCGCTAGGCGAGAAAATGTCTAGTTTTTGCTGGTTTTTATATAAAAAAATAAAGTTGATTATTACACATGAAGACTCTTTTTGACATGTGGACCTTCGAGCCCTGGAGACCAGCGACGAAGCAAGAGTGGATAAGTTCCGTTTTACCTAAATCTATCGAAGTGTAAGAATACAGTCCACGCAGAGGCACGTGTCACGATGCCGTCCACACGATCACAATCACGTACTTTATTGCAAGACGTAAAGGCTCCCGAATTGAGCGCAAAACCCGACGACCCTCCACAAGTAAAACCTGCTAAGTCGTACAAATCTACTAGTAGCGCCAGTCTCAAACGTACCAAGAAATTACAGGCTGAAAAGCAAGCCCTAGATGACTTAGCAGCGGCTAAATTGAAGATATTGGAGGAAACCATGCTTCAAAAACTTCGTCTCGACCATGAAGCTATAGATTTGGAAGATGTTGAAACCGACAGTCAGGTATCACACAGAGTGGCAGATTGGGTTGATACAACAGTGGTGCAAGCCGTGCCAATAACTACCAACCCGACTCCACCTCTACAGGCACCCAAATGCACAGCAGCACTGGCTAACGCCACCATTTGGGACTCCGTTCCAGTACCTGTCTGCACCGCTTCTTCCAGTCAAGATAATATAAAGCTCCTAGCAGAAGCAATACAAAAAAGCATTCAAAGAATTTCTCATACCAGCAAGCTTCCTAGTTTCGATGGTAGACCCTCAGATTGGCTCATGTTTAAAGCTGCTTACAATGAAAATGTAGCACAACATACTACTGCTGAAAATGTACTGCGCCTACGTGCATGTCTACAAGGTGAAGCTAAACAAACAGTAAGTTCATTGTTAATTACCAATGCTGACCACAACGAAATCATGTCAGCCTTAGAGATGCGCTTTGGAAATCAGCACTATATTATAACTGAGCAGCTTCAAATATTGAATCGCTTACCTCGAGTGCCAGCTTCAGATTCACAGAGCTTAGCCAGGTTTACATGCACAGTTAATAATTGTATAACAACTATCAAAGCAATGCAAAAAGAAGAAATGCTTTACAATCCCGAGCTCTACAATTCAGTTATGAAAAAATTGGATCCTATTATGCTAAATAAATGGTTTGAATATGCAGACTCAGAACACAAAGATAACTCTCCTCTGATTACAACGCTAACAACATTTTTAAAACGTGAAACTGAGAAATGCATACGCTTTGCGCCATACTCAGTAACTCCGAGCCAGCCGTTCATCCAGCCAAGCCTAATCCCATTGCCTTCTACAAGTTTCCAGCAGCCAGTCATGCAGAAGCAGTCAGTTATCCAGCAGCAGCCACTTATCCAGCAGCAACTGTCCACTCACCAAGTCCCAGACCAGAGGTACTCAGTAAACGTGACGGAGTCCTCTCAAGGTACAAAAACATCTAAGTGTCCTTTATGTAGCGGTGAACACATACTTCCAAAATGTTGTGAGTTCATAAGTAAAAGTGTAGATGAACGCTATCATTGGGTTAAAGACAATAAGTTTTGTTTTCGTTGCATAATTTATAAACATGCAGGAAAAAATTGTAAAATTTCTAAATACTTACACAGATTACTTAGAAAAGATAAAGTAGATAACTAAGTATGCAATGATCTCCAAAATACCCACCAATTGAACAACTGTAGTACGGGAAATGTTGGTGATTGTAAGACCTTTTTAAAAATCTTGCCTGTAACCATATCAGGCCCAAAGAAGTCTGTTAAAACATATGCTCTCCTTGATGAAGGTGCTACAATTACTCTAATTAGTGAAGACTTAGCACAAGAAATAGGTGCAGATGGCGCAAGTAGTCTATTGCACTTGCAGGGTCTAAGGTTTAAGTACTGTAGAAAATAGTAAACGAGTAAAACTCAATATTAGTGGGAAACACAGTCAGTCCTTTTCTATGTATGCTAGAACTAAAAGCTTCTTAGAACTAGGCCTACAGACCATCAATAGAGATGAGTTCTTGCAATTTCCTCACATTAAACAGTTGGACAATTTAATTGATTGGCAATCACAGTGTGTTCCTAAAATATTAATAGGCCAGGATAACTGGCCACTTATAGTTACACAGGAGCTCCGTGCAGGTAAGAATAATCAACCAGTAGCGTCCAAAACAGCTCTCGGATGGGTATTACATGGTTGCATTGACTAAAGTAGATAACTAAGTATGCAATGATCTCCAAAATACCCACCAATTGAACAACTGTAGTACGGGAAATGTTGGTGATTGTAAGACCTTTTTAAAAATCTTGCCTGTAACCATATCAGGCCCAAAGAAGTCTGTTAAAACATATGCTCTCCTTGATGAAGGTGCTACAATTACTCTAATTAGTGAAGACTTAGCACAAGAAATAGGTGCAGATGGCGCAAGTAGTCTATTGCACTTGCAGGGTCTAAGGTTTAAGTACTGTAGAAAATAGTAAACGAGTAAAACTCAATATTAGTGGGAAACACAGTCAGTCCTTTTCTATGTATGCTAGAACTAAAAGCTTCTTAGAACTAGGCCTACAGACCATCAATAGAGATGAGTTCTTGCAATTTCCTCACATTAAACAGTTGGACAATTTAATTGATTGGCAATCACAGTGTGTTCCTAAAATATTAATAGGCCAGGATAACTGGCCACTTATAGTTACACAGGAGCTCCGTGCAGGTAAGAATAATCAACCAGTAGCGTCCAAAACAGCTCTCGGATGGGTATTACATGGTTGCATTGACTCAATCGCATCAAGTAAAATATACACGGTTGACAATTGTAAAAAATTCATATATAGGGTGAAAAGTAAAAATTCCTTATATAAGGTGGAAGGTAAGAATTCTTTATATAAGGTGGAAAGTGAAAATTCCTTATATAAGGTGGAAGGTAAGAATTCTTTATATAAGGTGGAAAGTGAAAATTCCTTATATAAGGTGGTAAGTGAAAATCCTTTATATAAGGTGGATAATAAAAATACCTTACGGGGGGCATATAGCTACAACAAGAGTTCTCAATATAAGGCGAATTTCGAAAATTCAAAACAAGTATTAACAAATAGTGCAAACGAAGTGTATGACGGTTTTAAAGTATATGGTGGTTCTAGTATCACCAACAATGATGAATTGTTGAGGTTAGTTAAACAAAGTTTTGAGTTAGACAATTTGGGTATTCAGCCTAAAGCCCGATGTGATCCAGACAAAGAACGTGCTCTGGAAATATTACAATCAACAACAAAACGTACCAGTTGTAATACATGGGAAACCGGTTTGTTATGGAAAAGTGAAGATGTTACTCTGCCTAAGGCGAGTTATAGTTACAAAATGGCTGTAAAACGTTTTAACGCTTTGGAAAAGAAATTAAGGAGTGATCCCGAATTAGGTAAAGCTTACACAGATCAAATGCAAAAACTATTTGATAACGACTACGCAGTTGTATGTCAATCACAGTCCTATCAGAACGACGAAAACAAGAAAACGTGGTTTCTGCCACATTTCGCTGTAATCAACCCCAATAAACCTGGTAAAGTGCGAACTGTTTTTGATGCGGCTGCTAAAACACTAGGTGTAGCCTTGAACGACAAGTTATTAAGCGGTCCCGATTTATTGCAGTCACTGTTAGGTTTGTTATGGAGATTTCGTCAAAAACGAGTTGGTGTATCAGCTGACATTCGTGACATGTTCTTACGCATCAAAATAAAGGTAGACGACCAAGAGGCTCAGAAATTTGTATGGCGAGAACCGACAGATACTTGCCCGCCTAAAATTTGTAAAATGACGTCTATGGTTTTTGGTGCGACATGCTCACCATGCTCCGCAATATATGTAAAAGATACTAATGCACGCGAATTTGAAACGAAGTATCCAGAGTCCGTTAAAGCCATTATTGCTAATCATTACGTAGACGATTATTTAGATAGTTTCGATTTTGAAAGCGATGCCATACAACGAGCAACCGAAATAATATTTATACACAGCCAAGGTGGTTTTGATATTAGAAGCTGGGCTAGCAACTCTGAAGTAGTTTTAAATGCGATACCGGAAGAAAAAAGAGCTCAAGCAATGATAGACCTGACACCAGAAAGTGGTCAAAAGAACAAAACTCTAGGTATGGTTTGGGAACCAGCTACAGATACTTTATCCTTCAATACGTCAATGAATAGAGTTCCGTCGAAAATTGCTACAAGTGAAGAATGTCCTACCAAGCGCCAAATGCTATCGGTCATCATGAGCGTTTTTGATCCTATAGGACTGGTCACCCCACTTACTATTAAAGGAAAAATCTTACTACAAGAAGTGTGGAGGACCAAAGTGAACTGGGACGAAAAGATAGAAGAAAAGCAATTTCTGAAATGGAAAAAGTGGATACAAGAATTGACTTTCATAAAAAAATGTAAAATACCACGCTGTTACTCGTCGAGGTTAAACGTACTTCATATAGACCTACATACCTTCTGTGATGCGAGTGAGAAAGCATATTGCGCCGCGTGCTACTTACGTTACCAATACGAAGATGGAGAAGTCAAAGTAGTATTAGTTTCATCCAAAGCCAAAGTCACGCCACTCAAGCCTATGTCCATCCCAAGACTTGAACTACAAGCAGCAGTTTTGGGCGCAAGACTTTCAAAAACTATAGAAGAAGAACTTGGAATAAACCTTCATGAAAAGTACCTTTGGAGTGATTCGACTACCACATTAGCTTGGATCCGGTCTGACCCTAGAAAATATAAGCCTTATGTTGGTCATCGTCTCGCAGCCATTGACGAACTGTCATCACCGTTTCAATGGAAATGGGTCCCAACAGCCGAAAACGTAGCAGACATTGCAACAAGGGACGTAGATTCGTTTAATTTCTCCCCTGATGATAGATGGTTTATCGGTCCAAAGTTTTTATATTCACCAGAAGATCAGTGGCCAGTCGAGAAATCGTCCCCGAAACCTACTGTACAAGCTATAATAGAGGAAAGAGTCCATATCGTGGTTCAAAAGACCGAGTTTGCTGTACCGGATATTGCCAGATTTTCATCATTAAAGAGACTCACTCGTACCATGGCCTTCGTTTTGTTGTTTGTCAATAAGTGTAGAAAGAAAAATGATCAACAACTAACAACAGAATTATTAGACCAAGCTGAAAAGCATCTTATCAGAAAATCACAATTTGACAGCTACACCAAAGATATCAGTCAGTTGAAGAATAATATCAGAATTAAAGATAGCATGATTCAATTAGTATGCCCTTATCTAGACAGCGACAATTTGCTTCGTGCTCGTGGGAGAATCGATTTAGTTCCCGAAGTTACCGAGGCCTGCAAGAGACCTATTATACTCGATCATTCACACCCTTATACGAAACTACTTATATTACATTATCACAAGCAACAAAACCATGCTAGTACTGAAACTGTTTTAAACGAAATTAAACAAAATTATTATATCAGCAAATTGAGATCCACGCTAAGATTACTAGCACATCACTGTCAATTCTGCAAAATAAAACGTGCCATGCCATCTCCTCCAATAATGGGAGATTTACCTATATGTAGACTTGATCACCATAAGCGTCCATTTACCCACTGCGGTCTTGATTATTTTGGACCGATAGAAGTTACCATAGGGAGACGACGGGAGAAACGGTACGGAGCTTTATTCACGTGTATGGTAACACGCGCGGTCCATGTAGAAATTGCGGCTAGCCTTACCTCAGACTCAGTCATTATGGCTATTAGAAGAATGATTGGTCGCAGGGGATGTCCAACCGACATTTATTCAGATAATGGCACTAATTTTAAAGGGGCTGAATCTGAATTGAAGAAAGCCTGGACAGAATTGATGAAAGATACAAGTATTGAAGAAGAAATGCTCAATAGAAAAATAAGATGGCATTTTATCCCGGCAACTGCCGCTAATATGGGAGGCGCCTGGGAAAGATTAGTACAGTCCATTAAAAGAGCCCTATACGCCACGCTTCACGAAAGAGCACCTCGTGAGGAGACCTTAGCAACTTTAATAGTAGAAGCAGAACACACAGTGAATAGTAGACCTCTAACTCACGTATCAGACGACATAAATGACCCAGAAGCACTAACACCTAATCATTTTTTACTAGGTACTTCATCAGGCGTCTCAATTCCCGGCAAGTTTGATGATAAAGACCTAATGTTGAGGAAGCAGTGGAAAATAGGTCAACGATTAGCCGATATGTTTTGGCAAAGGTGGCTGAAAGAATATTTATCCACTCTTTTGCCAAGAACAGGATCCGACTGTGACCCAGACAAAGACCTTAAGATCGGAGACGTAGTAATTATAGCTGATAGTACTTTGCCACGCAATATGTGGCCCAAGGGACTTGTCAAATCCTTACATCCTGGTAAAGATAATCGTGTTAGAGTAGTCGACATAAAGACCACAGGAGGTGTGTTTCGTAGGCCCAGTAATAAGATAATCCGCTTGCCAGTTCAAACTGACTGTGTGGTTCACTCATAAGCCGATTGTCGTACGATTTTGGGCACTTAATAGAATTTAAGAGGCGTGCCAAAGGGGGGGTATGTTGCCAATCGGCATATAAGCTATATGGGCCCTGCTACTGCCATCTACATATTTTTAAGTGAAGGATATTTTGTTATTATTAATTCGTATATAACCATTAAGAAACCCTGTGCTGCCATCTAGTAATAAACTCGAGTTAAGTATGTGAAATTTACAAAAAAGGCTGGTATGAATGCACTCTTTGGGTATATATTGTTCTGTGCCATAGAGTAAAAAAATAATAATAATTGAATGGGTGCTCTTGCGCTAGGCGAGAAAATGTCTAGTTTTTGCTGGTTTTTATATAAAAAAATAAAGTTGATTATTACACATGAAGACTCTTTTTGACAACAGCGATAGGGGTGAAGTCATTTGGCATGGGATGCGGCTGTACGGGTATACCCGGCATATACACTAGAGTGGCGTACTACCTTGATTGGATCGAGAAGACTGTGTGGGGCTGATTTGTTAAACTAATTTAAATTCAGTTCATTATATGCATATCCAATTTCATTGCCATATGATTTTACCTTGTGGTCCTAGCTTATAAAAATTACAACGCATTCTCATCCTTGAGTGAGTTTGAGGAACTGCAGAGTAAATCATCAAGAAATAGTCAGCAGAATGATTTTCAGTATAATTATCAACATTTTTGATTATGGTAGTGCTATGATAACATGTCTTTCTGTAGTTACAGTGCTCATTATGCAACTGGTTGATTTGAGTGCCTGTATGAGCTTGAAAAGGTATCTTTATTCATCACAGTCTGACTTGATAAAGGTGTTACTTCTGACCATTTATACAGTACTAGCTTTTGCCCGCGGCTTTGTTCGCATAGAGTATTTTTTTACAGATAAAAATTATTGTAACAAAAGAGAGCTATATATCGCCTGCCACTACGTGAGATATTTTACAAAATTGTATGTATATACCTACCGTACTTTACAGTATTTCCTTATACAATATTGTAAGTAACCAGTCTAGATGGAGAGCTGATATGTGAGCATGTCACTAACTGTGGGAGAAACAGTCCTACCGTTTAATAACTCCAGCGAATTTCAGAGTTTCCCATGTGACTTATTACAAGTAAATAGTCACCGCGAAATAAACTTTAACTAGGATCTGCAATCTTAAATCCACACAAAAGGTTATTTCAGATCAGTTGTACACGCGGCACATTTACTGTTTCTCCTTCGGCCTCAGTTAATATTCTAGCTTCGATAATATGAAATATTTAAATTCAAATTATCACAACAATAAGTTCATTTCATCCTTCATTGCAATATTTCTATTCTGAAATATGATTTCGTATGCAATCAAACCACCCACTATATTAGACCTTCACAAAACTGAAGTATTGTTCAGAAGTTTTACAACTGATTATGTATTCTCATACATTATGTCTAAGTTTTAGCGTTGAAATTCTCACGATTTTTATAAATATTGAGCTGTTCTTTACCGGCAAAACACTTGCGTTAGGGATTAAATACGTTGATCCAGGTTCCGATAATTGAAGGTAACGAACTCAACATTTTACGTCTTTATTTAGTTATATAAATATATATTTAATATATTTATTTAAATCATCACCATCATCATCATCTCAGCCGTAGGACGTCTACTGCTGATCATGTGCCTCCCCCTTTAATTTTCAAAAGAATCGGTTGGAAGCGGCCTGCAACCGACATCGTCTTGCGACCTTTTTCAGGTAGTCTGTCCACTTTGTCGGTGGATGACCTACACTGCGCTTGCCGGTCTGTGGTCTCCACTGCAGAATCTTCCAGCCGCATCGGCCATCTGTTCTGCGTGCTATGTGCTCTGCCTGCTGCCACTTCAACTAGCTTATATTCTGGGCTATGTCAGCGACATTAGTTCGTCTACGGATCTTCTCATTTCTGATTCGATCACGTAGATAACCCCGAGCATATCCCTCTTCAAAGCTCGTTGCGCGACTTTAAACTTGCTTATGAGGCCCATCTCAGCCAGGTATATCTCAATGATAGTATTAAATTGTCAAGGTAAATAATTCAAACAAAGTAATATAAGAGTGCTACAGGGTTCTATACTAGGCCCACTACTGTTCCTATCTATGTTAAGGACCTGGAAAATTGCTTACCATAGGCTTTAGTTACTCAGTTTGCAGATGACATACACAAAGGAATTACAGATAAAAATCTTAAAGTAGTTCAAGAACAAACTAATCTGGATCTACAATTAAAACAGTGGTGTGAAGTGAATGATATAGCTCGAAATGCGGATGAAGCACTATACGTAACTACTCTACTAAAACAGAGTAAAAATGATAGTGTGTATAATAGATAGATAAATTAACTCTTCATTGTATCACCACATTATACATAAGTACATTTCGATACAATTGTATGCAAAAATGTTTTACAACAATTAAAAACATTTTTGCATACAATTGTATGCAAAAATGTTTTTAATTGTATGCAAAAATATGCAAATATATTCTGATATTGCAATGGTTAACCTACTACTACAATAAAATAACTGAACTACTAGCTGATAACGATAAGTTGTAATGAACATACTAGAATATATGTTCTGTATACAAGTGATTCCTACAGTTTGACTGACTGAACAGATCCTAGATCTCTAGCTTATGTAGGTACTTAATTTGTCTTTTAATCGTGGAGGATATTAATCTCCGATATAAGTTCTTGAAGTTAAGGACTACGCTCCACAACTTTAGAACATAGAAATAGAAGGTTATTTGTAAGTTTTACTATATAATGATTACTTGCAAAACTGTCTGTCATATCTGATAAATCGGTTTTGATTAGTGAGATAATATATAATTGAATCTATTAAATAAAATCAGGTCTTTGTTATTATTAATAACAGTTATAAGCCTGTTAATTCTATATCTAGCTTATGAGTAGCCTTTTTAGCTGTTGATGAGTTTATATAACCTAATGTAGACTAAATGTTGTCCTCAGTTTGTTTCGTTTATGAAAACTGCTAGGAAGTAAATATGAAATTAAAGTTAGAATTAACTTTATATGTGCTGTAGAAATCTTTTGTGAAAAGTAGCTAGGTATTACGTTGATTTTCCTTTTCCTTTAGATATATATATAATTAGCCACTACTTCCTGAATAGTTCAAATGTTCAAGTTTAATTATTTACTCGTTTACTGATAGTAATATATGGGAAATAATATCAGTGACTTACAGAAAACTCTAGACCCTTGTTTGTGGTTTACAATAATTCTCAAGGTACTGCATTGCTTGACCAAGTTTGATAAGAGTTATCACATACATAAATCTCCTTTTTATAAGAGAATGCTATACTTGAGTGTTTTACATGACATGTCATCTATTGAGCCATTGTAGAAAAAACAATTATTTTAAATAGGCATATATTTGTTATGATGATTATTATAATGGTAAGCATTATTTTGAAGAGTAAATTATTTATAGATATCTCTATAATTTCAAGATATAATATATTTCATTAATTTTCATATTGAATTTTTGAATGTATGAAGGCTGAAAATAAGCAATGTGAGGTGGCACCCGGCTCCTAACGCTTCACGTTCGGCTAAAGCCGGGTCGGACGCGCCGTGTGCCGAGACGCGACGCGTGATGGTGTCAATGGTGCCGGTATGGGTAAATTCTGTTCGTTAAATACTTGTGCGCTGATTGAATCGGTCAATGAAAAGATAATGTCATAGTCTGTAGGGTTATATACCTCTAAACACGCACGGTTTTGCCTAGCAACGGACAGACATTCTATTTAAGTCGTCACAGTACTCGTGTAATCGGTAAACATATAATTTAATTGGTTCAGTCACTTGGATTTCTTTGAAACAAGGTATGGTGATTGAGTAATCGTTCTTTGTAGTAGCGTGTACGTTTGTCATAATAAATGGGTCATAGTTTAAAGCATAGTCTGAATAGTACTGATCTACCGCTTCGGGACTCAGGAATGACTGATTTGTTCCTGTGTCAATCAGAAACTTTAAAGGCGGGTAACCAGGATGAGTCTGGAAGGTAATATAGGGTAGGCGTCTCTTACTTTGTACATACATTTTTATTCGGGGGCATTGTCTGCTTGGTTTTTGGGAAAATTTTGAGCTTGACCAGGCTCTTCGTAGGCAATACCAGAAGTCTCTTCTGTAGGTAGGGGTCGTAGTCAGAATACGCATTGTCAGGTTGGTTTTGGTCACAGTAATAGTCATAATCGTACTCACAGTCATAGTCAGGTTCGTATTTATTTCACGAGTTTTGAAGTAGTTATTTGTGGTGTTTATTTGTAGGTTTTGGTGGTGGGTTACCGTGAATTCTCCAGTCATGTACTTGTCGAGTAAATGGTACGCGCTACCGCGCGACCCTTACCGCGACGCGGGTGGCTTATGCCAGACATAGGTTGCGGGGCTTGAGGCCGGTTATTTTGTGTTTCCGGAAACATTGGTTGCCTCGGTGTTAAGTCTAAAACCAGTTGACATGTTTGATCGGGATAATGCTCTGAACAACTGTTGGGTCCTAGTTGGTCCATAAAAAATAGGCCTTGGTCTGTTAATAACAGGCTGAGGTATTCCAAATCGAGGTTTGAACACCTGAGGTACGTATGATCTCTCAAAGTTTAAAGGTTTGGCAGATTGTGCTGGGGAAGCAGTAGGCATGGGTTTTTTCTGCAAGTTATTTTGTAAGTACAAGACATTCATCTCTTCTTGTAGATATATTAAGGCTGTTTCAAGAGTAGGCGGTCGCATACACCTGATGCGTGAGCCTAAGGGCTGATCTAGGCTTTTAAGGAAAATTTTCAAGGCTAGGTTTTTGTATAAAATTCTTTTAGACTCTACAGTAGTTTGAATTGGATCATGGAGTTCTACGTATATCGCTAAGAAACTAAGCAAGTTTAGAACCATTTCGTAAAATATATGAGACGTATCTGAACCTTGAGTTAGATGTGATA
Source organism: Selenia dentaria (assembly GCA_917880725.1). Classification (NCBI taxonomy): domain Eukaryota; kingdom Metazoa; phylum Arthropoda; class Insecta; order Lepidoptera; family Geometridae; genus Selenia; species Selenia dentaria. Next base: position 15,946,905 of record OU862899.1, on the reverse strand, counting down.
AATCAGTATAAAGAGCGGTTTCGTCTCTATGGTCCGAAAAATATTTATTAAGGTTTTTCTAATGCTATTCCAGTCCAATGCTACTCCATTCGTAGTTAAAGTCCTTGCGGCAGGACCGGTAATTTTATTTAGTATACCATTTATTGAGGCTAAATTAACCAGTTCGTTTCCTCTCGGCTCGGGAGTAATATATTGTAAAACTAACTTGTCGCATAGTGACAAGAACCTAATTAAGGCGTTAAGAGTGCCGTCAAACTCTGGAACTGAACTCTGAAGAGTTCTTAAAAATCAATTGTTTTCTCGATTTTATTCATATTGGTATCAATTTATTTTTCTATTAACTCTAAATTACGATAAGCGTCCCTCTACGCGATGCGGGAGGACGTTCTAAGGGGAACGTTTCCTTTTACGAATCGTGGGTGGAAAATTTTGGGAAGGATGAGTTACGGGTAAGGACTCATCCTTCCCTATCATTGCGGCGGCGATGCACGGTGACTCATCGATTGTTAGATGACGTGATGACCTTCGCTGCTTCCCAGTGGCTACTGTCGGGTTCTTTTTTCAAATGGTAGACAAACGTTGGGACGTAATCAGCACGCACTCGTAGAAGTCCATTCACATGAACGTCAAAAATCTTTTTCACGGTGAAGTTCTATGCACCCACTGACCCTACCATCCTACCGACTGCGCTAATTACGCGAGGCGGCCTTACTTGGTACTTGGTGGGCTGGCTCTTTTCCGCAACCAGGCCGCTGTGGCGCGGCCCATTTTGCGTGATAGCCGGGTGACGCTGATCAGTCCAGCCACCCGGTGTCGCCCAGGAAAGCCAGCTCCTTCGGCTTGGCGCAGGCTTCCCACACTGTCCTCGGCGAGCCGAGGTTAGCTGCCCTTTGTGCCGCCACGTTCCTGCATTCGATGAGCAGATGCGCAGCTGTTTCTTCCGCCTCCATGCAGCCTCTGCATAGGGGGCTGTCTGTAACACCTAGATTAAACAGGTGTTTGTTTAAGGAGCAATGACCGGTCATAATTCCGAAGATATGTCGTACATTATTTCTTTTAAGATTGAGGAGTTTACTGGAGAATTTCAGATTTAGAATCGGAAAAGCCTCCTTCGACTGCCTACAACCCTCGATACTTGCCCAGTAGTTCTGATGCTGGTCCTTAGTTTTTTTGCGAATACATGCACGAATTTGACTGAAAGGTAGGGGGATCATTGGTTCTGGTCCTGCACACGCCATACCGGAACCTCTCCTTGCTAGCTCATCATCCGCATCGTTACCTCTGGAATCGCTGTGCCCCTTTGCTGTGTCCATTGGAGTGTGACATTATTGTTATGTTTACTTACTTCCTCCAATAGTCGGTGACATTGTATGATCAGCCCCGAAGAGTGGTCGTATCTATTTAGAGCTCGTAGTACCGCAGTGCTGTCGCAGAGTATCCTAATATTACTATTGGTTACCTTCCTGCAAAGTACTGCTGCTGTGGCTTGGATGACACCCACACATTCTGCTTGGAATATAGAGTTGTGTTTACCTAGCCCTGTTGCTATGTGTATGTTTAGTTCCTCCGAGAACGCTCCCGCTCCGGTGCCTGTTGCCATCTTGGAGCCATCTGTGTAAATTCTGACTTCATGAATACCTGAGCAGTCGCTTGGCTCTTAATTTAGTTGTACGCGGTAGCTCTTTAATGTTTACTTACTTCCTCCAATAGTCGGTGACATTGTATGATCAGCCCCGAAGAGTGGTCGTATCTATTTAGGGCTCGTAGTACCGCAGTGCTGTCGCAGAGTATCCTAATATTACTATTGGTTACCTTCCTGCAAAGTACTGCTGCTGTGGCTTGGATGACACCCACACATTCTGCTTGGAATATAGAGTTGTGTTTACCTAGCCCTGTTGCTATGTGTATGTTTAGTTCCTCCGAGAACGCTCCCGCTCCGGTGCCTGTTGCCATCTTGGAGCCATCTGTGTAAATTCTGACTTCATGAATACCTGAGCAGTCGCTTGGCTCTTCATTTAGTTGTACGCGGTAGCTCTTTGTAAAGAAGTGTTGCTTTTGTACTCTATCATAGATAGACTTTATTAAGGGGTTTCCAACTGCAATGTTTTCTATGATTGTTGTATGGGGTGCTAATTGATCCTGATACCAGAGGTTCAGTGCCTTTAGCCTGTACGCAGCCGCCGCGGCCTCTTGTTGTATGTATAGGTGTAGCGGGGTCAGGCCTATCAGGGCCTCAATCGCGGCGGTTGGTGCAGTGCGCATGCAGCCTGTTGTGGCTACACAGGCAAGTCTCTGAAAGGTTTGTAGCTTGGTTTTGGTGGTGCTCAGGGTGGTTCTGGGCCACCACACAATTGCACCATATGTTAGTGAAGGTCTGATTACCGTTTTATATAGCCACAGGGTGATCTTAGGGCTTAGTCCCCATGTTTTCCCATTCTCCCCATGTTTTCTCATTCTTCCCCATTTCTCATCAGGTCACATGCCACACTGGCAAAATGGCCTGATATTAGTATTGCGAGGTCGTCTGCATACCCTACCGTGAAGAAGCGACTTGTATTCAGCCTGGTGATTAGATCATTGACTACTAGATTCCATAGGAGCGGGGACAGGACACCTCCTTGGGGGCACCCCTTGGCCACCACTCCCCTGCTCGTGCCGTTTAAATCAATACGTATCGCCCTTAATTCTAGCATTTTAATGATCCAATCGATCAGGGTCAGGTCTACTTTGTGTTTAAGCAGTGCTGCTCTGATGCTGCTAAATTTAGTTTTGTCAAAGGCTCCTTCTATATCAATGAAAGCTCCTAGACATAAATTTTTACTTTTAATATCTCGCTCTACTTTGTGTATAACACTGTGTGTTGGGCGGATTCGGTAGATTTACCTGCGCTGTAAGCGTGCTGTTCTGGGTGAAGTGGCGCGGTAATGAGAACTGTGTCTCTGATGTACCTATCACAGAGCCTCTCCAGGGTTTTCAGGAGAAAAGACGTAAGACTTACCGGTCTATAAGCCTTTGCTTCTGTGTAGTCACTCTTACCCGGCTTTGGTATAAACAAGACCTTAACCTCTCTCCACCCTTTGGGCATGTATCTGTGCGCCAGACATGCCTTGAAGATAGCACTCAATGTCTCGTTTATATGATATTCACTCCATTGTAGGAGTCCTGGGAATATCCCGTCCAAACCTGGCGTTTTGTACGGTGTGAATGTGTTGATTGCCCAGTTTAGTTTCTCTCCTGTAACAACAGTCTGTGCAACAGCCCAGTCTGTCGCTGTAGGTGGTGCCATGGGGTGTTCTGTCCAAACATTTGAGTCTGATATTAGACACCCAGGAAAGTGTGTTTTCAGAAGTATTGTATAGGTTTCTGTTATAGTTTTTGTAAACGTATTGTCGCTTTTCTTTATGGAGCCGATGTCGCGGTTCGGGTTACTAGCGAGTATTTTCCTAACCCTATTCGCTTGTCCATTCGACTTGATGCTGGTGTTGTAGTTTTTCCATGACCTGCGTGACCTGGACCGTATATTTTTCTTATATTTAGCCTTGGCTATTCTATAGTTGTCCCAGTCCTCGTCCATGCATGTATTCATGGCTCTATTGAACAGCTTGCGTACCTTCCGCCTCTGTCGTTCCAGCGCTTTGGTCCACCCCTGATTGCCTCCCCCAGCGTTTGGCAAAGAGAGGGGGCATGCACTTTCAAAACTCATAGTGAGACTGTACGTGAGTTGTTCAACAGTTTGCTCTATTTCTTCTATGTTTACTAGTTGCGTGTTCGCACTTACTGTGTTCATGTTTTGTTCAAGGGACCTAGTGAAGATCGTCTTGTCAGTCCTGCGGGGGTTGCGGATTGGTGTTAATATCTGTTTGCTTATTTTTAGTTCATACCTGATCCACCTGTGGTCGGAGCCAGAGTATTCGCCTGATACTTCCCAGTTCTCTATGAGGTTTGTATTACCCGAGACCAAGGTGAGGTCGATGATAGTACGGCTGCGTTGTCTAACAAAAGTTGGTTCCGCGCCTGTATTTGCTATAAGGAGATTTGTAGTAAATAAAAAGTTTACCAGGTCCTCCCCTCTGCTGTTTGACGTGGGCATACCCCATATAGGATGATGGGTGTTTGTGTCTGCTGATATTACTAGTTTGAAGTCATTGAGCTCGCAGTATCTTACCAGGTCCGCAACGTCTTTCGATGGGATCTCCTCGTCGCCGGGCATGTAGGCTGACGTGACGATCACGTCCCCAGCTTCCTCCCCGAGAACACCCCGGAGCCTGGCAGTAGCCAAGTCTCTGGAACAGAACTCGGTTAGAGGCAATGAAGCAATGTTGCTTGGTACATATATACATGCTCGAATGTTGTTTTTGGAGGTGTTGTCATATATTAACTTACCCCTTAGATTATTGAGACCACACACACGCCCCGCCCTGATCCACGGCTCCTGGATCAAGGCCATGGTCTCCTCGCTGTCATCCCCCAGCACTCTGCGCAGGTTAGCCGTTGCAGTGAGGCTGTGCTGGAGGTTTGTCTGGATGACCTTACACATCATGGAGGATTGGGTCACCATCATTCAAGCTACCCTCCTCCTCTGACTCAGCCGTGTTGGCCCCGTTTGGATCCCTCCACTCTCCTCTGGTAGGGGGGTCAGGATCCACACTCATATCCTCCGTCACCTTTGAGGACGATGGTTTGGGCGATGAGTGTGACAGCTCGTCCGGAGTTTCCCCCGTCTTGCCGTGTCTGGAGCCAGCATGGTATCCAGCTTGTCTGCCGGTGTGGGCTTGCTTGCTGGTGCAGGTGGTTCGTCCTGAAGAGACCCGTTCGCTGCATAGAATCGAACGTAGACATTCCCCAGGTTGAAGGCTAGCCTCCATCCTTTCTCTACGAGTGTAGGTATAAGGGGTTCGGGAATCCCCAACGTGAGGAACATCGTGTCGTCTCCGTGCATGCTATGCGCGAACAGTCTCCAGGTGTTCACCTGGGCCCACTTGTTCTGATCCGCCAGAATCAAGCTCGTGTCTTCGACAGAGCTATCACATTCCGGGATGAACAGTGCTGCTCTTACTACTCGGGTTAAATCTCCCTGTCGTTTGACAGTGAGTTTAACCCCTGAGTCAGCTGAAAGACTGCTGACTGCCTTGTTGAGCCACCGCAGTGAAGCATCATCCTCACACCACAGCTTCAGGGCTCCATCTGCAATGATAGGCTTCCCTCTGAAGCAGGGGGAGAATGTGATGTTAGGATCTTTAACATCAGCTAGAATCCTGTTGACCAGGTACTTCTTCACTTTGGTGGCTTGCTCTTCTTTCAGCTCTTGGCTTTCCCCCGTCACCGCTACGCATAGCTCATTCTGAGCAATGTCTGCGTAGCTGGTCAGGGTGCGCCGTGAGCTGTCCAGTTTCGGTCTTTTGTGTTCACCTCTAGGTGACACCGTGTCATCCAACCGGGTACGCTTGTCGGGCTCAGTGCGGGGAGGGGCCTGTGCAGATTTCGAAATGGCCACTGCCCCACGCCTCTGGCGATTGTACCGGTTGCTGTGTTTAGGGTGCGACCACTTGCTCTGGACCCCTGAAGGCTGCCGTTAGTGGTGCTCCAGTCTTCAGTGGTTTGGCAGGTGGTGCGGTGCTGTGTCCTGCTTTTTTAAAGAAGTAGCTCGGGCCAGGTGCGCCGTTACTGGCATCTCCAGTAGTCTGCTTCTGACCTTCCGGATGGTCTCCTGCCTTGGGGACTCCAGCCTGAGGCTTAAGTCCCGTTAGGCTAGATCCCGTACCGGTGTTTTCAGCTTCTGACCTTTGACTAGCCAGTCGCGCTTCGGCCTTTTGCTGCTTCTTTAGCTTCTGCCTCAGTCGGTTTCTTTGACTTTTGCTTAGAGTCTCTGGGAATCCAGCCTCTGGCTTAAGTCCCTTAGCGTTAGCGTGGGGGAATCCAGCTTCTGGCTTAAGTCCCTTAGCGTCAGCATGGGGGAATCCAGCCTTCGGCTTAAGTCCCTTAGCGTCAGCATGGGGGAATCCAGCCTTCGGCTTAAGTCCCTGTTGCTTGTCTCTTGCTTTTTTGCCCTTCGGTCCAACAACCGTCCAGGCAGAGGTGCAGGGCTCCGGGGCCGACATGGCAACCACGAGCTCCTTCACCGCTTCACCTAAACCCGTGGGGGTTTGCTCACCTCTCTCTTCTTCCACATCGTGCAATACTTTGCCCCCCCCCAGAATACGTGGGGCAGCCCGAGCTATGCTCAGGGAGGGATTCTCCGGGTAAACCGGTAACCCTCCTGGGGTAAATCATTATTTGAGTTTGCAGCCATAGTGTGGTCGGATTTTTTATACAGGGGTTTCCTTTTCCCGGCCAGTTTATCGATTTTGTGTATGTTCCCTCGCCCATTCCGGTCTAGCTACGAAAGTAGCCAGTCCCATTTCACAGGCGGCGCAGGAGCTGGATATATCACTTGGGCGCCGATGATTCGCCTTCGCACTGCATACTTGGCTATTATGGTCACGAGGTAGATGTTATAGGCGGGCTCGTTGGGGACCATAACATTGCCCGGGGAGGACGACCCACAAAGATGTTAGTATGTGGGCCCAGCCCTAGACCGCGGCGGCAGTCTAAAGATGGCGTGGACGTGTATGAAGCACTTGTTGGTGCGCGCCTGTAGTCTAGATCCGCACTTCTAGACGTACGCAGCTGGCATTACTTAGCATTTTATAGAGGCATGTTCTTTGGCCTTGAACATACCCCACTAAGACCAAAACCAACCCGTTCCTCCCCGCGAGGCGGCCACTCTAGTTATAAAAATTTTTATTAAACACTATGTTTAATTTAAATTATTATATAAAGTCCTTATAGGCTAACTAACATTAAGGGTATCCGATCGCTCTGAAGTAAACGAACGAAGTGACGAAAGGCTCCGCGGGTGCTCGAGCTCTTCTTTTATGTGCACGATGATGACGTATTGACGGTTATGCAACTCTGGTATATGTAGTAAGTGCAGGAGTGTGTTGGGATATAACACATCGATACAAACTTTCGCGTTTATAATATTAGTAAGATCAAACTCAACTAAACAATATCCCCATTCCCTGTCGATAATCGAGGTCATTTTCAAAGATGACAAAACAATCGTGTAAAGTCGATTAAATAGACGATCTCAAACGTAATTTAACAGTTCCATGCTAGGGTTATCGTTATAATTGTAAAAGCTTATCGAATTTGTCTACCGATTGCTTAATTTTGTTACTTACTTGCAATGATCGACACAAGATCGATTTAGCTAGTTTTTTCGAAGTATGACAAATTCAAGACTCAAATGTATCGATCGGTAAGTTCGGTACTTGCACTGCTGATTAGGTATATGCCGCATACACTATTTTATCTTCACTCATACAGTTGAAATAAAACAAAAGTGGAGAATGAGTTAAATATTTACTTATTACTACATATATATATAATAATTGTTCAATTTATGAATGTTGCAATTAAGAAATTGAATATTAATTGTCGAGCACATGGCAGAGACATTATTATTATAAATATTAAACAAAGATATTTTTTAATATTTGTTCTTTTTCAGAGCATAATATGTTTTCATTGTTTATGAGAAATCATTGTCTACCTAAGTGATGAAATAAATTATTATTATTATTATTATTTAATTTTTATCACGGATTTTATCCGGTCCTTTACAAAGGCATAAGTGGGGCTGTAGCCAACACTTAGAGGCCTGTTTGGTATAAAAATACAAAAGAGTATAAAAAACAGAAAAAATGTTAGATTAAGGGTAATATGGTACTTATAACTATTACAAAATATGGGTAAAATGGCCAGGCTATTGATATGAACTTATTAGTGATAAGGAAGATAGTGGGCTATGGAAGAGACTACGGCACCTGCCAATTTTAGTCTCATGTTAAAATATTTAGGCAGGTGGTGACTTGCCATCCACTAAACGGGTCCCCATAAAGGCCATCATGAGTGGTGACAAAAGGGGCAACGTTGGTGTGGATGACAAAAGGCTGTCGAGAGGTGTGCTGCGGTTTCACTAGAGCGCTACTACCGGCGTTATGCCCTTTAATACTTCAACCCTTGGAGCTTTTTGTTTCTTGCTCTTGCGTCTCCACCCCCGGACGGCCAATTAAGGCAAGCTGGGGGTCAGGGGTCTCATTTAGCCCCAGGGAGAATCAGGGTTCACGGTGTCGCCACTCACCGACGGCTCGCCACAAGGCCGCCCCTGCGGGTTTATATTATTATTTATTCAAAACAAAATCTCAGATTTCATCCGGAACTTTACAAGGCATAAGTGGGGCTGTAGCCAACACTTAGAGGCCTGTTTGGTATAAAAATACAAAGGAGTATAAAAAACAGAAAAAATGTTAAATGAAGGGTAACTAATAAGATTCAATGATTTATGATCATGAGCTATAAATAATAAGGCTAGCTCCTGTGCCACCGGCGCAGGCATGTATGTCCATAAGCGTCCATGGCAAACGTTCTTGTAGCAATGTCTATTCAAAACAAATAGCTTCAGACATAAAAAAACAATAGGTGAGTAAAAGTAAATACAAATTAATGTGTTAATATCTGTCAACGTACTACGATAAAATTCTGGACTTCCATCACCCTTACCATACTATGCAATGAAAACAAAGAAAAACATTCCATGCCTTTCATACATCTCACTTGCACAGTTTAGTGATATTTTTTTTATAAATGCATACCAAAGACAGCTTCCCGGAGACCCTCTCCGGATAGCAGCTCGGAGAGCCGCTCAGGATAGCAGCTCGGAGAGCTGCACGGCGCAGCAGCTTACGCCATCGTCAGTCAGATATATCTTCTATAACACACAAAAAGTATCACGGTAGCGTCTTAAAACATAAGCATTACTTTCTTTAGTGTGACATCTAATAAGATTCAATGATTTATGAGCATGAGCTATAAATAATAAGGCTAGCTCCATGCTCCAAGCTAGGTCCATGGCAAAGGTTCTTGTAGCAATCAATGCCTATTCAAAACAAATAGCTTCAGACAAAAAAAAAAAACAATAGGTGAGTAATAGTTAAAAACAAATTAATGTGTTAATATCTGTCGACGTACTACAATAAAATTCTGGACTTTTCATCACTCGCACCATACTATGCAATGAAAACAAAGAAAAACATTCCATGCCTTACATACATCTCACTCGCACAGTTTAGTGATATTTTTCTTTATAAATGCATACCAAAGACAGCTTCTCGGAGAGCCTCTCCGGATAGCAGCTCGGAGAGCCGCTCAAGGCAGCAGCTCGGAGAGCCACTCAGGACAGCAGCTCGGAAAGCTGCATGGCGCAGCAGCTTGAGCCATCGTCAGTCAGATATTCTTCTATAACACACAAAAAGTATCACGGTAGCGTCTTAAAACATTAGCATTACTTTCTTCAGTGTGACAACTAATAAGATTCAATGATTTATGAGCATGAGCTGTAAATAATAAGGCTAGCTCCTGTGCCACCGGTGCAGGCATGTATGTACATAAGCGTCCATGGCAAAGGTTCTTGTAGCAATGCCTATTCAAAATAAATAGCTTCAGACATAAAAAAACAATAGGTGAGTAAAATTAAAAACAAATTAATGTGTTAATATCTGTCGACGTACTACGATGAAATTCTGGACTTCCAACACCCGCACCACACTATGCAATGAAAACAAAGAAAACATTGCATGCCTTACATACATCTCACTCGCACAGTTTAGTGATATTTTTCTTTATAAATGCATACCAAAGACAGCTTCTCGGAGAGCCTCTCCGGATAGCAGCTCGGAGAGCCGCTCAAGGCAGCAGCTCGGAGAGCCACTCAGGACAGCAGCTCGGAGAGCTGCATGGCGCAGCAGCTTGAGCCATCGTCAGTCAGATATTCTTCTATAACACACAAAAAGTATCACGGTAGCGTCTTAAAACATTAGCATTACTTTCTTCAGTGTGACAACTAATAAGATTCAATGATTTATGAGCATGAGCTGTAAATAATAAGGCTAGCTCCTGTGCCACCGGTGCAGGCATGTATGTACATAAGCGTCCATGGCAAAGGTTCTTGTAGCAATGCCTATTCAAAACAAATAGCTTCAGACATAAAAAACGATAGGTGAGTAATAGTTAAAAACAAATTAATGTGTTAATATCTGTCGACGTTCTACGATAAAATTCTGGACTTCCATCACCCGCACCACTCTATGCAATGAAAACAAAGAAAAACATTCCATGCCTTACATACATCTCACTCGCACAGTTAAGTGATATTTTTCTTTACTAATGCATACCAAAGACAGCTTCTCGGAGAGCCTCTCCGGATAGCAGCTCGGAGAGCCGCTCAGGACAGCAGCTCGACGAGCTGCACGGAGCAGCAGCTTGGGCCATCGTCAGTCAGATATTCTTCTATAACACACAAAAAGTATCACGGTAGCGTCTTAAAACATTAGCATTACTTTCTTCAGAGTGACAACTAATAAGATTCAATGATTTATGAGCATGAGCTATAAATAATAAGGCTAGCTCCTGTGCCACCGGTGCAGGCATGTATGTACATAAGCGTCCATGGCAAAGGTTCTTGTAGCAATGCCTATTCAAAACAATTAGCTTCAGACATAAAAAACGATAGGTGAGTAATAGTTAAAAACAAATGAATGTGTTAATATCTGTCAACGTACTACGATAAAATTATGGACTTCCATCACCCGCACCACAATATGCAATGAAAACAAAGAAAAACATTCCATGCCTTACATACATCTCACTCGCACAGTTTAGTGATATTTTTCTTTATAAATGCATACCAAAGACAGCTTACCAGAGAGCCTCTCTGGATAGCAGCTCGGAGAGCCGCTCAGGATAGCAGCTCGGAGAGCTGCACGGCGCAGCAGCTAACGCCATCGTCAGTCAGATATTCTTCTATAACACACAAAAAGTTTCACGGTAGCGTCTTAAAACATTAGCATTACTTTCTTCAGTGTGACAACTAATAAGATTCAATGATTTATGAGCATGAGCTATAAATAATAAGGCTAGCTCCTGTGCCACCGGTGCAGGCATGTATGTACATAAGCGTCCATGGCAAAGGTTCTTGTAGCAATGCCTATTCAAAATAAATAGCTTCAGACATAAAAAAACAATAGGTGAGTAAAATTAAAAACAAATTAATGTGTTAATATCTGTCGACGTACTACGATAAAATTCTGGACTTCCATCAGCCGCACCACACTATGCAATGAAAACAAAGAAAACATTGCATGCCTTACATACATCTCACTCGCACAGTTTAGTGATATTTTTCTTTATAAATGCATACCAAAGACAGCTTCTCGGAGAGCCTCTCCGGATAGCAGCTCGGAGAGCCGCTCAAGGCAGCAGCTCGGAGAGCCACTCAGGACAGCAGCTCGGAGAGCTGCATGGCGCAGCAGCTTGAGCCATCGTCAGTCAGATATTCTTCTATAACACACAAAAAGTATCACGGTAGCGTCTTAAAACATTAGCATTACTTTCTTCAGTGTGATAACTAATAAGATTCAATGATTTATGAGCATGAGCTGTAAATAATAAGGCTAGCTCCTGTGCCACCGGTGCAGGCATGTATGTACATAAGCGTCCATGGCAAAGGTTCTTGTAGCAATGCCTATTCAAAACCAATAGCTTCAGACATAAAAAACGATAGGTGAGTAATAGTTAAAAACAAATTAATGTGTTAATATCTGTCGACGTTCTACGATAAAATTCTGGACTTCCATCACCCGCACCACTCTATGCAATGAAAACAAAGAAAAACATTCCATGCCTTACATACATCTCACTCGCACAGTTAAGTGATATTTTTCTTTACTAATGCATACTAAAGACAGCTTCTCGGAGAGCCTCTCCGGATAGCAGCTCGGAGAGCCGCTCAGGACAGCCGCTCGACGAGCTGCACGGCGCAGCAGCTTGGGCCATCGTCAGTCAGATATTCTTCTATAACACACAAAAAGTATCACGGTAGCGTCTTAAAACATTAGCATTACTTTCTTCAGAGTGACAACTAATAAGATTCAATGATTTATGAGCATGAGCTATAAATAATAAGGCTAGCTCCTGTGCCACCGGTGCAGGCATGTATGTACATAAGCGTCCATGGCAAAGGTTCTTGTAGCAATGCCTATTCAAAACAATTAGCTTCAGACATAAAAAACAATAGGTGGGTAAAATTAAAAACAAATTAATATGTTAATATCTGTCGACGTACTACGATAAAATTCTGGACTTCCATCACCCGCACCACACTATGCAATGAAAACAAAGAAAACATTCCATGCCTTAAATTCATCTCACTCGCACAGTTTAGTGATATTTTTCTTTATAAATGCATACCAGAGACAGCTTCCCGGAGACCCTCTCCGGATAGCAGCTCAGAGAGCCACTCAGGACAGCAGCTCGGAGAGCTGCACGGCGCAGCAGCTTGGGCTATCGTCAGTCAGATATTCTTCTATAACACACAAAAAGTATCACGGTAGCGTCTTAAAACATTAGCATTACTTTCTTCAGTGTGACAACTAATAAGATTCAATGATTTATTAGCATGAGCTATAAATAATATGGCTAGCTCCTGTGCCACCGGTGCAGGCATGTATGTACATAAGCGTCCATGGCAAAGGTTCTTGTAGCAATGCCTATTCAAAACAAATAGCTTCAGACATAAAAAACGATAGAAGAGTAAAAGTAAAAACAAATTAATATGTAAATATCTGTCGACGTACTACGATAAAATTCTGGACTCCCATCACCCGCACCACACTATGCAATGAAAACAAAGAAAACATTCCATGCCTTACATACATCTCACTCGCACAGTTTAGTGATATTTTTGTTTATAAATGCATACCAAAGACAGCTTCCCGGAGAGCCTCTCCGGATAGCAGCTCGGAGAGCCGCTCAGGGCAGCAGTTCGGAGAGCCACTCAGGACAGCAGCTCGGAGAGCTGCACGGCGCAGCAGCTTGGGCCATCGTCAGTAAGATATTCTTCTATAACACACAAAAAGTATCACGGTAGCGTCTTAAAACATTAGCATTACTTTCTTCAGTGTGACAACTAATAAGATTCAATGATTTATTAGCATGAGCTATAAATAATATGGCTAGCTCCTGTGCCACCGGTGCAGGCATGTATGTACATAAGCGTCCATGGCAAAGGTTCTTGTAGCAATGCCTATTCAAAACAAATAGCTTCAGACATAAAAAACGATAGAAGAGTAAAAGTAAAAACAAATTAATATGTAAATATCTGTCGACGTACTACGATAAAATTCTGGACTTCCATCACCCGCACCACTCTATGCAATGAAAACAAAGAAAAACATTCCATGCCTTACATACATCTCACTCGCACAGTTAAGTGATATTTTTCTTTACTAATGCATACTAAAGACAGCTTCTCGGAGAGCCTCTCCGGATAGCAGCTCGGAGAGATGCACGGCGCAGCAGCTTACGCCATCGTCAGTCAGATATTCTTCTATAACACACAAAAAGTATCACGGTAGCGTTTTAAAACATAAGCATTACTATCTTCAGTGTGGCAAATAATAAGATTCAATGATTTATGAGCATGAGCTATAAATAATAAGGCTAGCTCCTGTGCCACCGGTGCAGGCATGTATGTACATAAGCGTCCATGGCAAAGGTTCTTGTAGCAATGCCTATTCAAAACAATTAGCTTCAGACATAAAAAACGATAGGTGAGTAATAGTTAAAAACAAATGAATGTGTTAATATCTGTCAACGTACTACGATAAAATTATGGACTTCCATCACCCGCACCACAATATGCAATGAAAACAAAGAAAAACATTCCATGCCTTACATACATCTCACTCGCACAGTTTAGTGATATTTTTCTTTATAAATGCATACCAAAGACAGCTTACCAGAGAGCCTCTCTGGATAGCAGCTCGGAGAGCCGCTCAGGATAGCAGCTCGGAGAGCTGCACGGCGCAGCAGCTAACGCCATCGTCAGTCAGATATTCTTCTATAACACACAAAAAGTTTCACGGTAGCGTCTTAAATTATTAGCATTACTTTCTTCAGTGTGACAACTAATAAGATTCAATGATTTATGAGCATGAGCTATAAATAATAAGGCTAGCTCCTGTGCCACCGGTGCAGGCATGTATGTACATAAGCGTCCATGGCAAAGGTTCTTGTAGCAATGCCTATTCAAAACAAATAGCTTCAGATATAAAAACAATAGGTGAGTAAAATTAAAAACAAATTAATATGTTAATATCTGTCGACGTACTACGATAAAATTCTGGACTTCCATCACCCGCACCACACTATGCAATGAAAACAAAGAAAACATTCCATGCCTTAAATTCATCTCACTCGCACAGTTTAGTGATATTTTTCTTTATAAATGCATACCAGAGACAGCTTCCCGGAGACCCTCTCCGGATAGCAGCTCGGAGAGCCGCTCAGGATAGCAGCTCGGAGAGATGCACGGCGCAGCAGCTTACGCCATCGTCAGTCAGATATTCTTCTATAACACACAAAAAGTATCACGGTAGCGTTTTAAAACATAAGCATTACTATCTTCAGTGTGGCAAATAATAAGATTCAATGATTTATGAGCATGAGCTATAAATAATAAGGCTAGCTCCTGTGCCACCGGTGCAGGCATGTATGTACATAAGCGTCCATGGCAAAGGTTCTTGTAGCAATGCCTATTCAAAACAATTAGCTTCAGACATAAAAAACGATAGGTGAGTAATAGTTAAAAACAAATGAATGTGTTAATATCTGTCAACGTACTACGATAAAATTATGGACTTCCATCACCCGCACCACAATATGCAATGAAAACAAAGAAAAACATTCCATGCCTTACATACATCTCACTCGCACAGTTTAGTGATATTTTTCTTTATAAATGCATACCAAAGACAGCTTACCAGAGAGCCTCTCCGGATAGCAGCTCGGAGAGCCGCTCAGGACAGCAGCTCGACGAGCTGCACGGAGCAGCAGCTTGGGCCATCGTCAGTCAGATATTCTTCTATAACACACAAAAAGTATCACGGTAGCGTCTTAAAACATTAGCATTACTTTCTTCAGAGTGACAACTAATAAGATTCAATGATTTATGAGCATGAGCTATAAATAATAAGGCTAGCTCCTGTGCCACCGGTGCAGGCATGTATGTACATAAGCGTCCATGGCAAAGGTTCTTGTAGCAATGCCTATTCAAAACAATTAGCTTCAGACATAAAAAACGATAGGTGAGTAATAGTTAAAAACAAATGAATGTGTTAATATCTGTCAACGTACTACGATAAAATTATGGACTTCCATCACCCGCACCACAATATGCAATGAAAACAAAGAAAAACATTCCATGCCTTACATACATCTCACTCGCACAGTTTAGTGATATTTTTCTTTATAAATGCATACCAAAGACAGCTTACCAGAGAGCCTCTCTGGATAGCAGCTCGGAGAGCCGCTCAGGATAGCAGCTCGGAGAGCTGCACGGCGCAGCAGCTAACGCCATCGTCAGTCAGATATTCTTCTATAACACACAAAAAGTTTCACGGTAGCGTCTTAAAACATTAGCATTACTTTCTTCAGTGTGACAACTAATAAGATTCAATGATTTATGAGCATGAGCTATAAATAATAAGGCTAGCTCCTGTGCCACCGGTGCAGGCATGTATGTACATAAGCGTCCATGGCAAAGGTTCTTGTAGCAATGCCTATTCAAAATAAATAGCTTCAGACATAAAAAAACAATAGGTGAGTAAAATTAAAAACAAATTAATGTGTTAATATCTGTCGACGTACTACGATAAAATTCTGGACTTCCATCAGCCGCACCACACTATGCAATGAAAACAAAGAAAACATTGCATGCCTTACATACATCTCACTCGCACAGTTTAGTGATATTTTTCTTTATAAATGCATACCAAAGACAGCTTCTCGGAGAGCCTCTCCGGATAGCAGCTCGGAGAGCCGCTCAAGGCAGCAGCTCGGAGAGCCACTCAGGACAGCAGCTCGGAGAGCTGCATGGCGCAGCAGCTTGAGCCATCGTCAGTCAGATATTCTTCTATAACACACAAAAAGTATCACGGTAGCGTCTTAAAACATTAGCATTACTTTCTTCAGTGTGATAACTAATAAGATTCAATGATTTATGAGCATGAGCTGTAAATAATAAGGCTAGCTCCTGTGCCACCGGTGCAGGCATGTATGTACATAAGCGTCCATGGCAAAGGTTCTTGTAGCAATGCCTATTCAAAACCAATAGCTTCAGACATAAAAAACGATAGGTGAGTAATAGTTAAAAACAAATTAATGTGTTAATATCTGTCGACGTTCTACGATAAAATTCTGGACTTCCATCACCCGCACCACTCTATGCAATGAAAACAAAGAAAAACATTCCATGCCTTACATACATCTCACTCGCACAGTTAAGTGATATTTTTCTTTACTAATGCATACTAAAGACAGCTTCTCGGAGAGCCTCTCCGGATAGCAGCTCGGAGAGCCGCTCAGGACAGCCGCTCGACGAGCTGCACGGCGCAGCAGCTTGGGCCATCGTCAGTCAGATATTCTTCTATAACACACAAAAAGTATCACGGTAGCGTCTTAAAACATTAGCATTACTTTCTTCAGAGTGACAACTAATAAGATTCAATGATTTATGAGCATGAGCTATAAATAATAAGGCTAGCTCCTGTGCCACCGGTGCAGGCATGTATGTACATAAGCGTCCATGGCAAAGGTTCTTGTAGCAATGCCTATTCAAAACAATTAGCTTCAGACATAAAAAACAATAGGTGGGTAAAATTAAAAACAAATTAATATGTTAATATCTGTCGACGTACTACGATAAAATTCTGGACTTCCATCACCCGCACCACACTATGCAATGAAAACAAAGAAAACATTCCATGCCTTAAATTCATCTCACTCGCACAGTTTAGTGATATTTTTCTTTATAAATGCATACCAGAGACAGCTTCCCGGAGACCCTCTCCGGATAGCAGCTCAGAGAGCCACTCAGGACAGCAGCTCGGAGAGCTGCACGGCGCAGCAGCTTGGGCTATCGTCAGTCAGATATTCTTCTATAACACACAAAAAGTATCACGGTAGCGTCTTAAAACATTAGCATTACTTTCTTCAGTGTGACAACTAATAAGATTCAATGATTTATTAGCATGAGCTATAAATAATATGGCTAGCTCCTGTGCCACCGGTGCAGGCATGTATGTACATAAGCGTCCATGGCAAAGGTTCTTGTAGCAATGCCTATTCAAAACAAATAGCTTCAGACATAAAAAACGATAGAAGAGTAAAAGTAAAAACAAATTAATATGTAAATATCTGTCGACGTACTACGATAAAATTCTGGACTCCCATCACCCGCACCACACTATGCAATGAAAACAAAGAAAACATTCCATGCCTTACATACATCTCACTCGCACAGTTTAGTGATATTTTTGTTTATAAATGCATACCAAAGACAGCTTCCCGGAGAGCCTCTCCGGATAGCAGCTCGGAGAGCCGCTCAGGGCAGCAGTTCGGAGAGCCACTCAGGACAGCAGCTCGGAGAGCTGCACGGCGCAGCAGCTTGGGCCATCGTCAGTAAGATATTCTTCTATAACACACAAAAAGTATCACGGTAGCGTCTTAAAACATTAGCATTACTTTCTTCAGTGTGACAACTAATAAGATTCAATGATTTATTAGCATGAGCTATAAATAATATGGCTAGCTCCTGTGCCACCGGTGCAGGCATGTATGTACATAAGCGTCCATGGCAAAGGTTCTTGTAGCAATGCCTATTCAAAACAAATAGCTTCAGACATAAAAAACGATAGAAGAGTAAAAGTAAAAACAAATTAATATGTAAATATCTGTCGACGTACTACGATAAAATTCTGGACTTCCATCACCCGCACCACTCTATGCAATGAAAACAAAGAAAAACATTCCATGCCTTACATACATCTCACTCGCACAGTTAAGTGATATTTTTCTTTACTAATGCATACTAAAGACAGCTTCTCGGAGAGCCTCTCCGGATAGCAGCTCGGAGAGATGCACGGCGCAGCAGCTTACGCCATCGTCAGTCAGATATTCTTCTATAACACACAAAAAGTATCACGGTAGCGTTTTAAAACATAAGCATTACTATCTTCAGTGTGGCAAATAATAAGATTCAATGATTTATGAGCATGAGCTATAAATAATAAGGCTAGCTCCTGTGCCACCGGTGCAGGCATGTATGTACATAAGCGTCCATGGCAAAGGTTCTTGTAGCAATGCCTATTCAAAACAATTAGCTTCAGACATAAAAAACGATAGGTGAGTAATAGTTAAAAACAAATGAATGTGTTAATATCTGTCAACGTACTACGATAAAATTATGGACTTCCATCACCCGCACCACAATATGCAATGAAAACAAAGAAAAACATTCCATGCCTTACATACATCTCACTCGCACAGTTTAGTGATATTTTTCTTTATAAATGCATACCAAAGACAGCTTACCAGAGAGCCTCTCTGGATAGCAGCTCGGAGAGCCGCTCAGGATAGCAGCTCGGAGAGCTGCACGGCGCAGCAGCTAACGCCATCGTCAGTCAGATATTCTTCTATAACACACAAAAAGTTTCACGGTAGCGTCTTAAATTATTAGCATTACTTTCTTCAGTGTGACAACTAATAAGATTCAATGATTTATGAGCATGAGCTATAAATAATAAGGCTAGCTCCTGTGCCACCGGTGCAGGCATGTATGTACATAAGCGTCCATGGCAAAGGTTCTTGTAGCAATGCCTATTCAAAACAAATAGCTTCAGATATAAAAACAATAGGTGAGTAAAATTAAAAACAAATTAATATGTTAATATCTGTCGACGTACTACGATAAAATTCTGGACTTCCATCACCCGCACCACACTATGCAATGAAAACAAAGAAAACATTCCATGCCTTAAATTCATCTCACTCGCACAGTTTAGTGATATTTTTCTTTATAAATGCATACCAGAGACAGCTTCCCGGAGACCCTCTCCGGATAGCAGCTCGGAGAGCCGCTCAGGATAGCAGCTCGGAGAGATGCACGGCGCAGCAGCTTACGCCATCGTCAGTCAGATATTCTTCTATAACACACAAAAAGTATCACGGTAGCGTTTTAAAACATAAGCATTACTATCTTCAGTGTGGCAAATAATAAGATTCAATGATTTATGAGCATGAGCTATAAATAATAAGGCTAGCTCCTGTGCCACCGGTGCAGGCATGTATGTACATAAGCGTCCATGGCAAAGGTTCTTGTAGCAATGCCTATTCAAAACAATTAGCTTCAGACATAAAAAACGATAGGTGAGTAATAGTTAAAAACAAATGAATGTGTTAATATCTGTCAACGTACTACGATAAAATTATGGACTTCCATCACCCGCACCACAATATGCAATGAAAACAAAGAAAAACATTCCATGCCTTACATACATCTCACTCGCACAGTTTAGTGATATTTTTCTTTATAAATGCATACCAAAGACAGCTTACCAGAGAGCCTCTCTGGATAGCAGCTCGGAGAGCCGCTCAGGATAGCAGCTCGGAGAGCTGCACGGCGCAGCAGCTAACGCCATCGTCAGTCAGATATTCTTCTATAACACACAAAAAGTTTCACGGTAGCGTCTTAAAACATTAGCATTACTTTCTTCAGTGTGACAACTAATAAGATTCAATGATTTATGAGCATGAGCTATAAATAATAAGGCCAGCTCCTGTGCCACCGGTGCAGGCATGTATGTACATAAGCGTCCATGGCAAAGGTTCTTGTAGCAATGCCTTTTCAAAACAAATAGCTTCAGATATAAAAACAATAGGTAGGTAAAATTAAAAACAAATTAATATGTTAATATCTGTCGACGTACTACGATAAAATTCTGGACTTCCATCACCCGCACCACACTATGCAATGAAAACAAAGAAAACATTCCATGCCTTAAATTCATCTCACTCGCACAGTTTAGTGATATTTTTCTTTATAAATGCATACCAGAGACAGCTTCCCGGAGACCCTCTCCGGATAGCAGCTCGGAGAGCCGCTCAGGATAGCAGCTCGGAGAGATGCACGGCGCAGCAGCTTACGCCATCGTCAGTCAGATATTCTTCTATAACACACAAAAAGTATCACGGTAGCGTTTTAAAACATAAGCATTACTATCTTCAGTGTGGCAAATAATAAGATTCAATGATTTATGAGCATGAGCTATAAATAATAAGGCTAGCTCCTGTGCCACCGGTGCAGGCATGTATGTACATAAGCGTCCATGGCAAAGGTTCTTGTAGCAATGCCTATTCAAAACAAAAAGCTTCAGACATAAAAACAATAGGTGAGTAAAATTAAAAACAAATTAATATGTTAATATCTGTCGACGTACTACGATAAAATTCTGGACTTCCATCACCCGCACCACACTATGCAATGAAAACAAAGAAAACATTCCATGCCTTACATACATCTCACTCGCACAGTTTAGTGATATTTTTGTTTATAAATGCATACCAAAGACAGCTTCCCGGAGAGCCTCTCCGGATAGCAGCTCGGAGAGCCGCTCAGGGCAGCAGCTCA
The DNA here is from genome assembly GCA_917880725.1 of Selenia dentaria. Taxonomy (NCBI): domain Eukaryota; kingdom Metazoa; phylum Arthropoda; class Insecta; order Lepidoptera; family Geometridae; genus Selenia; species Selenia dentaria. Next base: position 15,926,279 of record OU862899.1, on the reverse strand, counting down.
GAGAGCCACTCAGGACAGCAGCTCGGAGAGCTGCACGGCGCAGCAGCTTGGGCCATCGTCAGTAAAATATTCTTCTATAACACACAAAAAGTATCACGGTAGCGTCTTAAAACATTAGCATTACTTTGTTCAATGTGACAACTAATAAGATTCAATGATTTATGAGCATGAGCTATAAATAATAAGACTAGCTCCTGTGCCACCGGTGCAGGCATGTATGTACATAAGCGTCCATGGCAAAGGTTCTTGTAGCAATGCCTTTTCAAAACAAATAGCTTCAGACATAAAAAAACAATAGGTGAGTAAAAGTAAAACAAATTAATGTGTTAATATCTTTCGACGTTCTACGATAAAATTATGGATTTCCATCACCCGCACCACACTATGCAATGAAAACAAAGAAAACATTCCATGCCTTACATACATCTCACTCGCACAGTTAAGTGATATTTTTCTTTATAAATGCATACCAAAGACAGCTCGGAGAGCCTCTCCGGATAGCATCTCGGAGAGCCGCTCAGGGCAGCAGCTCAGAGAGCCACTCAGGACAGCAGCTCGGAGAGCTGCACGGCGCAGCAGCTTGGGCTATCGTCAGTCAGATATTCTTCTATAACACACAAAAAGTATCACGGTAGCGTCTTAAAACATTAGCATTACTTTCTTCAGTGTGACAACTAATAAGATTCAATGATTTATTAGCATGAGCTATAAATAATATGGCTAGCTCCTGTGCCACCGGTGCAGGCATGTATGTACATAAGCGTCCATGGCAAAGGTTCTTGTAGCAATGCCTATTCAAAACAAATAGCTTCAGACATAAAAAACGATAGAAGAGTAAAAGTAAAAACAAATTAATATGTAAATATCTGTCGACGTACTACGATAAAATTCTGGACTCCCATCACCCGCACCACACTATGCAATGAAAACAAAGAAAACATTCCATGCCTTACATACATCTCACTCGCACAGTTAAGTGATATTTTTCTTTACTAATGCATACCAAATACAGCTTCTCGGAGAGCCTCTCCGGATAGCAGCTCGGAGAGCCGCTCAGGACAGCAGCTCGACGAGCTGCACGGCGCAGCAGCTTGGGCCATCGTCAGTCAGATATTCTTCTATAACACACAAAAAGTATCACGGTAGCGTCTTAAAACATTAGCATTACTTTCTTCAGTGTGACAACTAATAAGATTCAATGATTTATAAGCATGAGCTATAAATAATAAGGCTAGCTCCTGTGCCACCGGTGCAGGCATGTATGTACATAAGCGTCCATGGCAAAGGTTCTTGTAGCAATGCCTATTCAAAACAATTAGCTTCAGACATAAAAAACGATAGGTGAGTAATAGTTAAAAACAAATGAATGTGTTAATATCTGTCAACGTACTACGATAAAATTATGGACTTCCATCACCCGCACCACAATATGCAATGAAAACAAAGAAAAACATTCCATGCCTTACATACATCTCACTCGCACAGTTTAGTGATATTTTTCTTTATAAATGCATACCAAAGACAGCTTACCAGAGAGCCTCTCTGGATAGCAGCTCGGAGAGCCGCTCAGGATAGCAGCTCGGAGAGCTGCACGGCGCAGCAGCTAACGCCATCGTCAGTCAGATATTCTTCTATAACACACAAAAAGTTTCACGGTAGCGTCTTAAAACATTAGCATTACTTTCTTCAGTGTGACAACTAATAAGATTCAATGATTTATGAGCATGAGCTATAAATAATAAGGCTAGCTCCTGTGCCACCGGTGCAGGCATGTATGTACATAAGCGTCCATGGCAAAGGTTCTTGTAGCAATGCCTATTCAAAACAAATAGCTTCAGATATAAAAACAATAGGTGAGTAAAATTAAAAACAAATTAATATGTTAATATCTGTCGACGTACTACGATAAAATTCTGGACTTCCATCACCCGCACCACACTATGCAATGAAAACAAAGAAAACATTCCATGCCTTAAATTCATCTCACTCGCACAGTTTAGTGATATTTTTCTTTATAAATGCATACCAGAGACAGCTTCCCGGAGACCCTCTCCGGATAGCAGCTCGGAGAGCCGCTCAGGATAGCAGCTCGGAGAGATGCACGGCGCAGCAGCTTACGCCATCGTCAGTCAGATATTCTTCTATAACACACAAAAAGTATCACGGTAGCGTTTTAAAACATAAGCATTACTATCTTCAGTGTGGCAAATAATAAGATTCAATGATTTATGAGCATGAGCTATAAATAATAAGGCTAGCTCCTGTGCCACCGGTGCAGGCATGTATGTACATAAGCGTCCATGGCAAAGGTTCTTGTAGCAATGCCTATTCAAAACAAATAGCTTCAGACATAAAAACAATAGGTGAGTAAAATTAAAAACAAATTAATATGTTAATATCTGTCGACGTACTACGATAAAATTCTGGACTTCCATCACCCGCACCACACTATGCAATGAAAACAAAGAAAACATTCCATGCCTTACATACATCTCACTCGCACAGTTTAGTGATATTTTTGTTTATAAATGCATACCAAAGACAGCTTCCTGGAGAGCCTCTCCGGATAGCAGCTCGGAGAGCCGCTCAGGGCAGCAGCTCAGAGAGCCACTCAGGACAGCAGCTCGGAGAGCTGCACGGCGCAGCAGCTTGGGCCATCGTCAGTAAAATATTCTTCTATAACACACAAAAAGTATCACGGTAGCGTCTTAAAACATTAGCATTACTTTGTTGAGTGTGACAACTAATAAGATTCAATGATTTATGAGCATGAGCTATAAATAATAAGACTAGCTCCTGTGCCACCGGTGCAGGCATGTATGTACATAAGCGTCCATGGCAAAGGTTCTTGTAGCAATGCCTTTTCAAAACAAATAGCTTCAGACATAAAAAAACAATAGGTGAGTAAAAGTAAAACAAATTAATGTGTTAATATCTTTCGACGTTCTACGATAAAATTATGGATTTCCATCACCCGCACCACACTATGCAATAAAAACAAAGAAAACATTCCATGCCTTACATACATCTCACTCGCACAGTTAAGTGATATTTTTCTTTATAAATGCATACCAAAGACAGCTCGGAGAGCCTCTCCGGATAGCATCTCGGAGAGCCGCTCAGGGCAGCAGCTCAGAGAGCCACTCAGGACAGCAGCTCGGAGAGCTGCACGGCGCAGCAGCTTGGGCTATCGTCAGTCAGATATTCTTCTATAACACACAAAAAGTATCACGGTAGCGTCTTAAAACATTAGCATTACTTTCTTCAGTGTGACAACTAATAAGATTCAATGATTTATTAGCATGAGCTATAAATAATATGGCTAGCTCCTGTGCCACCGGTGCAGGCATGTATGTACATAAGCGTCCATGGCAAAGGTTCTTGTAGCAATGCCTATTCAAAACAAATATCTTCAGACATAAAAACAATAGGTGAGTAAAATTAAAAACAAATTAATATGTTAATATCTGTCGACGTACTACGATAAAATTCTGGACTCCCATCACCCGCACCACACTATGCAATGAAAACAAAGAAAACATTCCATGCCTTACATACATCTCACTCGCACAGTTTAGTGATATTTTTGTTTATAAATGCATACCAAAGACAGCTTCCCGGAGAGCCTCTCCGGATAGCAGCTCGGAGAGCCGCTCAGGGCAGCAGCTCAGAGAGCCACTCAGGACAGCAGCTCGGAGAGCTGCACGGCGCAGCAGCTTGGGCCATCGTCAGTAAGATATTCTTCTATAACACACAAAAAGTATCATGGTAGCGTCTTAAAACATTAGCATTACTTTCTTCAGTGTAACAACTAATAAGATTCAATGATTTATTAGCATGAGCTATAAATAATATGGCTAGCTCCTGTGCCACCGGTGCAGGCATGTATGTACATAAGCGTCCATGGCAAAGGTTCTTGTAGCAATGCCTATTCAAAACAAATAGCTTCAGACATAAAAAACGATAGAAGAGTAAAAGTAAAAACAAATTAATATGTAAATATCTGTCGACGTACTACGATAAAATTCTGGACTCCCATCACCCGCACCACACTATGCAATGAAAACAAAGAAAACATTCCATGCCTTACATACATCTCACTCGCACAGTTTAGTGATATTTTTGTTTATAAATGCATACCAAAGACAGCTTCCCGGAGAGCCTCTCCGGATAGCAGCTCGGAGAGCCGCTCAGGGCAGCAGTTCGGAGAGCCACTCAGGACAGCAGCTCGGAGAGCTGCACGGCGCAGCAGCTTGGGCCATCGTCAGTAAGATATTCTTCTATAACACACAAAAAGTATCACGGTAGCGTCTTAAAACATTAGCATTACTTTGTTCAGTGTGACAACTAATAAGATTCAATGATTTATGAGCATGAGCTATAAATAATAAGGCTAGCTCCTGTGCCACCGGTGCAGGCATGTATGTACATAAGCGTCCATGGCAAAGGTTCTTGTAGCAATGCCTATTCAAAACAAATAGCTTCAGACATAAAAACAATAGGTGAGTAAAATTAAAAACAAATTAATATGTTAATATCTGTCGACGTACTACGATAAAATTCTGGACTTCCATCACCCTTACCATACTATGCAATGAAAACAAAGAAAAACATTCCATGCCTTACATACATCTCACTTGCACAGTTTAGTGATATTTTTTTTATAAATGCATACCAAAGACAGCTTCCCGGAGAGCCTCTCCGGATAGCAGCTCGGAGAGCCGCTCAGGATAGCAGCTCGGAGAGCTGCACGGCGCAGCAGCTTGGCCCATCGTCAGTCAGATATTCTTCTATAACACTCAAAAAGTATCACGGTAGCGTCTTAAAACATTAGCATTACTTTCTTCAGTGTGACAACTAATAAGATTCAATGATTTATGAGCATGAGCTATAAATAATAAGGCTAGCTCCTGTGCCACCGGTGCAGGCATGTATGTACATAAGCGTCCATGGCAAAGGTTCTTGTAGCAATGCCTATTCAAAACAAATAGCTTCAGACATAAAAACAATAGGTGAGTAAAATTAAAAACAAATTAATATGTTAATATCTGTCGACGTACTACGATTAAATTCTGGACTTCCATCACCCGCACCACACTATGCAATGAAAACAAAGAAAACATTCCATGCCTTACATACATCTCACTCGCACAGTTTAGTAATATTTTTCTTTATAAATGCATACCAAAAACAGCTTCTCGGAGAGCCTCTCCGGATAGCAGCTCGGAGAGCCGCTCAGGGCAGCAGTTCGGGGAGCCACTCAGGACAGCAGCTCGGAGAGCTGCACGGTGCAGCAGCTTGGGCCATCGTCAGTAAGATATTCTTCTATAACACACAAAAAGTATCACGGTAGCGTCTTAAAACATTAGCATTACTTTCTTCAGTGTGACAACTAATAAGATTCAATGATTTATGAGCATGAGCTATAAATAATAAGGCTAGCTCCTGTGCCACCGGTGCAGGCATGTATGTACATAAGCGTCCATGGCAAAAGTTCTTGTAGCAATGCCTATTCAAAACAAATAGCTTCAGACATAAAAAAACAATAAGTGAGTAAAAGTAAAAACAAATTAATGTGTTAATATCTGTCGACGTACTACGATAAAATTCTGGACTTCCATCACCCTTACCAAACTATGCATTGAAAACAAAGAAAAACATTCCATGCCTTACATACATCTCACTCTCACAGTTTAGTGATATTTTTCTTTACTAATGCATACCAAAGACAGCTTCTCGGAGAGCCTCTCCGGATAGCAGCTCGGAGAGCCGCTCAGGACAGCAGCTCGGAGAGCCACTCAGGACAGCAGCTCGGAGAGCTTCACGGCGCAGCAGTTTGCACCATCGTCAGTCAGATATCCTTCTATAACACACAAAAAGTATCACGGTAGCGTCTTAAAACATTAGCATTACTTTCTTCAGTGTGACATCTAATAAGATTCAATGATTTATAAGCATGAGCTATTAATAATAAGGCTGGCTCCTGTGCCACCGGTGCAGGCATGTATGTGCATAAGCGTCCATGGCAAAAGTTCTTGTAGCAATGCCTATTCAAAACAAATAGCTTCAGACATAAAAAAACAATAGGCGAGTAAAAGTAAAAACAAATTAATGTGTTAATATCTGTCGACGTACTACGATAAAATTCTGGACTTCCATCACATTTACCATACTATGCAATGAAAAAACAGAAAAACATTCCATGCCTTACACACATCTCACTCGCACAGTTTAGTGATATTTTTCTTTATAAATGCATACCAAAGACAGCTTCTCGGAGATCCTCTCCGGATAGCAGCTCGGAGAGCCGCTCAGGGCAGCAGCTCAGAGAGCCACTCAAGACAGCAGCTCGGAGAGCTGCACGGCGCAGCAGCTTGGGCTATCGTCAGTCAGATATTCTTCTATAACAAACAAAAAGTATCACGGTAGCGTCTTAAAACATTAGCATTACTTTCTTCAGTGTGACAACTAATAAGATTCAATGATTTATGAGCATGAGCTATAAATAATAAGGCTAGCTCCTGTGCCACCGGTGCAGGCATGTATGTACATAAGCGTCCATGGCAAAGGTTCTTGTAGCAATGCCTATTCAAAACAAATAGCTTCAGACATAAAAACAATAGGTGAGTAAAATTAAAAACAAATTAATATGTTAATATCTGTCGACGTACTACGATAAAATTCTGGACTTCCATCACCCGCACCACACTATGCAATGAAAACAAAGAAAACATTCCATGCCTTACATACATCTCACTCGCACAGTTTAGTAATATTTTTCTTTATAAATGCATACCAAAAACAGCTTCTCGGAGAGCCTCTCCGGATAGCAGCTCGGAGAGCCGCTCAGGGCAGCAGTTCGGGGAGCCACTCAGGACAGCAGCTCGGAGAGCTGCACGGCGCAGCAGCTTGGGCCATCGTCAGTAAGATATTCTTCTATAACACACAAAAAGTATCACGGTAGCGTCTTAAAACATTAGCATTACTTTCTTCAGTGTGACAACTAATAAGATTCAATGATTTATGAGCATGAGCTATAAATAATAAGGCTAGCTCCTGTGCCACCGGTGCAGGCATGTATGTACATAAGCGTCCATGGCAAAAGTTCTTGTAGCAATGCCTATTCAAAACAAATAGCTTCAGACATAAAAAAACAATAAGTGAGTAAAAGTAAAAACAAATTAATGTGTTAATATCTGTCGACGTACTACGATAAAATTCTGGACTTCCATCACCCTTACCAAACTATGCATTGAAAACAAAGAAAAACATTCCATGCCTTACATACATCTCACTCTCACAGTTTAGTGATATTTTTCTTTACTAATGCATACCAAAGACAGCTTCTCGGAGAGCCTCTCCGGATAGCAGCTCGGAGAGCCGCTCAGGACAGCAGCTCGGAGAGCCACTCAGGACAGCAGCTCGGAGAGCTTCACGGCGCAGCAGTTTGCACCATCGTCAGTCAGATATCCTTCTATAACACACAAAAAGTATCACGGTAGCGTCTTAAAACATTAGCATTACTTTCTTCAGTGTGACATCTAATAAGATTCAATGATTTATAAGCATGAGCTATTAATAATAAGGCTGGCTCCTGTGCCACCGGTGCAGGCATGTATGTGCATAAGCGTCCATGGCAAAAGTTCTTGTAGCAATGCCTATTCAAAACAAATAGCTTCAGACATAAAAAAACAATAGGCGAGTAAAAGTAAAAACAAATTAATGTGTTAATATCTGTCGACGTACTACGATAAAATTCTGGACTTCCATCACATTTACCATACTATGCAATGAAAAAACAGAAAAACATTCCATGCCTTACACACATCTCACTCGCACAGTTTAGTGATATTTTTCTTTATAAATGCATACCAAAGACAGCTTCTCGGAGAGCCTCTCCGGATAGCAGCTCGGAGAGCCGCTCAGGGCAGCAGCTCAGAGAGCCACTCAAGACAGCAGCTCGGAGAGCTGCACGGCGCAGCAGCTTGGGCTATCGTCAGTCAGATATTCTTCTATAACAAACAAAAAGTATCACGGTAGCGTCTTAAAACATTAGCATTACTTTCTTCAGTGTGACAACTAATAAGATTCAATGATTTATGAGCATGAGCTATAAATAATAAGGCTAGCTCCTGTGCCACCGGTGCAGGCATGTATGTACATAAGCGTCCATGGCAAAGGTTCTTGTAGCAATGCCTATTCAAAACAAATAGCTTCAGACATAAAAACAATAGGTGAGTAAAATTAAAAACAAATTAATATGTTAATATCTGTCGACGTACTACGATAAAATTCTGGACTTCCATCACCCGCACCACACTATGCAATGAAAACAAAGAAAACATTCCATGCCTTACATACATCTCACTCGCACAGTTTAGTGATATTTTTCTTTATAAATGCATACCAAAGACAGCTTCTCGGAGAGCCTCTCCGGATAGCAGCTCGGAGAGCCGCTCAGGGCAGCAGCTCGGAGAGCCACTCAGGACAGCAGCTTGGAGAGCTGCACGGCACAGCAGCTTGGGCCATCGTCAGTAAGATATTCTTCTATAACACACAAAAAGTATCACGGTAGCGTCTTAAAACATTAGCATTACTTTCTTCAGTGTGACAACTAATAAGATTCAATGATTTATGAGCATGAGCTATAAATAATAAGGCTAGCTCCTGTGCCACCGGTGCAGGCATGTATGTACATAAGCGTCCATGGCAAAGGTTCTTGTAGCAATGCCTTTTCAAAACAAATAGCTTCAGACATAAAAAACAATAGGTGAGTAAAAGTAAAAACAAATTAATGTGTTAATATCTGTCGACGTTCTACGATAAAATTCTGGACTTCCATCACCCGCACCACACTATGCAATGAAAACAAAGAAAACATTCCATGCCTTACATACATCTCTTTCGCACAGTTAAGTGATATTTTTCTTTATAAATGCATACCAAAGACAGCTTCTCGGAGAGCCTCTCCGGATAGCAGCTCGGAGAGCCGCTCAGGGCAGCAGCTCGGAGAGCCACTCAGGACAGCAGCTCGGAGAGCTGCACGGCGCAGCAGCTTGGGCCATCTTCAGTCAGATATTCTTCTATAACACACAAAAAGTATCACGGTAGCGTCTTAAAACATTAGCATTACTTTCTTCAGTGTGACAACTAATAAGATTCAATGATTTATGAGCATGAGCTATAAATAATAAGGCTAGCTCCTGTGCCACCGGTGCAGGCATGTATGTACATAAGCGTCCATGGCAAAGGTTCTTGTAGCAATGCCTATTCAAAACAAATAGCTTCAGACATAAAAAACAATAGGTGAGTAAAATTAAAAACAAATTAATGTGTTCATATCTGTCGACGTACTACGATAAAATTATGGACTTCCATCACCCGCACCACACTATGCAATGAAAACAAAGAAAAACATTCCATGCCTTACATACATCTCACTCGCACAGTTTAGTGATATTTTTCTTTATAAACGCATACCAAAGACAGCTTCCCGGAGAGCCTCTCCGGATAGCAGCTCGGAGAGCCGCTCAGGATAGCAGCTCGGAGAGCTGCACGGCGCAGCAGCTTGGGCCATCGTCAGTCAGATATTCTTCTATAACAAACAAAAAGTATCACGGTAGCGTCTTAAAACATTAGCATTACTTTCTTCAGTGTGACAACTAATAAGATTCAATGACTTATGAGCATGAGCTATAAATAATAAGGCTAGCTCCTGTGCCACCGGTGCAGGCATGTATGTACATAAGCGTCCATGGCAAAGGTTCTTGTAGCAATGCCTATTCAAAACAAATAGCTTCAGACATAAAAAACAATAGGTGAGTAAAATTAAAAACAAATTAATGTGTTAATATCTGTCGACGTACTACGATAAAATTCTGGACTTCCATCACCCGCACCACACTATGCAATGAAAACAAAGAAAAACATTCCATGCCTTACATACATCTCACTCGCACAGTTAAGTGATATTTTTCTTTATAAATGCATACCAAAGACAGCTTCCCGGAGAGCCTCTCCGGATAGCAGCTCGGAGAGCCGCCCAGGATAGCAGCTCGGAGAATCACTCAGATCAGCAGTTCGGAGAGCTGCACGGCGCAGCAGCTTGGGCCATCGTCAGTCAGATATTCTTCTATAACACACAAAAATTAACACGGTAGCGTCTTAAAACATTAGCATTACTTTCTTCAGTGTGACAACTAATAAAATTCAATGATTTATGAGCATGAGCTATAAATAATAAGGCTAGCTCCTGTGCCACCGGTGCAGGCATGTATGTACATAAGCGTCCATGGCAAAGGTTCTTGTAGCAATGCCTTTTCAAAACAAATAGCTTCAGACATAAAAAACAATAGGTGAGTAAGAGTAAAAACAAATTAATGTGTTAATATCTGTCGACGTTCTACGATAAAATTATGGATTTCAATCACCCGCACCACACTATGCAATGAAAACAAAGAAAAACATTCCATGGCTTACATACATCTCACTCGCACAGTTTAGTGATATTTTTCTTTATAAACGCATACCAAAGACAGCTTCCCGGAGAGCCTCTCCGGATAGCAGCTCGGAGAGCCGCTCAGGATAGCAGCTCGGAGAGCTGCACGGCGCAGCAGCTTGGGCCATCGTCAGTCAGATATTCTTCTATAACACACAAAAAGTATCACGGTAGCGTCTTAAGGTGAAATGAGTGTTGATTACGACCAAATTTCATGATTCGACTTCAAGAAAACTTAGTTTTTAGACGCTTAAACGAAATAACCGACGTTCAAAAAAAATCGTGGTGTAAATTGAATATACGTTCTTATGAACTGTGGGAGTCAATACACGATTGAGCAAACTTGGCTCGATATAAAAAAATCGCCAAAATTCCCTAAATTTTGCAATTCTTCTTACGTGTCTCGTGAGAAAACGCATTTTTATTCAACTATGGGTAAATATATTTCAATGAATATACCATATTCGTATTCCCAATGAAATTTGCTAGTGAACTGTGGACTCCTTTACAATTAAAGTTTAATCATTTGATTGTACGAAATAAATATAAAAAGTGTTAGCACGTATTCAATTGCGCGCGGGCCGGCCGATCTCCGTACCATGCCGCCCGCACTCCCGCCAGTCGGCTACAGTGCCTCGTAGAGAGCGTACGTATACGATTTTTTTACAACCGCTGCGCCGCACTATTTTCGTGGACGAAATCTATTGTGTATGAACGTTTACTCAAAAGTTCAGTTAGTATATATAGCAACATTGTTCACGATTTCAACAGTTGCATTAGAAACAAGTTATCGAGAATAAATCAATAAACATGGGAAATAAACGCAACAAGAAAACGAAAAATTCTGGATTGAAATTCAAAAGGCAGAAACTTATGAACTTCGTCAGTCACAGGTAAGTCTACAATATTCTGACATTACCAGATACGTAGGTATTCTATGTTATTACCTACTAGTTATTTACAAGTTGCTGCTCGATTTCGCCCGCTTTTCATCATACCTACCTCGTAACTTTTCATCATCATTATGATCAATAATTTCTCTATAGGATGTAGGACCTACTCTAGGAACTAATTTATGATGCCTGCCTAATACCTACCGCGATGAGTCTCAGTTTGCATTGAGTAGCCCAATGCTTGTTTATACCTAGGTATATCCAGTATTATCAGACGCATGTCATTTTGAGTTCTGGCTGTACCTATATATAATGGCATATAATAGCCGGACATTTTAGCAGTAGGTACCTACTTCAGAAAAGTCAAGGCTAAAAATCTTCACATATTTCTACTTACGCACTACACACGCACAGTACTTACGCACATACAAATATGAATCTAATCACCGTGGAAAAAACTGTCATTACATTTCAACACCCTTGACGGTTGTCGAGAATGTCTAGTATATCGAGCTGTCAAAATGATATTTTGACTTCTGTTATTATTACGGTTTCAAGATCTTATTATTTTGTCTATGATGTGCCCAAGAATATTACGCTTATTCACCCGCGTGGTGATAGATGATGATGAAAAGTATCCTATGTGCTAAATCCAGGCCCTCATCTACCTCCAAATTTCATCAAAACTGGCGCCGCCGTTTGAGCGAGAAAGAGTAACAAAATCCACACATCCATACTCACAAACTTTCGCGTTTCAAATTTCATCAAAACTGGCGCCGCCGTTTGAGCGAGAAAGAGTAACAAAATCCACACATCCATACTCACAAACTTTCGCGTTTATTATATTTGTAGGAATTAGGATTAGGCTTCTTCTGAAAATTGGCCGGACCATACTCAAAAAAAATCTCTGCAAATATTTTCACAATTAGGTAGTTCTTATACTTTCAGATTTGTCCGGACGTATTCCGGCATTTTGACTCTCGTCCGAATAGTGTGCCCTAGTGTATAGAATTTCCGGCGTTTTAGTCGGCCATTTTTGTAAGTAAATTATAGTAATACACACCCCATGATAGAACCAGGGTCAAATAGTCACATCGCGCATGCTGTTATGTTTTTTTAATATAGCCATGATTAAATACAGAATATTTATTTTAAAAAAATATCATTTTGATTTGTCATTTTACAGAAGTCTCGACACCATTGAGACAAAAGAAAGTGTTCAGTCACATGTATCTGATGAGCCAGAATATATATGTGAAACAGTCACATCAACGCATGAACTCACTGAAACCTCTGATGTGGTGCTGGTAGAGCTTCAATCAGTAACACATAGTTTAATTGAGTAAGTACACCTAACCATCTACAATACCTTTTCAAGAGTGTCACATTATATAAAATACACTTACTGATGTTACTAGTGACACTAATTGATGTACACATGTAACGAATCACGTATGTAATGTAAAGACATTTTCAATTTAAAATAATAAAGAATAATATAAATATAGAGGTCAAGTACATTTCATTATTTATATGGTTTACAGTACTCTCGATGGAAAGGAGTGCCCGATAAATAATCAGGCAATTTCACCGACTGATGGACTTCGTACTTCTGACCGGGTACTAATGGAGCGTCAACCAGTAGCATCCAACTTTATTGAGTAAGTTAGTATAACGAAGCAATCTATATCCTTTTTTTGTTTCAATCATATACTATTCTTTCCTATTATAAACGAACCTTATTCTATACTCTATCTATAGGTACACAGATGATAACTCGCCAGCACATGACAATACTAATTATTTTGTGGACCTGCGGGCTCATCACTCAAACATGCATGATAATCCTAAAGTACTTTCGCGTGAGATCACACCACCACCACCGCCACCACCAGATGTTTCCGAGTAAGTTAACTGTAGACTGATTATACTTGTCGTTAAAATCATTTTATTAGAAATAATATCAGATATATAATACAGCATACTATTATTTTTACATTTAATATAGTATTATTTTTATGAAAAACATTTATTTTAATGAGTTTCTTAAAGCTGGAAATGTAACATATGTTTATTTCTATTTTCCAGCATACAAGAAGACCTGCCCTATCTAGTTGAACCAGAAAGTAAACTAAAGCAAAAAAAAGAAATAAGCGGTCGCAGAATTGTCGACATAATGTATTTTTTGAATCAATTGCAGCAAAATAAGCATGACTCGTTGTTTCAATGTGATTTCCGTGACTTAGATTTAGTAACGGAAAAGCGTAGTGGGCTCGTATCACACCTCAACTTCCAATGCAAAATGTGCAAAAATACTTTCAAGGTTTGTACTGACGATCCGAATAATGTAGATACCGTGGATCTTAATACTGCAGCCGTATCGGGGATAGTAGCTTCAGGAATTGGGTACTCTCAATTTGAAGAGGCTATGTCTGCCATGAATATTCCCATTTTTGGTGAAAAGTTTTACGCAAAAATACAAGATCGCATTTTTGATGAATGGGAAGCTACAGCAGTAGAGGCTATGGAAAGAGCGGCAGCTCGTGAGCGTGATGCAGCAATTCAAGAAGGAAGGACGATTAATGGTATACCTGCAATAGATGTGTATGCAGATGGTGCGTGGTGCAAACGCTCTTATGGTAACAACTATAAAGCTATGTCTGGAGTTGCAGCTATCGTGGGACGAAAGTTCGGAGAAGTCCTTTTTATTGGCGTCAAAAACAAATATTGCCTTATGTGTGCTAGAGCAGAGAAACGCATGGAAGTGCCCAGAGATCACATATGCTATAAAAATTATGAAGGTCCGTCTAGTGGAATGGAATCTACAATAATATGCGAAGGTTTTAAGAATTCCATCAATATGTACGGACTCATGTACGGCACTATTGTCGCAGATGGTGATTCCGCAACTTACGCAAAAATATTGTCGTTGAATCCGTATCCAGGATATGTCGTCACTAAAATAGAATGCCGAAATCACATTCTGCGAAATTTATGCAATAAACTGCGTGCACTTGGAAAAGATACTAAATATCCGAAAGCGCAAAGGAAGCACATAGCAGACGAAAAAGTGATGAGTGTTAGAAAAGTTATCACCATGTCCATTAAGAAAAATAAAGGCATTTCTAAAGATGTAGCCACAAAACAAGTTCACGAAGACATTACTAACGCATTAAGTCATGCATACGGGGATCACAGGCAATGCAAAAACTATTACTGCACTAAAGATAAATCCATTTTGGCTTCAACTGTAGCAGAACTTGAGCACTCATCGTTTTGGTTTCGCCTAAAAGTTATTTTAAACACAGTGTCCTCTAAAAGTCGGAGTTTGCTGGAAGATGTCGACACTAATGCTGTTGAACGATTTAATAGCGTAGTTGCCAAATTTGTTGGAGGCAAAAGAATAAACTTTGCATCTAGGCGATCATACCAGTCGCGGTGCTCTGCTGCTGTTGTATCTTACAATACAAAAAGACCTCTCTATACCCTACACAAAAAAATACTAGGGAAGAGCCCCAAAGGTACCATAAACAAATTAGAAGGAAGAAGACAACAAAAAAGAATACAAGCTAACTCCGTAAAGAGGAAAAAAAATAGACGTAAACTTTTTGAAAATCAAAATGAATATGGTGGAAAGGTTGCAGCGCCGGATATGACGGACGATGTGTACAAAAAAGCATCTGCTGATTTTATGTCAAATCTGATAACACTGGTTAGCGATCGCAAAGGGATACAAGAAAAGACCACGCGACAACGAGAAAGTAACGAGTGGTTGCAAATCAGGAGGCTACTGATAACTGCATCTAACTTTGGCTCAATTATAAAACGTCAGAAGAAATTCGGGACCCTAGTAAACAACATTCTGTATAAACAAAATATTTCTTCAGTTGCATCAGTGGCACATGGAATTAAAAATGAAAACTTTGCAATACAGCAACTTAGCAGCCAAGAAAATTTAACGATTGAGGAGTGTGGTCTATTTGTGGACCAGGAATATCCGTTTATTGGTGCCACACCTGATGGAGTCGTCCGAGAAGACACCATCATTGAGGTCAAATGCCCTGTGGCTGCTTTTAAAACTAGCATTGAACAAGCTATTAGAGAAAACAAGGTGCAAATATTAAAATATAATAAAAAGAATGGTCAAGTCACTATAAATAAAAACAGTAACTGGTACATTCAGGTTCAAGGGCAGTTACGGGTGACAGGCAAACAGCGATGCATCTTTGGGATATGGGGAGGTGAAAACGAAAAAATGGAAATTTTATACATTCAAAAAGATGACGGATTTTGGAAAAAGGAAATGGAGCCAAAATTAGTAAAGTTTTATCACACTCATATACTACCAGAGTTAGTAGATTCTCGTCGGGATCGTGGAATGCCAATAAGAGATTCTTAATCGTAACATATATATTAATATTACTACACTTTTTTGATATAACTTTAAAAACAATTCAAAGTCATAATTAGTTATTGTAGCGTCACATTTTTTGCTATTTCTTCTGTTTGTTAATTTGATTGGCTAATCTATAATTCTATGACGGACATTGTCTATGGTCCACCTCTGTGGATCCAGACAATTCGGTCGAAAATATATTAATATGCGATGGATTGATTACGTTTAGCCCGTCGTTCTCTTACATGTCGGACCAATATTTTCTCTAAATTATCTCTTAGATTCTTATATTTTGGTTAGCATTACTCCGGCATTTTTTCGGCTACCCAGGCATCAGTTTTTCCGGCTACCCGGGCACCTTTTCCGTTTACCCCTGCACCCTGCTGGCTACCCTTCACATTTGCTGGCAGCCCTGAGGACGTCACTTGAACGCAGATGAGGTAGTAAATACGTGCTCGTTGCCAAGTACAACAAATTCTTTTGTACTGACCATAGACCATAACATAATCATTGCATATAAAATTGTGAATAGGATTCAGACCAAAATGTCAATATAAATTGAGTAGTCCTTATGCCCTCATATCAGTTTCCTCAGTTTGTGTTAACTTCAATGGTAGTTGAATGGGGCAACCATTCTCCTTGGCATTGTGTAGCCAAATAAAAAAAATAGTGACGGGGTGTTAAGTGTTGTTATTTTTCCCATTAGGAACCCATTAGGTAGGACAGTTGTGAATAACCCTGCAGTAGCAACTACTACACGTCAATATGGTGAAGTAGCTCAGAACCCCGCTACATTTTACCCCACGTGGAGCAGATACCGCAGAATGTATACAAATGCATTTGATACTGATTTTCTTTTCAAATTTACCTAAATTACTTTCAGATAGTAATTACATGCTAAATATTGTAAAATTATGTTGACTACTTATGGTACCCATTAGAGTAACATTGATTAGACTAAATTGTAGATATTCAGCGAAGAAAATTCACTGAATCCATCCATCCTGGATGGATTCAGTGAATTTTAGTAAATTCGTAACAGTTGTCTAAACGCTTGGCCGGATAATCGAAAAGTTGCCGGATATTTCGTGCATCTCTAGCTCCGTCTTTGACAATGTTGATTTATTTTTTGCAAAGGATACTAGTAGTAGTACGTAATCTAGGTTATTAAATTTCCTTCAAATATGTCTTTGTCGCTGATTTTAGCACACTTTAGTCCGTATGTTCTCGGAAAAAGTATTTTTTTTTCATACAATCCATAATGTTACTAATTCCATCTGAACTCCTCTATAGAGAGCGAAAAACTGATATAAAAACTTAGAAATATAAACATTTATATCATAAAAAAATTAGTGTGCAATACTCTTGTTCCCGTATCTATATATATTATTTATCCATGCACTCTAGTACTTGCGTACCTATGTATAGCTAGTCAGGCGAGCGCGGGGAAGACGCGGTCCCCGCGCGCCGTTCACCCGTTTGCGTCTGCTTCACCTACTCAAAACCTATGTATCCTCGGCCGGACTTCACCTTAAAACATTAGCATTACTTTCTACAGTAAGACAACTAATAAGATTCAATGATTTATGAGCATGAGCTATAAATAATAAGGCTAGCTCCTGTGCCATCGGTGCAGGCATGTATGTGCATAAGCGTCCATGGCAAAAGTTCTTGTAGCAATGCCTATTCAAAACAAATAGCTTCAGACATAAAAACAATAGGTGAGTAAAATTAAAAACAAATTAATATGTTAATATCTGTCGACGTACTACGATAAAATTCTGGACTTCCATCACCCGCACCAAACTATGCAATGAAAACAAAGAAAACATTCCATGCCTTACATAAATCTCACTCGCACAGTTTAGTGATATTTTTCTTTATAAATGCATACCAAAGACAGCTTCTCGGAAAGCCTCTCCGGATAGCAGCTCGGAGAGCCGCTCAGGGCAGCAGCTCGGAAAGCCGCTCAGGGCAGCAGCTCGGAGAGCCGCTCAGGGCAGCAGCTCGGAGAGCCATTTAGGACAGCAGCTCGGAGAGCTGCACGGCGCAGCAGCTTGGGCCATCTTCAGTCAGATATTCTTCTATAACACACAAAATGTATCACGGTAGCGTCTTAAAACAATAGCATTACTTTCTTCAGTGTGACAACTAATAAGATTCAATGATTTATGAGCATGAGCTATAAATAATAAGGCTAGCTCCTGTGCCACCGGTGCAGGCATGTATGTACATAAGCGTCCATGGCAAAGGTTCTTGTAGCAATGCCTATTCAAAACAAATAGCTTCAGACATAAAAACAATAGGTGAGTAAAATTAAAAACAAATTAATATGTTAATATCTGTCGACGTACTACGATAAAATTCTGGACTTTCATCACCCGCACCACACTATCCAATGAAAACAAAGAAAACATTCCATGCCTTACATAAATCTCACTCGCACAGTTTAGTGATATTTTTCTTTATAAATGCATACCAAAGACAGCTTCTCGGAGAGCCTCTCCGGATAGCAGCTCGGAGAGCCGCTCAGGGCAGCAGCTCGGAGAGCCACTCAGGGCAGCAGCTCGGAGAGCCACTCAGGACAGCAGCTCGGAGAGCTGCACGGCGCAGCAGCTTGGGCCATCTTCAGTCAGATATTCTTCTATAACACACAAAAAGTATCACGGTAGCGTCTTAAAACATTAGCATTACTTCTTCAGTGTGACAACTAATAAGATTCAATGATTTATGAGCATGAGCTATAAATAATAAGGCTAGCTCCTGTGCCACCGGTACAGGCATGTATGTACATAAGCGTCCATGGCAAAGGTTCTTGTAGCAATGATTTTTCAAAACAAATAGCTTCAGGCATAAAAAAACAATAGGTGAGTAATAGTAAAAACAAATTAATATGTTAATATCTGTCGACGTACTACGATAAAATTCTGGACTTCCATCACCCGCACCACAGTATGCAATGAAAACAAAGAAAAACATTCCATGCCTTACATACATCTCACTCGCACAGTTTAGTGATATTTTTCTTTATAAATGCATACCAAAGACAGCTTCCCGGAGAGCCTCTCCGGATAGCAGCTCGGAGAGCCGCTCAGGATAGCAGCTCGGAGAGCCACTCAGAACAGCAGTTCGGAGAGCTGCACGGCGCAGCAGCTTGGGCCATCGTCAGTCAGATATTCTTCTATAACACACAAAAATTATCACGGTAGCGTCTTAAAACATTAGCATTACTTTCTTCAAGGTGACAACTAATAAGATTCAATGATTTATGAGCATGAGCTATAAATAATAAGGCTAGCTCCTGTGCCACCGGTGCAGGCATGTATGTACATAAGCGTCCATGGCAAAGGTTCTTGTAGCAATGTCTTTTCAAAAAAAATAGCTTCAGACATAAAAAACAATAGGTGAGTAAAAGTAAAAACAAATTAATGTGTTAATATCTGTCGACGTACTACGATAAAATTCTGGACTTCCATCACCCGCACCACACTATGCAATGAAAACAAAGAAAACATTCCATGCCTTACATACCTCTCACTCGCACAGTTTAGTAATATTTTTGTTTATAAATGCATACCAAAGACAGCTTCCCGGAGAGCCTCTCCGGATAGCAGCTCGGAGAGCCGCTCAGGGCAGCAGCTCGGAGAGCCACTCAGGACAGCAGCTTGGGCCATCGTCAGTCAGATATTCTTTTATAACACACAAAAAGTATCACAGTAGCGTCTTAAAACATTAGCAAAACTTTCTTCAGTGTGACAACTAATAAGATTAAATGATTTATGAGCATGAGCTATAAATAATAAGGCTAGCTCCTGTGCCACCAGTGCAGGCATGTATGTACATAAGCGTCCATGGCAAAGGTTCTTATAGCAATGCCTTTTCAAAACAAATAGCTTCAGACATAAAAAACAATAGGTGAGTAAATGTAAAAACAAATTAATGAGTTAATATCTGTCAACGTTCTACGATAAAATTATGGACTTCCATCACCCGCACCACACTATGCAATGAAAACAAAGAAAACATTCCATGCCTTACATGCATCTCACTCGCACAGTTAAGTGATATTTTTCTTTATAAATGCATACCAAAGACAGCTTCCCGGAGAGCCTCTCCGGATAGCAGCTCGGAGAGCCGCTCAGGGTAGCAGCTCCGAGAGCCGCTCAGGGCAGCAGCTCGGAGAGCCACTCAGGACAGCAGCTCGGAGAGCTGCACGGCGCAGCAGCTTGGGCCATCTTTAGTCAGATATTCTTCTATAACACACAAAAAGTATCACGGTAGCGTCTTAAAACATTAGCATTACTTTCTTCAGTGTGACAACTAATAAGATTCAATGATTTATGAGCATGAGCTATAAATAATAAGGCTTGCTCCTGTGCCATCGGTGCAGGCATGTATGTACATAAGCGTCCACGGCAAAGGTTCTTGTAGCAATGCCTATTCAAAACAAATAGCTTCAGACATAACAAACGATAGGTGAGTAAAAGTAAAAACAAATTAATATGTTAATATCTGTCGACGTACTACGATAAAATTCTGGACTTCCATCACCCGCACCACACTATGCAATGAAAACAAAGAAAACATTCCATGCCTTACATGCATCTCACTCGCACTGTTTAGTAATATGTTTGTTTATAAATGCATACCAAAGACAGCTTCTCGGAGAGCCTCTCCGGATAGCAGCTCGGAGAGCCGCTCAGGGCAGCAGCTCGGAGAGCCGCTCAGGGCAGCAGCTCGGAGAGCCACTCAGGACAGCAGCTCGGAGAGCTGCACGTCGCAGCAGCTTGGGCCATCTTTAGTCAGATATTCTTCTATAACACACAAAAAGTATTACGGTAGCGTCTTAAAACATTAGCATTACTTTCTTCAGTGTGACAACTAATAAGATTCAATGATTTATGAGCATGAGTTATAAATAATAAGGCTAGCTCCTGTGCCACCGGTGCAGGCATGTATGTACATAAGCGTCCATGGCAAAGGTTCTTGTAGCAATGCCTATTCAAAACAAATAGCTTCAGACATAAAAAACAATAGGTGAGTAAAATTAAAAACAAATTAATGTGTTAATATCTGTCGACGTACTACGATAAAATTCTGGACTTCCATCACCCGCACCACACTATGCAATGAAAACAAAGAAAAACATTCCATGCCTTACATACATCTCACTCGCACAGTTTAGTAATATTTTTGTTTATAAATGCATACCAAAGACAGCTTTCCAGAGAGCCGCTCCAGATAGCAGCTCGGAGAGCCGCTCAGGATAGCAGCTCGGAGAGCCACTAAGAACAGCAGCTCGGAGAGCTGCACGGCGCAGCAGCTTGGGCCATCGTCAGTCAGATTTTCTTCTATAACACACAAAAAGTATCACAGTAGCGTCTTAAAACATTAGCATTACTTTCTTCAGTGTGACAACTAATAAGATTCAATGATTTATGAGCATGAGCTATAAATAATAAGGCTAGCTCCTGTGCCACCGGTGCAGGCATGTATGTACATAAGCGTCCATGGCAAAGGTTCTTGTAGCAATGCCTATTCAAAACAAATAGCTTCAGACATAAAAACAATAGGTGAGTAAAAGTATTAACAAATTAATATGTTAATATCTGTCGACGTACTACGATACAATTCTGGACTTCCATCACCCGCACCACACTATGCAATGAAAACAAAGAAAACATTCCATGCCTTACATGCATCTCACTCGCACTGTTTAGTAATATGTTTGTTTATAAATGCATACCAAAGACAGCTTCTCGGAGAGCCTCTCCGGATAGCAGCTCGGAGAGCCGCTCAGGGCAGCAGCTCGGAGAGCCGCTCAGGGCAGCAGCTCGGAGAGCCGCTCAGGGCAGCAGCTCGGAGAGCCACTCAGGACAGCAGCTTGGGCCATCGTCAGTCAGATATTCTTCTATAACACACAAAAAGTATCACGGTAGCGTCTTAAAACATTAGCATTACTTTCTTCAGTGTGACAACTAATAAGATTCAATGATTTATGAGCATGAGCTATAAACAATAAGGCTAGCTCCTGTGCCACCGGTGCAGGCATGTATGTACATAAGCGTCCATGGCAAAGGTTCTTGTAGCAATGCCTATTCAAAACAAATAGCTTCAGACATAAAAACAATAGGTGAGTAAAAGTAAAAACAAATTAATATGTTAATATCTGTCGACGTACTACGATAAAATTCTGGACTTCCATCACCCGCACCACACTATGCAATGAAAACAAAGAAAACATTCCATGCCTTACATTCATCTCACTCGCACTGTTTAGTAATATGTTTGTTTATAAATGCATACCAAAGACAGCTTCTCGGAGAGCCTCTCCGGATAGCAGCTCGGAGAGCCGCTCAGGGCAGCAGCTCGGAGAGCCGCTCAGGGCAGCAGCTCGGAGAGCCGCTCAGGGCAGCAGCTCGGAGAGCCACTCAGGACAGCAGCTCGGAGAGCTGCACGTCGCAGCAGCTTGGGCCATCTTTAGTCAGATATTCTTCTATAACACACAAAAAGTATCACGGTAGCGTCTTAAAACATTAGCATTACTTTCTTCAGTGTGACAACTAATAAGATTCAATGATTTATGAGCATGAGCTATAAATAATAAGGCTTGCTCCTGTGCCATCGGTGCAGGCATGTATGTACATAAGCGTCCACGGCAAAGGTTCTTGTAGCAATGCCTATTCAAAACAAATAGCTTCAGACATAACAAACGATAGGTGAGTAAAAGTAAAAACAAATTAATATGTTAATATCTGTCGACGTACTTCGATAAAATTCTGGACTTCCATCACCCGCACCACACTATGCAATGAAAACATTCCATGCCTTACATGCATCTCACTCGCACTGTTTAGTAATATGTTTGTTTATAAATGCATACCAAAGACAGCTTCTCGGAGAGCCTCTCCGGATAGCAGCTCGGAGAGCCGCTCAGGGCAGCAGCTCGGAGAGCCGCTCAGGGCAGCAGCTCGGAGAGCCGCTCAGGGCAGCAGCTCGGAGAGCCACTCAGGACAGGAGCTCGGAGAGCTGCACGTCGCAGCAGCTTGGGCCATCTTTAGTCAGATATTCTTCTATAACACACAAAAAGTATCACGGTAGCGTCTTAAAACATTAGCATTACTTTCTTCAGTGTGACGACTAATAAGATTCAATGATTTATGAGCATGAGCTATAAATAATAAGGCTATCTCCTGTGCCACCGGTGCAGGCATGTATGTACATAAGCGTCCATGGCAAAGGTTCTTGTAGCAATGCCTATTCAAAACAAATAGCTTCAGACATAAAAAACAATAGGTGAGTAAAATTAAAAACAAATTAATGTGTTAATATCTGTCGACGTACTACGATAAAATTCTGGACTTCCATCACCCGCACCACACTATGCAATGAAAACAAAGAAAAACATTCCATGCCTTACATACATCTCACTCGCACAGTTTAGTAATATTTTTGTTTATAAATGCATACCAAAGACAGCTTTCCAGAGAGCCGCTCCAGATAGCAGCTCGGAGAGCCGCTCAGGATAGCAGCTCGGAGAGCCACTAAGAACAGCAGCTCGGAGAGCTGCACGGCGCAGCAGCTTGGGCCATCGTCAGTCAGATTTTCTTCTATAACACACAAAAAGTATCACAGTAGCGTCTTAAAACATTAGCATTACTTTCTTCAGTGTGACAACTAATAAGATTCAATGATTTATGAGCATGAGCTATAAATAATAAGGCTAGCTCCTGTGCCACCGGTGCAGGCATGTATGTACATAAGCGTCCATGGCAAAGGTTCTGGTAGCAATGCCTTTTCAAAACAAATAGCTTCAGACATAAAAAACAATAGGTGAGTATAAGTAAAAACAAATTAATGTGTTAATATCTGTCGACGTTCTACGATAAAATTATGGATTTCCATCACCCGCACCACACTATGCAATGAAAACAAAGAAAAACATTCCATGCCTTACATACATCTCACTCGCACAGTTTAGTGATATTTTTCTTTATAAATGCATACCAAAGACAGCTTCCCGGAGAGCTTCTCCGGATAGCAGCTCGGAGAGCCACTCAGAACAGCAGTTCGGAGAGCTGCACGGCGCAGCAGCTTGGGCCATCGTCAGTCAGATATTCTTCTATAACACACAAAAATTATCACGGTAGCGTCTTAAAACATTAGCATTACTTTCTTCAAGGTGACAACTAATAAGATTCAATGATTTATGAGCATGAGCTATAAATAATAAGGCTAGCTCCTGTGCCACCGGTGCAGGCATGTATGTACATAAGCGTCCATGGCAAAGGTTCTTGTAGCAATGCCTTTTCAAAAAAAATAGCTTCAGACATAAAAAACAATAGGTGAGTAAAAGTAAAAACAAATTAATGTGTTAATATCTGTCGACGTACTACGATAAAATTCTGGACTTCCATCACCCGCACCACACTATGCAATGAAAACAAAGAAAACATTCCATGCCTTACATACCTCTCACTCGCACAGTTTAGTAATATTTTTGTTTATAAATGCATACCAAAGACAGCTTCCCGGAGAGCCTCTCCGGATAGCAGCTCGGAGAGCCGCTCAGGGCAGCAGCTCGGAGAGCCACTCAGGACAGCAGCTTGGGCCATCGTCAGTCAGATATTCTTCTATAACACACAAAAAGTATCACGGTAGCGTCTTAAAACATTAGCATTACTTTCTTCAGTGTGACAACTAATAAGATTCAATGATTTATGAGCATGAGCTATAAATAATAAGGCTAGCTCCTGTGCCACCGGTGCAGGCATGTATGTACATAAGCGTCCATGGCAAAGGTTCTTGTAGCAATGCCTATTCAAAACAAATAGCTTCAGACATAAAAACAATAGGTGAGTAAAAGTAAAAACAAATTAATATGTTAATATCTGTCGACGTACTACGATAAAATTCTGGACTTCCATCACCCGCACCACACTATGCAATGAAAACATTCCATGCCTTACATGCATCTCACTCGCACTGTTTAGTAATATGTTTGTTTATAAATGCATACCAAAGACAGCTTCTCGGAGAGCCTCTCCGGATAGCAGCTCGGAGAGCCGCTCAGGGCAGCAGCTCGGAGAGCCGCTCAGGGCAGCAGCTCGGAGTGCCACTCAGGACAGCAGCTCGGATAGCTGCACGTCGCAGCAGCTTGGGCCATCTTTAGTCAGATATTCTTCTATAACACACAAAAAGTATCACGGTAGCGTCTTAAAACATTAGCATTACTTTCTTCAGTGTGACAACTAATAAAATTCAATGATTTATGAGCATGAGCTATAAATAATAAGGCTAGCTCCTGTGCCATCGGTGCAGGCATGTATGTACATAAGCGTCCACGGCAAAGGTTCTTGTAGCAATGCCTATTCAAAACAAATAGCTTCAGACATAAAAAACGATAGGTGAGTAAAAGTAAAAACAAATTAATATGTTAATATCTGTCGACGTACTACGATAAAATTCTGGACTTCCATCACCAACACCACACTATGCAATGAAAACAAAGAAAAAATTCCATGCCTTACATGCATCTCACTCGCACTGTTTAGTAATATGTTTGTTTATAAATGCATACTAAAGACAGCTTCTCGGAGAGCCTCTCCGGATAGCAGCTCGGAGAGCCGCTCAGGGCAGCAGCTCGGAGAGCCGCTCAGGGCAGCAGCTCGGAGAGCCACTCAGGACAGCAGCTCGGAGAGCTGCACGTCGCAGCAGCTTGGGCCATCTTTAGTCAGATATTCTTCTATAACACACAAAAATTTTCACGGTAGCGTCTTAAAACATTAGCATTACTTTCTTCAGTGTGACATATAATAAGATTCAATGATTTATGAGCATGAGCTATAAATAATAAGGCTAGCTCCTGTGCCACCGGTGCAGGCATGTATGTACATAAGCGTCCATGGCAAAGGTTCTTGTAGCAATGCCTATTCAAAACAAATAGCTTCAGACATAAAAAACAATAGGTGAGTAAAATTAAAAACAAATTAATGTGTTAATATCTGTCGACGTACTACGATAAAATTCTGGACTTCCATCACCCGCACCACACTATGCAATGAAAACAAAGAAAAACATTCCATGCCTTACATATATCTCACTCGCACAGTTTGGTGATATTTTTCTTTATAAATGCATACCAAAGACAGCTTCCCGGAGAGCCTCTCCGGATAGCAGCTCGGAGAGCCGCTCAGGATAGCAGCTCGGAGAGCCACTCAGAACAGCAGTTCGGGGAGCTGCACGGCGCAGCAGCTTGGGCCATCGTCAGTCAGATATTCTTCTATAACACACAAAAATTATCACGGTAGCGTCTTAAAATATTAGCATTACTTTCTTCAAGGTGACAACTAATAAGATTCAATGATTTATGAGCATGAGCTATAAATAATAAGGCTAGCTCCTGTGCCACCGGTGCAGGCATGTATGTACATATCCGTCCATGGCAAAGGTTCTTGTAGCAATGCCTATTCAAAACAAATAGCTTCAGACATAAAAAACGATAGGTGAGTAAAAGTAAAAACAAATTAATATGTTAATATCTGTCGACGTACTACGATAAAATTATGGATTTCCATCACCCGCACCACACTATGCAATGAAAACAAAGAAAAAAATTCCATGCCTTACATACATCTCACTCGCACAGTTTAGTGATATTTTTCTTTATAAATGCATACCAAAGACAGCTTCCTGGAGAGCCTCTCCAGATAGCAGCTCGGAGAGCCGCTCAGGGCAGCAGCTCAGAGAGCCACTCAGGACAGCAGCTCGGAGAGCTGCACGACGCAGCAGCTTGGGCTATCGTCAGTCAGATATTCTTCTTTAACACACAAAAAGTATCACAGTAGCGTCTTAAAACATTAGCATTACTTTCTTCAGTGTGACAACTAATAAGATTCAATGATTTATGAGCATGAGCTATAAATAATAAGGCTAGCTTCTGTGCCACCGGTGCA
This sequence comes from Selenia dentaria, assembly GCA_917880725.1. Taxonomy (NCBI): domain Eukaryota; kingdom Metazoa; phylum Arthropoda; class Insecta; order Lepidoptera; family Geometridae; genus Selenia; species Selenia dentaria. The sequence goes on along the minus strand of OU862899.1, from coordinate 15,899,537 downwards.
GGCATGTATGTACATAAGCGTCCATGGCAAAGGTTCTTGTAGCAATGCCTATTCAAAACAAATAGAATCAGACATAAAAAACAATAGGTGAGTAAAAGTAAAAACAAATTAATATGTTAATATTTGTCGACGTACTACGATAAAATTCTGGACGTTCATCACCCGCACCACACTATGCAATAAAAATAAAGATAACATTCCATGCCTTACATACATCTCACTCGCACAGTTTAGTAATATTTTTGTTTATAAATGCATACCAAATACAGCTTCCCGGAGAGTCTCTCCAGATAGCAGCTCGGAAAGCCGCTCAGGATAGCAGCTCGGAGAGCCACTCAGAACAGCAGCTCGGAGAGCTGCACGGCGCAGCAGCTTGGGCCATCGTCAGTCAGATATTCTTCTATAACACACAAAAAGTATCACAGTAGCGTCTTAAAACATTAGCATTACTTTCTTCAGTGTGACAACTAATAAGATTCAATGATTTATAAGCATGAGCTATAAATAATAAGGCTAGCTCCTGTGCCACCGGTGCAGGCATGTATGTACATAAGCGTCCATGGCAAAGGTTCTTGTAGCAATGCCTTTTAAAAAAAAATAGCTTCAGACATAAAAAACAATAGATGAGTAATAGTTAAAAACAAATTAATGTGTTAATATCTGTCGACGTACTACGATAAAATTATGGACTTTCATCACCCGCACCACACTATGCAATGAAAACAAAGAAAAACATTCCATGCCTTACATACATCTCACTCGCACAGTTTAGTGATATTTTTCTTTATAAATGCATACCAAAGACAGCTTCCCGGAGAGCCTCTCCGGATAGCAGCTCGGAGAGCCGCTTAGGATAGCAGCTCGGAGAGCTGCACGGCGCAGCAGCTTGGGCCATCGTCAGTCAGATATTCTTCTATAACACACAAAAAGTATCACGGTAGCGTCGTAAAACATTAGCATTACTTTCTTCAGTGTGACAACTAATAAGATTCAATGATTTATGAGCATGAGCTATAAATAATAAGGCTAGCTCCTGTGCCACCGGTGCAGGCATGTATGTACATAAGCGTCCATGGCAAAGGTTCTCGTAGCAATGCCTATTCAAAACAAATAGCTTCAGACATAAAAAACGATAGAAGAGTAAAAGTAAAAACAAATTAATATGTTAATATCTGTCGACGTACTACGATAAAATTCTGGACTTCCATCACCCGCACCACACCATGCAATGAAAACAAAGAAAACATTCCATGCCTTACATGCATCTGACTCGCACAGTTTAGTAATATTTTTGTTTATAAATGCATACCAAAGACAGCTTCCCGGAGAGCCTCTCTAGATAGCAGCTCGGAGAGCTGCACGGCGCAGCAGCTTGGGCCATCGTCAGTCAGATATTCTTCTATAACACACAAAAATTATCACTGTAACGTCTTAAAACATTAGCATTACTTTCTTCAGTGTGACAACAAATAAGATTCAATGTTTTATGAGCATGAGCTATAAATAATAAGGCTAGCTCCTGTGCCACCGGTGCAGGCATGTATGTACATAAGCGTCCATGGCAAAGGTTCTTGTAGCAATGCCTATTCAAAACAAATAGCTTCAGACATAAAAATAGGTGAGTAAAATTAAAAACAAATTAATGTGTTAATATCTGTCGACGTACTACGATAAAATTCTGGACTTCCATCACCCGCACCACACTATGCAATGAAAACAAAGAAAAACATTCCATGCCTTACATACATCTCACTCGCACAGTTTAGTAATATTTTTGTTTATAAATGCATACCAAAGACAGCTTTCCAGAGAGCCGCTCCAGATAGCAGCTCGGAGAGCCGCTCAGGATAGCAGCTCGGAGAGCCACTAAGAACAGCAGCTCGGAGAGCTGCACGGCGCAGCAGCTTGGGCCATCGTCAGTCAGATTTTCTTCTATAACACACAAAAAGTATCACAGTAGCGTCTTAAAACATTAGCATTACTTTCTTCAGTGTGACAACTAATAAGATTCAATGATTTATGAGCATGAGCTATAAATAATAAGGCTAGCTCCTGTGCCACCGGTGCAGGCATGTATGTACATAAGCGTCCATGGCAAAGGTTCTTGTAGCAATGCCTATTCAAAACAAATAGCTTCAGACATAAAAACAATAGGTGAGTAAAAGTATTAACAAATTAATATGTTAATATCTGTCGACGTACTACGATAAAATTCTGGACTTCCATCACCCGCACCACACTATGCAATGAAAACAAAGAAAACATTCCATGCCTTACATGCATCTCACTCGCACTGTTTAGTAATATGTTTGTTTATAAATGCATACCAAAGACAGCTTCGGAGAGCCTCTCCGGATAGCAGCTCGGAGAGCCGCTCAGGGCAGCAGCTCGGAGAGCCGCTCAGGGCAGCAGCTCGGAGAGCCGCTCAGGGCAGCAGCTCGGAGAGCCGCTCAGGGCAGCAGCTCGGAGAGCCACTCAGGACAGCAGCTTGGGCCATCGTCAGTCAGATATTCTTCTATAACACACAAAAAGTATCACGGTAGCGTCTTAAAACATTAGCATTACTTTCTTCAGTGTGACAACTAATAAGATTCAATGATTTATGAGCATGAGCTATAAATAATAAGGCTAGCTCCTGTGCCACCGGTGCAGGCATGTATGTACATAAGCGTCCATGGCAAAGGTTCTTGTAGCAATGCCTATTCAAAACAAATAGCTTCAGACATAAAAACAATAGGTGAGTAAAAGTAAAAACAAATTAATATGTTAATATCTGTCGACGTACTACGATAAAATTCTGGACTTCCATCACCCGCACCACACTATGCAATGAAAACAAAGAAAAACATTCCATGCCTTACATACATCTCACTCGCACAGTTTAGTGATATTTTTCTTTATAAATGCATACCAAAGACAGCTTCCCGGAGAGCCTCTCCGGATAGCAGCTCGGAGAGCCGCTTAGGATAGCAGCTCGGAGAGCTGCACGGCGCAGCAGCTTGGGCCATCGTCAGTCAGATATTCTTCTATAACACACAAAAAGTATCACGGTAGCGTCGTAAAACATTAGCATTACTTTCTTCAGTGTGACAACTAATAAGATTCAATGATTTATGAGCATGAGCTATAAATAATAAGGCTAGCTCCTGTGCCACCGGTGCAGGCATGTATGTACATAAGCGTCCATGGCAAAGGTTCTCGTAGCAATGCCTATTCAAAACAAATAGCTTCAGACATAAAAAACGATAGAAGAGTAAAAGTAAAAACAAATTAATATGTTAATATCTGTCGACGTACTACGATAAAATTCTGGACTTCCATCACCCGCACCACACCATGCAATGAAAACAAAGAAAACATTCCATGCCTTACATGCATCTGACTCGCACAGTTTAGTAATATTTTTGTTTATAAATGCATACCAAAGACAGCTTCCCGGAGAGCCTCTCTAGATAGCAGCTCGGAGAGCTGCACGGCGCAGCAGCTTGGGCCATCGTCAGTCAGATATTCTTCTATAACACACAAAAATTATCACTGTAACGTCTTAAAACATTAGCATTACTTTCTTCAGTGTGACAACAAATAAGATTCAATGTTTTATGAGCATGAGCTATAAATAATAAGGCTAGCTCCTGTGCCACCGGTGCAGGCATGTATGTACATAAGCGTCCATGGCAAAGGTTCTTGTAGCAATGCCTATTCAAAACAAATAGCTTCAGACATAAAAATAGGTGAGTAAAATTAAAAACAAATTAATGTGTTAATATCTGTCGACGTACTACGATAAAATTCTGGACTTCCATCACCCGCACCACACTATGCAATGAAAACAAAGAAAAACATTCCATGCCTTACATACATCTCACTCGCACAGTTTAGTAATATTTTTGTTTATAAATGCATACCAAAGACAGCTTTCCAGAGAGCCGCTCCAAATAGCAGCTCGGAGAGCCGCTCAGGATAGCAGCTCGGAGAGCCACTAAGAACAGCAGCTCGGAGAGCTGCACGGCGCAGCAGCTTGGGCCATCGTCAGTCAGATTTTCTTCTATAACACACAAAAAGTATCACAGTAGCGTCTTAAAACATTAGCATTACTTTCTTCAGTGTGACAACTAATAAGATTCAATGATTTATGAGCATGAGCTATAAATAATAAGGCTAGCTCCTGTGCCACCGGTGCAGGCATGTATGTACATAAGCGTCCATGGCAAAGGTTCTTGTAGCAATGCCTATTCAAAACAAATAGCTTCAGACATAAAAACAATAGGTGAGTAAAAGTATTAACAAATTAATATGTTAATATCTGTCGACGTACTACGATAAAATTCTGGACTTCCATCACCCGCACCACACTATGCAATGAAAACAAAGAAAACATTCCATGCCTTACATGCATCTCACTCGCACTGTTTAGTAATATGTTTGTTTATAAATGCATACCAAAGACAGCTTCTCGGAGAGCCTCTCCGGATAGCAGCTCGGAGAGCCGCTCAGGGCAGCAGCTCGGAGAGCCGCTCAGGGCAGCAGCTCGGAGAGCCGCTCAGGGCAGCAGCTCGGAGAGCCGCTCAGGGCAGCAGCTCGGAGAGCCGCTCAGGGCAGCAGCTCGGAGAGCCACTCAGGACAGCAGCTTGGGCCATCGTCAGTCAGATATTCTTCTATAACACACAAAAAGTATCACGGTAGCGTCTTAAAACATTAGCATTACTTTCTTCAGTGTGACAACTAATAAGATTCAATGATTTATGAGCATGAGCTATAAATAATAAGGCTAGCTCCTGTGCCACCGGTGCAGGCATGTATGTACATAAGCGTCCATGGCAAAGGTTCTTGTAGCAATGCCTATTCAAAACAAATAGCTTCAGACATAAAAACAATAGGTGAGTAAAAGTAAAAACAAATTAATATGTTAATATCTGTCGACGTACTACGATAAAATTCTGGACTTCCATCACCCGCACCACACTATGCAATGAAAACAAAGAAAACATTCCATGCCTTACATTCATCTCACTCGCACTGTTTAGTAATATGTTTGTTTATAAATGCATACCAAAGACAGCTTCTCGGAGAGCCTCTCCGGATAGCAGCTCGGAGAGCCGCTCAGGGCAGCAGCTCGGAGAGCCGCTCAGGGCAGCAGCTCGGAGATCCGCTCAGGGCAGCAGCTCGGAGAGCCACTCAGGACAGCAGCTCGGAGAGCTGCACGTCGCAGCAGCTTGGGCCATCTTTAGTCAGATATTCTTCTATAACACACAAAAAGTATCACGGTAGCGTCTTAAAACATTAGCATTACTTTCTTCAGTGTGACAACTAATAAGATTCAATGATTTATGAGCATGAGCTATAAATAATAAGGCTTGCTCCTGTGCCATCGGTGCAGGCATGTATGTACATAAGCGTCCACGGCAAAGGTTCTTGTAGCAATGCCTATTCAAAACAAATAGCTTCAGACATAACAAACGATAGGTGAGTAAAAGTAAAAACAAATTAATATGTTAATATCTGTCGACGTACTACGATAAAATTCTGGACTTCCATCACCCGCACCACACTATGCAATGAAAACATTCCATGCCTTACATGCATCTCACTCGCACTGTTTAGTAATATGTTTGTTTATAAATGCATACCAAAGACAGCTTCTCGGAGAGCCTCTCCGGATAGCAGCTCGGAGAGCCGCTCAGGGCAGCAGCTCGGAGAGCCGCTCAGGGCAGCAGCTCGGAGAGCCGCTCAGGGCAGCAGCTCGGAGAGCCACTCAGGACAGGAGCTCGGAGAGCTGCACGTCGCAGCAGCTTGGGCCATCTTTAGTCAGATATTCTTCTATAACACACAAAAAGTATCACGGTAGCGTCTTAAAACATTAGCATTACTTTCTTCAGTGTGACGACTAATAAGATTCAATGATTTATGAGCATGAGCTATAAATAATAAGGCTATCTCCTGTGCCACCGGTGCAGGCATGTATGTACATAAGCGTCCATGGCAAAGGTTCTTGTAGCAATGCCTATTCAAAACAAATAGCTTCAGACATAAAAAACAATAGGTGAGTAAAATTAAAAACAAATTAATGTGTTAATATCTGTCGACGTACTACGATAAAATTCTGGACTTCCATCACCCGCACCACACTATGCAATGAAAACAAAGAAAAACATTCCATGCCTTACATACATCTCACTCGCACAGTTTAGTAATATTTTTGTTTATAAATGCATACCAAAGACAGCTTTCCAGAGAGCCGCTCCAGATAGCAGCTCGGAGAGCCGCTCAGGATAGCAGCTCGGAGAGCCACTAAGAACAGCAGCTCGGAGAGCTGCACGGCGCAGCAGCTTGGGCCATCGTCAGTCAGATTTTCTTCTATAACACACAAAAAGTATCACAGTAGCGTCTTAAAACATTAGCATTACTTTCTTCAGTGTGACAACTAATAAGATTCAATGATTTATGAGCATGAGCTATAAATAATAAGGCTAGCTCCTGTGCCATCGGTGCAGGCATGTATGTACATAAGCGTCCACGGCAAAGGTTCTTGTAGCAATGCCTATTCAAAACAAATAGCTTCAGACATAACAAACGATAGGTGAGTAAAAGTAAAAACAAATTAATATGTTAATATCTGTCGACGTACTACGATAAAATTCTGGACTTCCATCACCCGCACCACACTATGCAATGAAAACATTCCATGCCTTACATGCATCTCACTCGCACTGTTTAGTAATATGTTTGTTTATAAATGCATACCAAAGACAGCTTCTCGGAGAGCCTCTCCGGATAGCAGCTCGGAGAGCCGCTCAGGGCAGCAGCTCGGAGAGCCGCTCAGGGCAGCAGCTCGGAGAGCCACTCAGGACAGGAGCTCGGAGAGCTGCACGTCGCAGCAGCTTGGGCCATCTTTAGTCAGATATTCTTCTATAACACACAAAAAGTATCACGGTAGCGTCTTAAAACATTAGCATTACTTTCTTCAGTGTGACAACTAATAAGATTCAATGATTTATGAGCATGAGCTATAAATAATAAGGCTAGCTCCTGTGCCACCGGTGCAGGCATGTATGTACAAAGCGTCCATGGCAAAGGTTCTTGTAGCAATGCCTATTCAAAACAAATAGCTTCAGACATAAAAAACAATAGGTGAGTAAAATTAAAAACAAATTAATGTGTTAATATCTGTCGACGTACTACGATAAAATTCTGGACTTCCATCACCCGCACCACACTATGCAATGAAAACAAAGAAAAACATTCCATGCCTTACATACATCTCACTCGCACAGTTTAGTAATATTTTTGTTTATAAATGCATACCAAAGACAGCTTTCCAGAGAGCCGCTCCAGATAGCAGCTCGGAGAGCCGCTCAGGATAGCAGCTCGGAGAGCCACTAAGAACAGCAGCTCGGAGAGCTGCACGGCGCAGCAGCTTGGGCCATCGTCAGTCAGATTTTCTTCTATAACACACAAAAAGTATCACAGTAGCGTCTTAAAACATTAGCATTACTTTCTTCAGTGTGACAACTAATAAGATTCAATGATTTATGAGCATGAGCTATAAATAATAAGGCTAGCTCCTGTGCCACCGGTGCAGGCATGTATGTACATAAGCGTCCATGGCAAAGGTTCTGGTAGCAATGCCTTTTCAAAACAAATAGCTTCAGACATAAAAAACAATTGGTGAGTAATAGTTAAAAACAAATTAATGTGTTAATATCTGTCGACGTACTACGATAAAATTATGGATTTCCATCACCCGCACCACACTATGCAATGAAAACAAAGAAAAACATTCCATGCCTTACATACATCTCACTCGCACAGTTTAGTGATATTTTTCTTTATAAATGCATACCAAAGACAGCTTCCCGGAGAGCTTCTCCGGATAGCAGCTCGGAGAGCCACTCAGAACAGCAGTTCGGAGAGCTGCACGGCGCAGCAGCTTGGGCCATCGTCAGTCAGATATTCTTCTATAACACACAAAAATTATCACGGTAGCGTCTTAAAACATTAGCATTACTTTCTTCAAGGTGACAACTAATAAGATTCAATGATTTATGAGCATGAGCTATAAATAATAAGGCTAGCTCCTGTGCCACCGGTGCAGGCATGTATGTACATAAGCGTCCATGGCAAAGGTTCTTGTAGCAATGCCTTTTCAAAAAAAATAGCTTCAGACATAAAAAACAATAGGTGAGTAAAAGTAAAAACAAATTAATGTGTTAATATCTGTCGACGTACTACGATAAAATTCTGGACTTCCATCACCCGCACCACACTATGCAATAAAAACAAAGAAAACATTCCATGCCTTACATACCTCTCACTCGCACAGTTTAGTAATATTTTTGTTTATAAATGCATACCAAAGACAGCTTCCCGGAGAGCCTCTCCGGATAGCAGCTCGGAGAGCCGCTCAGGGCAGCAGCTCGGAGAGCCACTCAGGACAGCAGCTTGGGCCATCGTCAGTCAGATATTCTTCTATAACACACAAAAAGTATCACGGTAGCGTCTTAAAACATTAGCATTACTTTCTTCAGTGTGACAACTAATAAGATTCAATGATTTATGAGCATGAGCTATAAATAATAAGGCTAGCTCCTGTGCCACCGGTGCAGGCATGTATGTACATAAGCGTCCATGGCAAAGGTTCTTGTAGCAATGCCTATTCAAAACAAATAGCTTTAGACATAAAAACAATAGGTGAGTAAAAGTAAAAACAAATTAATATGTTAATATCTGTCGACGTACTACGATAAAATTCTGGACTTCCATCACCCGCACCACACTATGCAATGAAAACATTCCATGCCTTACATGCATCTCACTCGCACTGTTTAGTAATATGTTTGTTTATAAATGCATACCAAAGACAGCTTCTCGGAGAGCCTCTCCGGATAGCAGCTCGGAGAGCCGCTCAGGGCAGCAGCTCGGAGAGCCGCTCAGGGCAGCAGCTCGGAGAGCCACTCGGGACAGCAGCTCGGATAGCTGCACGTCGCAGCAGCTTGGGCCATCTTTAGTCAGATATTCTTCTATAACACACAAAAAGTATCACGGTAGCGTCTTAAAACATTAGCATTACTTTCTTCAGTGTGACAACTAATAAAATTCAATGATTTATGAGCATGAGCTATAAATAATAAGGTTAGCTCCTGTGCCATCGGTGCAGGCATGTATGTACATAAGCGTCCACGGCAAAGGTTCTTGTAGCAATGCCTATTCAAAACAAATAGCTTCAGACATAAAAAACGATAGGTGAGTAAAAGTAAAAACAAATTAATATGTTAATATCTGTCGACGTACTACGATAAAATTCTGGACTTCCATCACCAACACCACACTATGCAATGAAAACAAAGAAAAAATTCCATGCCTTACATGCATCTCACTCGCACTGTTTAGTAATATGTTTGTTTATAAATGCATACTAAAGACAGCTTCTCGGAGAGCCTCTCCGGATAGCAGCTCGGAGAGCCGCTCAGGGCAGCAGCTCGGAGAGCCGCTCAGGGCAGCAGCTCGGAGAGCCACTCAGGACAGCAGCTCGGAGAGCTGCACGTCGCAGCAGCTTGGGCAATCTTTAGTCAGATATTCTTCTATAACACACAAAAATTTTCACGGTAGCGTCTTAAAACATTAGCATTACTTTCTTCAGTGTGACATATAATAAGATTCAATGATTTATGAGCATGAGCTATAAATAATAAGGCTAGCTCCTGTGCCACCGGTGCAGGCATGTATGTACATAAGCGTCCATGGCAAAGGTTCTTGTAGCAATGCCTATTCAAAACAAATAGCTTCAGACATAAAAAACAATAGGTGAGTAAAATTAAAAACAAATTAATGTGTTAATATCTGTCGACGTACTACGATAAAATTCTGGACTTCCATCACCCGCACCACACTATGCAATGAAAACAAAGAAAAACATTCCATGCCTTACATATATCTCACTCGCACAGTTTGGTGATATTTTTCTTTATAAATGCATACCAAAGACAGCTTCCCGGAGAGCCTCTCCGGATAGCAGCTCGGAGAGCCGCTCAGGATAGCAGCTCGGAGAGCCACTCAGAACAGCAGTTCGGAGAGCTGCACGGCGCAGCAGCTTGGGCCATCGTCAGTCAGATATTCTTCTATAACACACAAAAATTATCACGGTAGCGTCTTAAAATATTAGCATTACTTTCTTCAAGGTGACAACTAATAAGATTCAATGATTTATGAGCATGAGCTATAAATAATAAGGCTAGCTCCTGTGCCACCGGTGCAGGCATGTATGTACATATTCGTCCATGGCAAAGGTTCTCGTAGCAATGCCTATTCAAAACAAATAGCTTCAGACATAAAAAACGATAGAAGAGTAAAAGTAAAAACAAATTAATATGTTAATATCTGTCGACGTACTACGATAAAATTCTGGACTTCCATCACCCGCACCACACCATGCAATGAAAACAAAGAAAAAATTCCATGCCTTACATACATCTCACTCGCACAGTTTAGTGATATTTTTCTTTATAAATGCATACCAAAGACAGCTTCCTGGAGAGCCTCTCCAGATAGCAGCTCGGAGAGCCGCTCAGGGCAGCAGCTCAGAGAGCCACTCAGGACAGCAGCTCGGAGAGCTGCACGACGCAGCAGCTTGGGCTATCGTCAGTCAGATATTCTTCTTTAACACACAAAAAGTATCACAGTAGCGTCTTAAAACATTAGCATTACTTTCTTCAGTGTGACAACTAATAAGATTCAATGATTTATGAGCATGAGCTATAAATAATAAGGCTAGCTTCTGTGCCACCGGTGCAGGCATGTATGTACATAAGCGTCCATGGCAAAGGTTCTTGTAGCAATGCCTATTCAAAACAAATAGAATCAGACATAAAAAACAATAGGTGAGTAAAAGTAAAAACAAATTAATATGTTAATATCTGTCGACGTACTACGATAAAATTCTGGACGTTCATCACCCGCACCACACTATGCAATAAAAATAAAGATAACATTCCATGCCTTACATACATCTCACTCGCACAGTTTAGTAATATTTTTGTTTATAAATGCATACCAAATACAGCTTCCCGGAGAGTCTCTCCAGATAGCAGCTCGGAAAGCCGCTCAGGATAGCAGCTCGGAGAGCCACTCAGAACAGCAGCTCGGAGAGCTGCACGGCGCAGCAGCTTGGGCCATCGTCAGTCAGATATTCTTCTATAACACACAAAAAGTATCACAGTAGCGTCTTAAAACATTAGCATTACTTTCTTCAGTGTGACAACTAATAAGATTCAATGATTTATAAGCATGAGCTATAAATAATAAGGCTAGCTCCTGTGCCACCGGTGCAGGCATGTATGTACATAAGCGTCCATGGCAAAGGTTCTTGTAGCAATGCCTTTTAAAAAAAAATAGCTTCAGACATAAAAAACAATAGATGAGTAATAGTTAAAAACAAATTAATGTGTTAATATCTGTCGACGTACTACGATAAAATTATGGACTTTCATCACCCGCACCACACTATGCAATGAAAACAAAGAAAAACATTCCATGCCTTACATACATCTCACTCGCACAGTTTAGTGATATTTTTCTTTATAAATGCATACCAAAGACAGCTTCCCGGAGAGCCTCTCCGGATAGCAGCTCGGAGAGCCGCTTAGGATAGCAGCTCGGAGAGCTGCACGGCGCAGCAGCTTGGGCCATCGTCAGTCAGATATTCTTCTATAACACACAAAAAGTATCACGGTAGCGTCGTAAAACATTAGCATTACTTTCTTCAGTGTGACAACTAATAAGATTCAATGATTTATGAGCATGAGCTATAAATAATAAGGCTAGCTCCTGTGCCACCGGTGCAGGCATGTATGTACATAAGCGTCCATGGCAAAGGTTCTCGTAGCAATGCCTATTCAAAACAAATAGCTTCAGACATAAAAAACGATAGAAGAGTAAAAGTAAAAACAAATTAATATGTTAATATCTGTCGACGTACTACGATAAAATTCTGGACTTCCATCACCCGCACCACACCATGCAATGAAAACAAAGAAAACATTCCATGCCTTACATGCATCTGACTCGCACAGTTTAGTAATATTTTTGTTTATAAATGCATACCAAAGACAGCTTCCCGGAGAGCCTCTCTAGATAGCAGCTCGGAGAGCTGCACGGCGCAGCAGCTTGGGCCATCGTCAGTCAGATATTCTTCTATAACACACAAAAATTATCACTGTAACGTCTTAAAACATTAGCATTACTTTCTTCAGTGTGACAACAAATAAGATTCAATGTTTTATGAGCATGAGCTATAAATAATAAGGCTAGCTCCTGTGCCACCGGTGCAGGCATGTATGTACATAAGCGTCCATGGCAAAGGTTCTTGTAGCAATGCCTATTCAAAACAAATAGCTTCAGACATAAAAATAGGTGAGTAAAATTAAAAACAAATTAATGTGTTAATATCTGTCGACGTACTACGATAAAATTCTGGACTTCCATCACCCGCACCACACTATGCAATGAAAACAAAGAAAAACATTCCATGCCTTACATACATCTCACTCGCACAGTTTAGTAATATTTTTGTTTATAAATGCATACCAAAGACAGCTTTCCAGAGAGCCGCTCCAGATAGCAGCTCGGAGAGCCGCTCAGGATAGCAGCTCGGAGAGCCACTAAGAACAGCAGCTCGGAGAGCTGCACGGCGCAGCAGCTTGGGCCATCGTCAGTCAGATTTTCTTCTATAACACACAAAAGTATCACAGTAGCGTCTTAAAACATTAGCATTACTTTCTTCAGTGTGACAACAAATAAGATTCAATGATTTATGAGCATGAGCTATAAATAATAAGGCCAGCTCCTGTGCCACCGGTGCAGGCATGTATGTACATAAGCGTCCATGGCAAAGGTTCTTGTAGCAATGCCTTTTCAAAACAAATAGCTTCAGACATAAAAAACAATAGGTGAGTAAAAGTAAAAACAAATTAATGTGTTAATATCTGTCGACGTACTACGATAAAATTATGGATTTCAATCACCCGCACCACACTATGCAATAAAAATAAAGAAAAACATTCCATGCCTTACATACATCTCACTCGCACAGTTCAGTGATATTTTTCTTTATTAATGCATACCAAAGACAGCTTCTCGGAGAGCTTCTCCGGATAGCAGCTCGGAGAGCCGCTCGGGGCAGCAGCTCGGAGAGCCACTCAGGACAGCAGCTCGGAGAGCTACACGGCACAGCAGTTTGGGCCATCGTCAGTCAGATATTCTTCTATAACACACAAAAAGTATCACGGTAGCGTCTTAAAACATTAGCATTTCTTTCTTCAGTGTGACAACTAATAAGATTCAATGATTTATGAGCATGAGCTATAAATAATAAGGCTAGCTCCTGTGCCACCGGTGCAGTCATGTATGTACATAAGCGTCCATGGCAAAGGTTCTTGTAGCAATGCCTATTCAAAACAAATAGCTTCAGACATAAAACACAATAGGTGAGTAAAATTAAAAACAAATTAATGTGTTAATATCTGTCGACGTACTACGATAAAATTCTGGACTTCCATCACCCGCACCACACTATGCAATGAAAACAAAGAAAAACATTCCATGCCTTACATACATCTCACTCGCACAGTTTAGTAATATTTTTGTTTATAAATGCATACCAAAGACAGCTTTCCAGAGAGCCGCTCCAGATAGCAGCTCGGAGAGCCGCTCAGGATAGCAGCTCGGAGAGCCACTAAGAACAGCAGCTCGGAGAGCTGCACGGCGCAGCAGCTTGGGCCATCGTCAGTCAGATTTTCTTCTATAACACACAAAAAGTATCACAGTAGCGTCTTAAAACATTAGCATTACTTTCTTCAGTGTGACAACAAATAAGATTCAATGATTTATGAGCATGAGCTATAAATAATAAGGCCAGCTCCTGTGCCACCGGTGCAGGCATGTATGTACATAAGCGTCCATGGCAAAGGTTCTTGTAGCAATGCCTTTTCAAAACAAATAGCTTCAGACATAAAAAACAATAGGTGAGTAAAAGTAAAAACAAATTAATGTGTTAATATCTGTCGACGTTCTACGATAAAATTATGGATTTCAATCACCCGCACCACACTATGCAATAAAAATAAAGAAAAACATTCCATGCCTTACATACATCTCACTCGCACAGTTCAGTGATATTTTTCTTTATTAATGCATACCAAAGACAGCTTCTCGGAGAGCTTCTCCGGATAGCAGCTCGGAGAGCCGCTCGGGGCAGCAGCTCGGAGAGCCACTCAGGACAGCAGCTCGGAGAGCTACACGGCACAGCAGTTTGGGCCATCGTCAGTCAGATATTCTTCTATAACACACAAAAAGTATCACGGTAGCGTCTTAAAACATTAGCATTTCTTTCTTCAGTGTGACAACTAATAAGATTCAATGATTTATGAGCATGAGCTATAAATAATAAGGCTAGCTCCTGTGCCACCGGTGCAGGCATGTATGTACATAAGCGTCCATGGCAAAGGTTCTTTTGACAATGCCTATTCAAAACAAATAGCTTCAGACATAAAAAACAATAGGTGAGTAAAAGTAAAAACAAATTAATGTGTTAATATTTGTCGACGTTCTACGATAAAATTATGGACTTCCATCACCCGCACCACACTATGCAATGAAAACAAAGAAAAACATTCCATGCCTTACATACATCTCACTCGCACAGTTTAGTGATATTTTTCTTTATAAATGCATACCAAAGACAGCTTCCCGGAGAGCCTCTCCGGATAGCAGCTCGGAGAGCCGCTCAGGATAGCAGCTCGGAGAGCTGCACGGCGCAGCAGCTTGGGCCATCGTCAGTCAGATATTCTTCTATAACACACAAAAAGTATCACGGTAGCGTCTTAAAACATTAGCATTACTTTCTTCAGTGTGACAACTAATAAAATTCAATGATTTATAAGCATGAGCTATAAATAATAAGGCTAGCTCCTGTGCCACCGGTGCAAGCATGTATGTACATAAGCGTCCATGGCAAAGGTTCTTGTAGCAATGCCTTTTCAAAAAAAATAGCTTCAGACAAAAAACAATAGGTGAGTAAAAGTAAAAACAAATTAATGTGTTAATATTTGTCGACGTTCTACGATAAAATTATGGACTTCCATCACCCGCACCACACTATGCAATGAAAACAAAGAAAAACATTCCATGCCTTACATACATCTCACTCGCACAGTTTAGTGATATTTTTCTTTATAAATGCATACCAAAGACAGCTTCCCGGAGAGCCTCTCCGGATAGCAGCTCGGAGAGCCGCTCAGGATAGCAGCTCGGAGGGCCACTCAGAACAGCAGCTCGCAGAGCTGCACGGCGCAGCAGCTTGGGCCATCGTCAGTCAGATATTCTTCTATAACACACAAAAAGTATCACAGTAGCGTCTTAAAACATTAGCATTTCTTTGTTCAGTGTGACAACTAATAAGATTCAATGATTTATGAGCATGAGCTATAAATAATAAGGCTAGCTCCTGTGCCACCGGTGCAGGCATGTATGTACACAAGCGTCCATGGCAAAAGTTCTTGTAGCAATGCCTATTCAAAACAAATAGCTTCAGACATAAAAAACGACAGCTCCCCGGAGAGCCTCTCTGGATAGCAGCTCGGCGAGCTGCACGGCGCAGCAGCTTGGGCCATCGTCAGTCAGATATTCTTCTATAACACACAAAAAGTATCACGGTAGCGTCTTAAAACATTAGCATTACTTTCTTCAGTGTGACAACTAATAAGATTCAATGATTTATGAGCATGAGCTATAAATAATAAGATTAGCTCCTGTACCACCGGCGCAGGCATGTATGTACATAAGCGTCCATGGCAAAGGTTCTTCTGACAATGCCTATTCAAAACAAATAGCTTCAGACATAAAAAACAATTGGAGAGTAATAGTTAAAAACAAATTAATGTGTTAATATCTGACGACGTGCTACGATAAAATTCTGAACTTCCATCACCCGCACCACAATATGCAATGAAAACAAAGAAAAACATTCCATGCCTTACATACATCTCACTCGCACAATTTAGTGATAATTTTCTTTATTAATGCTTACCAAAGACAGCTTCTCGGAGAGCCTCTCCGTATAGCAGCTCGGAGAGCTGCACGGCGCAAAAGCTTGGGCCATTGTCAGTCAGATATTCTTCTATAACACACAAAAAGTATCACGGTAGCGTCTTAAAACATTAGCATTACTTTCTTCAGTGTGACAATTAATAAGATTTAATGATTTATGAGCATGAGCTATAAATAAATGGGACTAGCTCCTGTGCCACCGGTGCAGGCATGTATGTACATAAGCGTCCATGGCAAAGGTTCTTGTGACAATGCCTATTCAAAACAAATAGCTTCAGACATAAAAAACAATAGGTGAGTAAAAGTAAAAACAAATTAATGTGTTAATATTTGTCGACGTTCTACGATAAAATTCTGGACTTCCATCACCCGCACCACACTATGCAATGAAAACAAAGAAAACATTCCAAGCCTTACATGCATCTCACTCGCACAGTTTAGTAATATGTTTATTTATAAATGCATACCAAAGACAGCTTCCCGGAGAGCCTCTCCGGATAGCAGCTCGGAGAGACGCTCAGGAAAGCAGCTCGGAGAGCCACTCAGAACAGCAGCTCGGAGAGCTGCACGGCGCAGCAGCTTGAGCCATCGTCAGTCAGATATTCTTCTATAACACACAAAAAGTATCACGGTAGCGTCTTAAAACATTAGCATTACTTTCTTCAGTGTGACAACTAATAAGATTCAATGATTTATGAGCATGAGCTATAAATAAAAAAGACTAGGTCCTGTGCTACCGGCGCAGGCATGTATGTACATAAGCGTCCATGGCAAAGGTTCTTGTGACAATGCCTATTCAAAACAAATAGCTTCAGACATAAAAAACAATTGGTGAGTAATAGTTAAAAACAAATTAATGTGTTAATATCTGTCGACGTACTACGATAAAATTCTGGACAACCATCACCCGCACCACAATATGCAATGAAAACAAAGAAAAACATTCCATGCCTTACATCCATCTCACTCGCACAATTTAGTGATAATTTTCTTTATTAATGCTTACCAAAGACAGCTTCTCGGAGAGCTTCTCCGGATAGCAGCTCGGAGAGCCGCTCAGGACAGCAGCTCGGAGAGCCACTCAGGACAGCAGCTCGGAGAGCTGCACGGCGCAGCAGCTTGGGCCATCGTCAGTCAGATATTCTTCTATAACACACAAAAAGTATAACGGTAGCATCTTAAAACAAAAGCATTACTTTCTTCAGTGTGACAACTAATAAGATTCAATGATTTATGAGCATGAGCTATAAATAAAAAAGACTAGGTCCTGTGCTACCGGCGCAGGCATGTATGTACATAAGCGTCCATGGCAAAGGTTCTTGTGACAATGCCTATTCAAAACAAATAGCTTTAGACATAAAAAACAATTGGTGAGTAATAGTTAAAAACAAATTAATGTGTTAATATCTGTCGACGTACTACGATAAAATTCTGGACAACCATCATCCGCACCACAATATGCAATGAAAACAAAGAAAAAACATTCCATGCCTTACATTCATCTCACTCGCACAATTTAGTGATAATTTTCTTTATTAATGCTTACCAAAGACAGCTTCTCGGAGAGCCTCTCCGGATAGCAGCTCTGAGAGCCGCTCAGGACAGCAGCTCGGAGAGCCACTCAGGACAGCAGCTCGGAGAGCTGCACGGCGCAGCAGCTTGGGCCATCGTCAGTCAGATATTCTTCTATAACACACAAAAAGTATCACGGTAGCGTCTTAAAACATTAGCATTACTTTCTTCAGTGTGACAACTAATAAGATTCAATGATTTATGAGCATGAGCTATAAATAAAAAGACTAGCTCCTGTGCCACCGGCGCAGGCATGTATGTACATAAGCGTCCATGGCAAAGGTTCTTGTGACAATGCCTATTAAAAACAAATAGCTTCAGACAAAAACATTTGGTGAGTAATAGTTAAAAACAAATTAATGTGTTAATATCTGTCGACGTACTACGATAAAATTCTGGACTTCCATCACTCGCACCACAATATGCAATGAAAACAAATAAAAACATTCCATGCCTTACATACATTTCACTCGCACAATTTAGTGATAATTTTCTTTATTAATGCTTACCAAAGACAGCTTCTCGGAGAGCCTCTCCGGATAGCAGCTCGGAGAGCCACTCAGGACAGCAGCTCGGAGAGCTGCACGGTGCAGCAGCTTGGGCCATCGTCAGTCAGATATTCTTCTATAACACACAAAAAGTATCACGGTAGCGTCTTAAAACATTAGCATTACTTTAGTGTGACAACTAATAAGATTCAATGATTTATGAGCATAAGCAATAAATAAAAAAGACTAGCTCCTGTGCCGCCGGCGCAGGCATGTATGTACATAAGCGTCCATTGCAAAGGTTCTTGTAGCAATGCCTATCCAAAACAAATAGCTAAGAAACAATTAATGAGTTATAGTTAAAAACAAATTAATGTGTTAATATCTGTCTACGTACTACGATAAAATTCTGGACTTCCATCACCCGAACCACACTATTCAATGAAAACAAAGAAAAACATTCCATGCCTTACATACATCTCACTCGCACAATTTAGTGATAATTTTCTTCAGCAGCTCGGAGAGCCACTCAGGACAGCAGCTTGGAGAGCTGCACGGCGCAGCAGCTTGGGCCATCGTCAGTCAGATATTCTTCTTTAACACAAAAAGTATCACGGTAGCGTCTTAAAACATTAGCATTTCTTGCTTCAGTGTGACAATTAATAAGATTTAATGATTTATGAGCATGAGCTATAAATAAAAAAGGCTAGCGCCTGTGCCGGTGGCACAGGCATGTATGTACATAAGCCTCCATGGCAAAGGTTCTTGTGACAATGCCTATTCAAAACAAATAGCTTCAGACATAAAAAACAATTGGTGAGTAATAGTTAAAAACAAATTAATGTGTTAATATCTGTCGACGTACTACGATAAAATTCTGGACTACCATCACCCGAACCACACTATTCAATGAAAACAAAGAAAAACATTCCATGCCTTACATACATCTCACTCGCACAATTTAGTGATAATTTTCTTTATTAATGCTTACCAAAGACAGCTTCTCGGAGAGCCTCTCCAGATAGCAGCTCGGAGAGCCGCTCAGGACAGCAGCTCGGAGAGCCACTCAGGACAGCAGCTCGGAGAGCCACTCAGGACAGCAGCTCTGAGAGCCACTCAGGACAGCAGCTCTGAGAGCCACTCAGGACAGCAGCTCGGAGAGCCACTCAGGACAGCAGCTCGGAGAGCTGCACGGCGCAGCAGCTTGGGCCATCGTCAGTCAGATATTCTTCTAGAACACACAAAAAGTATCACGGTAGCGTCTTAAAACATTAGCATTTCATTCTTCAGTGTGAAAACTAATAAGATTCAATGATTTATGAGCAGGAGCTATAAATAAAAAAGACTTGCTCCTGTGCCACCGGCGCAGGCATGTATGTACATAAGCGTCCATTGCAAAGGTTCTTGTAGCAATGCCTATTTAAAACAAATAGCTAAGAAACAATTAATGAGTTATAGTTAAAAACAAATGAATGTGTTAATATCTGTCGACGTACTACGATAAAATTCTGAACTTCCATCACCCGAACCACACTATTCAATGAAAACAAAGAAAACATTCCATGCCTTACATACATCTCACTCGCACAATTTAGTGATAATTTTCTTTATTAATGCTTACCAAAGACAGCTTCTCGGAGAGCCTCTCCAGATGAGCCGCTCAGGACAGCAGCTCGGAGAGCCACTCAGGACAGCAGCTCGGAGAGCTGCACGGCGCAGCAGCTTGGGCCATCGTCAGTCAGATAATCTTCTATAACACACAAAAAGTATCACGGTAGCGTCTTAAAACATTAGCATTACTTGCTTTAGTGTGACAATTAATAAGATTTAATGATTTATGAGCATGAGCTATAAATAAAAAAGGCTAGCGCCTGTGCCGGTGGCACAGGCATGTATGTACATAAGCGTCCATGGCAAAGGTTCTTGTGACAATGCCTATTCAAAACAAATAGCTTCAGACATAAAAAAACAATTGGTGAGTAATAGTTAAAAACAAATTAATGTGTTAATATCTGTCGACGTACTACGATAAAATTCTAAACTTCCATCACCCGCACCACAATATGCAATGAAAACAAAGAAAAACATTCCATGCCTTACATACATCTCACTCGCACAATTTAGTGATACTTTCTTTATTAATGCTCACCAAAGGCAGCTTCTCGGAGAGCCTCTCCGGATAGCAGCTCGGAGAGCCACTCAGGACAGCAGCTAGGAGAGCTGCACGGCGCAGTAGCTTGGGCCATCGTCAGTCAGATATTCTTCTATAACACACAAAAAGTATCACGGTAGCGTCTTAAAACATTAGCATTACATTCTTCAGTGTGACAACTAATAAGATTCAATGATTTATGAGCATGAGCAATAAATAAAAAAGACTAGCTCCTGTGCTACCGGCGCAGGCATGTATGTACATAAGCGTCCATTGCAAAGAATCTTGTAGCAATGCCTATTCAAAACAAATAGCTAAGAAACTATTGGTGAGTTATAGTTAAAAACAAATTAATGTGTTAATATCTGTCAACGTACTACGATAAAATTCTGGACTTCCATCACCCGCACCACAATATGCAATGAAAACAAAGAAAAACATTCCATGCCTTACATACATCTCACTTGCACAATTTAGTGATACTTTCTTTATTAATGCTCACCAAAGGCAGCTTCTCGGAGAGCCTCTCCGGATAGCAGCTCAGAGAGCCACTCAGGACAGCAGCTCGGAGAGCTGCACAGCGCAGTAGCTTGGGCCATCGTCAGTCAGATATTCTTCTAGAACACACAAAAAGTATCACGGTAGCGTCTTAAAACATTAGCATTTCTTTCTTCAGTGTGACAACTAATAAGATTCAATGATTTATGAGCAGGAGCTATAAATAAAAAAGACTTGCTCCTGTGCCACCGGCGCAGGCATGTATGTACATAAGCGTCAATTGCAAAGGTTCTTGTAGCAATGCCTATTCAAAACAAATAGCTAAGAAACAATTAATGAAATATAGTTAAAAACAAATGAATGTGTTAATATCTGTCGACGTACTACGATAAAATTCTGATCTTCCATCACCCGAACCACACTATTCAATGAAAACAAAGAAAAATATTCCAACCCTTACATACATCTCACTCGCACAATTTAGTGATAATTTTCTTTATTAATGCTTACCAAAGACAGCTTCTCGGAGAGCTTCTACGGATAGCAGCTCTGAGAGCCGCTCAGGACAGCAGCTCGAAGAGCCACTCAGGACAGCAGCTCGAAGAGCTGCACGGCGCAGCAGCTTGGGCCATCGTCAGTCAGATATTCTTCTATAACACACAAAAAGTATCACGGTAGCGTCTTAAAACATTAGCATTACTTTCTTCAGTGTGACAACTAATAAGATTCAATGATTTATGAGCATGAGCTGTAAATAATAAGGCTAGCTCCTGTGCCACCGGTGCAGGCATGTATGTACATAAGCGTCCATTGCAAAGGTTCTTGTAGCAATGCCTATTCAAAACAAATAGCTAAGAAACTATTGGTGAGTTGTAGTTAAAAACAAATTAATGTGTTAATATCTGTCGACGTACAACGATAAAATTCTGAACTTCCATCACCCGCACCACAATATGCAATGAAAACAAAGATAAACATTCCATGCCTTACATACATCTCACTCGCACAATTTAGTGATAATTTTCTTTATTAATGCTTACCAAAGACAGCTTCTCGGAGAGCCTCTCCGTATAGCAGCTCGGAGAGCCGCTCAGGACAGCAGCTCGGAGAGCCACTCAGGACAGCAGCTCGGAGAGCTGCACGGCGCAGTAGCTTGGGCCATCGTCAAGTCAGATATTCTTCTATAACACACAAAAAGTATCACGGTAGCGTCTTAAAACATTAGCATTACTTTCTTCAGTGTGACAACTAATAAGATTCAATGATTTATGAGCATGAGCTATAAATAAAAAAGACTAGCTCCTGTGCCACCGACGCAGGCATGTATGTACATAAGCGTCCATTGCAAAGGTTCTTGTAGCAATGCCTATTCAAAACAAATAGCTTTAGACATGAAAAAAAATAGATGAGTTATAGTTAAAAACAAATGAATGTGTTAAAATCTGTCGACGTACTATGATAAAATTCTGGACTTCCATCACCCGAACCACACTATTCAATGAAAACAAAGAAAAACATTCCATGCCTTACATACATCTCACTCGCACAATTTAGTGATAATTTTCTTTATTAATGCTTACCAAAGACAGCTTCTCGGAGAGCTTCTCCGGATAGCAGCTCTAAGAGCCGCTCAGGACAGCAGCTCGGAGAGCCACTCAGGACAGCAGCTCGGAGAGCTGCACGGCGCAGCAGCTTGGGCCATCGTCAGTCAGATATTCTTCTATAACACACAAAAAGTATCACGGTAGCGTCTTAAAACATTAGCATTACTTTCTTCAGTGTGACAACTAATAAGATTCAATGATTTATGAGCATGAGCAATAAATAAAAAAGACTAGCTCCTGTGCAACCGGCGCAGGCATGTATGTACATAAGCGTCCATTGCAAAGGTTCTTGTAGCAATGCCTATTCAAAACAAATAGCTAAGAAACTATTGGTGAGTTATAGTTAAAAACAAATTAATGTGTTAATATCTGTCGACGTACTACGATAAAATTCTGAACTTCCATCACCCGCACCACAATATGCAATGAAAACAAAGAAAAACATTCCATGCCTTACATACATCTCACTCGCACAATTTAGTGATAATTTTCTTTATAAATGCTTACCACAGACAGCTTCTCGGAGAGCCTCTCCGTATAGCAGCTCGGAGAGCCGCTCAGGACAGCAGCTCGGAGAGCCATTTAGGACAGCAGCTCGGAGAGCTGCACGGCGCAGCAGCTTGGGCCATCGTCAGTCAGATATTCTTCTATAACACACAAAAAGTATCACGGTAGCGTCTTAAAACATTAGCATTACTTTCTTCAGTGTGACAACTAATAAGATTCAATGATTTATGAGCATGAGCTATAAATAAAAAAGACTAGCTCCTGCGCCACCGGCGCAGGCATGTATGTACATAAGCGTCAATGGCAAAGGTTCTTGTAGCAATGCCTATTCAAAACAAATAGCTTCAGACATAAAAAACAATTGGTGAGTAATAGTTAAAAACAAATGAATGTGTTAATATCTGTCGACGTACTACGATAACATTCTGGACTTCCATCACCCGAACCACACTATTCAATGAAAACAAAGAAAAACATTCCATGCCTTACATACATCTCACTCGCACAATTTAGTGATAATTTTCTTTATTAATGCTTACCAAAGACAGCTCCTCGGAGAGCTTCTCCGGATAGCAGTTTGGAGAGCCGCTCAGGACAGCAGCTCGGAGAGCCACTCAGGACAGCAGCTCGGAGAGCTGCACGGCGCAGCAGCTTGGGCCATCGTCAGTCAGATATTCTTTTATAACACACAAAAAGTATCACGGTAGCGTCTTAAAACATTAGCATTTCTTTCTACAGTGTGAAAACTAATAAGATTCAATGATTTATCAAAGTCAAAATCAAAGTCAAAGTATTTTATTTGCATGAATATGGGCCATGAGCTATAAATAAAAAAGACTAGCTCCTGTGCCAACGGCGCAGGCATGTATGTACATAAGCGTCCATTGCAAAGGTTCTTGTAGCAATGCCTATTCAAAACAAATAGCTTTAGACATGAAAAATAATAGATGAGTTATAGTTAAAAACAAATGAATGTGTTAAAATCTGTCGACGTACTATGATAAAATTCTGGACTTCCATCACCCGAACCACACTATTCAATGAAAACAAAGAAAAACATTCCATGCCTTACATACATCTCACTCGCACTATTTAGTGATAATTTTCTTAATTAATGCTTACCAAAGACAGCTTCTCGGAGAGCTTCTCCGGATAGCAGATCGGAGAGCCGCTCAGGACAGCAGCTCTGAGAGCCACTCAGGACAGCAGCTCGGAGAGCTGCACGGCGCAGCAGCTTGGGCCATCGTCAGTCAGATATTCTTCTATTACACACAAAAAGTATCACGGTAGCGTCTTAAAACATTAGCATTACTTTCTTCAGTGTGACAACTAATATGATTCAATGATTTATGAGCATGAGCTATAAATAAAAAAGACTTGCTCTTGTGCCACCGGCGCAGGCATGTATGTACATAAACGTCCATTGCAAAGGTTCTTGTAGCAATGCCTATTCAAAACAAATAGCTTCAGACATAAAAAAACAATTGGTGAGTAATAGTTAAAAACAAATTAATGTGTTAATATCTGTCGACGTACTACGATATAATACTGGACTTCCATCACCCGCACCACAATATGCAATGAAATCAAAGAAAAACATTCCATGCCTTACATACATCTCACTCGCACAATTTAGTGATAATTTTCTTTATTAATGCTTACCAAAGACAGCTTCTCGGAGAGCCTCTCCGGATAGCAGCTCGGACAGCCGCTCAGGACAGCAGTTCGGAGAGCCACTCATGACAGCAGCTCGGAGAGCTGCACGGCGCAGCAGCTTGGGCCATCGTCAGTCAGATATTCTTCTATAACACACAAAAAGTATCACGGTAGCATCTTAAAACAATAGCATTACTTTCTTCAGTGTGACAACTAATAAGATTCAATGATTTATGAGCATGAGCTATAAATAAAAAAGACTAGCTCCTGTGCTACCGGCGCAGGCATGTATGTACATAAGCGTCCATGGCAAAGGTTCTCGTGACAATGCCTATTCAAAACAAATAGCTTCAGACATAAAAAAACAATTGGTGAGTAATAGTTAAAAACAAATTAATGTGTTAATATCTGTCGACGTACTACGATAAAATTCTGGACAACCATCACCCGCACCACAATATGCAATGAAAACAAAGAAAAACATTCCATGCCTTACATCCATCACACTCGCACAATTTAGTGATAATTTTCTTTATTAATGCTTACTAAAGACAGCTTCTCGGAGAGCTTCTCCGGAAAGCAGCTCGGACAGCCGTTTAGGACAGCAGCTCGGAGAGCCACTCAGGACAGCAGCTCGAAGAGCTGCACGGCGCAGCAGCTTGGGCCATCGTCAGTCAGATATTCTTCTATAACACACAAAAAGTATAACGGTAGCAACTTAAAACAATAGCATTACTTTCTTCAGTGTGACAACTAATAAGATTCAATGATTTATGAGCATGAGCTATAAATAAAAAAGACTAGCTCCTGTGCTACCGGCGCAGGCATGTATGTACATAAGCGTCCATGGCAAAGGTTCTTGTGACAATTCCTATTCAAAACAAATAGCTTCAGACATAAAAAACAATTGGTGAGTAATAGTTAAAAACAAATTAATGTGTTAATATCTGTCGACGTACTACGATAAAATTCTGGACAACCATCACCCGCACCACAATATGCAATGAAAACAAAGAAAAACATTCCATGCCTTACATCCATCTCACTCGCACAATTTAGTGATAATTTTCTTTATTAATGCTTACCAAAGACAGCTTCTCGGAGAGCTTCTCCGGATAGCAGCTCGGAGAGCCGCTCAGGACAGCAGCTCGGAGAGCCACTCAGGACAGCAGCTCTGAGAGCTGCACGGCGCAGCAGTGGAACATCGTCAGTCAGATATTCTTCTATAACACACAAAAATTATAACGGTAGCATCTTAAAACAATAGCATTACTTTCTTCAGTGTGACAACTAATAAGATTCAATGATTTATGAGCATGAGCTATAAATAAAAAAGACTAGGTCCTGTGCTACCGGCGCAGGCATGTATGTACATAAGCGTCCATGGCAAAGGTTCTTGTGACAATGCCTATTCAAAACAAATAGCTTCAGACATAAAAAACAATTGGTGAGTAATAGTTAAAAACAAATTAATGTGTTAATATCTGTCGACGTACTACGATAAAATTCTGGACAACCATCACCCGCACCACAATATGCAATGAAAACAAAGAAAAACATTCCATGCCTTACATCCATCTCACTCGCACAATTTAGTGATAATTTTCTTTATTAATGCTTACCAAAGACAGCTTCTCGGAGAGCTTCTCCGGATAGCAGCTCGGAGAGCCGCTCAGGACAGCAGCTCGGAGAGCCACTCAGGACAGCAGCTCGGAGAGCTGCACGGCGCAGCAGCTTGGGCCATCGTCAGTCAGATATTCTTCTATAACACACAAAAAGTATCACGGTAGCGTCTTAAAACATTAGCATTACTTTCTTCAGTGTGACAACTAATAAGATTCAATGATTTATGAGCATGAGCTATAAATAATAAGGCTAGCTCCTGTGCCACCGGTGCAGGCATGTATGTACATAAGCGTCCATGGCAAAGGTTCTTATAGCAATGCATATTCAAAACAAATAGCTTCAGACATAAAACACGATAGGTGAGTAAAAGTAAAAACAAATTAATATGTTAATATCTGTCGACGTTCTACGATAAAATTCTGGACTTCCATCACCCGCACCACACTATGCAATGAAAACAAAGAAAACATTCCAAGCCTTACATGCATCTCACTCGCACAGTTTAGTAATATGTTTATTTATAAATGCATACCAAAGACAGCTTCCCGGAGAGCCTCTCCGGATAGCAGCTCGGAGAGCCGCTCAGGAAAGCAGCTCGGAGAGCCACTCAGAACAGCAGCTCGGAGAGCTGCACGGCGCAGCAGCTTGAGCCATCGTCAGTCAGATATTCTTCTATAACACACAAAAAGTATCACGGTAGCGTCTTAAAACATTAGCATTACTTTCTTCAGTGTGACAACTAATAAGATTCAATGATTTATAAGCATGAGCTATAAATAATAAGGCTAGCTCCTGTGCCACCGGTGCAGGCATGTATGTACATAAGCGTCCATGGCAAAAGTTCTTGTAGCAATGCCTATTCAAAACAAATAGCTTCAGACATAAAAAACGATAGGTAAGTAAAAGTAAAAACAAATTAATATGTTAATATCTGTCGACATACTACGATTAAATTCTGGACTTCCATCACCCGCACCACAGTATGCAATGAAAACAAAGAAAAACATTCCATGCCTTACATACATCTCACTCGCACAGTTTAGTGATATTTTTCTTTATTAATGCATACCAAAGACAGTTTCTCGGAGAGCCTCTCCGGATAGCAGCTCGGCGAGCATCTCAGGACAGCAGCTCGATGAGCTACACGGCGCAGCAGCTTGGGCCATCGTCAGTCAGATATTCTTCTATAACAAACATAAAGTATCACGGTAGCGTCGTAAAACATTAGCATTACTTTCTTCAGTGTGACAACTAATAAGATTTAATTATTTATGAGCATGAGCTAATAATAATAAGGCTAGCTCTTGTGCCATCGGTTCAGGCATGTATGTACATAAGCGTTCATGGCAAAGGTTCTTGTAGCAATGCCTATTCAAAACAAATAGCTTCATACAAAAAAAACAATAGGTGAGTAAAAGTAAAAACAAATTAATGTGTTAATATCTGTCAACGTACAACGATAAAATTATGGACTTCCATCACCCGCACCACAATATGCAATGAAAACATTAAAAACATTCCATGCCTTACATACATCTCACACGCACAGTTTAGTGATATTTTTCTTTATAAATGCATACCAAAGACAGCTTCCCGGAGAGCCTCTCCGGATAGCAGCTCTGAGAGCCGCTCAGGACAGCAGCTCGGAGAGCCACTCAGGACAGCAGCTCGGAGAGCTGCACGGTGCAGCAGCTTGGGCCATCGTCAGTCAGATATTCTTCTATAACACACAAAAAGTATCACGGTAGCGTCTTTAAACATTAGCATTTCTTTCTTCAGTGTGAAAACTAATAAGATTCAATGATTTATGAGCAGGAGCTATAAATAAAAAAGACTTGCTCCTGTGCCACCGGCGCAGGCATGTATGTACATAAGCGTCCATTGCAAAGGTTCTTGTAGCAATGCCTATTCAAAACAAATAGCTTTAGACATAAAAACAATAGATGAGTAATAGTTAAAAACAAATGAATGTGTTAATATCTGTCTACGTACTATGATAAAATTCTGGACTTCCATCACCCGAACCACACTATTCAATGAAAACAAAGAAAAACATTCCATGCCTTACATACATCTCACTCGCACAATTTAGTGATAATTTTCTTTATTAATGCTTACCAAAGACAGCTTCTCGGAGAGCTTCTCCGGATAGCAGCTCTGAGAGCCGCTCAGGACAGCAGCTCGGAGAGCCACTCAGGACAGCAGCTCGGAGAGCTGCACGGTGCAGCAGCTTGGGCCATCGTCAGTCAGATATTCTTCTATAACACACAAAAAGTATCACGGTAGCGTCTTAAAACATTAGCATTACTTTAGTGTGACAACTAATAAGATTCAATGATTTATGAGCATAAGCAATAAATAAAAAAGACTAGCTCCTGTGCCACCGGCGCAGGCATGTATGTACATAAGCGTCCATTGCAAAGGTTCTTGTAGCAATGCCTATCCAAAACAAATAGCTAAGAAACAATTAATGAGTTATAGTTAAAAACAAATTAATGTGTTAATATCTGTCTACGTACTACGATAAAATTCTGGACTTCCATCACCCGAACCACACTATTCAATGAAAACAAAGAAAAACATTCCATGCCTTACATACATCTCACTCGCACAATTTAGTGATAATTTTCTTCAGCAGCTCGGAGAGCCACTCAGGACAGCAGCTTGGAGAGCTGCACGGCGCAGCAGCTTGGGCCATCGTCAGTCAGATATTCTTCTTTAACACAAAAAGTATCACGGTAGCGTCTTAAAACATTAGCATTTCTTGCTTCAGTGTGACAATTAATAAGATTTAATGATTTATGAGCATGAGCTATAAATAAAAAAGGCTAGCGCCTGTGCCGGTGGCACAGGCATGTATGTACATAAGCCTCCATGGCAAAGGTTCTTGTGACAATGCCTATTCAAAACAAATAGCTTCAGACATAAAAAACAATTGGTGAGTAATAGTTAAAAACAAATTAATGTGTTAATATCTGTCGACGTACTACGATAAAATTCTGGACTACCATCACCCGAACCACACTATTCAATGAAAACAAAGAAAAACATTCCATGCCTTACATACATCTCACTCGCACAATTTAGTGATAATTTTCTTTATTAATGCTTACCAAAGACAGCTTCTCGGAGAGCCTCTCCAGATAGCAGCTCGGAGAGCCGCTCAGGACAGCAGCTCGGAGAGCCACTCAGGACAGCAGCTCGGAGAGCCACTCAGGACAGCAGCTCTGAGAGCCACTCAGGACAGCAGCTCTGAGAGCCACTCAGGACAGCAGCTCGGAGAGCCACTCAGGACAGCAGCTCGGAGAGCTGCACGGCGCAGCAGCTTGGGCCATCGTCAGTCAGATATTCTTCTAGAACACACAAAAAGTATCACGGTAGCGTCTTAAAACATTAGCATTTCATTCTTCAGTGTGAAAACTAATAAGATTCAATGATTTATGAGCAGGAGCTATAAATAAAAAAGACTTGCTCCTGTGCCACCGGCGCAGGCATGTATGTACATAAGCGTCCATTGCAAAGGTTCTTGTAGCAATGCCTATTTAAAACAAATAGCTAAGAAACAATTAATGAGTTATAGTTAAAAACAAATGAATGTGTTAATATCTGTCGACGTACTACGATAAAATTCTGAACTTCCATCACCCGAACCACACTATTCAATGAAAACAAAGAAAACATTCCATGCCTTACATACATCTCACTCGCACAATTTAGTGATAATTTTCTTTATTAATGCTTACCAAAGACAGCTTCTCGGAGAGCCTCTCCAGATGAGCCGCTCAGGACAGCAGCTCGGAGAGCCACTCAGGACAGCAGCTCGGAGAGCTGCACGGCGCAGCAGCTTGGGCCATCGTCAGTCAGATAATCTTCTATAACACACAAAAAGTATCACGGTAGCGTCTTAAAACATTAGCATTACTTGCTTTAGTGTGACAATTAATAAGATTTAATGATTTATGAGCATGAGCTATAAATAAAAAAGGCTAGTGCCTGTGCCGGTGGCACAGGCATGTATGTACATAAGCGTCCATGGCAAAGGTTCTTGTGACAATGCCTATTCAAAACAAATAGCTTCAGACATAAAAAAACAATTGGTGAGTAATAGTTAAAAACAAATTAATGTGTTAATATCTGTCGACGTACTACGATAAAATTCTAAACTTCCATCACCCGCACCACAATATGCAATGAAAACAAAGAAAAACATTCCATGCCTTACATACATCTCACTCGCACAATTTAGTGATACTTTCTTTATTAATGCTCACCAAAGGCAGCTTCTCGGAGAGCCTCTCCGGATAGCAGCTCGGAGAGCCACTCAGGACAGCAGCTAGGAGAGCTGCACGGCGCAGTAGCTTGGGCCATCGTCAGTCAGATATTCTTCTATAACACACAAAAAGTATCACGGTAGCGTCTTAAAACATTAGCATTACATTCTTCAGTGTGACAACTAATAAGATTCAATGATTTATGAGCATGAGCAATAAATAAAAAAGACTAGCTCCTGTGCTACCGGCGCAGGCATGTATGTACATAAGCGTCCATTGCAAAGAATCTTGTAGCAATGCCTATTCAAAACAAATAGCTAAGAAACTATTGGTGAGTTATAGTTAAAAACAAATTAATGTGTTAATATCTGTCGACGTACTACGATAAAATTCTGGACTTCCATCACCCGCACCACAATATGCAATGAAAACAAAGAAAAACATTCCATGCCTTACATACATCTCACTTGCACAATTTAGTGATACTTTCTTTATTAATGCTCACCAAAGGCAGCTTCTCGGAAAGCCTCTCCGGATAGCAGCTCGGAGAGCCACTCAGGACAGCAGCTCGGAGAGCTGCACGGCGCAGTAGCTTGGGCCATCGTCAGTCAGATATTCTTCTAGAACACACAAAAAGTATCACGGTAGCGTCTTAAAACATTAGCATTTCTTTCTTCAGTGTGAAAACTAATAAGATTCAATGATTTATGAGCAGGAGCTATAAATAAAAAAGACTTGCTCCTGTGCCACCGGCGCAGGCATGTATGTACATAAGCGTCAATTGCAAAGGTTCTTGTAGCAATGCCTATTCAAAACAAATAGCTAAGAAACAATTAATGAGTTATAGTTAAAAACAAATGAATGTGTTAATATCTGTCGACGTACTACGATAAAATTCTGAACTTCCATCACCCGAACCACACTATTCAATGAAAACAAAGAAAAATATTCCATCCCTTACATACATCTCACTCGCACAATTTAGTGATAATTTTCTTTATTAATGCTTACCAAAGACAGCTTCTCGGAGAGCTTCTACGGATAGCAGCTCTGAGAGCCGCTCAGGACAGCAGCTCGGAGAGCCACTCAGGACAGCAGCTCGAAGAGCTGCACGGCGCAGCAGCTTGGGCCATCGTCAGTCAGATATTCTTCTATAACACACAAAAAGTATCACGGTAGCGTCTTAAAACATTAGCATTACTTTCTTCAGTGTGACAACTAATAAGATTCAATGATTTATGAGCATGAGCTGTAAATAATAAGGCTAGCTCCTGTGCCACCGGTGCAGGCATGTATGTACATAAGCGTCCATTGCAAAGGTTCTTGTAGCAATGCCTATTCAAAACAAATAGCTAAGAAACTATTGGTGAGTTGTAGTTAAAAACAAATTAATGTGTTAATATCTGTCGACGTACAACGATAAAATTCTGAACTTCCATCACCCGCACCACAATATGCAATGAAAACAAAGATAAACATTCCATGCCTTACATACATCTCACTCGCACAATTTAGTGATAATTTTCTTTATTAATGCTTACCAAAGACAGCTTCTCGGAGAGCCTCTCCGTATAGCAGCTCGGAGAGCCGCTCAGGACAGCAGCTCGGAGAGCCACTCAGGACAGCAGCTCGGAGAGCTGCACGGCGCAGCAGCTTGGGCCATCGTCAAGTCAGATATTCTTCTATAACACACAAAAAGTATCACGGTAGCGTCTTTAAACATTAGCATTTCTTTCTTCAGTGTGAAAACTAATAAGATTCAATGATTTATGAGCAGGAGCTATAAATAAAAAAGACTTGCTCCTGTGCCACCGACGCAGGCATGTATGTACATAAGCGTCCATTGCAAAGGTTCTTGTAGCAATGCCTATTCAAAACAAATAGCTTTAGACATGAAAAAAAATAGATGAGTTATAGTTAAAAACAAATGAATGTGTTAAAATCTGTCGACGTACTATGATAAAATTCTGGACTTCCATCACCCGAACCACACTATTCAATGAAAACAAAGAAAAACATTCCATGCCTTACATACATCTCACTCGCACAATTTAGTGATAATTTTCTTTATTAATGCTTACCAAAGACAGCTTCTCGGAGAGCTTCTCCGGATAGCAGCTCTAAGAGCCGCTCAGGACAGCAGCTCGGAGAGCCACTCAGGACAGCAGCTCGGAGAGCTGCACGGCGCAGCAGCTTGGGCCATCGTCAGTCAGATATTCTTCTATAACACACAAAAAGTATCACGGTAGCGTCTTAAAACATTAGCATTACTTTCTTCAGTGTGACAACTAATAAGATTCAATGATTTATGAGCATGAGCAATAAATAAAAAAGACTAGCTCCTGTGCAACCGGCGCAGGCATGTATGTACATAAGCGTCCATTGCAAAGGTTCTTGTAGCAATGCCTATTCAAAACAAATAGCTAAGAAACTATTGGTGAGTTATAGTTAAAAACAAATTAATGTGTTAATATCTGTCGACGTACTACGGTTAAATTCTGGACTTCCATCACCCGCACCAGAATATGCAATGTAAACAAAGAAAAACATTCCATGCCTTACATACATCTCACTTGCACAATTTAGTGATAATCTTCCTTATTAATGCTTACCAAAGACAGCTTCTCGAAGAGCCTCACCGGATAGCAGCTCGGAGAGCCGCTCAGGACAGCAGCTCGGAGAGCCATTTAGGACAGCAGCTCGGAGAGCTGCACGGCGCAGCAGCTTGGGCCATCGTCAGTCAGATATTCTTCTATAACACACAAAAAGTATCACGGTAGCGTCTTAAAACATTAGCATTACTTTCTTCAGTGTGACAACTAATAAGATTCAATGATTTATGAGCATG
Organism: Selenia dentaria; assembly: GCA_917880725.1. NCBI lineage: Eukaryota > Metazoa > Arthropoda > Insecta > Lepidoptera > Geometridae > Selenia > Selenia dentaria. The sequence continues at coordinate 15,866,217 of OU862899.1, read as the reverse complement.
AGCTATAAATAAAAAAGACTAGCTCCTGCGCCACCGGCGCAGGCATGTATGTACATAAGCGTCAATGGCAAAGGTTCTTGTAGCAATGCCTATTCAAAACAAATAGCTTCAGACATAAAAAACAATTGGTGAGTAATAGTTAAAAACAAATGAATGTGTTAATATCTGTCGACGTACTACGATAACATTCTGGACTTCCATCACCCGAACCACACTATTCAATGAAAACAAAGAAAAACATTCCATGCCTTACATACATCTCACTCGCACAATTTAGTGATAATTTTCTTTATTAATGCTTACCAAAGACAGCTCCTCGGAGAGCTTCTCCGGATAGCAGTTTGGAGAGCCGCTCAGGACAGCAGCTCGGAGAGCCACTCAGGACAGCAGCTCGGAGAGCTGCACGGCGCAGCAGCTTGGGCCATCGTCAGTCAAATATTCTTTTATAACACACAAAAAGTATCACGGTAGCGTCTTAAAACATTAGCATTTCTTTCTACAGTGTGAAAACTAATAAGATTCAATGATTTATCAAAGTCAAAATCAAAGTCAAAGTATTTTATTTGCATGAATATGGGCCATGAGCTATAAATAAAAAAGACTAGCTCCTGTGCCAACGGCGCAGGCATGTATGTACATAAGCGTCCATTGCAAAGGTTCTTGTAGCAATGCCTATTCAAAACAAATAGCTTTAGACATGAAAAATAATAGATGAGTTATAGTTAAAAACAAATGAATGTGTTAAAATCTGTCGACGTACTATGATAAAATTCTGGACTTCCATCACCCGAACCACACTATTCAATGAAAACAAAGAAAAACATTCCATGCCTTACATACATCTCACTCGCACTATTTAGTGATAATTTTCTTAATTAATGCTTACCAAAGACAGTTTCTCGGAGAGCTTCTCCGGATAGCAGATCGGAGAGCCGCTCAGGACAGCAGCTCTGAGAGCCACTCAGGACAGCAGCTCGGAGAGCTGCACGGCGCAGCAGCTTGGGCCATCGTCAGTCAGATATTCTTCTATTACACACAAAAAGTATCACGGTAGCATCTTAAAACAATAGCATTACTTTCTTCAGTGTGACAACTAATAAGATTCAATGATTTATGAGCATGAGCTATAAATAAAAAAGACTAGCTCCTGTGCTACCGGCGCAGGCATGTATGTACATAAGCGTCCATGGCAAAGGTTCTCGTGACAATGCCTATTCAAAACAAATAGCTTCAGACATAAAAAAACAATTGGTGAGTAATAGTTAAAAACAAATTAATGTGTTAATATCTGTCGACGTACTACGATAAAATTCTGGACAACCATCACCCGCACCACAATATGCAATGAAAACAAAGAAAAACATTCCATGCCTTACATCCATCACACTCGCACAATTTAGTGATAATTTTCTTTATTAATGCTTACTAAAGACAGCTTCTCGGAGAGCTTCTCCGGAAAGCAGCTCGGACAGCCGTTTAGGACAGCAGCTCGGAGAGCCACTCAGGACAGCAGCTCGAAGAGCTGCACGGCGCAGCAGCTTGGGCCATCGTCAGTCAGATATTCTTCTATAACACACAAAAAGTATAACGGTAGCAACTTAAAACAATAGCATTACTTTCTTCAGTGTGACAACTAATAAGATTCAATGATTTATGAGCATGAGCTATAAATAAAAAAGACTAGGTCCTGTGCTACCGGCGCAGGCATGTATGTACATAAGCGTCCATGGCAAAGGTTCTTGTGACAATGCCTATTCAAAACAAATAGCTTCAGACATAAAAAACAATTGGTGAGTAATAGTTAAAAACAAATTAATGTGTTAATATCTGTCGACGTACTACGATAAAATTCTGGACAACCATCACCCGCACCACAATATGCAATGAAAACAAAGAAAAACATTCCATGCCTTACATTCATCTCACTCGCACAATTTAGTGATAATTTTCTTTATTAATGCTTACCAAAGACAGCTTCTCGGAGAGCTTCTCCGGATAGCAGCTCTGAGAGCCGCTCAGGACAGCAGCTCGGAGAGCCACTCAGGACAGCAGCTCGGAGAGCTGCACGGCGCAGCAGCTTAGGCCATCGTCAGTCAGATATTCTTCTATAACACACAAAAAGTATCACGGTAGCGTCTTAAAACATTAGCATTACTTTCTTCAGTGTGACAACTAATAAGATTCAATGATTTATGAGCATGAGCTATAAATAAAAAGACTAGCTCCTGTGCCACCGGCGCAGGCATGTATGTACATAAGCGTCCATGGCAAAGGTTCTTGTGACAATGCCTATTAAAAACAAATAGCTTCAGACAAAAACAATTGGTGAGTAATAGTTAAAAACAAATTAATGTGTTAATATCTGTCGACGTACTACGATAAAATTCTGGACTTCCATCACTCGCACCACAATATGCAATGAAAACAAATAAAAACATTCCATGCCTTACATACATTTCACTCGCACAATTTAGTGATAATTTTCTTTATTAATGCTTACCAAAGACAGCTTCTCGGAGAGCCTCTCCGGATAGCAGCTCGGAGAGCCGCTCAGGACAGCAGCTCTGAGAGCTGCACGGCGCAGCAGCTTGGGCCATCGTCAGTCAGATATTCTTTTATAACACACAAAAAGTATCACGGTAGCGTCTTAAAACATTAGCATTTCTTTCTTCAGTGTGAAAACTAATAAGATTCAATGATTTATGAGCAGGAACTATAAATAAAAAAGACTAGCTCCTGTACCACCGGCGCAGGCATGTATGTACATAAGCGTCCATGGCAAAGGTTCTTGTGACAATGCCTATTAAAAACAAATAGCTTCAGACATAAAAACAATTGGTGAGTAATAGTTAAAAACAAATTAATGTGTTAATATCTGTCGACGTACTACGATAAAATTCTGGACAACCATCACCCGCACCACAATATGCAATGAAAACAAAGAAAAACATTCCATGCCTTACATCCATCTCACTCGCACAATTTAGTGATAATTTTCTTTATTAATGCTTACCAAAGACAGCTTCTCGGAGAGCTTCTCCGGATAGCAGCTCGGAGAGCCGCTCAGGACAGCAGCTCGGAGAGCCACTCAGGACAGCAGCTCGGAGAGCCATTCAGGACAGCAGCTCTGAGAGCTGCACGGCGCAGCAGTGGGCCATCGTCAGTCAGATATTCTTCTATAACACACAAAAAGTATAACGGTAGCATCTTAAAACAATAGCATTACTTTCTTCAGTGTGACAACTAATAAGATTCAATGATTTATGAGCATGAGCTATAAATAAAAAGACTAGCTCCTGTGCCACCGGCGCAGGCATGTATGTACATAAGCGTCCATGGCAAAGGTTCTTGTGACAATGCCTATTAAAAACAAATAGCTTCAGACAAAAACAATTGGTGAGTAATAGTTAAAAACAAATTAATGTGTTAATATCTGTCGACGTACTACGATAAAATTCTGGACTTCCATCACTCGCACCACAATATGCAATGAAAACAAATAAAAACATTCCATGCCTTACATACATTTCACTCGCACAATTTAGTGATAATTTTCTTTATTAATGCTTACCAAAGACAGCTTCTCGGAGAGCTTCTCCGGATAGCAGATCGGAGAGCCGCTCAGGACAGCAGCTCTGAGAGCCACTCAGGACAGCAGCTCGGAGAGCTGCACGGCGCAGCAGCTTGGGCCATCGTCAGTCAGATATTCTTCTATTACACACAAAAAGTATCACGGTAGCATCTTAAAACAATAGCATTACTTTCTTCAGTGTGACAACTAATAAGATTCAATGATTTATGAGCATGAGCTATAAATAAAAAAGACTAGCTCCTGTGCTACCGGCGCAGGCATGTATGTACATAAGCGTCCATGGCAAAGGTTCTCGTGACAATGCCTATTCAAAACAAATAGCTTCAGACATAAAAAAACAATTGGTGAGTAATAGTTAAAAACAAATTAATGTGTTAATATCTGTCGACGTACTACGATAAAATTCTGGACAACCATCACCCGCACCACAATATGCAATGAAAACAAAGAAAAACATTCCATGCCTTACATCCATCACACTCGCACAATTTAGTGATAATTTTCTTTATTAATGCTTACTAAAGACAGCTTCTCGGAGAGCTTCTCCGGAAAGCAGCTCGGACAGCCGTTTAGGACAGCAGCTCGGAGAGCCACTCAGGACAGCAGCTCGAAGAGCTGCACGGCGCAGCAGCTTGGGCCATCGTCAGTCAGATATTCTTCTATAACACACAAAAAGTATAACGGTAGCAACTTAAAACAATAGCATTACTTTCTTCAGTGTGACAACTAATAAGATTCAATGATTTATGAGCATGAGCTATAAATAAAAAAGACTAGCTCCTGTGCTACCGGCGCAGGCATGTATGTACATAAGCGTCCATGGCAAAGGTTCTTGTGACAATTCCTATTCAAAACAAATAGCTTCAGACATAAAAAACAATTGGTGAGTAATAGTTAAAAACAAATTAATGTGTTAATATCTGTCGACGTACTACGATAAAATTCTGGACAACCATCACCCGCACCACAATATGCAATGAAAACAAAGAAAAACATTCCATGCCTTACATCCATCTCACTCGCACAATTTAGTGATAATTTTCTTTATTAATGCTTACCAAAGACAGCTTCTCGGAGAGCTTCTCCGGATAGCAGCTCGGAGAGCCGCTCAGGACAGCAGCTCGGAGAGCCACTCAGGACAGCAGCTCGGAGAGCTGCACGGCGCAGCAGTGGAACATTGTCAGTCAGATATTCTTCTATAACACACAAAAATTATAACGGTAGCATCTTAAAACAATAGCATTACTTTCTTCAGTGTGACAACTAATAAGATTCAATGATTTATGAGCATGAGCTATAAATAAAAAAGACTAGGTCCTGTGCTACCGGCGCAGGCATGTATGTACATAAGCGTCCATGGCAAAGGTTCTTGTGACAATGCCTATTCAAAACAAATAGCTTCAGACATAAAAAACAATTGGTGAGTAATAGTTAAAAACAAATTAATGTGTTAATATCTGTCGACGTACTACGATAAAATTCTGGACAACCATCACCCGCACCACAATATGCAATGAAAACAAAGAAAAACATTCCATGCCTTACATCCATCTCACTCGCACAATTTAGTGATAATTTTCTTTATTAATGCTTACCAAAGACAGCTTCTCGGAGAGCTTCTCCGGATAGCAGCTCGGAGAGCCGCTCAGGACAGCAGCTCGGAGAGCCACTCAGGACAGCAGCTCGGAGAGCTGCACGGCGCAGCAGCTTGGGCCATCGTCAGTCAGATATTCTTCTATAACACACAAAAAGTATAACGGTAGCATCTTAAAACAAAAGCATTACTTTCTTCAGTGTGACAACTAATAAGATTCAATGATTTATGAGCATGAGCTATAAATAAAAAAGACTAGGTCCTGTGCTACCGGCGCAGGCATGTATGTACATAAGCGTCCATGGCAAAGGTTCTTGTGACAATGCCTATTCAAAACAAATAGCTTTAGACATAAAAAACAATTGGTGAGTAATAGTTAAAAACAAATTAATGTGTTAATATCTGTCGACGTACTACGATAAAATTCTGGACAACCATCATCCGCACCACAATATGCAATGAAAACAAAGAAAAAACATTCCATGCCTTACATTCATCTCACTCGCACAATTTAGTGATAATTTTCTTTATTAATGCTTACCAAAGACAGCTTCTCGGAGAGCTTCTCCGGATAGCAGCTCTGAGAGCCGCTCAGGACAGCAGCTCGGAGAGCCACTCAGGACAGCAGCTCGGAGAGCTGCACGGCGCAGCAGCTTAGGCCATCGTCAGTCAGATATTCTTCTATAACACACAAAAAGTATCACGGTAGCGTCTTAAAACATTAGCATTACTTTCTTCAGTGTGACAACTAATAAGATTCAATGATTTATGAGCATGAGCTATAAATAAAAAGACTAGCTCCTGTGCCACCGGCGCAGGCATGTATGTACATAAGCGTCCATGGCAAAGGTTCTTGTGACAATGCCTATTAAAAACAAATAGCTTCAGACAAAAACAATTGGTGAGTAATAGTTAAAAACAAATTAATGTGTTAATATCTGTCGACGTACTACGATAAAATTCTGGACTTCCATCACTCGCACCACAATATGCAATGAAAACAAATAAAAACATTCCATGCCTTACATACATTTCACTCGCACAATTTAGTGATAATTTTCTTTATTAATGCTTACCAAAGACAGCTTCTCGGAGAGCCTCTCCGGATAGCAGCTCGGAGAGCCGCTCAGGACAGCAGCTCTGAGAGCTGCACGGCGCAGCAGCTTGGGCCATCGTCAGTCAGATATTCTTTTATAACACACAAAAAGTATCACGGTAGCGTCTTAAAACATTAGCATTTCTTTCTTCAGTGTGAAAACTAATAAGATTCAATGATTTATGAGCAGGAACTATAAATAAAAAAGACTAGCTCCTGTACCACCGGCGCAGGCATGTATGTACATAAGCGTCCATGGCAAAGGTTCTTGTGACAATGCCTATTAAAAACAAATAGCTTCAGACATAAAAACAATTGGTGAGTAATAGTTAAAAACAAATTAATGTGTTAATATCTGTCGACGTACTACGATAAAATTCTGGACAACCATCACCCGCACCACAATATGCAATGAAAACAAAGAAAAACATTCCATGCCTTACATCCATCTCACTCGCACAATTTAGTGATAATTTTCTTTATTAATGCTTACCAAAGACAGCTTCTCGGAGAGCTTCTCCGGATAGCAGCTCGGAGAGCCGCTCAGGACAGCAGCTCGGAGAGCCACTCAGGACAGCAGCTCGGAGAGCCATTCAGGACAGCAGCTCTGAGAGCTGCACGGCGCAGCAGTGGGCCATCGTCAGTCAGATATTCTTCTATAACACACAAAAAGTATAACGGTAGCATCTTAAAACAATAGCATTACTTTCTTCAGTGTGACAACTAATAAGATTCAATGATTTATGAGCATGAGCTATAAATAAAAAAGACTAGGTCCTGTGCTACCGGCGCAGGCATGTATGTACATAAGCGTCCATGGCAAAGGTTCTTGTGACAATGCCTATTCAAAACAAATAGCTTCAGACATAAAAAACAATTGGTGAGTAATAGTTAAAAACAAATTAATGTGTTAATATCTGTCGACGTACTACGATAAAATTCTGGACAACCATCACCCGCACCACAATATGCAATGAAAACAAAGAAAAACATTCCATGCCTTACATCCATCTCACTCGCACAATTTAGTGATAATTTTCTTTATTAATGCTTACCAAAGACAGCTTCTCGGAGAGCTTCTCCGGATAGCAGCTCGGAGAGCCGCTCAGGACAGCAGCTCGGAGAGCCACTCAGGACAGCAGCTCGGAGAGCTGCACGGCGCAGCAGCTTGGGCCATCGTCAGTCAGATATTCTTCTATAACACACAAAAAGTATAACGGTAGCATCTTAAAACAAAAGCATTACTTTCTTCAGTGTGACAACTAATAAGATTCAATGATTTATGAGCATGAGCTATAAATAAAAAAGACTAGGTCCTGTGCTACCGGCGCAGGCATGTATGTACATAAGCGTCCATGGCAAAGGTTCTTGTGACAATGCCTATTCAAAACAAATAGCTTCAGACATAAAAAACAATTGGTGAGTAATAGTTAAAAACAAATTAATGTGTTAATATCTGTCGACGTACTACGATAAAATTCTGGACAACCATCATCCGCACCACAATATGCAATGAAAACAAAGAAAAAACATTCCATGCCTTACATTCATCTTACTCGCACAATTTAGTGATAATTTTCTTTATTAATGCTTACCAAAGACAGCTTCTCGGAGAGCCTCTCCGGATAGCAGCTCGGAGAGCCGCTCAGGACAGCAGCTCGGAGAGCCACTCAAGACAGCAGCTCGGAGAGCTGCACGGCGCAGCAGCTTGGGCCATCGTCAGTCAGATATTCTTCTATAACACACAAAAAGTATCACGGTAGCGTCTTAAAACATTAGCATTACTTTCTTCAGTGTGACAACTAATAAGATTCAATGATTTATGAGCATGAGCTATAAATAAAAAAGACTAGCTCCTGTGCCACCGGCGAAGGCATGTATGTACATAAGCGTCCATTGCAAAGGTTTTTGTAGCAATGCCTATTCAAAACAAATAGCTTCAGACATAAAAACTTATAGGTGAGTAATAGTTAAAAACAAATGAATGTGTTAATATCTGTCGACTTACTACGATAAAATTCTGGACTTCCATCACCCGAACCACATTGTTCAATGAAAACAAAGAAAAACATTCCATGCCTTACATACATCTCACTTGCACAATTTAGTGATAATTTTCTTTATTAATGCTTACCATAGACAGCTTCTCGGAGAGCCTCTCCGGATAGCAGCTCGGAGAGCCGCTCAGGACAGCAGCTCGGAGAGCCACTCAAGACAGCAGCTCGGAGAGCTGCACGGCGCAGCAGCTTGGGCCATCGTCAGTCAGATATTCTTCTATAACACACAAAAAGTATCACGGTAGCGTCTTAAAACATTAGCATTACTTTCTTCAGTGTGACAACTCATAAGATTCAATGATTTATGAGCATGAGCTATAAATAAAAAAGACTAGGTCCTGTGCCACCGGCGCAGGCATGTATGTACATAAGCGTCCATGGCAAAGGTTCTTGTAGCAATGCCTATTCAAAACAAAAAGCTTCAGACATAAAAAACAATTGGTGAGTAACAGCTAAAAACAAATTAATGTGTTAATATCTGTCGACGTACTACGGTTAAATTCTGGACTTCCATCACCCGCACCAGAATATGCAATGAAAACAAAGAAAAACATTCCATGCCTTACATACATTTCACTTGCACAATTTAGTGATAATCTTCCTTATTAATGCTTACCAAAGACAGCTTCTCGAAGAGCCTCACCGGATAGCAGCTCGGAGAGCCGCTCAGGACAGCAGTTTGGAGAGCCACTCAGAACAGCAGCTCGGATAGCTGCACGGCGCAGCAGCTTGGGCCATCGTCAGTCAGATATTCTTCTATAATACACAAAAAGTATCACGGTAGCGTCTTAAAACATTAGCATTACTTTCTTCAGTGTGACAACTAATAAGATTCAATGATTTATGAGCATGAGCTATAAATTAAAAAGGCTAGCTCCTGTGCCACCGGCGCAGGCATGTATGCACATAAGCGTCCATGGCAAAGGTTCTTGTAGCAATGCCTATTCAAAACAAAAAGCCTTAGACATAAAAAAACAATAGATGAGTAATAGTTAAAAACAAATGAATGTGTTAATATCTGTCGACGTACTACGATAAAATTCTAGACTTCCATCACCCGCACCACAATATGCAAAGAAAACAAAAAAAAACATTCCATGCCTTACATACATCTCACTCGCACAATTTAGTGATAATTTTCTTTATTAATGCTTACCAAAGACAGCTTCTCGGAGAGCCTCTCCGGATAGCAGCTGGGACAGCCGCTCAGGACAGCAGCTCGGAGAGCTGCACGGCGCAGCAGCTTGGGCCATCGTCAGTCAGATATTCTTCTATAACACACAAAAAGTATCACGGTAGCGTCTTAAAACATTAGCATTTCTTTCTTCAGTGTGAAAACTAATAAGATTCAATGATTTATGAGCAGGAACTATAAATAAAAAAGACTAGCTCCTGTGCCACCGGCGCAGGCATGTATGTACATAAGCGTCCATGGCAAAGGTTCTTGTGACAATGCCTATTAAAAACAAATAGCTTCAGACATAAAAACAATTGGTGAGTAATAGTTAAAAACAAATAAATGTGTTAATATCTGTCGACGTAATACGGTAAAATTCTGGACAACCATCACCCGCACCACAATATGAAATGAAAACAAAGAAAAACATTCCATGCCTTACATCCATCTCACTCGCACAATTTAGTGATAATTTTCTTTATTAATGCTTACCAAAGACAGCTTCTCGGAGAGCTTCTCCGGATAGCAGCTCGGAGAGCCGCTCAGGACAGCAGCTCGGAGAGCCACTCAGGACAGCAGCTCGGAGAGCTGCACGGCGCAGCAGCTTGGGCCATCGTCAGTCAGATATTCTTCTATAACACACAAAAAGTATAACGGTAGCATCTTAAAACAATAGCATTACTTTCTTCAGTGAGAAAACTAATAAGATTCAATGATTTATGAGCATGAGCTATAAATAAAAAAGACTAGCTCCTGTGCCACCGGCGCAGGCATGTATGTACATAAGCGTCCATTGCAAAGGTTCTTGTAGCAATGCCTATTCAAAACAAATAGCTTTAGACATAAAAAACAATAGATGAGTAATAGTTAAAAACAAATGAATGTGTTAATATCTGTCGATGTACAAAGATAAAATTCTGGACTTCCATCACCCGAACCACATTATTCAATAAAAACAAAGAAAAACATTCCATGCCTTACATTCATCTTACTCGCACAATTTAGTGATAATTTTCTTTATTAATGCTTACCAAAGACAGCTTCTCGGAGAGCCTCTCCGGATAGCAGCTCGGAGAGCCGCTCAGGACAGCAGCTCGGAGAGCCACTCAAGACAGCAGCTCGGAGAGCTGCACGGCGCAGCAGCTTGGGCCATCGTCAGTCAGATATTCTTCTATAACACACAAAAAGTATCACGGTAGCGTCTTAAAACATTAGCATTACTTTCTTCAGTGTGACAACTAATAAGATTCAATGATTTATGAGCATGAGCTATAAATAAAAAAGACTAGCTCCTGTGCCACCGGCGAAGGCATGTATGTACATAAGCGTCCATTGCAAAGGTTTTTGTAGCAATGCCTATTCAAAACAAATAGCTTCAGACATAAAAACTTATAGGTGAGTAATAGTTAAAAACAAATGAATGTGTTAATATCTGTCGACTTACTACGATAAAATTCTGGACTTCCATCACCCGAACCACATTGTTCAATGAAAACAAAGAAAAACATTCCATGCCTTACATACATCTCACTTGCACAATTTAGTTATAATTTTCTTTATTAATGCTTACCATAGACAGCTTCTCGGAGAGCCTCTCCGGATAGCAGCTCGGAGAGCCGCTCAGGACAGCAGCTCGGAGAGCCACTCAAGACAGCAGCTCGGAGAGCTGCACGGCGCAGCAGCTTGGGCCATCGTCAGTCAGATATTCTTCTATAACACACAAAAAGTATCACGGTAGCGTCTTAAAACATTAGCATTACTTTCTTCAGTGTGACAACTCATAAGATTCAATGATTTATGAGCATGAGCTATAAATAAAAAAGACTAGGTCCTGTGCCACCGGCGCAGGCATGTATGTACATAAGCGTCCATGGCAAAGGTTCTTGTAGCAATGCCTATTCAAAACAAAAAGCTTCAGACATAAAAAACAATTGGTGAGTAATAGCTAAAAACAAATTAATGTGTTAATATCTGTCGACGTACTACGGTTAAATTCTGGACTTCCATCACCCGCACCAGAATATGCAATGTAAACAAAGAAAAACATTCCATGCCTTACATACATCTCACTTGCACAATTTAGTGATAATCTTCCTTATTAATGCTTACCAAAGACAGCTTCTCGAAGAGCCTCACCGGATAGCAGCTCGGAGAGCCGCTCAGGACAGCAGTTTGGAGAGCCACTCAGAACAGCAGCTCGGAGAGCTGCACGGCGCAGCAGCTTGGGCCATCGTCAGTCAGATATTCTTCTATAATACACAAAAAGTATCACGGTAGCGTCTTAAAACATTAGCATTACTTTCTTCAGTGTGACAACTAATAAGATTCAATGATTTATGAGCATGAGCTATAAATTAAAAAGGCTAGCTCCTGTGCCACCGGCGCAGGCATGTATGCACATAAGCGTCCATGGCAAAGGTTCTTGTAGCAATGCCTATTCAAAACAAAAAGCCTTAGACATAAAAAAACAATAGATGAGTAATAGTTAAAAACAAATGAATGTGTTAATATCTGTCGACGTACTACGATAAAATTCTAGACTTCCATCACCCGCACCACAATATGCAAAGAAAACAAAAAAAAACATTCCATGCCTTACATACATCTCACTCGCACAATTTAGTGATAATTTTCTTTATTAATGCTTACCAAAGACAGCTTCTCGGAGAGCCTCTCCGGATAGCAGCTGGGACAGCCGCTCAGGACAGCAGCTCGGAGAGCTGCACGGCGCAGCAGCTTGGGCCATCGTCAGTCAGATATTCTTCTATAACACACAAAAAGTATCACGGTAGCGTCTTAAAACATTAGCATTTCTTTCTTCAGTGTGAAAACTAATAAGATTCAATGATTTATGAGTAGGAACTATAAATAAAAAAGACTAGCTCCTGTGCCACCGGCGCAGGCATGTATGTACATAAGCGTCCATGGCAAAGGTTCTTGTGACAATGCCTATTAAAAACAAATAGCTTCAGACATAAAAAAAATTGGTGAGTAATAGTTAAAAACAAATAAATGTGTTAATATCTGTCGACGTAATACGGTAAAATTCTGGACAACCATCACCCGCACCACAATATGAAATGAAAACAAAGAAAAACATTCCATGCCTTACATCCATCTCACTCGCACAATTTAGTGATAATTTTCTTTATTAATGCTTACCAAAGACAGCTTCTCGGAGAGCTTCTCCGGATAGCAGCTCGGAGAGCCGCTCAGGACAGCAGCTCGGAGAGCCACTCAGGACAGCAGCTCGGAGAGCTGCACGGCGCAGCAGCTTGGGCCATCGTCAGTCAGATATTCTTCTATAACACACAAAAAGTATAACGGTAGCATCTTAAAACAATAGCATTACTTTCTTCAGTGAGAAAACTAATAAGATTCAATGATTTATGAGCATGAGCTATAAATAAAAAAGACTAGCTCCTGTGCCACCGGCGCAGGCATGTATGTACATAAGCGTCCATTGCAAAGGTTCTTGTAGCAATGCCTATTCAAAACAAATAGCTTTAGACATAAAAAACAATAGATGAGTAATAGTTAAAAACAAATGAATGTGTTAATATCTGTCGACGTACAAAGATAAAATTCTGGACTTCCATCACCCGAACCACATTATTCAATGAAAACAAAGAAAAACATTCCATGCCTTACATACATCTCACTCGCACAATTTAGTGATAAATTTCTTTATTAATGCTTACCAAAGACAGCTTCTTGGAGAGCCTCTCCGGGCAGCAGCTCGGAGAGCCGCTCAGGACAGAAGCTCGGAGAGCCACTCAGGACAGCAGCTCGGAGAGCTGCACGGCGCAGCAGCTTGGGCCATCGTCAGTCAGATATTCTTCTATAACACACAAAAAGTATCACGGTAGCGTCTTAAAACATTAGCATTACTTTCTTCAGTGTGACAACTAATATGATTCAATGATTTATGAGCATGAGCTATAAATAAAAAAGACTAGCTCCTGTGCCACCGGCGCAGGCATGTATGTACATAAGCGTCCATTGCAAAGGTTTTTGTAGCAATGCCTATTCAAAACAAATAGCTCTAGACATAAAAAACATTAGATGAGTAATAGTTAAAAACAAATGAATGTGTTAATATCTGTCGACGAACTACGATAAAATTCTAGACTTCCATCACCCGCACCACAATATGCAAAGAAAACAAAAAAAACATTCCATGCCTTACATACATCTCACTCGCACAATTTAGTGATAATTTTCTTTATTAATGCTTACCAAAGACAGCTTCTCGGAGAGCCTCTCCGGATAGCAGCTGGGACAGCCGCTCAGGACAGCAGCTCGGAGAGCTGCACGGCGCAGCAGCTTGGGCCATCGTCAGTCAGATATTCTTCTATAACACACAAAAAGTATAACGGTAGCATCTTAAAACAATAGCATTACTTTCTTCAGTGAGAAAACTAATAAGATTCAATGATTTATGAGCATGAGCTATAAATAAAAAAGACTAGCTCCTGTGCCACCGGCGAAGGCATGTATGTACATAAGCGTCCATTGCAAAGGTTTTTGTAGCAATGCCTATTCAAAACAAATAGCTTCAGACATAAAAACTTATAGGTGAGTAATAGTTAAAAACAAATGAATGTGTTAATATCTGTCGACTTACTACGATAAAATTCTGGACTTCCATCACCCGAACCACATTGTTCAATGAAAACAAAGAAAAACATTCCATGCCTTACATACATCTCACTTGCACAATTTAGTGATAATTTTCTTTATTAATGCTTACCATAGACAGCTTCTCGGAGAGCCTCTCCGGATAGCAGCTCGGAGAGCCGCTCAGGACAGCAGCTCGGAGAGCCACTCAAGACAGCAGCTCGGAGAGCTGCACGGCGCAGCAGCTTGGGCCATCGTCAGTCAGATATTCTTCTATAACACACAAAAAGTATCACGGTAGCGTCTTAAAACATTAGCATTACTTTCTTCAGTGTGACAACTCATAAGATTCAATGATTTATGAGCATGAGCTATAAATAAAAAAGACTAGGTCCTGTGCCACCGGCGCAGGCATGTATGTACATAAGCGTCCATGGCAAAGGTTCTTGTAGCAATGCCTATTCAAAACAAAAAGCTTCAGACATAAAAAACAATTGGTGAGTAATAGCTAAAAACAAATTAATGTGTTAATATCTGTCGACGTACTACGGTTAAATTCTGGACTTCCATCACCCGCACCAGAATATGCAATGAAAACAAAGAAAAACATTCCATGCCTTACATACATCTCACTTGCACAATTTAGTGATAATCTTCCTTATTAATGCTTACCAAAGACAGCTTCTCGAAGAGCCTCACCGGATAGCAGCTCGGAGAGCCGCTCAGGACAGCAGTTTGGAGAGCCACTCAGAACAGCAGCTCGGAGAGCTGCACGGCGCAGCAGCTTGGGCCATCGTCAGTCAGATATTCTTCTATAATACACAAAAAGTATCACGGTAGCGTCTTAAAACATTAGCATTACTTTCTTCAGTGTGACAACTAATAAGATTCAATGATTTATGAGCATGAGCTATAAATTAAAAAGGCTAGCTCCTGTGCCACCGGCGCAGGCATGTATGCACATAAGCGTCCATGGCAAAGGTTCTTGTAGCAATGCCTATTCAAAACAAAAAGCCTTAGACATAAAAAAACAATAGATGAGTAATAGTTAAAAACAAATGAATGTGTTAATATCTGTCGACGTACTACGATAAAATTCTAGACTTCCATCACCCGCACCACAATATGCAAAGAAAACAAAAAAAAACATTCCATGCCTTACATACATCTCACTCGCACAATTTAGTGATAATTTTCTTTATTAATGCTTACCAAAGACAGCTTCTCGGAGAGCCTCTCCGGATAGCAGCTGGGACAGCCGCTCAGGACAGCAGCTCGGAGAGCTGCACGGCGCAGCAGCTTGGGCCATCGTCAGTCAGATATTCTTCTATAACACACAAAAAGTATCACGGTAGCGTCTTAAAACATTAGCATTTCTTTCTTCAGTGTGAAAACTAATAAGATTCAATGATTTATGAGCAGGAACTATAAATAAAAAAGACTAGCTCCTGTGCCACCGGCGCAGGCATGTATGTACATAAGCGTCCATGGCAAAGGTTCTTGTGACAATGCCTATTAAAAACAAATAGCTTCAGACATAAAAAAAATTGGTGAGTAATAGTTAAAAACAAATAAATGTGTTAATATCTGTCGACGTAATACGGTAAAATTCTGGACAACCATCACCCGCACCACAATATGAAATGAAAACAAAGAAAAACATTCCATGCCTTACATCCATCTCACTCGCACAATTTAGTGATAATTTTCTTTATTAATGCTTACCAAAGACAGCTTCTCGGAGAGCTTCTCCGGATAGCAGCTCGGAGAGCCGCTCAGGACAGCAGCTCGGAGAGCCACTCAGGACAGCAGCTCGGAGAGCTGCACGGCGCAGCAGCTTGGGCCATCGTCAGTCAGATATTCTTCTATAACACACAAAAAGTATAACGGTAGCATCTTAAAACAATAGCATTACTTTCTTCAGTGAGAAAACTAATAAGATTCAATGATTTATGAGCATGAGCTATAAATAAAAAAGACTAGCTCCTGTGCCACCGGCGCAGGCATGTATGTACATAAGCGTCCATTGCAAAGGTTCTTGTAGCAATGCCTATTCAAAACAAATAGCTTTAGACATAAAAAACAATAGATGAGTAATAGTTAAAAACAAATGAATGTGTTAATATCTGTCGACGTACAAAGATAAAATTCTGGACTTCCATCACCCGAACCACATTATTCAATGAAAACAAAGAAAAACATTCCATGCCTTACATACATCTCACTCGCACAATTTAGTGATAAATTTCTTTATTAATGCTTACCAAAGACAGCTTCTTGGAGAGCCTCTCCGGGCAGCAGCTCGGAGAGCCGCTCAGGACAGAAGCTCGGAGAGCCACTCAGGACAGCAGCTCGGAGAGCTGCACGGCGCAGCAGCTTGGGCCATCGTCAGTCAGATATTCTTCTATAACACACAAAAAGTATCACGGTAGCGTCTTAAAACATTAACATTACTTTCTTCAGTGTGACAACTAATATGATTCAATGATTTATGAGCATGAGCTATAAATAAAAAAGACTAGCTCCTGTGCCACCGGCGCAGGCATGTATGTACATAAGCGTCCATTGCAAAGGTTTTTGTAGCAATGCCTATTCAAAACAAATAGCTCTAGACATAAAAAACATTAGATGAGTAATAGTTAAAAACAAATGAATGTGTTAATATCTGTCGACGTACTACGATAAAATTCTAGACTTCCATCACCCGCACCACAATATGCAAAGAAAACAAAAAAAAACATTCCATGCCTTACATACATCTCACTCGCACAATTTAGTGATAATTTTCTTTATTAATGCTTACCAAAGACAGCTTCTCGGAGAGCCTCTCCGGATAGCAGCTGGGACAGCCGCTCAGGACAGCAGCTCGGAGAGCTGCACGGCGCAGCAGCTTGGGCCATCGTCAGTCAGATATTCTTCTATAACACACAAAAAGTATCACGGTAGCGTCTTAAAACATTAGCATTTCTTTCTTCAGTGTGAAAACTAATAAGATTCAATGATTTATGAGCAGGAACTATAAATAAAAAAGACTAGCTCCTGTGCCACCGGCGCAGGCATGTATGTACATAAGCGTCCATGGCAAAGGTTCTTGTGACAATGCCTATTAAAAACAAATAGCTTCAGACATAAAAACAATTGGTGAGTAATAGTTAAAAACAAATAAATGTGTTAATATCTGTCGACGTAATACGGTAAAATTCTGGACAACCATCACCCGCACCACAATATGAAATGAAAACAAAGAAAAACATTCCATGCCTTACATCCATCTCACTCGCACAATTTAGTGATAATTTTCTTTATTAATGCTTACCAAAGACAGCTTCTCGGAGAGCTTCTCCGGATAGCAGCTCGGAGAGCCGCTCAGGACAGCAGCTCGGAGAGCCACTCAGGACAGCAGCTCGGAGAGCTGCACGGCGCAGCAGCTTGGGCCATCGTCAGTCAGATATTCTTCTATAACACACAAAAAGTATAACGGTAGCATCTTAAAACAATAGCATTACTTTCTTCAGTGAGAAAACTAATAAGATTCAATGATTTATGAGCATGAGCTATAAATAAAAAAGACTAGCTCCTGTGCCACCGGCGCAGGCATGTATGTACATAAGCGTCCATTGCAAAGGTTCTTGTAGCAATGCCTATTCAAAACAAATAGCTTTAGACATAAAAAACAATAGATGAGTAATAGTTAAAAACAAATGAATGTGTTAATATCTGTCGACGTACAAAGATAAAATTCTGGACTTCCATCACCCGAACCACATTATTCAATAAAAACAAAGAAAAACATTCCATGCCTTACATACATCTCACTCGCACAATTTAGTGATAAATTTCTTTATTAATGCTTACCAAAGACAGCTTCTCGGAGAGCCTCTCCGGGCAGCAGCTCGGAGAGCCGCTCAGGACAGCAGCTCGGAGAGCTGCACGGCGCAGCAGCTTGGGCCATCGTCAGTCAGATATTCTTCTATAACACACAAAAAGTATCACGGTAGCGTCTTAAAACATTAGCATTACTTTCTTCAGTGTGACAACTAATATGATTCAATGATTTATGAGCATGAGCTATAAATAAAAAAGACTAGCTCCTGTGCCACCGGCGCAGGCATGTATGTACATAAGCGTCCATTGCAAAGGTTTTTGTAGCAATGCCTATTCAAAACAAATAGCTCTAGACATAAAAAACATTAGATGAGTAATAGTTAAAAACAAATGAATGTGTTAATATCTGTCGACGTACTACGATAAAATTCTGGACTTCCATCACCCGCACCAGACTATGCAATAAAAACAAAGAAAAACATTCCATGCCTTATAATATATATATATATATAAGTTATATATTTATAGTTTTATATATACATATATATAATTATATATTATATATATATATATATATATATAGTCTCCAACAATATATATATATATATATATTGTTGGAGACTAACATAGCCTACTACACTATACAAAATTACGACAAGGATTGACTCACCGCAATAACGAACTCGGAGATGTTGACTCGACGACGGTTGAAGGCAGAGTGAGCTACGAGCGCTCTGCGCGCCGCCTTTTATACTTTTACGTCCTTCCCATCCTATCCTTTTATACTTACGGTCTACTAGGCTATTTTCGTCTCCAACAAAATATATATATATATATATATATATCGGTGCGGATACAATAATTTGCCAATAATAATTTGACTATAACCATTAGATTTGTTAAATTGATTTATTTGAATTGATTTATAAAACATAGATACATACTTTTGAATTTGTTTACAGTAAATTATTCCAATTAACTTAATAATATAATTATTCTCAAAATGATTTAAGTTTATTACGATGTACAATTAATTATAAAACATGCCATCACTTTGTATTGCAATCTTAATGTTTAAAACGACCACGTGCAAGTACGCCGTAACCTATAAAAGCGGTCGCACTGGCGACGGGATGGCCAAAGGGCATATAATACTAGTTAGAGTCCGAACTTCCATAGATTAATTTTTACAGATATTGTATACAATGTTTAGACAACTGTAGCAAACTTTCGTTTTCTTTAGGGTTGACAGTCAATAGTACCAACATAGAAGAAAAACCTTCTAAATATTTACATTAGTGATGTGCATGCTGTATGGGGCATAATATCGATGCTAGTGGTGTGCCTACGATACTATTTATCGATATTGACCCATACCACTATAAATAATGGAATTATTAAATTTAGAATTTTATTATATTTTTATTAATAAAAATGCATCTTCATGTACTCATATTATGATTTATTTAGTTTATTAGTACTATACTTCTATTGGAGTTTAAAATACAGTAACAGTAAGGTAAATGCTCTTTACATCATTTCAGCAGTGCAAGCACGGTACTTTGTCGCTCGTTAAATTCGACACGACATCGACAGAATCGATTTTAATAATTATAAACATCATCATTGATATGTAGATCGATAAATTCGACACTTCGACGTAGACAGAATCGGTTTTATTAATTACTAGCAACTGCCCGCAACATCGTTCGCGTATTTACGTGGCCTTCGGCCTCGCCATGACCATGACCCATCTTATCTTGATTATTCTTTCATAAGAACCTTCTCCTGACAATTAAATAACTTAAATAATTAAATAAATTGTTCCATTCGTTCAAGCATAATGCGATGACCAAGGAAAATATAAATTAATTTATATATAAACTAGCGACTGCTCGCAACATCGTTCGCGTAGTAGCGCGGCCTTCGGCGTCACCATAACCTCAATTTTTTCTTGATTTGTCTTTCACAGGAACCTTCTCCTGACAATAATTAACACAACAAAAACAGAATTAGCGAAATCTTTCTATCCATTCACGCGTTATGTATATAGATAAATGTAACATTTTACAATATTTAAAAGTTAAAAGTTCTTTTATCGATCTTATATATATACATATATCGAATTTATCAATCGACAAAATACCGTACTCTCACTGCAGTACCGATATTACCGGTTTAACAAACTATTACCAATTATATTACATTTCAAACCTGAAATATTACATAATTGTAATTTTAAACGTTTAGTTAAATACAACAAAATTAGTGGTACCAGACCACTGTTTCTGTTGTGTTGTATTTGACTTGACGTTTAAAATTACAGTGCTAATAGACCATTAATTATGTTGTCTACATCGAACAAAATCAATAACACTTAAATTTAACATTAAAGAAACTCTAACTAGCTTCACTCCAGCCATTTATGGTTAGTTAACAAACTAATTAAACTTAGGAATGATAAAAAATGCCAATAATTCTAATCTGATGGCTAATTTTCAAAATTTTCCACCTCGACATCAAGTTAACATTTATAATTACAATTGTGTAATACTTCGTTTTTTTACGGTACGTATTGGCGTAATTTGAATATAATATTCGCTTTTACAGTATATATTTCACTATCTAAATTTCATGCACAGTGTGCCACAAACATATGTTTGACAAAGACAATAATAACCTGATCAGATCTTACAATCTGGACATATGACTAAATAGGCATACATAGTGTAACAAAATTATGGAATGATATTATTGAATTACGGTGGCTTAATGCTAAAGTAATTTAATTGTTTATATATGCAGAGAAATCAATTGGACTCTAATAATGCAGCTAAAATCGCCAGGACTTAAGCAAAATGTAATCGCGGCATTAAAAAATCAGAATAGAAAGCCCAGAGGAAGACGGTGGACAACAAAGAACAAAATTTCGGCGCTCGCAATTTATAAGAGGTCGCCAAAAACCTATCGTTGTCTTCAACAGCTAATGACTTTACCAAATGAAAGGACTCTGCAGGTATTTTTAAACAAAATTCCCATAAATACAGGGATTAACAAAGCTGTTCTTGAGCATTTAAGAAAACTTTCGGATACAGAAGAACCTAACAACAAAATATGTGTGCTTGCCTTCGACGAGATCGCATTAAAACCGCGATTAATATATAACCAAGCTACAGACTAATTAGAAGGTTACACAGACTATGGCATTTCAGAAGAGCGAGGTCCTGAATTGGCTGATCATGCCCTTGTATTTTTGCTACAAGGACTACGAAAGAAATTTAAACAGCCCTTAACATTTTATTTTGTAAAAGGGACAGTCAGCTCTCAAAAACTTGCCTTAATCATAAAAGAGATAGTAAAATGTGTTGAAGAAGTGGGGCATCGAGTTCTCGCCACAGTTTGTGATCAAGGTCCAACAAACATGGGAGCACTGAAGATTTTAAAATCCGACCCTAAAAAGGCAGAAAACGCCATGAATACTTTTTGGGTAGGCAAACAGAAAGTGTACACCCTGTGTATGACGTGCCACACCTCTTTAAATCAATAAGAAACCACTTTCTTAATAATGGGACGATGGTGATATACGGGAAAAAGGCAAAATGGGAACACCTTCAACAAGTAGAAGCAAAAAACAACTCGCTGTTAGTAAGTAAAATATCCGCTATACACATACAACCCAAATTTAAATAAAAAATGCGAGTTAAGTATGCGGCGCAAATGTTGAGCCGTACTGTTTCTGCTGTTTTAAAACTGATGGCTGAGGCGGAAAAAAATGAGGAAAAATCTAAAGAAATGATGGAAACTGGTGAAGTAGTCCTTGACCTGGACAGGCTATTTGATGCTTCAAATGGTCCATCTGGCCCACAAGACATTAAAAAAAATCAGGGAAAATGTCACGTCAAAGACAAATCATCTGAAAACATGGACTGAATTTAGAAAAAAATTAAGAACAGTAAAGTTTGTAAAAGCATCCGGTGTTGAAGCAAAAAATGTTAAATGCATTGAAGGTTATTGCATGACACTTAGCTGCTTACAAGACATTTGGAATGAGGTGCACAAGTTGGGATTCAAATATTTTAATTTAAGACAGTTAAACCAAGACAGTTTGGAAAACCTATTCGGAGCTATCCGCCAGCACAATCCCACAGATAGGAATCCCACTTGTGCATCGTTTGTTACAGCTTTACGGACTTCAATTATCTCCGGAATTACAAGCTTCAACAGCCGTAACTCTAACTGCCAAAGAGACGCCAACAAGCTACTAACTGATCTTAACCATTATATATAGATCTCCAGAAAGATGAACTGGAAGAAATCAATGAAGCCGAAGAAAATTATATTCTTAATCAGGATCTAACTTGTTTTGAACTATCGAATTTAAATATACCAGATTTTCCAGAATGTGATGATGAAAGAATTGAAAACAATTTAATCAACATTGAAGGCCAACCTACAGTTTACGTTGCTGGTTATTTAGCATATACGTTAAAATCCCGCCCGTGTGCTAAATGTCAATCATGCTTACAAACACATGATATAGAAAGTCAAATGTATTCTTACATCAAACTGCGGGAGTAGTGGGAGGAATAAAAATCGTTATGTTATCCATCACTAAATTTATGTAAGTCTGTGCAAATATCAGTTACCGTTTTTGAAGCAGAAGTCTTGCCATTCCTACACCACCCCAATGTGTGCCTTCTGGCAATGACATTATTTTATGCAAATTATGACCATTTCTGGTTCACATGCAAGGAACACAAAAGTGTTGTTTTCGATATTTTGTTTCCTCGTTTAGGATGCCAATGCTTTCACTACCGGAAACAAATTAAAATAAATTATGTTTACCTAAGTTTACTTCGGATTTTCTCTTTCTGATCTTGTTGTTATCACTTTGATTGGGACCAGACGTTTCGCTATGTGATATAATGTGCATGTCCTGGTGACTTGTTGATAGCTCTACGACAGGTTTGCAGGCAGGCCTTGGTACTAAAATAGTAAACGTCAGATAATCAAATCAAATATTTGGAAACTAATCTGATGAATCCTAACATCAAAAACTTCTACTGGGTTTGTTAATGTTGAGCATTAGCTATTCTCCATTATAAAAACATTTTTAAACCTGTTTGTTGACATATTGGACAAAAATACGAGTGTTCTACCTTCGAGACATTTAGTATTTTAGTTTTACGTACAACTGCGATAGGCAAATATTGCGCGTACCATCAATTGAATGACTTGTCTTTGTACTTAGCATAAAACAAATTATCTACCAAATAACAGAACAGACTTCAACACCAAAAACTGTGAAATAACTTGTTGAAGTCGGTACCATGATAGTTCAAAGTACCTTTTATCACAATATTGCGCGCAAGGTACCGACTTCGACAAGTTGTTTCACACTTTTTGGTGTTGAAGTTGGTTCCAACTTTGGTAAAAAAAAATAACCTATTTTAGTGACCCTTGCTAATGGATCGATTGTCATTCACCGTAAATGATGATATCATCAAAATAGGCGAAATACTCGTCAGTTATTGGAGTGTAACACAAAAACTGCTTGACCGAATTTGAGGAAATTTAAATGGGGCCAAACGGGAAGCACCAGCTTTCAAACAAAAAAAAATATTTTGGAGAATCGGTTCACCCTATCACAAGTTATAAGGTAACAAACATAAAAAAAACAGTCAAACTGAGTACCTCCTCCTTTTAGGAAGTCTGTAGATATATGATGGGATTATATATGAATTATACGGAAAATTCAATTGGCTACGAATTCCACTTTATTCACTTATGAACTACTTACATATTACCAACCTATCTAATGTTTTTCTTCTTTCTACCTACAACACAAGTAATCTTTAAGTTTAGGTTCTGCGGACTAATGAGTGTATACCAAACTTGTATTTTACTAAAGACAATAAAATCTAAACATTGTATAATTCTTTAGGTTTCTGGTATGTTTTTAGAAATAAAAATCATTATTATTATTATGGGAGAACTAACTCTATGATTTGTACGAATTGAATTCTTTTTTCTTTCCTTTTTTGCAACTGTCTTGGATACGACTTCGATGTAACCGGGAAGTTTATTATTACCTTTACTTAAGGATGCAGTTACCTGGGTATTCCTTCTTCTTGTACTCTTTCTTGACGATGGCCTTGGTCTGCACCAGCGAGGTGGTATCGCTCGGCTCCGACCGTCCGTAGATGTTTTCAGCGTACACTCGGAACTCGTACTGCTTGCCTGGTACCAGACCAGTGATCGCCATCGTTGTGAATCTAGAAGACAAATGGAACATTTGTTAACTATAGTTGATAGGCCGGTTGGCGCAGTTGGTAGCCCATGCCTTCTGAGCCGCGGGTCCCGGGTTCGATCCCCGGACAGGTCAAACATTTGTGTGCATGAACATGTCTGTTTGATCTGTGTTTGGGTGTGTATATGTATATAAGTATGTATATCAGTCATCAGGTCACCATAGCACAGGCTCTGCCTAGTTTGGAACCTGAAGTGTGGATGTTGTCCAATATATAATATATAAATATAGTCATCATAGCACATGCTCTGCCTAGTTTGGAACCTGAAAACCTGGCGTGGGCAAAATTCGTATTTTGCGAGCTAGACAGAGAACAACGAAGCCACGGAATAAAATTGAAGTCACGCCCTAAGTGGGTGAAATTGTCAAAAATATTTCCTTAGTCCTTGTCCTAGACGCTTACAACATTATAAAGACATCAACTGCCAAATTTTCAAGTTTGTAGCCAAGCGGTTTAGGCTCAGCTTTGATGTATCTTGACTGACTTTTTTTTATTGAAAAGTATTTGATAGGCACATCTGATGAAAAGTGAAGACGCGGTCGACGGTGAAACATGCTTGCCTAGAAAATCCTATAGAATTTTCTAGGCAAGCATGTTTCTGGAAGTCTTCAAGTACTTATATTGAATGGGTATACCATTCAATGTAAGTACTTGAAGACTTCCAGATTATTATTGTATGCTAATAAATTATATAATTTTATATCATTGTACAACCACTGCCTAGATAATGTTGGCTGCAATAGCCTGCATCCTTTATCCTACATCTTATGGCCTTGGAGCTGATAGCAATGTTGTGATAGAGGACCAAATGACAGTGTGAACCAAAGAAAACCTATACGGAAGATGCATGATCGTAAATATTCACATGGCATCCTAAAGTTATGGCGCTTGCCTCTAAAATACAAGAAACTTAAAACAAATATAAATGGTTACATTGGACACTATCCTGTAAATAATGAAAACATTAATTATGAGGGTCCAGCCCATTGCCCACAGCTGGGAACTGTTTCCTTACCTGGTGTTGCCAACTCTGATCCAGCTGGTCATCGGATGCTCTCGCTTCTCGACCAGATAGTTGGTGATGTCTGATCCTCCATCCCATACTGGTGCCTTCCAGCTGAGGCCCAGCGACTCCACGCCGATGTTGTCCACTGCTAGGAATCGTGGAGGGTCGGGGCGGTCTGCAAATAAATGTATGCTCAATTATACTATTTCTCAAATTATGGATTGTAGAAAAAGAAAAAAAATTTTGTAGGATCCATGCCTAAACTACAAAAATACGTTTTTTCCCCTTAAATTAACGGCACCTCACCGCTCTACTTAACTGCTGACTTATTTACGTGAGTGATTCCTGTTTCTCATATTAAAGATATATAATCGATTAGTTTCTTTTATATAGAAATGTTAACTACGACAAAAACATGTAAAATGCTCAATAGTAAAATGTATGTTTGTGATAAGAATGAGAATGAGAATTTATTTGCTCAAAACACAAGTATACCTAAATTCAAACGAGCAACACAGGGCGCGAAAAGATATTGACGAACTTAGATCGTATTTTGCCCACAGGCGTGCAAATTTGTCGAGCGATGGCATGTAAATAGGGAACATTATATTTATATTAAATAAAATAAATAATAAAACGAGTCAATACATAACAATTTGAATGTCTATTACAGTCAATGAATAATTAAACAATTAATTTAAAGTGATGTCATAAAATAATAATAATAATTATGTCTATTTAAAATAAAGTCAAAAGGGAAAAGGTCATTGATTTTATAATAGACTAGCTGACCCGCCAGCTGCTTCGCTCGCGTTGCCTCGCGGGATACGGTAATTACAGATTTCAATGGGTCAGATTTCAATTATGAGAAAAGTAAGTTTTCAGTATCATTATAATTCATGGCAACTAGATAACGAAATAAAACTTTTTTAACCTCGTAACTTGAAAGAGAATGGATTTTATATTTTTTATTGATAAGGTTGTACATATACGGACCAAGGAAATGTATGAATTTAGTAGCAAAAGTAGTAATAACGTTAGGTATAATAAAAACATTATGTATGACTCGTCTTTGTAATGCTATGGGATCGTATGAGTTTGATATATGCTGAAAGAGAACTGCCTGTTGTATATAAAGTTGTCTAACTGTAAGAAGTTGGCATTCTCTATGAAGGTCTACTGTGGGATATCTAAAAGGGCGTTTAGTGCTACATTTTAATAGGCCTCTTTGGGCTCTTTAGCCCTTTAGCTTTCTCTCTTAGTGGCAGCTGCGTGGTTTTGTAAGTACCACCCCACGAACTGATGCAATAAGTTATGATAGATTGGCATTATTATTATTATATTATTACAAATTATTTCCCAATCTGCACAGTCTCTGATAGATTTAAAAACTGCTGTAAGTTTTCGAACCCTTTTCGTCACTTGGCTTATGTGAGGTGCAAAGGTCATATTCTCATCAATTGTGACTCTACTAGCTACTACTCTACTAGCCTGGAGTGCTAGAAATAACTAAGTACGTACAGTGGGCCTAGTACGAATAACTGCGTAAGTGTAACGTGCCGTTCATGTGAAACAGTACAAACTGTCATTTATCTAGGGTAACTGTGACACATAACTCATAGAGCATATGACGAAGCGTGACGCTCCTATGTCGGGTTCCTATATCTAGAACTATGTTGGGTTCCTATATCTAGAACTATGTCGGATTCCTGTATCTAGAACTATGTCGGGTTCCTATATGGGTGATTCTACAAAAATTGGGTAACTTTTCGGGATATTTTGTATGTGATAGTTTTTATATCAAATTCCTACAAAATCGCGTTATAAGATGGCTAATATTATTAATATGTTGCTCATGACAAGGCCAGTCACTTTTTGAAGTAGATGCGGAGATATTTAGATTATTCCGAATTTGACCGCCAGGGGACTGACGAGGGTGACAAAGTACTGATAAAACACACAACTTCATAAGATATGCAAGAAATTGATTAAGATTTAGAAGAAATCTCTTAGAAACTAATAATTGCACATATTTTGTGGCTTGCTTTTAATCTTTATTCAGAGTAACAATTAAAAAATATATTTATTTACCTAATACTCTAAGCTAAGGAACAACTTTTGCCACTTTTATAGCTGCTTTTTACTAACTTTATTTTACTTAACTTAACTACTTTGAGGGAGTTTAACTTAACAATACACATTTTCTAAGTAATCAACAAACGATTAAAACAAAAATATAAATCTCTCTCTGTCTAATATGTTGCTTACAAATAATGATCTATTCCTTATAGATAAGTAATAAAAAATAGATCTTTTTCTTAACAAAAATGAAAATAGGGCTTCTAAATAGTTTAACACTAAAGTAGGCAGTCACTTTTCAGAAAACATCATACTACTCTTTAAAATGGTTAAATACTATTACCTTTTGTAATAAAATTACACACAGAGTACATATACACATAGAGTACGATACTTTGGTACAGGTAACTTTTTAACTACATACTTGATCCATCAGAACATCTGCTACAACTTTTTCATTCAATTGACATAGAATGCCATTCTGATTACAAATTTCGATCAGTCACTATCAATTGCTCTTCTTCATCATCAACAGAAGAGCAGATTGCTGCATAACAATATTCTGGTTTCCTTGCTCTATATTTTACCTAAACATAATCGGCACTGATATAAAGACTTCGTTGTGAATAACCGCTAATTCCTGGTGTTGATAGATCGCTATCTAATTTGAAACAGTAATCCATGTCACTCACGTAGGTGGATATGTTTACAAACCCTGAAAACCGCTATACCATCATCTTCCTATTACAATCTGTAAATATGGTAGATACATATATGTTCAGACACTATTTTTGTCTGATAATGAATAGATCCTAGATTGAAATTATCGCATACGTCAGCATTGCAGAAAAAACTTAGCTTCTTAATTTTAAGATGATTGGGAATGTAAGCAGAGCCTGACGCACCAAGAGCGTCCCCACGCTCTTCAGTCGTCTCAAATGATCGTCTTTAAGGGGTTAAAGACGATCATTTGAGACTACTTGTCGTTAATCAAGGTATTCATCTGCTCGATATCACAGCCTTCAATCACTGTCACTTTTATACCTGGACATCTCGCGGATAACAGAAGCAAACTCTGTCAAGTTAGGTATTATCATATCTTCCTAAAGCAATCACTAGATCAGCTGTTCTCCTGTATGTGGCCCCTACACTATCCAGTGCCCACTTCCCGTATCCGGCTTCATGAAAATTCCAGGAATATTGCACAATATTCAATATATCTTCTCTATCCTTAAAAATGTTTTGTTTTTTTACAGAAGCCTTGATGTTTTAAACTAAAATAAGTAAAAAAATGCTTAGACACGCTCAAAAAGTCAGTACTATGGAAACACGTCAGTCCTTTGGCGCAATATCAGACAACGGACTGACGCCAACGTACTGACGAAACAAACATGAATTTGAGATTATCTTGAGAACAAACTTTTAATTTAATATTTTTGAATATCAAAAAACTACATTTTAACAAACCAAAGTTAACTATGTATAAATTAAAATATAACACACATTTACAAGGAAATAGCGACTCACCATAGGACTGAAATTTTGTCTGAATCGGCACGTGTTCATACGACAAACACAACTGCCTAGCACTGGCATAGTAATAGCGGCCGATCAATGGCGCAGTCTGCAGCTAACTCTAGTACCAAACTTGAAATTGAACGCGGATTTGAATTTGAACCTCCGGTATTTAGCGAGAAATTCAAAATTGAACAACACACAGCGGACTGACGAATAAAACTGAACACAAAGTTTCTCATTATTTTAAAACAACGATGAGAATATTATATTATTAAAGCTGTGATTATATATGATTAAATACATCACAGATCATAGTAAAATATTAAGTTTTATTATATTAAAGGTAATATTTAATTGCGCACTATTTGATTGCGCGCTTTTGAGGTTGTGACACGCCAAAGTACTGACTTTTTGAGCATATAATTGTGAAGTTTTGCAAATTTGTATTTGAAATGAATAGCTGAAATTGGGTGACCAAATAAAAGACTTTTAGTGGTTTTAAAATTAATCATAAAATATAAATACAATATAATAATCATCGTTTTATTGACTGATGACATTGAGTTACCCAATTTTTGTAGAATCACCCATATCTAGAAACATATTGTTTTACTCACCGTTAGTGTTTGATTTTTTTCCATACACAGTGTCAAATATCTACGAATCGTAACCAAAACGATAACGATTATAGGGTCTCAACATTAGACACCCTGGGCATTGCAACCTTTCATTTTCATCAATTGGACTGTTTTAAGTGGAATAATAGAACATATCCTTCCTGCTTTTGAGTATGTAATTACAGGCTATATTTCATACACCCATACAAGGCACAATGAAACCCAACAGTAAATACAGCTACGAAAAACTGTGTCTTAAGTTTAAGCCTGACGTAATAATTAAACCAGCAACCTGACTGATAGCCGATCCATTTGGCAGACCAGACCAGTCCAGCCATGATCTTCCCATAACTTGAGATGATGAAGAAGACGATGATTTAAATAACGGGGAAAGGAGGAGGGAACTTTACCAAATTTAATCTTTTTTACCTTTTTTAATAATACCTGTTATGATGAATATGAATGCGTCAAAATCCTAAGGCTAGCACGGGAAACCGGCGATAGATTGGGGACCACAATAAGACTAACCCCCAGTTTCTAGAACGTTTGTCAAAGCCTTGATTAGGTACCCAACTAAATACTAAACGTACATTGGTCAATGGTATTCTATGACGCTATATGTGACCAATCAGCGATCAGTATTCCGTCTGTTAGCTGGTGATACTTACTCATGATAAGCAGTTCCGCCCTTGTGCTGTTAACGCCTGCTTTGTTGACCGCGTGACACACGTACTCGTCTGCGTCTTCCCCGAATACGTCCATAACGGTCAGGAAGTGGTTATCGCCCTCGCTCCAGATGCGGTGACGCGGGCCGTTTGTGATCTCTCGGGCTCCTGTAGAACCATAAATATATCGGGGTGTGAATTTTGATTTGAGTGGACATTTGACAGTAAACGAATAAAAATTAATAACATTCTAAATAATGATTTCTTAGGCATTCTCAGAGAGAGGACTCAAATGTGTTCTGAATTGAATATTGTTGACGTGATGATCATAAGAAACATAAAATATACTGGAATGGACAGTAGCCCACAAGTCAAACCAATTTGCTCTTCACAAAACGTATTCTGAGTATAGGTTGGTTACGCATAGATGTGATGACATATAGGCAAGTACATAATTTGTATGTATATACGTTTTTTATGTGAGTTGGTGTCTAGGAAAAATAATATTTCCAGTTATATTTATTGTAAGCCAGAGTTAATTTCTGTACGATTAAGTACTACTTCTGATATACCTATGTGTGTAAGTGATATCATATTCCTTTTGTTTGAGAACAATGCGCCCGTTGAGGGTGATGATTATGTCTAGTGTTCCTTCTACTGAGTTCATTATTTTTTTCTTTAAAAGACATACATGGATAAAATATTAACAGGCATAGAAGTGAGAACGTTGTGCATTTGCAACTAGATGGTTTATTTGTAAGAATATTTATATGAATGACTCACCCTTGTACCACGTGATAGCCGGTTTGGGCGATCCAGTGATGGTACACTGGAACTTGGCGTTGTGGTACTGGATGCAGTTCGCGTTCTTCAGCGGCTTCACGATCTCTGGCGGGGTGGCGGCTGCAACAGACAATATGTACATAAACATTCTAACTGTTGTCTCTCAGTTTATCTATGAAAATCTAATGTATGTAAAGAAAAACATTAGCAGTTTTGATAAAAGGAGTGATGCTCATTCCATCAACACGCGAAATAAGCATAAGCTATCCGTACATGTAACGCGTCTCCACAGAATAAGTCATTCTTTTATGGGACAATGTATACGATTCTATAATAAAGTTCCCAATGTTATCCGAGATTTGCCTGTTAATAAGTTTAAAATTACTATTAAAACTAAACTCTGTCAAAAAGGTTATTACAAAATTTCGGATTACTTGGAGGATAAAACAGCTTGGGACTGATCACTCCAGGATCTATCTACTCGTGTACTAAGATGTCAAAGTGTAGCGTGTCTTGCCATACTGATACCATTATTATGTTCTCTTTTGTAAGGCAACACACTGGAGCTAATATTTGTAGTACCTAAGTAAAAACATTGTAAAATCATCTATATAAAAAGAATGGCCCCGAGTTTCTTGCCGCTTCTTCTCGGTTGGCTCTATGTATTTTGGAACGCGGCGGTAGGCTTTAAAGTACATTATAATGAAAAATTGACGTTCATAAGTGCGTCTTTGATGCCTAAATTGAATAAATGATTTTGACTTTGACTTTGACTTTGACTTTGTTCATATGGACAATAAATACAAAGAATAGACAATACAGATTTACACGGCAAGAGACTTAATAGTTTATGTATTGTATTGGGTTTCTTCTCGCACATATAATTGTGCGGGGAAAAAGTTTCAGGGCGGTTGCCCTCTTCTTTGACTCGTCTTAGCCCGTTACGACGGGCCAGTTTTGGGTTGGTCATACCACAGCCTCACGATACTGCCACCCCAGTGACCAAAAGGTAACTGAGCGATCAAGGCCGCGCCGGGTGGAACCCCCGCCTACACGGGTGAAGCCCAGCGGACCGATCGACTGCACAGTCGCTGGCCACTGGGGGCAGCACTGATGCAGCTGTGGCATCCAAACTCTCTTCGTCTTGATTCTGGCTTTCTTGTGGAACGAGTTCTCTGGCGTATGGCTTCGTTTTTCTGCCCATATCGGGCGGGCGAGTGTGAAGGGGGGCAATGCCCCTTAGGTGTGGCAATCTTGATGCGTCCGCCGTGGCGAACATCTTTGCTGCTAGACGCTCAATAAAAGTATGGATACTTTCTATTTTTAGATCCATCGCTATTGTCGCGTTTCGCACATAGCGCGGAGCTCCGACGATGGCGCGTAGTGTTTGATTCTCTTGGGTTTGGATCTTCTTGCGGAGGTAGGTAGCCGTTTGAGCGTACCACGCCGGGGCGGCATATGTAAGACGGGGCCGAATATAGGTCTTGTAAATCATTGTCTTCACCCGGAGTGGCAGCTTTGATCTTAGTATTGGCGACAGGCATGCGCGAGCTCCTTTCGCCTTCCCCACGATCGTGTTTACATGAGCTTGGAAAGTCAGGTTTTTGTCTATTTGGACCCCGAGGTATTTAACCACCGGGGCCCATGGGATCTCTGAATTCATGATCTTCAGCTGCGTTGGGGTGTTGGTCCTGCCGGTTATGATGGCCTGCGTTTTGTTTACGTTGATGCGCATCCTCCATTTGGCAAGCCATTCGGGGAGCGCAATAATTTCATAATACAAGTAAATAGGTTGGTAATTTGAAAACGATATTAGAAGAAATATTTAGTGACACTTCCGCTAAAAACAATGCTTATGGCCGAGTTGCGGTGTGCACCACCCTCCCTCCCGCACAAACTGCAAACAGGAAGTATACAGATAATAAAAAACACCCCAATCAACCAAAAACGATTCGACACGTGTTTCGTCTCTACACG
Source organism: Selenia dentaria (assembly GCA_917880725.1). Lineage (NCBI taxonomy): Eukaryota > Metazoa > Arthropoda > Insecta > Lepidoptera > Geometridae > Selenia > Selenia dentaria. The sequence continues at coordinate 15,833,300 of OU862899.1, read as the reverse complement.
ACGCATACTCAGGAGGTGTTGAATCGTCGAGCGCTAGACCGACAGTCACTGTCTGACATTGAATTGTGAGTAGTGTCACTAAATATTTCTTCTAATATCGTTTTTGATAATGGGTTTCCGCAAAGTAACGCCTGAATCAATAAATTATCTTGGGTTGATTTGAGTATAAACCAGATTTATTATATTAGTTAGTTACTTGTACATTACAAGTCGTTTGCCTGGTGGTAAGCGTCATATCTGCCCATTACAGTGGCCGTGCGTCCCAGATATGCAAGATTTAAATGTCTTTCTGCGGTGGGTTTCCTTGCGTTTTAAGAATCGAACCCAGACGACGGAGGCAGAATCCACGGAATACCTAATACTTAAACATCTGCTTACAAGTTGTTTATGAAGTTTATGTATAAGACTAATGTATAAGAATCTTACCAATATCATCGTTAGTGATGTCCTTGATAAAGATAAGGATGTAGTAATCAAACACGGTGTATTTGAGATGCGGTGAGTCGGTGACCTTGTGGCCGTCCTTGGTGAGTGTGACGTCAGCGGGCTGGTCTCCAGAGTACAGGATCTTGATCATGTTGTTGTCATGCTCTGGGAGGTGAAGATCACCCGGCATGCGAGTGATTCGGTGCGGGTCTAGGGAGATCATATATTATTATATAAACATTCATAATAGGCATTAGTCATCGTAATGAGTCTATTACGCTCCCATTGCTGGGGCACAGGCATTCTTCAGATAGAGGACTATGGGCCAAATTCCACCGTGCGGGCCTCGTGAGGTTTGCCGGGTAGGTCAATCGTAAGTCTAGTGATCGCCATTGGCCTTCAGACCACCAAAGGAAAACACAACTAAAAGCAAAGCAATCACAGAAAACCTCATATCATCCGAGAGATAGATATTTAAAAACATGAATATTCAAATAAATGGCGGATTAATAAGAAAGTTATTTATTTGTGGCAAAGTGTCAGATTTTGTTTTTTTAGCTGTAACAATAATAATAATAATAACTTCTAATGACCTGGCTAATACTGTGTCTTGCTACACAGCACTCATTCATCAGTTATAATAAAATGAAATGTCATTTTATAATTGCTACAGCCTAGTTATGGAGATAAATACTTAAATTCAAATAATCATAATAGTTAATACCAAGTGTTTTTTTTTTAATTAAGAAGCTAAAGAGGTACACTCACTTCCAATTTTAAGATGTCCAGTGCAGTACACATATCCGATGTTGTTGACCGCCTCACAAGTGTAGTCGCCCTCGTCGGCGTCGGTGGCTTCCAGAATGTTCAGTTTCAGGGTACCCTCGCGAGATTCAGCAATGAACCTGCCGATATTACATGGGTGTTCAAATTATAAAAAGTTGTTTAAAATTGTTACGATGTAAAAAGTTGAATTTAATAAATATAAATAAATATTTTTACGTGCTAACGTCGCTATCATATAATCACGAGATGCAATTCTTAGGAGGATTGCATAGCTAGTACTTTCCATGCTAAAAGAGAGAACTCTTTTCTACCTCTTAACATTGTCCGATTTCAGTGATTTTGTTTCATGGAATCATGGCATTGTTTACTATGCACGTACGTTTTGATTTTTTCAGTATTTCAAAGTACTATAAATTACCTTTTTTAGAACTTGAAAAAAAAACTGAAAAAAATCAAAACGTACGGGCATAGTAAACAATGCCACGATTCCATGAAAAAAAAAATCACTGAAATCGGACAATGTTAAGAGGTAGAAAAGAGTTCTCTTTTAGCATGGAAAGTACTAGCTATGCAATTCTCTTAAGAATATCCGCTGATAAATATACGTCCGGTTTTGAATCTGTTCAGTCATAAAAAGGGTTCTTACGTTAGATATACAACAGCAACTATTGTATAAGTTGCGGTTTAAGACGTAGACAACCTTTTCTCCTAAGTATTTAGCGTAGCATAACATAACATAATTATATATTATGGTAAAGGTCATCTAACATGCTTATATGTTCCCTAAAATGATAGTGAAAACGGGCGTTTTTAAAATTTTCTATTGTATATTGAAAGTTATGTTGTCTCAGCTGTACGGAAGGTGAGCCCCAAGTCAGGCGGTAGCCTGATGTCTAACTCTTGCTTGAAGGCTTGAGCTTTAAGTGAAGGAAAAAACGTTATGAAATCCATGTTATAGTTGTAGAGCACTCGAAGATTGAAAACATGCCAATAAGCATCTAACGGTGTTTTTCGGCAGCTGTTCTTGAGAGCCTTTCACCATTCAAAGTATAGTGAGAGACCTTTTGTGTACAAAGCATACCGTCGACCGCAACAACCACTGACCATCATGGTAGTTGTAAAACAATTATCAATCAATTATGCCAAAAATCTACAGAAGGATCTTACCTAGTGCCAAGCACAAGATCCCTGCCATTCTTCAACCACCTGCCAGTAGGCACAGGGTTGCCAGTAGCCACACACTCCAGTGTAAAGGGCCGGCCGAGTGGTGCAGCCATGTGTGGCGGCAACTTCTTCAGCCATTCCGGTTTCGTGCCGCCGTTCTCTTCGCCGGTGCGAACCGGTGTTGTGCAAGTTGACGGGTCTGATTTACCTAAATAAAAGAAGAAAAAAATTAAAATATATCCTACCGACTGCGCCATGTATTTGAACTAATAATATTTTAAAATGTGAAATGGTAAGAAATTTAGATGCCATTATATAGTGTTATTGTTTTCGTAAGACGGTATAAACTGTAGCAGATCAGTGATAAAGAGAAGATTGCAATTAAATTTGCATTACGCGATCGTTAAGTATATATAGTAAATATATTCTTATGAATATATTTATGTAATTCATAATAACTTATGACGTTTTTAATAACTAATAACATTTGTATATTTGGTAAAATTGCAATAAAGAATCATAGTATTTATTGTATTATGGATTATTCCAGAAATACCCATCTATTTATACATAGATTAACGTTGGGATATTCAATACACGTGTTTAATATATGAAACTTATACAGACTGACTGGTTGAACACTTTACATAAACAAGGACATGATAATTCATGGTCACATGAAACGTTTAAAAAAATAAAATTAAAAAAATACCGTTAAACTACAGAGGAAACCTTCATTCTATGAATGTGCTATAACTCGAAAATTATGGACACCGTCCGAACGGGGTTAATGACCCAAAGCGCCGCGCCGCGTTCAAAGGAATCAAGCTGCGTCCGAACGGGGTTAATGACCCAAAGGGCCGCGCCGCCCGCGCCGCCAAAGGATGCCGCGATCAACGGCCGCCCGCCCGGCCGCGCCGCGCTTTTATTACTACACGCGCGCCGCGAGTGACCATGTTTATTGTTTTGAGTAGACAATTAAAGTTAAATTAGGTAAATATTAGGCACCTATTTTTTTTTCTTAATTAGAACGAGAATCGAGTACTGAGCACTATATATCAATATGTAAAGTGTTCAACCAGTCACCCTGTATAGATGACTTACCGCCAGCGTTTACAGCGATGATCCTAAACTCGTAATCCGCCTTCTCGTTGAGATTCATGGCGGTGAAGGTTGAAAAACATTGTAGTCGTTGCACTTTATCCATACTGAGCTGCCGACGTCGCGACGTTCGATGATGTATCCGGTCACGCGGGCACCTGACAAATATACATTAATGACTTCTAAAGTAAATATATAAGTAAATTATTTAATAACAGCTCCAATAGATTGTTTTTATAAATAGCATAATGCAACGCAATAAATGGTTTGACTAGAGTTTTTTTTTTTGGAATTCAAGACGAGACGGGCAAGTTATGCGCCTGGTGGAAAGCAAACTGAGTCCACGTACGCACATGACAATTGCAGTGCCACCCTGAGCTTAGAACTGTAGTTTTACGTAGCACTGTGCTCGTCACCCAGAGACATCACTTTTTAAGTGTCTTTCACCCAGTAATTTCACTTGTCCTTCACCAAAATGCTTTTGCACTATTGCTTCGCGGTACAATAATTACCACTATTTTATGTATTTGAAGGACTTTTATTCATTAGGTAACAGTTTTTAACACTAATGCAGCCAATTGCATAACTATGTAGTGGTTAAAACATATCTTGAACACAGCAAAAGACATACGAGTATGTCCGATGATTACGCGATTATATGTAAATATGTAAAGAATATTTACATATTTAAATTATCTTATCATTATAATTATTGTTTTACAATGTTGGTCGAAATATTCTTCAAAACCTAACATAAATAATTGATTATATTTTTTACGGCGTGTAGCAAAAAAGTTTAGTAATACTTAAAGGTGCGCATATGTACCTAGTCAGGATTCACATGGCAAAGTATCTAAATTCGAATCGCATATCATTTTCATAGGAATTAAATAAAATTATTACCCGAAATAATTTTGGATTAGACATACTTATTCTTTGGAGTTTCTTGCATGTCACTCAACGCAACCTATTCATTTGCCTTCCTAGTTTTTGATGAACCTGCTTGAGTATTAGAAAAAGCTTTGGTTACTCTGGAATTTGTACTTCTTTTTGGGAGTTGGGTCCTAATCGTATGCAAGCTTCTGCATGTGTGGTTTTGCTAATACACACTTTTTACACGCTGTGAACAGACTAAAAAATAAACAACTTAAACTCACCACCATCGTTGGCAGGTGGATCCCACGATAGATCGACGTAGTTCCTGCCGACGCGAACGACGCGCGGAGACTCATGTTTACTCTATGTTTACCTCACTACCGGGAGGTCCATGTTTCGCGCGAACGCGGAATCGCTGTGAACTCGCCGAGTATTTGCTGAAGCAGGCCGCGTTTTCCGCGCGAACGCGAAATTCGTACTCGTGACCCGGCTGAAGGTTGTATGCCTGGCGAAATAAATTAAAATGTGAGGATTATTGAAGACATTGGCGTCACTATAAGCTGGTTTATTTTTCTAATAAATATAGTTTAGAGGTCAATGGTGTCGATGTGACACAACGACAGTTTGACAAGATGCCGTTGGACTTAGGCCAATCTAAGATCAAGAGAGCTATTATGTATTCAGTTACAATTAAATTTTAATTGAAATGTAAAAAATGGCGGCTGTATGTCACTTTTAACAGCTCCAGTCAGCAGTTTACTAACATTTATGTTTACTGGAGTTATTAAAACCGACACTACGCCGCAATTTTACCATAATATTTCCATAACATATATCTATGAACATTAGAGGCCCTAGCACATACAATTTGCGAAAAGTATTCGTAGCGTTAGCGTCAACGCGTCACAACATTACAAACTACGAGTTATCAGTGTCACAATTGCCCTAGATAAATGACAGTTTCAACCGTTTTACGTAAACGACACATTACGTTACACTTACGCAGTTATTCGTGCTAGGCACATTGATTGTAACTTAGATAAGTAATTGTCCTGCAGATCCAAGATCATCTAATATCAGGGCCTCTATTCTCTTAGCTATTGAACCGCGATATCGCAACTCGATTGTATGAAAATTCTCATTTTGACAGTTTGCGTAGTCTGCTCGTTATTTAGGACCGATTGCAGGCCAACGGCAACGGCAAATACATAGTTTTTGACTTAAGAGGATTGAATAGCTAGTACATCCCATGCTAAAAGGGAAAACTCTTTTCTACCTCTGAACATTTTCCGATTTCAGTGATTTTTTTTTCATGGAATCATGACATTGTTTACTATACGTTTTGATTTCTTCAGTTTTTTAAGTTTTAAAAAAGGAAATGTATAGTACTTTGAAATACTGTAAAAATCAAAACGTACGGGCATTGTAAACAATGTCATAATACCATGAAAAAAAATCACTGAAATCGGACAATGTTAAGAGGGAGAAAAGTAGAGGTTTTCTCTTTTAGCATGGAAAGTATGCAATACTCTCCATCCGCCTTGTTGACAGCTCGAACGCGGAATTCGTAAGTGTTTCCTTCGATTAGGTCTGGTACTTTACCGGAGGTTACGTCGCCTTCGATCTGGAAGGTAAAATTGAGATTAAAATAAGTTTATGAGTGTGTCCTATTTTTGTCATCGACAAGGTGGAAAAACAGGGATAACCAACAGGATGGATAATAAAGACTATTTTTTTCTGATGCAGGAAGTCTTTTCCGAAAGAGCCATGCCTCGCCAGGCCATAAAAATTCCATTGTCACACAGACCAAATTTCAGCAAGACGTTGAACCGAGTTATTTAAGTTAAGTTATAATAAATCGACATTTGTTAGTTCCCTAATTACCCCGTAATTTTACTTAATACTTGTTCCATATTAATCTTATGACAGTAATGATTGCTTACTTCTGCTCAGCTCACAATAATTGATGGTCATAATATTCATCTTTGATAAAATGCCTAAATTAAATTGATTTGAATATTAGGGCAGTTTTACTTACCTTTACCTTTGGTTAATCATTTAAAGCCTAGTAATAAGTACCTACCGCCAATCGTATTGCCAAAAACATTTCTACGTAATCATTATGTCTATGAAAAGACAAATACGCAAGTCTTTGTAAAATTACTTGATCAACTATTTACGAATGTAAATACTATAATATAAAAACTATAACCATTGTTAAATCATCTACACTTCCGCTGGAGCCGCTTTCAAAACGCAATGTATGAAAACCAACAAAATGTATACTAGGGGCACATAACAATGATTCTAGTGGTATCACAGTATTTTATTATTTACCTGAGCACATTCCTCCCAGTCATGCGAGAATCTATCCTTCTTTTCAATGACATAGCCAGAGATAGGTGCTCCACCGTCTTTCTCTGGCCTGGTCCATTCAAGCTCGACGAAATCTCTGTCGAAATCTCTGATTTTGGGCGTTCCAGGCTTTCCGGCCACGTCGAACGGATTCTTGGCTTCTGTCGAGTGTGGAGTAGTGAGGGGCTCAGACTTGCCTTGTCTGTGGTGAAATAAAATATATAAAAATTTAAGATTTTTAAAGGTTCGTCCCCTACGTATACTCGTTCTATAAACGCTTATTTCACAGTATTTTTATATTGCCGCATAAGAAAGCGGCATATAAAAATATCTTCATACAAAAACCGGTTAATTTTAAAATGTATGAAATGAATAGAGAATAATTGAGTAATTGTATAATATAATTAATAATTATAAGACATTTACCTAAAGAATAAATACAAAAACCGTGTGCAAGACTACAAGCAAAAAACTAATCAGGCAGATCCAGTTTCCAGATAATGATGCCAGAAGATTGTACTTATTGGTAGATAAGCGCAATTAATTAATCTAATTAGACGTATACATAAATTGTATTAGAACCAGGGCGGCATGCTTGCAATGGCGACAACGCCTTTATCATTAATTATTTTAAAAAACTGTCAAAAACGACGCCCTTCATGTGAATCTGTCAGAGATACCTGTTATTCATACAACAAAAAAACCACCCAAATACATGTCTATGAGGATATCTAAAATAGTGAAGAACACTGACCTGTTAACAGCCCTGACACGGAATTTGTACTTGTGTCCAGGGGTTAATCCGTCCACAGCTAGACTAGTTTGTGGTCCGTCGGTTTCACCCGCGTTGACCCATCGTCCCGTGGCTTCGTCCATACGTTCAACCACGTATTTCTCTATAGGTTGGCCGCCGTCGTCTGCAGGCGGGTTCCATGATAGTTTAGCGCCGTTTGCGTGTACGTCTGATACCTGGAACAATAACACAGTTCAATCATTCATTAATTTACTAGTGTTTGATTAGAGACAATTTTTCGAACCGAAGGTAAAAGTGATTGGACTGAAATCGTTTATCGTTAAAGTATGATTGATTGTGGTATATTCGGCATTTTTACATGATTAATACATAATACTAATTATTTCATAACTAGATTGAGGACACAGAAATGATACACCAATATGTCTTGGTGGATCTCTTCCTCATGAATTCTGAATAGTCATTTAGACCTTAGACCGAATCACCCACACCCGGAAGAGGATACCCCTTAGCGGATCCTTAAACGTGGTCCGTAATAGGTATTTTCACAAAACCTGTGTTATTATAGCGGACATATAAATAAACACCGCATACAGTAAAAATATGGAGACTACTCAGGAAACGTATTTGTTTTTGCTCTATAATATTGATTGTATAACACACAATTTACACGGTAATACATACAAACTTAAAACTTGGTATAATTGTAGTGAAAACTAAGTACATAAACAATAAAAAACAAAAAGTGAGAGTCGGGTTCGCAGTAATAATAAATACGTCACTATCGTCATCTCAGATGGATGACGTCAACTGAACATAGACCTCCTCAATATATCCCTATAGATGAATACATAAAAGATTTATAATTATGCCGTACAAGGGCAACACGAAATCCTGCGTACGCGAACCGAACACACACTTTACCAGTTCTCTGTACAATAACAAAATATACTTGTTAACAAAACAGTGTTACGAGCATGGATTGAACAAAATTATCGGTAAAAGACAGCCCGTGATTTAGATATCGCAGCCAGATCCATACAAGAGACAAGGCAAGATAGCTGATAAAAGTCAGTTTATCGACTCGAAAAGCTTATCGTGAGATTCATGCTCGCACTGCAGTTAATACAAACCTTGAGAGGGCCTCCAGGCGGACTTGGTGCACTCAGTACAATAACTTCTACTTCAGCCAAATCTTTACTGTTAACATTCTCAGCAGTGATTGTGTATCTTCCGCTGTCGGCTCTAGTGGCTGCCTTGCAGTTGATCTTAATGTTATAGTCGCTGTGTTGGACCTTCATATCACCCGAAGACTTGACTTCCTTCTTAGCGAGGAACCATTTGGATTCCGGCATTGGTTCACCAGTGACCTGCAATAATATAGGTAATCATGTGAGTAAATTAGATGCACTTAGATTTATGTTTAAAAAACAGAAATTGAAAACATTTTCGAGAACACTTTCCATTAACATTATAGATTGATAGAGAGGTACTTTGTAGAGAGATGCAAATATAGAATTTTGTTTATGAAGCAGAAAAATACAACAGAACAAAAGTTCAACATGTTACATTCATATATGAAATTACAGAACATAATGTAACCGGCTCATAATTCCTTTACTATATGGAAAACTTTTCACTGGGACGGTGAATTGACGAGATCAATAGACAGACAGTGTTCGATTGCTATCATCTTCGTGATTAGACTCCATAATGAAAGCAGCGGTATTGCATAACTATACAAAAAAACCTAATATAATAACTAATAATCATACTCTTAACTATAACTACACCAAACTACGTGATAATAAAACTTTATGTAATTTGATCAAATTTTAGGCATTATACCTAATTTGAAATAAAATCTCAAATACTAGTGTTGTTTGTATATTTCTACCGACTTCCAAAAAAAGGAGGAGGTACTCAATTCGACTGTTTTTTTTATTTATTTATGTTTGTTACCTCATAACTTTGTACTGGGTGAACTGATTCCTAAATTCTTTTTTTGTTTGAAAGCTGGTGCTTTCCATGTGGTCCCATTAACATTTCATTAATTTCGGTTCAGTGCTTTTTGAGATACACTCCAATAACTGAATAGAATGGAAGTCGGTATTAAATTTTTCAAATTGTACTTGTCTAATAACAGTAGGTATATGAATAAAATTACATTCATACGTTTTACCCACGCACTAAGGTTCAGTGTCGCGAGAGGCGTGGATGGATATTTACACGTTAACATACCACGAATATCCAAGACCCCATAATTAATATTTCTGTTCGTCGCACAAATATCGAACCAACGAGCGAGGGCCTCGCGTTTAGAAGGCAGGGCCAGTATCAACTAGGCTAACGAGGCCTTTAATATATCTGCTAAAATATCTAACAAAATGTTGTTATATACGTACTAATTACTTACCTCCAGTAGAAGCTGGAGGTGAGTAATTTAATTAATAATTAATAAATAATTTCTGGAACGTTAGAAAAAGTTTGTCATAGTTTGATCAGCTAATAGACGGAATACTGACCAGTGATTGGTCACATATCGCGTCATAGAATATCATTGGCCCATGAGCGTTATATATTTAGTTGGCCAATTAATCAAGGCAAATGACAAACTTTCTAGAAACTTGGGGTTAGTAGCTAGTGTTAAGTAAATACTGACCTTGACATCGAATCCGAACTTCTGTCCGACCTTAATCTTGATATCAATAAGGTTCGTCCTATCGATCGTCGGAGAAAGGTTCCTGGGCTTGGCAACGATTGGATGCGTGCTGTCCGACGCTTCGCCTGGTCCAGCCTTGTTCACTGCGCGTACCCTGGAATTTAGGAGCAAACAAATAAGGAACAAAAATAAAAAAAAACTAACCAACTTCTACTAGATGTCATATAGTCCGTTCTGTTTTGGCGTTTGCAACTAGAATATAACCTCCTTAGGAAGATAAAAAAATTCACATACAGATACGTTGGTCTAGTAGCAGTAGTTCGTTTGTTAGTCCGGTTGATCGAACTATTACATCTTTTCAGTGGCACTAGTCCGGTTGAATAATGCACCGAACTATTAAAGTCTCTAGTAGCAGTAGTTCGGTTGGTCAAAGTGCTATACATTTTTAGGATTGAAAATTACAGCGACGTTGATGATATAGGAAACACAATAAAAGACACTTTCAAGATCTTACCTGAACTCATAAGTTTGTCCTTTCCCTAGATCAGGTACAGTCGCTGTGGTCTTGTTAGCCGGTACTTCTAGAGCCTTCTCCCAGTTGCCAAATTTGTCCTTCTTCTCCACGATATAGCCTTCGATTGGGGCGCCACCGTCGGTGGTGGGTGGAGCCCATTTGAGGTCCACGTGGTCTTTGTCCCAGTCAGTAACCGATGGTGTGCCGGGTGCGCCTGAAAACAGTTTGTATGGTTAAATTGGATAGAACGAAGGTATTTGTTTACGAGGATAGAATATTTACAATAGTTAAAAAAATTAGTGCCCGTGGAGTTTTAAGAATTGTAGTATCCTGGTGTTTCATGTAGCCCTAGCACGAATAACTGCGTATGTGTAACGTAACGTGTCGTTACTTAAAACAGTACAAACTGTAATTTGTCTATGGCAGCTGTGACACAGAAAACTCATAGTTTTACGCCGAAATGTGACGCGTTGACGCTCACGATACAAATACTTTTTTGTAAAATGTATGTGCTACGGCCTCAGAACATACAATTCATGACAACCGTTTCACATAATATAATTACATAGACACACGACTAACGTTTTTGAACTAATTTAAATTAAGATAACAGTTATTGAACTTTAGTCCTACCCAGAGTCTAAGAAACTCCCCCACCAGGTGTCCACCAGGGTTTCATGTTGTTATAATTATTGAGGTCTACGTTAGAAAATAAATTAGTCATTGTGAGCGATGAGAGTTGGCACATATGTAATCACAAGTCACAAATACTTATAGCAAAACAACAACTTTGCGACGACTGCAGCGCGGCGGCATGATGTTACGACCAATCAGAAGCTAGCTATAAGCAAGCGCTAATGAGGGTTGAATGCAGGTAGCGAATTATCGATAACATGTTAGGACGCGTTGCACAATCCTATCCCTCTTGACGTTTATGGCCCTACGACTCAGTAGGTAGCTCGGTGACTAGTACATATTGAATTATTTAAGATCTATTTATTGTATGAATATGGAGAAATAAATGATATATATTATGGGACTTATGTCGTAGTACGCTCAGTTTTTAGAATTAAGGTGGTTGTTGAACAAGACAACTAAAAAGTGTGATTTCCATCTTATTTTTGTATTTTTTTATCGTCATATGTGTTATTGGGTGCGGATGTATCAAAGATATTTAGCTAATTGGAGTTATTTTATTAGGTATAACTGTTTTTCTCTTTACCATAGGATAATGCAGGGGTGCGGATGTATCAAAGATATTTAGCTAATTGGAGTTATTTTATTATAACTGTTTTTCTCTTTACCATAGGATAATGCAGGGGTGCGGATGTATCAAAGATATTTAGCTAATTGGAGTTATTTTATTATAACTGTTTTTCTCTTTTCCATAGGATAATGCAGGGGCAATATCCACACAACTTAACCCTTACTATACTGTGATAATTATAACAAAAGATTTATGAATGTAACTCACGTAAATTTACGTCTCTGGTACGCAAAGGGTTAAACAATGTAAGTGGGCCCTTAGTGGTGCAAACAGTGTAATAGTACAAACAATCTAAACAGACATAAAAAGAACGACGTACGCCATGGTACGAAATCAAGCATATATTTTGTAAATCTATGTCTGTTTGGATGAGTGGATGTTTATCACTCTTCCACGGCAAAACTAAAACTCATTTAGTTGAAAATGTTAGCATAGTTATATGTTCAGTGGGCCGAGCACGAATATGTGTTTAAGTGTAACGTAATCGCATCGTTAACGTATTTAGTACAAACTGTCATTTATCTAGCACAATAGTGGCACAGATAACTCATAGTTTGTGCTGAATACGTAAACGATACGATAACGTTACACTTAAGCAGATTTTCATGCTCGGCCCACTGGAATATGACATTATTTACCCCGAAAAAAATATTCTGGTGGAATAGTTATTTAAGCTAGGCGCATATGTTATAATAACAATGCTTACCAGGTTCGTCGAACGGATTCTTCGCTACAACCGACTGTTCAGAAGTGAGAGGTTCAGACTCTCCCTCGGAGTTAACCGCGGACACGCGGAACGTGTACTCTTTGCCGGGAGTCAAGCCAGTTACATCACATTCTGAAACAAACATAATCATATAAGTTATATATACATACATCTTGGAAATTAGTAAATATTAGAGGACGCATAACTAAACTATGAAACATTTATTTATTTTGTTTTATTTATGTCTTGCAAACATTAATAGCATTCATAACAGTTAACCCCAGACAATGCTATACTTGTATACTTGCGACTTAACATAGAAATTATAATCTTCTACATTGATAGACCTATATATAAGTATACTATAAATATAGAGAAAACTGCAAAAACATAAATTAAGACATCCGAGTTCAATGGTCTTTGACCAATATCCTGAATGTATACTAATATTACACAGAAGAAAGATTTCTAACATACAATTGTAAGTTTGTTTCGAATAGAGTCAAAAACTTTTGGACATTTTTTCGAAAATTCTTTCACCTTTAGGATGCTACATTATCACAGAGTAGCTATATACTCATGTTTTGCTTTACCATCATCATCATGCACCACCGCGCGGGTGCAACCGCAGACTGCAATTAGCATTGAGTAAAATTTAAACTTGCTGCTAGAGCACGCTCTCCTTGATGATGGGCATCAGTACGGCCCAAACACCGGTCGGAGTATAACGACTCGATGATAGACGTGAGTGTTACCGGTTTACCATTTAACTAAAATGTATATGTTAATAAATATAATACTGACTAGGTTCATCAGAGCGAGCACACGGCACCCAGCATCCAGTATCGGTGTCCAGTTTGTCGATCTGGTAGTAGGTACTCGATGGGAGCGCCGCCGTCGTCCTTTGGATGCTTCCATTTCAGAGTGGCGCCTTCTTTGTGCACGTCTGAGATCTATCGGAAGAAGAAAAAAGGATATAAAAGGTTTTTGGTTTTTGGTTAATTGGTCGCAAATATCATAGTCTTGTGCAATTGTATATAATTAATTTGTATCTGACCCAAATCATGCTCGAAACCAAACGAAATTTGCTTTTACGGTAAAAACAAATAACGGTCGATATTTTTGTACTTTGGCCAGTGTGCCTATAGCCAGTGGGCAGAAACTACGTATCAAATAAAATGTATGGCGATCGTTGCAATCTGAATGTAACATAAAGAATTTATACCAATGATCCCAGTCACAAAAAACTGGAAGATATTGTTGAAATCACATAATTTCACCTTTAAACTTTACACTACTTTAAACTATAAGTGTTAAGTAGTAGGAACTTATAAAACGGTTTGGCAACACTAAAAATATCCGTCCCTGTTTTGTTTGTTTTTCTTGTGCCGGTTTGGTGGTTTGGATTTCGTATCAGCGATGTAATGTTACTTTGTCCCAATTTTGTGTTTCAGCCGTTGAGTTGAGTGATTTCTCCTCTGCCAAAAGCATTTGGAGATATTTACATTCTAGAGACAAAGATTCACATACGAACATAGTTTGGTTACGTTCCGGGAAGGACCGAAATCACTCGCGGCGTTCGCACACCCATTCCCTTAAAAGCCCACGGTCATCGTGAGCGAACTCGATACGTCCCGATGATGATCGATGACGTCACCGAAAACGCTCACAACGCTCACAGATCGTAGTTGGGTTTTCGCGGTCGTTTACGTGCTGTCACTGTCAAGCATCAAATGTATAGGATTCTATCGATTTTTGACAGAAAAGTTGTCGCGCTTTTTGTGACCGCGTAACCGTTCCGCTTGGGTTGAACATTGCATGCATTCATTCTAACCGGAACGCTAAACCAGGGCGCGATAGTTGTGAGCGTTGACGGCGCTTCCCGGAACGTAGCCTTTGTGGGTTATGATTGCGAAGACTTTTTATCAATTTACGTCGTATATTCCCGAGGCAGAGACTCAAATAGGTAATAACTTGTGCGTGGGTGTTGATTGTTAAGTAAACTTTTCATTCACGTTGTTTAGTTCCGAGACAGACACTCGTTATATACTTTAAATGTGTACATAGTGTGTGCGTGGTGATTTAAAAAAAAAACGCTAAATTTTGAAGCAATTTGGACTTCTAAAATGTCAAAGAGAAGTCGCTTAACTTGCGAGATAATGTGGCATCAATGAAACACATTTACAAAGCTCCCGCTTTCTTGCAAACTATCCACTGCAAGAGAACCGGTAAGTGTCAGAGCTTATTCATTTTTAAAAGCCAGGGTTGCTGTTGCATATTTGCTTCCAACGCATCTCAGATTGTATGCATGATTTATGCGAATAACCTTTTACAATAACCATACCTACATCACAGTAAAAATAAAGAGAACAGTATGGAAACTACCTACAAACGTTCGAAGAGGCTCACTCACACAAACATGCGAATCGACGAGAGCCCTAACCGGTTGTCGCGGTGCTGTCAGTAATAAGGCCATGTCAAGACGTGTAGTCACGTATAAGTTTATTTCCGCTTAACCAGGCCTAGTTTACATACTGTTGCATCTTTATACTATGCCTACACTATTCGATGTTGTTATTGACCGGCGTGATGAATCCTAAGAAACATGAACATGTACATAGAAATAATACCTGATGCCCAGAATCGCTGTTGCCAAATTTGGCTTTTTTTTTTTTTAGAACGGACTAATGCTGTTTGCCTCTACCGGCATTTACAGCGTCACCGGACGCTTGGCGAGCGCAGATGGCACTCAGCCAGCCAAATTTGGCCAACAACAGTTGTCTCATAATTTGTCTTTTTTTGTATACCTGAAAATTAACTAGGATTAACGAGGTGCATAACTTTAATAATAGTGATTAGGTAATATTTCTAGCTACATATACTTTAGAAAACATAATATCTAGCTACATTTTTGTTTTATTATCATCATCATCTCACCCGTAGGACGTCCACTGCTAAACATAAGCCTCCTCCACAAATTTCCAAAAGGACCAGTTGGAAGCCGCCTGCATCCAACTACATTTATTTGGTGTTGTTTAAAACTTGAATTTTTTTTTACAGCTGCAAAAAATGGGTGCGAGTTACAGGAAATGAAGATCTAGTGCATTTGCCAATTCAAAAATGTATGTGGTGAACATTTCAAAAAGACTCACATGAACAAAAAGCAAGTATAAACTCAAAAATCATGCCATACCTTGCTTAAATTTAAATGTCACTCCACTCACTGATGATCAGATGTCAGGATTCCCATTTCAGTTGTGGAAGAATCAAGGTATAATACCACAAATTTGCAAAATAATCTGTGGTTAACTTTTTTATGCAAGTATGTTACAAAATGAGCCAATTTGATTTAATGGTAAGCGTCACAGCAATGTAAATCAGAAATTTAAGCTTCAAAGTTATGCGCAACACTGTACTATGCTCATCAACTTGAGAAATAATGCGCCTCTGGAATAAGAGGTGCATCGATAGCATATGCCATAATAGAGAAAATTTTAAAATTAAATTTTCATGAGCTGTCTCTGAGATTGCAATGGATTCCATCTCATGTGGGCATCCATGGCAACCAGGAGGCTCATCAATTAGCCAGAGATTCAACAACATCAGGATCTGATACATATTTAACTCCGGAATACACAGAAGCACTGGCTAAACATAAAAATATGATCTTCATTAATTTGAAAAAGCATTTTGAAAACTCCTCTCAAAGCAAAGGTATCTGGTACATTTCAATACAAAATGAGCCCCCTCCAATGCCATGTTTCAATAAGACTAAGTTAAGCAGACTTATCATAGTAATGGCGTGTAGGCTTCGCTCCGGGCATGTTCCATTAAATAAGTTCAAACACATGATGAGGAAAGCTGATTCACCTTACTGTTACATCTGTGACATTGAAGAAGACATCGAACACTTTGTAATGGAATGTGCCCGAACTGGATGTTGGTGTATTTCAGAGTGTTTTAGCAGAGTCTACATCCGACACTGCTAGAACACTCTATAGGTTATGCCATAAGATTTTCAATTGTACTAAATAAGCAATGAATGTACTGATGGAGCTGGCATGACTGTGACCAATGCGGCTAAAAGCTCCTTTAATTATTACAGAATAAAAAATGTTCAGTCTTATTCACCCAAAATTATAATTTGCTACAGTGCCCTTTAGTTTATAACAGAAGTGTTTTCATACTACTGCTCCGAAAAAGAATTCCACTTAGCAAAACTATTCCTAATAACATTGATATTTCTGTATTGCAGGACTGTTTCTGTTGTATGTGTCATGCTCACGTCTCATATGCGCTCTCCAACTAGCCTGGCTACTTAAGTGAATGCCTCCAAATTAGTGAATTTTAAATAAATTGTATAAAGAAATACTGTAAAATACGCTATCTATTAACTTTTGTCAAACATCACGCGTAGTGGCGGCCACTAATATAGCTCTATATTGTTACAATAACTCATATCCTAAAAAACTACACTACGCGGACGAAGTCGCGGGCAAAAGCTAGTCTATACATATAATAAAACTGTTAAGCCAAGGGGAAATCTGTACATGAAAGATAATTAAAAATATAAAAAAGTGAGTAAATGAAAGTAGTAGTGGAATCCAAAAATATCGTTTGTAGAATTTTTGTCTGCCTGTCCATATGTGACTTCATCACGCAAAAACTACTGTATGGATTTTGATCCCGTTTGCTGCAGTATATTTTTTGAAGTCCTGAGCAGGTTTTTATCTATGTTTCGTCAAAATCGGCTTATCCAAAAAAAGTTATCTTTCTTGTTCAGATTTCAACTTGGCTACAGTTTTATTATATGTATAGATTTGTCAGCTTCTGCCCGCAGTTGCGTAATATTTGATGTTATCAATATGAATGTGACCTGACTTCGCCCGCGTGGTATTTTGATTGCTTTGCATTTACTCTACTCAGTAAATACAAGGTTTTCTCACCGTCTGTGCATTCTCTACTCAAATATCAGTTTACATGCTGTAGCCACATTGATTATGACTATAATCTTCAGCGAATCCCGATAGCCCAGAAACCACTCATGGCCGGGGCATATTATAGCTATAAAATATATATATAAAATATAATATACATATTATAGATATAGAATATTACGTGACGTAAACACGAGTCGCACCGGCTCCTGCTTTTTATTATTATAATATTCATAATATGTCTATTAAATCACTTGAAACCTTAGTTCGTGAACTACAAAAGACTGTGTCTACGCTGGTGACAAAAGTATGTGATCAAGAGTGTAACATAACCTCGTTAAATGAAAAAATGACGAAGCAATCCCAGATGATCGCAGAACTTGTACTCCATATTAAAGACGATAAGAAGCCCGCGCCTACCCGCAAATCTTTAAGTGTACTGCCTGATGCGCAAACGTCCGAGCAGCGCCCCAAGCGATTAGCCCATGCTAATGCTATTGCAGCAATAAGCGGCTCGATAACGTCGTCTTGTGGAGCAAAGAAGCGCAGCGCTTGTACCGCTGTGAACAAAATATGCGCAGAGACGAATACGACGAATAGGGACCGATCGCTCGCGAGTAATGTGAAGTCGATCGAGGTTCTACCTACATTACTACCGACAAACGTTATAGATAGAAATGTGATACAAGATAGTAGCTTGCGTACTGATCCCCAAGAAGAAAGCTGTCAAACAGTGCGATCAAAGAAGTCGAGAAAACCACGGCCGGTATTTTTCGGTACCGGTAAACAAGATGACGAGCTCCAGACTATCGAGCGCAAAAAAATCATTCAAGCCTGGTCTTTTAAGCCTGAGACAACTGTAGATATAGTACGCAATTTTCTTATTAAAATTGCTCCAGCTGATTACATAATTGAAAAACGAAACATTAAAACAAACAGGCATTCCTCATTCGTTATTGGAATTCCTGAGAACTTAATGGAGCGTGTCTGTAAACCATCAGTTTGGCCACCAGGCGTTCGTTTCGCCGAGTGGTTTCTCGTCAGACCCCGCATACAGCGGGGTACTGAAACCGAACAACAGGCTGCAGTCATCGCCACCACCCCGACGACATCAAAGTCCGTATAAAAATACGTTTAATACGACGTTATCTATATGCCACCAAAACATACGATCACTTGACAATAAAACAACTCAACTTGAAGTATTATTACTTGATGAATTAAAATGTGATGTTCTCGCTATATCGGAACACTGGATGTCTGAATCCAATCTCAAATCCGTCACTATAGAAGAATACATGTTATTGTCAAGTTATTGTAGAAAAACAGTTGCGCATGGTGGCTCATGCATATATGTAAAAAATAGTCTCAAAGCCATAGAGTGTCTAGAATTTGCTAATATGTCTACGGAACGGTATTGTGAAATATCAGCTGTCGAGTTACTAGAATACAATATCATTGTGCTTTGTATTTACAGGACCAATTTAGTTAGTTCTATAGAGTTTTTATTGCATCTTGAACGCGTACTTGATCGCGCCAGTGATTGTAGTAAACAATTTATAATTGTAGGCGATGTAAACATTGATTGCCTTGGTAACTGTTCAGTGCAAAAGCAATTATGTGATATATTAACAACATGTAACTTTACGAATGTCGTTAACTTTCCGACGCGAGTAAGTTCCTCGTCCTCTACTTCCTTGGATCATGACGTGTATAGCAACATTCCAAATAGATCGGTGGTAGCATACCCCGTTGACGCTCCCGTCATCACAAAGCTGAGTGACCACCGGGGCGTACGTGTAGAGGTCACTTGTCACACGCAGCACTCGCCGTTGCAAACCCGCCTCAGCAGGGAGTATACAGATGCCAGACGTATAAATTTTCGTGCAGCGATCTTGTCTGTAGAATGGGAGAGTTTTTTCATAAAATATACTCATTCTGTTGAGAGTCTCTGCGAATCCGTGCTAAATATACTAGCAAATAAATATCAAATATGCTTCCCCTTGCAGCGAAAAAACATAAAAAAAATGTCATGGATCACTGAAGAAATCCTTCAATTAAAATCGATTTTATTTGACACCACTAGTTTATCCAGTAAATTTCCAGACAATGAGCATCTAATAGGTTTGACTAAAGAACTCAACATACTATATGAAAATTCCCTCAAGAAGCATAAAGCCGGTTTCTATTCTAAACTTATATCTAGGAGTTGTTGTCCAAACAAAGCAATGTGGCGCGTCGTAAACACAGAGAGGGGAGTATGCTCAAGGACATCAACTACTTTCACGGATGTGGTTAAAACTGATGATGGTTTGAAATTTGAATCGAAGAAACTAGCTGCGGATGCCATGAACGCGAGGTTTGTAGGTGCTGCGGCCGCGTGCGGCGCGCCGCGCGCTGACGTGTCGCTGGTTACTGCCAAGCTCGCAGCCGTGCGCCGCTCAGCTGATTGCTCGCTGAGGCTCACTCGATTTTCCGCCGCTGAGATTTATCAAATAATAACAACGCGCATCCCACGGAAGCACACTAAAGATATCTATAGTATATCAATGGACGTGCTTAACATAGTTGCGACCGAAATATCTCCGGTTTTAGCCGTTCTGTTTAACCGTTGCATACGAGAGGGTCGTTATCCGGTGACAATGAAACTGAATAAAATTTCGCCATTGTATAAGGGCAACGGAAAGCGGGAGGACATGAACGCATATAGACCTGTATCTATAATTCCAGCGGTAGCAAAAATTTTTGAAAATGGAATTAGCTCACGTCTCACCGAGTTTTTGACTTCCACCAGGGCTCTATCCGAGCGGCAATACGCATACCGAGCGGGTCGATCTACCACCTCAGTCACGCGAGACGTTATACGGTGCGTCTTCGATGCGTGCGAGCAAAAGCAGCAGGTCGCCGTCTTATGCTGCGACCTGTCGAAAGCTTTCGACGTCGCAGACCACGGCGTCCTTGCGGCTAAGCTACACCACTACGGTGTGAACGGACCTGCTCACGAACTGCTAACAGACCTCTTGCGGAACAGATCACAGGTGGTAGTCAGCGATGGAGGTGAGACAAAGTCAGACCCGTTGTTCACCGTAATGGGAGTTCCTCAGGGCTCGTCCGTGTCCAATATTCTATTTTCCTTGCTCTTAAATGATCTTCCAGATCATATAAGCTCTGGGAGCATTTTTATGTATGCTGACGACGTAGCCGCTGTTGTCACCGCACAATGTACCCATACGCTTGAGCAGGGATTAAACAGAGCAGCGAATGAATTAGCACTGTGGTTTAAGCAGAATGGTCTAGTACTAAACTTAAAAAAAACACATTTTCTACATTTTTCTTTATCCGGACGACAATCAAGGACTATGCGTGTCCAAATCGAAAGTGTACCCATACAACAAGTAGATGCGATAACTTTTCTTGGTTTTGAAATCGATCGCGTAATGACGTGGAGTTCGCATATCGATAAGGTATGTGCTAAACTGGGCAGCGCATGCTTTGCTCTGAAGCGACTGTCTCGTGTGGTTTCGCCTGACGTGGTCCGCACCTGCTATTTTGCAACTGTGCACTCGCTTCTCCAATACGGTACCGAGCTTTGGGGACGTGCAGCCGACAGGTTGCGGGCCTTCCGTATGCAAAAAAGGGCCGTGAGGGCGATAGTACAGGTGTCGCGGTTCACGACGGTTAGACCATATTTCAAAACACTCGGAATACTGACTATGCCCTCCATTATAATTTTTCAAGTTGCTTTGTACGTGCGACAAAACCTGAGTGAGTTCATGAAGCGAAAAGATAGGCACACATACAACATTAGCAGCGGGCACAAGCTTGCGGTCGTATCCCGGAGACTGAAGCGGTCTGCAAAACTGACTCATGTCATGGGGCCCTTTGTCTATAATCGCTTACCTGGCTATGTTACCGGTGCACTCAGTCTTTCATCGTTTAAAATCAAATTGAAGAACTGGCTTGTTGAGAAGTCATATTACACATTAGACGAATTCCTGGCGGAATAAAATTATTTACTATGTAATGGCAATTTTTTCTTAATTTAATTAATTCATGATTGTTATGATATGATTATTTTGTTATTATGATCAATATTACTTATTTTATTATACTTATTCCACATTTTATTGATTATGGACTTTTATGTTTCTATGTAATGATCTATGACTTGTAATTGAATAATTATGAATAAATATGTTTATCTGTTTATCTGTTTATCTGTTAAACTTATTATACCTATATACACACAAAATTGTTTGAACTGATAATGGAATATGGTTAGAATTTTTGTAAAACTGCCGTTATTTACTATTTATATGTAAGGTCCTAAGTTACGAATTACTGTCTAAAATAAAAAGTGTATTGAACTTTGAATTTTTATTTCCAAATCCATTTACATTCAATATTACAATTTCAAATACGTTTATCGACATCGACGAACGGTTAGGTACAACACTAATATCGACAATCGATATCGATAATTTTTCTACTAATACTTCACGTCACTATGGTTATGTACCATTTTGACACATCCGGTTTGTTGGTTGCCCAAATATTGCAATTGTTAGCATTCAAGTCGACATTCCTAAGTTCCGCCTCTTCTAGCGTAGCGTTATATTATCTTTGCCTATAGCACGAATAACTGCGTAAATGTAAGGTAACGTATCGTTCACGTGGAAAAGTATTAACTGTCATTTATCTAGGGCGCAATTGTGATACAGATCAGATAACTCATACCCATACCGTTTGCACCGAAGCGTCACGCGTTGACGCTTACATTACGAATACTTTTTCGCAAATTATTTGTATTGCGATTTCAGAGGTAGAAAACATCATTTAAACATAGAAATAGTGTCAAATTTCTATTTACAGTAAGGTAAACTGTTGACAGATAGGATTATGTGAATAAGCTTTTAGTCAAGTTCATAGGTACTTTGTGATTTCAAAACAAAAAAAAGTTAAAGTTTTCTAAGTGTTTGATCTAAAATTCGTGCAAAAAATAAACCAATAAAAACCTAACATCATAAGTATCATCATCATCGTACTTATAATTATTAGCTAGGCCACCTAGATGTCACTACCTACCTAGGGTTCATTTAGGACTTTACATGGTAGAATTGTCGTAGGCTAATCGTTGAACTCTGCACGTCTGATCTGTCTATGCAA
Source organism: Selenia dentaria (assembly GCA_917880725.1). Lineage (NCBI taxonomy): Eukaryota > Metazoa > Arthropoda > Insecta > Lepidoptera > Geometridae > Selenia > Selenia dentaria. The sequence goes on along the minus strand of OU862899.1, from coordinate 15,810,586 downwards.
ATCAAGATGTGCCGGCATTTCTTGATTTGGCTGTATAATAACAGCTATATCGCGAATTGTCCAAATTACGAGAAAGGAAAATCAACAAACTATGTTGTTTATTTCGTCGATCTGCTCAACTTTAAGTGGGCACATTATGAAATAATCATCCAAATCGAGAAATGACGAAACATCTTGATCTGCCTAGGCAGATCTCGATCGGACCAATTCAAAGGTCGGCCTAAGACATAACAGATTTCCAGCAACAATTATATAAGGAAATATCAGGGACAGGGTATAAGTAGTGTTTGAAGAATAAACTAAAGACGTACTAACTAGATTCACATTCTAATTCACATCATAGACAATATTTTATTATAATATTCGTGCATCTTTATATTTCCTTTACTCTTTTCTAGAAACCTTTCCACATCCCACACTAAGTGTGATCAGCAGGATATAATTCATTAACAGAGACGTTTCACTCGAATGAATGTTCACTCGAGTGAATGATTCATATTTCTTTCATTTCATGTTCACGCAGCTTAGCTGGAATGAAATAGAAATAAGCATTCACTTCTATTTTCATTCAATATGTCGTCGAATGAAGTTGTGCGTCTTGGTTATGGTATTCAGGAGGTTTGTGACTCCAAAGACATTGATAGTTTTTAAAGTTGTCCAAAACAGCAGCGTGTATGCATCATTCCACTTGAACACTATTTTGCCGCGAACTCGGAGAAAATATTTAAAGTAGCTATGTATCGTAGCGACATTCTTCTTCTACAGGACTCGAGATAAGAATGACCAAATCCGAGTGAACGTTATCTCGGTGTACAGACAGTTCATTTGTCGTTCATTCGGAATGAGAGCGAAAGATGCGAATGAAAATATCCAGCATAGTTGGAGCGGTTCATTCATGAATTAATTCGACACTCTTGTTTCATTTTGTGTTCAGACATTTCGAGTGAAAGTTGCCGAATGAACGACTAAAATTAGCGAAAAATGAATCGTCTGATATCAGCTTTAGTGCATAATGCAGTTCTCAAAGAATAATCTAGAAATGCATACCTGCAGAGGTCCCTCAGGCTTGGTTGGCTTGTCAGTGACCACCACATTGATGGTTACTGTATCATTGGCGCTGGAGTTCATAGCAGTGACGGTATATTCTCCAGAGTCGTCTCTCCTCACCGGCCGGATCACCAAATTGGTGAAGTATTCTGGGTTGTCGATGGACACCGCTTTGGATGCTCGCAGAGACATGTTTTGGTATCTGTTGATGAGAAATTAATTGATATTTAATTAATATTAAATATATTATCAAATATTTCTGATAGTTTTTTAGTACATGACCCGGGAATCATTCCATTGTAAATAATAATAAAAGATATTTGTAAAGCGGTGCTGGATATATTTCCAAATTGAGCGCTTGCACGTTTCTGCTGTGTCTTAAAACAACCGTTTTTAGCCTGCCTATCCGCTAATCCACACCCAGTCAACGTAGTCGATTATGGCCAGATAATGATTAAGATTATAATCAATATAATCAGTGAAAATAGAATGAGAACGTAATAGATTATGCAATTGACAGGGCTCTTGGGAACCTTCAAGAAGAGAGTTTATTACTCCTCAAAGACCGGCAATGCCTTCTCGAGACCTCTGGTATGGCAGATGTCCATGGGCGACTATAACCACTTACCATCAGATGAGCCGTGCACCTAACTCAAAAAAATCTGTTTGCTTACCCGTTAACAGTGGCAGAAGGAGTAGGCGTGTGTGTTTCAATAGCCTTCTCCCATAACGGGCTGTATTTGTCCTTCTTTTCGACGATGTAACCGATGATGGTGGAACCACCGTCGGTGACTGTCGCCTCCCATTTGAGGTCCACGTGGGACGCTGACCAGTCATCTGGGACTGGGGCTGATGGCGCGTCTGGTACCGCTGTTTGGAGGAGAGAAAAGGTTAGATATTATCTAACCAGAGTCTTATAACGTTGGGAATACGGTCTAAAATATTTAAATTTACGTAAGAAGTTATCGAAAACAAACATTCGTTTGAACTGTCCAATTTCTCCGTATCTGGTAATTTATTGTCAATGCACATGTTTTATACATTTTTCTTGTAAATTTCTCTATGGCTATGGGTTGGAAAAGTAGGTTTTGTAATTTAGCTCTTTTTTATCTAAAGTTAATCTCGTAACGTTTTGTGAAATAATTAGGATGAGCTGTAGTGAAAAAGCATTCGTCTTTAATAGCTGGGATAGCATACTACTGTGTGTTTCTTATAATAGTAACTGAAATATAGCATGCCAAATTAGGTATTTCTCTTTCTTTCGAGCAGGTTCTCGATCAATACATGTAAATGATTAACTTACAGATCAAAGCTTTTTGGTAAATTGGTAAGTTTTCGCGAATGTTACGCTTATTAAAGCCTTTTAAAACAGGCTAAAACATCGAACGTTAAGTAAACTATAGAAACATATTTAAGAAAAAATATTTTCTCTAGCCGGAACATAGGTTAAGTAGTACGTTGTACTGGGATTATAAATATACATACTAAATGGATCCTTGGCGACAATAGATCCGAAGGTCTCTAGCGGTTCAGATTCTCCCTCCTTGTTCAGGGCCTTCACACGGAGCTTGTACTCGTGACCGGGGATAAGGCCATCCACCTGGAAACAAACAAGTATTTAACAATAGATGAAAGGCAGCGGTGGTGTTGCTATTCATAATCATAATCAGCCCATTATGTTCAACCCAAGCGGAACGGTTACGCGGTCACAAAAAGCGCGGCAACTTTTCTGTCAAAAATCGATAGAATCCTATACATTTGATGCTTGACAGTGACAGCTCGTAAACGACCACGAAAACCCAACTACGATCTGCGAGCGTTGTGAGCGTTTTCGGTGACGTCATCGATCATCATCGAGACGTATCGAGTTCGCTCACGATGACCGTGGGCTTTTAAGGGAATGGGTGTTCGAACGCCGCGAGTGATTTCGGTCCTTCCCGGAACGTAGCCAAAGTATAATCCTTTTTGTGGTGTCTTGTTTTAGATAGTCAGCATGGGGGCTTTTAAAATTTTAATTGTATTTTCTTTTTATTTAATCACCGATCATATTCTAAGATTACAATCTACAAACTCCGCATAGTTTATGACACTAGCAGAATTATGATAATTAGTCGACTAATCATCTACGACAAGCCACCCCATAAGAAGTCAAGTCAAGAGTAGTAATGAAAAAGTTTATTTTATTACATAACTACCGACCGTCACTACGATAACAACAAGTGCGGCTAATACGCGATATATTCAATTAAAAAGTGTGTTTAAAGTAACGTTTGGTGAATGTGTTGTACATCATCGTGAAGTGTATTGTTTATAGATTCTATATCTCTTTAAGCCAAAGTAAACCGTTAAGTAATTAGTGAGTTATAACAAGAAATATTTTTATGAACGTGGTGAATTTCTTACAACCTTGACCTACGATAACTCGTGGCTCGCTCGCTGTGACGTCGCACATCATCCGTACCTACGTGGAAGTGCGTACAACTTAGCGCTCACTACCTGCTGTGTAAAGTCTATAATCGCTATACTTGTGAGTCGAGGGTTTTCTATAACAATCTATTTGGTTTGTTTAAGTACCGACATAAATTTGCGTGTGCAATGGATAACAATACTTGTGTCGGATGCAAAACACCTATCCCAAGCAGGGATTCTTTTATGATATGCCACGATTGCAAGCAAAAATATGATCTGCAATGTGCGAGTCTTTCGCCCAAACGTTTCAAAAAAATGAACCAGGAACTAAAGTCCAAATGGAAGTGTTTGGAATGTAAAAATAAACAGCCAAAACACGATAACACAAATACACCAGTTCGTACCGGTCAACAAACAAATCTGGAAGAAGAGGCTAGCTTGGAGTGTTCGACCGAAAGTAGTAAGGTAACGTTGCGAAAACCAGCTGTGCCTAAGGCACGATCGATCACTGAATACATAACGGAAGACAAATTAAGAGACATATGGAAAAATGAGATGAGGAAGGAGATTGAGAGTATGTTCAAGTCGACAATTAATAAAAGCATATCTAATCAGCTCAAATCTATAAGTTGCCAGTGCACAGGACATCAGGAGTCTATTTCGTACGTAAACGCCCAATATGAAGATCTCAGAAAAGAAAACTCAGTCCTTAAGCAACGGCTCGATACTACTGCCTCCGAATTAAAAGGCCTTAAGGACGATAACAAAAACTTAAGGGACAACTTGACCGCTTTATCGGCTCGTGTAAGGGGTCTTACAGAGGAAAACTTAAAGCAACAACAATAGGTCAGACTTCAGAATATTGAGATAATCGGTATCCCTGAAAATAAAAATGAAATCACGACGGATGTTGTACTGAAGGTGTCAAAATACATTGGAGTCCCAATTGAATCATCGGACATGGAGTTCCTCACCGGGTGCAACCGCGGCGCGCTTAAAGTGCAGAGCGCGCTCGCCCTATTATCGCCCGCCTTGTTTTTTTTGTGTTTTTTTTCCGCAGGGAAAATGCATTACGCATCCCCCCCCGTTGGGGATAAGGGGGTATGTGGGACTCCCCGGCAAATGCCAGTATACCCACTAAATGACCCAGCGGCACTCCGGCTTCGTATGTGTGGAGGAGAACTGGGGAGTCGGCCAAGCCTTTACGTCCAGTCCCCCACCGACGACCGCCCGCTTTTACAGCGGGGCCTGCACGCCCCTCCCACCAGGAGGAGCCGGCGTGTCGACTTTGCTTATCTAAACTTGAAATATCTAAAGTTATACTTACTCATCCATGCAACCTGTTTGGTATATTATTACATGTTCATAATATGTTTAAACTTAGGTTTTTAAAACAATTCACAATATACACTACACACAAACAATATACACAACAAATATACACATGCATATATTATACAATTAAACATTATACCCTAAAAAAATTCATAACATATAGAATATCATATTTTGTTAGTTATATTAATCAAGTATACTACACGTACAATGCAATTAGATTCACATTGGTTCCTATCTATATACTACGAGTACGTTTATTAAATGATTTTTTATTGCATATCCAGCAAACTTATGCAATGGACTTCATGATGGAAATCGTAATATGTAAAGTAAAACGTATACACGGCAGCTTTGTTATTGTCTATTTACGTCAGTATTGCTATACTTACTGTTTAAATAATGGATGACACAGTTAAAGAACTAAAACTTCATTACCAAAATACCCGAGGACTTAGGACGAAGACCAATCAATTTTATAATAATATGCTTTTATTTTTAAATTAATTACAGATACATGGCTTTGTGATGGAATATTAGATGCGGAGTTATGCAATGATAAATATGTCGTATTCCGAAGAGATCGTGGATCGTTGGGTGGAGGCGTGTTGACAATGTGCGCACCGCGGTTACAAGCACGCGCAAGACCAGATTGGCAAAATGGTGACCTAGAATGTGTATGGGTAACAGTTCCTGCTCAAGCACTGGGTTCCGATTGCGACTTACATATTGCTAGTATATATATTCTACCGAATTCACTCATTACGTCACGAATTCAATTATTTGTGATAAAACATGATATCACAAATTCGCAATGATAACCCAAACGATCATTTTATAATAGCAGGTGATTTTAATTTACCATGTATAGACTGGAATTCCTCGGAACCAGTAGTGTTTAAGAAGGGAGCTATTGAAATTCAGAATATAGCTTCAAATCTTATTACACAATCATCATTTTTAGGTTTCAAGCAATATAATAAAATAGTAAATAAAAGCAACAACACCTTAGATCTCATTTTCTCAGACTCACCAATCACAGTACAAAGCTCTAACTCGTCTTTGGTAAAGATTGATTTATTTCATCCACACTTTCTATATTAGCTACAGACTTTTAAGTTGCTAATCTGAAACCTACAGCACGTATAAAGTATTTATATAAGTATGCAAATTTTAATGCCATAAATGATGCCCTCAATAATCAAGATTGGTCGTTTTTGACCGATAAAAAGATTGATATCGAAGAATTGACGAATATATTTTATTCAATTTTGTATAACCTAATAAAACTTTATGTACCCCAAGTTCGATGCTCTGGTACGTACAGTTACCCGATTTGGTACAGTAGGGCATTAATTAAATTGATAAAAGAAAAATTTCAAGTTCACAAAAATTGGAAAAAATATAATAATCTCGTAGATTATGGTAATTTTGCATACTTAAGATGTAAAGAGAAGGAACTGCAAAACAAATGCTATAACTCATACATTAAACTATCAGAACAAAAAATTAAAACTAATCCGAAGTTATTTTGGTCTAACGTAAAGTCTAAAAGACAAAATAACGAATATAAAACGAATTATCCTCAGCAAATGACTATTGAAAACATTGTTCTCAGTTCACCATCACATATATGTTCCGCGTTTAATGCATTTTTCGAAAGAAATTTTAGTGTACCTTCTGCTAGCTATGTCTTTAATTCGGCTGATGATAGTAATTCTCAATCGAACACTATTCATGACATATTTTTGACAAGTGAATATGTCTTAAAGTTATGCCGTGGTTTGGATGTAACAAAAGGAGTGGGATTTGGGAGTGACCATATTCCACCATTATTTTTTGTGAAATGCGCAACATCTTTATCAACGCCAATAGCATAAATTTTTAACAGATGTTTATCAGAAGGATATTTCCCCAGTATCTGGAAAAAAGCTCATATCGTGCCTATACACAAAAAGGGCTTGAGAACCTCCATAGAAAACTATCGCCCCATCTCTATTCTAAATATACTTAGTAAATTGTTCGAGAGAGTAGTGCATAATCAAATATATCCTATAATTGCCCCTTTTATTCCTAATGAACAACATGGGTTATGAGAGGACGATCTACAGTGACTAACTTAGGAGTGTTTATTGACCACATATCGAGTAGCATAGATGGTGGATCTCAAGTTGATGTGATCTACACGGACTTTGAAAAAGCATTTGATCGTGTAGATCACACAATTCTTTTGCATAAACTTTACAAGCTCGGAATCCGTGGTAATTTGCTGAGATGGACAGAATCCTATTTGCGCAACCGCTCTCAAGCTGTTGTTGTGGGAGGTTTCTGCTCTAACTATATAGAACTCCCCTCAAGGGTACCACAGGGCTTAATTCTGGGGCCTCTTCTGTATGCTGCTTATTTATATGATGTGGGAACATGTTTGAAGTATGCGCGTTTTCTTTTATATGCCGATGACACTAAAATGTATATGAAAATAAGAAATAATTGTGACAGTATAAAACTTCAAGAGGAACTTGACAGATTAAGGCAGTATTATTGTAACAATCGTATCGGTATCAATATAAGTAAATGCTCTTTTGTCACATTTACACGTAAGAGACATCCAACTAATTATACATACCGAATCAACAATGCGAAATTAAGCAAACTTAATTCTGTTAAAGACCTTGGGCTCCAGATAGATTCCAAATTAACGTTTTCTAAACATATAGAGATAATAGTTAATAAAGCGTACAAAAGTCTTGGATTTGTATTACGTGTTAGTCGTCCCTTTACTGATATAGATTGCTTGAAGGTTTTATACTATTCTTATGTCAGGAGCATATTAAAGTATTGTAGTACCACATGGAACCCCCATTATATTACTTATATTGACAGTATACAGAACATTCAGAACAAATTTGTAAAGCATCTAAATTTTCAGTGCTACAGAAGTTTCAAGGACTACCAAGAATCGTGCCTCTTTCACCGTCTCACTATGCTAAAATGTAGACGAGTCTTAGCTGATATGTCTTTTTTGCATGGTATATGTAATGGTAATATTGATTGTCCGGAGTAATTGTCAAAGGTTTTAAGCTTTTGTACACCTAAAACTCGTACTAGACATACCAAATTGTTCGCCGTTGCGGACACCAGCACAAAGTATGCTCAAAATTCACTTGTTAACAGATTGCACAACAGTTATAACAAAAAATTTAATGACATTGACATTTTTAACGAGGTCAAGGGAAGCTTTATGCAAAAAGTTTGCAAAAAGCTTAATGACAGAGCATAAATAGATAGTACCTTTAAAAATATTAACTGTTAAAATGAAGATTATTTTATAAGAATTGCACACATACCTAACAACACACACGCATTCTCAAACACATAAACGCAGTCACACACACACTAAACCTTTAAACACATGTAGATAAGTGAATTAAATATAGTGACAGTTAGTTTAACACAAGTTATATTTTATAAAAAATGAAAATCCGTAATTGGCTGTAAGAATACCATAATATAATGTATATACATAGAAACTAAGAGCTGTGGATTTTGTTGAAATAAATAAATAAATAATACTACGAGTACGAGACGTAACTGCCGTACTATTGGCATCTTGGTAAATCTTGCCTGCCCAGGGGCAGTGCCATATTGAGAAAATAGTTAACCAGAAACAGAGGCTGTAGCCCAAAAAATATGCGTAAATGTATTCGCATCGTACGCGTCAACACGTCACGGCGTACACACTACGACCTATCTGTGTCACAGTTGCCCGAGATAATTGACTGTTTGTACTGTTCCGCGAGAACGATACGTTACGTTACACTTACGCAGTTATTTGTGCGTGATGACGTGTGATGTGAAGCATTACTGCTTCACATCACACGTCATCATTTTGCTTACGACCCGTAATTTATAGACAATTTTTGTCAAAAAACTGTCAAAAATTAAAACAAGTAGTAAGGGAAAAGATCCGTATCTGGATATAAGAGCCCGGGGAAAGAAGGGGTACTCACGTCTCCTCGGCTTACAAACAACAGACTTGCTCGCGTCACTAGGTTCGCTCGGGCCGGCGTCGTTGATAGCCTTCACGCGGAATTCGTACTCCACACCCTCGTCCAGGTTTGGCTCTGTTGCCTTCTCGTTATCGTTGGGATCGCCCACCTGAAATAGCACGTGTTTTATTTTTGTTTCATGTCACTAATTACCATCGGTATGGTAAAATAATGACCACCACGCAGGCTCAGTGCTTGTTATCGGACAGCCTAGTGAGCAGCTTGATAGAGTCAAAGCTTTCAGTCCGCTCATAACCTCCGAATAGTGCAACCACTGTTGTCCTAGTATAACAACCGCGATTGACGACTAATGCCGAGTTCCTATCAAAAGAAACGGATCGTTTTCCATACGACTCGTACCTTATTGACACTTTGTGTATGAGATAACTGTCAAAAAGTAACGAGTCGTAAGCTAAACGATCCGTTTCTGAATATAGCCGGGGTTAACGAGCTCACCAAATCACCACCCATTCCAAGAATTACCGCAAGAAGCTTTCCTTAATTTGTTAGTCGAAGAAAGGAATAGTCAGGAGAATGTTAACGCAAGCTATGCCAAGAGTGTATATACATGACTGATATCGACATAATTTTGAAACTTGCTTTTAACTAACTTTAGCAGATGACAGATTTGAAGAGGAGTTTTATTACATTATTATATTATTTACATTAAAGAATCAAAATTTGTTTCAATATAACTAAACTGTAGCTAACCTTTTTTTTCATACTCTAACAAATGAATTATCATATTATGGCCCTGAGTGGCCTAAGTATTTATTTAATACGCAACACTTATTATACCAAGTTTGGGGTGAAAATAGGAGGCTTTGTTTGACGTTTTGGTCGTACATTAGAGTATATTCAATGAATTAGCCAAGAATAATCTTGTAATCGCGATAAAATGCGATTGCGATATATTTATCAGATCTAATACACTCTATCGGTAAAAACTTGCTTTTAATTGGTCAAACTATTCAAGAGTAGTATTTTTTATTTGAACTTTTATGCGTAGGTCGGAAATAAACCGAAATACACTAGACACTGGACGGGTTAATTAACCAAATATTATTGATTTAATACGTGCAGTTTACTTACTGAAATTAACTTTGTAGCAGTAATGATCTCAGTTGGTATCTCTCTGACTACCCAAGAATTCAAAATAGAAGGACATAAAAGCGGAGTGGCTAATATAAATTGACCATCATGCAGATGCGAGGACTTTAAAAGAGAAAAGTAGCTCTCCTTGAATTGAAAAGGATCAACATTCACAGTTGACGAAATTTTGCTATTATTGAAGCAATTGAACGGTTTTTATGCAATTTTGTTATTCTGTAATGGGCATACGAGTATGTATGGTTTGTGAATTGTACACATAAAGATGTCCCTAAACTATTCTGATGTTTCGGTTCTTTTAATCTGACAGATTTCAGATTTTATTGCTTTCCAGAGTATTGATTCCTACAACAACTTAGCCTATATCACTTCGAAAGTCTTGAGAATCAATCACTACAAGAAACCCGGCTGGGCACTGCAACACTAGTACAGTATCTTAGATTAATCATTGGCCTCGCTCTCGAGCACGCGCGCGGAGACTATTCATTAATCTAAGTACATAAACATAAATATTGCTAGAGTAACCTTAAAAAACACGTAAAACTACCCGCATTATTGACCAAATATTAATAAAACACATTGCACTTTTATTTGAAACAAAACAGTGTACATTATTGAAAATAAAAATACATTCTTTTATTTTTAAATCGAGTAATATGAAATGTACAAACCCTAGTAGTAGCTATAAGCGTAGGTAGTAATAATTAGTAATAATAATAATAGGTAAATATGTGTCAAACTCACAAGAATTTCAATACAAAAACAATAATATAGTAGGTATACTGTACTAACAAACACTGCTGTTTTAATGAATTTTTCATTCATAATTATCTCAGCCGTAGGACGTTCATTGGTGAACTCTATGCCAAAGGTTTCCAAAGGAACCGGTTAGAAGCGGCCAACCTAGCATTTTCTTTGGTCTTAATATGTTTATATTTTATTCCCCACTACATCACTGTATCAGTATTGTGACGTGCTTACCGTGCGCCAACTTTTTATATATAGTATAATTTTGAAACAACACACTTTTTTGGATTATGAGCCTACACAGTTAACAAAAAGAAGAAAATACTTGGTGTGCAATCAACCTCATCATTTTAGTACCCGTTTTGCAAAGAGGTTTTATTTGTTTTTAGGGCCTTATTTATACAACAAGCTTAATAAAATTTTGAACATTTATCCGTTGGTTAAATCAGATGTCAAAATTGTAGTGACTAAATGGCTAAAAACTTTATCTTATGACGATACTGAAGAACTTCTTACAGTAATCACCTAAATAGTTTACTTGGGATGTAAAACACATACATACACACACACATACACTCACTCACACACACCTACACACACATAAACACACGCAAACACTATCATCATCTTTATATGTAATATTAGGACCTAAGATTAATTCTAAATTCTTAAGATTAGTATTGTACCAAAATAGCTAGCAGTAGTCCAACGCTGGGGAAAGAGCGCTGTATGCTGAAACACGGGTGATGAACCTAGTTCAGCAGCAGATACTCTTGCACAAATTTGCTCATGTTTTCTAGCCCCATTATAATGTATGAAATAACATTGTACAATTGTTTGAATAAAGGTTTTATTATTATATTATTATTATTATTATTATATTATTCATTATTTCCACTAATGCATTGAAAGTTGTTAATATAGCAACATATGACAAACCTAAAATAGCTCAAACTTTTAAATAGTCGGGCTGAATTGTTAACTCTAAACTTTGAGTACACGACTGCGCAGGTGAACTCTGAATTTAAATCGTTTGCGGTTAAGCTGGTAATCACAAATTTAAAAAAAAAGTTAAGCGAAATTAAGAAAATTGCTCATCATTTAGCAAAGCGATGAGCAATTTTCTTAGATATTCCTGTTTCTGGCTATATAACAAGTTTTGTTCCTTTTAGTGGACTCGCACGTCTTTACATTTGCCATTTCATAAGTTATTTAGGTAACTATTTACAGTTTAAACCCGTCCGCATCAGCGCAAAAAATAACAATAGATTTATGAATGAAACTTAACTCGAATGAGTCTTGCTGATTCGGACAGATTAATCAAGTGAGTTTTTAACAAAAAAATAGTCAGAGTCACTGTCCCATAAATTAGTTGGTAATTATTTATTTAGTCACTATCCTGTCTAAGTCACGTTATATATTATAGTAAAGCGGTGGATGTATAACTAAAACTTACTACCTCCATTGACGAGGAAAACACAAAAACAAAGGTTTTGTATACTTTGCCTGCACTCTCAGTTTATCGAACTCTTATCGGCTAATCATCCACGATTATTAAACGTCTACAACTTACTAGAATAACACAAATTTAGGGAATTAAAAAAAAATAACGACTTTTTTTCCTGCTATGCGATACAAAGTCAATTATTACATTTCATCAAGAAGTAGATAGTGAACTTTGAGTTACAATACATGCTTTATAATTAAATGCTTGTTAAAACTAAAATGGTCTTTATGTACACGTTTTCAATAAGAAAAACGAGAACCATTTGCGTAAACAACCACCAGCACGTGACAGCTTGCGGAACAAAACCGCGATCCGTGCATTCTCTTTGAAAAAAGCTTCTGATATGGTTTAGACCAGGGGCGCCTAACAGGCTTTTGCCATTTAAAAAATGTGAGATGTGTTAGCAGGCCAGACTCAAAATAACTAAGCATATTGAATTGAATTAAGTAATAATTTTTATTTAATTAATATGTGTGGTCCTTACATTAGGGGCCGTCCATTAATCACGTGAGGCCCGAAAAGGGGGGTAGGGGGTTTCGGCAAAAACCACGAAATATCACAAGGGGGAGGGGGGTGTAGTAAGATATTACGTGTAGGTATTTATTTTTTCGTACGTGATACAATAAATATCTTCATGTATAGTACAATATATATTTCCGCATGATTACATCATTCCTTTAATATTATTTGTAAGTACGCGAGTCAAAAACAACCTGCAACCTTTCTGTCTAGACTTTTTATCGTGGTCTTTAATTTTCTTAATTTGATTATACTTTATACCTGTATTTAAAGATAATATTAAAAAAATAAATAAACATTCTTTGTGGGTACTAAAAAATAAAGTGATTTTTTGGGTTAGTATTAAACCTCACCACGTATCACCAAGGGGAGAAGGGGTCAAAAAATGCTAAAAAAACATCACGTGATCAATGGACGGCCCCTTAGGTAACTTACATCGATATACCTATTTATAATAACCGATTATTAGGTACCGAAGTCGATTATTTTGATAATGATCCAGAGATTTGACTTCTCTCAAAATTATTAATATCATTATTGGGCGTCATATTCATGGTAGTGATTTTTAGAAAGTAATCATCTTAAGATTTGGACTTCGGTCGCGGGCCGCATAATCATGGTCAGAGATCCGCACATGGCCCGCGGGCCGTTTGTTTGACATGACTGATTAAGACGATAGTTGGTAGGTAGTATTATAGTTATAAACATAAGCATTTCCCATATTTCCTTTTAACAATGTACAATTATTCTTTGTCCTTCTGTTACGGAACAGAGGAATAAATTGCGTTGTTTTCAATAAAGATTGAGTTGAAGGGTCGGAGAGTGACATAGAATACTTTATACCCCAAACAAACACATACCAAGTCCCCGAGGGGTCAGTGCTACATAATTCATAATTTCGAAGAACAGACGGATGTGGTAATAAGCAAGTGTAATAAAGATTGAGCTAACTCGAATGAAATAAAGTAATAAAACTTACATAAGTATTAAATTAAATTTATATAATATTTTTATGAAATGACTGAAAAAGAATTAAAAAAAATATCTCACAATATTGATATAAACAAGTACAATTTGAAAAGTTTAATACCGACTTCGTTAAATATTTTTTATTTGGTAAAGTATACCCGAGATGGTCCCATTTCATCAAATTCGTTGAAACGGTTTTTGAGTTACAACCCATTAATTGATTTCGCCTATCTTGATGATGGCCTTGTTGACGGTGAATGACAATCGATCCCGTAAGTAGCAAGGGTCACTAAAAAGGGTGAAACAGCTTACAAACTCACATGTTTATTTAAAACAAAATACACCACACCTAAAAGTAATTGTACGTGCCCAATAATTTATTTTAATGCCTACACTACGTGCGCAAAACAGATTTTTATAAGTTTTCATTTACCGCAAAAAAACATGCAGTACGACAAAAAATAGTAACACAAATGAATATATCCCGTTCAAGAATGAACCCGTATTTTAAAATATTTCATGATGTTTACTTATCAAAGAGAAACTAAATGTCAATCTAAAGCAAAGTAACTGACCCCTCATCAAAAAGTGGACATCTCAGGGACGTTCAGTAGACATTTTATAAATTTGTTAAATGTCTTGTAAATTATTCTTGTTAATAGAGTTTCGTTTATAGGTATACTTATAAACGAATAACATTTATAGGTAAACCTTTAAGTGAAATTTTACAAATGAATTTATGAGTATTAACCCTTGAGGACCATTGACGTAAATTTACGTGCGTTTCTTTCATAAATCTTTTGTTTTAATTATCACGGTATATAAAGGGTTAATACTCTATCTTGTCATTTCTCTAGTTAACTGTGAATATCAATGTACGACTAAAATTATTCGCAGACTATGAATGCTCGTATTACATGAAATATAAATACATTAGGTATAGTAAAATACAATTAGAAAAATTTCATGACGACATCCATTCAATTCAGTTATTGGAGTGTATCTCAAAAGCTAATGGACCGAATTTCATGAAATTTAAATGGGACCACACGGGAAGCACCAGCTGTCTAACAAAAATAATTTTGAGAATCGGTTCACACAAAACATAAAAAAATGCAGTCAAATTGAGTACCTCCTCCTTTTTTTGGAAGTCGGTAGAAAATCGAAATAATATGCTTTTGATAAATTTCATTGGCATAAGCGTCTATTATATAATTTGATTATTAATTATTTTTTCACAATGAATACACCTATTTACACTACAAATGTTTAATATCTAGAATCTGAAATTGGTAAAATGGGAACAGTATAATTAATTCTGTGGGAATATATTGTTGTACTATAAACTGCGCCCCACGTCTTCAGGTACCAGGTGCGATTTTCTCACAGTAATATATTTCCGAGAACAACGCCCATAACATTATTTGGAAGTACAAATAATTTCTGCAATTTTAAACATTTTGTATAACACTAATTTTAATGACAATACGTAAGAACCACAGAGATCTAGAGAAATGCCAATCCGTGCGCTGGGTACAAAACCGGGTTTCGCAAGCAGCGGTCGTATTCCGCGATTCAACGTATTCTATTAGCTTGAATAAGTTGCCACTTCAGTATTAAAACTTCATATTTGAATATTCGTGAGTACAGATCAAGCATTTTAAACTGTTAACATGCAATATCGCGACCGGCGTTCGGTCATAATATAAAAGTTGCAACCGCCGCCGCAAGCAATGTGTTCTGTTTTTGGGCATATTGCTGCGACAGCGGTCCCGCCCTTTTTCATATATCACTTGTTTCTGTGATCAGTGCCTATAACCCATGAACTGTGTAGGTACTTGTATGTACACAATTATCTTCTTAATATGATAGACATAAAGTTGATTTAATTTTGGAAAAGTGAGGTAAATATTGTACAAACGGCACGAAAATTAGCCTATGAATGCAGCCTATGACATTGAAGTGCCTCCCAGACCTTAGAACTGAAGATTGAGCTCATAACTACAATACGAAAGTTGTCTGGAAGAGATTGCTTTGGGCAATAAGACCGCCTATTGTTACACTTTTCCAAGCTGTATAGCATAATTGATTGTTTAATTATAAGGTGTTTTGGGACTTGTTAATATTATTACTTGTTATTATATATATATAGTCCCAAAACATGCCTACAAGGCATGTTTTGGGACTTGTTAATCTGGGGTGGTACATATAAAGCCTGTCACCCCTAAATGTAGGGGTTATTGAAATTTTCATTTATATGATTCATTTTCCCAAGTTATGACAGTTTTTGTATGTAAAGTATGTTATGAGACTTTATTATTGCAACGAATTATTTGAGGTCCATGTCCTTAAATTAATCGTTGCTTACATTTTTGCACTCACACACACGTATTTATAGTATACAGAGTTTTGTATGGGGACAAGGCCTCAAAATATGCTTTGCTCAGATATGTGCCAATAAGTTGTGATTCTTATGTAAGATTGTGTGCTTACGTCTGTAAACTGTAAAGTATAATATTATAAATGTGAATATTTAGATGGATGCATGGATGGATGTTTGTTACTCAATCACGGTAGAACGGCAATATGGATCTGGTTGAAATTTGGCACAGAGATAGATTATAGTCTGGTGGCACATAGGCTACTTTTCATTGTCATCATCATCATCATCTATCACCACGCGGGTGAAAAAGCCTAATATTCTTGAGCACAGCATAGACAAAATAATAAGATCTCCGCAAGTCAAGATCGTAATGATGACTTATTTTCTGTCATTAGAATTCTGTCAAAGATGTGTCAGTTTCTGATTGCTGAGTCAAAAGCACGCAATTATTTCGACAGCTCGATACACTAGACGTGCTCGGCGATAGAGTCAGCATGTCATCCATCTTTGTTGTTCTACCGACTGTAGTCGAGCGATTCCGCCATCAACACGAGGTGAAACATCAGAGCGGTCTTACATGTTATTTTTAAAACAACATAACAAATAGTTTCCCCTATTTATCCGCGAAGGGCTAAGCAGCGGTATTTTTATAAGATACTTTTCCTCATCATCACCACGGAGGTCAAACCGCGGGGCAAACATCAGTGTAACGGTCTTGAGTTAATTGATACTTTTGACTATTATATCCTAGAAGGGGTAAGCAGCGGTGTTTTCAACGCCTACGTTTCGTCATATATGTGTTTGGTCTCTTGTAATAGGGGCGAGCCTATTACCATCTACGGGGCATTGTTTCAGTCTCCGGACTGTTATTGAAAATATCTTTATTACTCAGAAAAACCCAATACCTAAGTGTCCAACCCGGAGATCGAACCCATGATCTCGAGGTTCCAAAACGGCACGTCCACAACTACACCAAGACCAAGCGAGCGAAGCCGCTGGCGGTTCAGCTAGTATTTAATATTATAGTCGAGTAGACCTAGGAACTATGAACTATGGCCAGATTATTACTAAAAGATCATTAGGTACCTAACATATTTAAATCCTTTTTATAAATGATTATGATAAGACCGCCCATTGTACTTTCCTAATTTAAGAGTATAGGTAATTTGTGAGAAATATTTGTATATTTGGTTAAAGTGCAATAAAGAATTTTTGTATTGTATTGTATTGATTGATTAGTTGCTGCCCGCGATTTCATCCGCCTGAAATGAGATCATTGTGATCCCGCAGGAACTACACGTTGAATCGGGATAAAAGTAGCCTAGGTAGGTATATTCTTTTCTGCGCTCCTGGCTATTTGTGTATAAACATTCATGATGATCAGTAGAGTAGTTATGGCGTGAACGCGTAACAAACACACAAACTCGCTTTCACATATTTTATAATACCTATCAGTAGTCATTATAGTATCAGGATAGGATTCTTAAAAAATAGTAAATAAAAAGAACTTAATACAGAATTAATACCTACATTTGAATAGAAAGTTAGATCAAATTGATACTAAGCGCCCTCTAGTTATTATCCTAAAAACCCACATACCAATTACCTAGATAAAATTAAATTAGAGCTTTGGCACGCTTGGTTCAATAATCTATCACCTCTCTCACCTTCAAACTGTTGATAATGTGCGTGAAAGTCATAAATCATAATGTGTAGTGCGTCTCTTTGTGTGTGTGTTTATATGGCTCGGTTAGGTCGCGAATTACCTTGCGAATTTACACATTTTTAATAGTTGAAAGTTATTTAATTATCCGGGTAGGCCGGACGAATTAATATTTAAGAGCGGCCTAGTGCGAATCGGACTCGCGAACCTAGGGTTCCGTACCTACTAATTTGTAGGTATGTAACAGTAATTTGTCAATCACAGGAATCAATTCTCGAATGTATGACAAATGCCGTAAAATATTATTTTCATTTATGTAGGTACTTCTTTATAATAAATACCTATGTGTCGTATATACCTATTTTCTGCCTTTTTTACTGATCATGTCTTACATAGATATTATTATAACATTACCTATAGTACAAAGAAGTTTGTTTGCAAGTACTGGTAGGTACTAAACTTAACTTCAGAAATTTTCATAACGCTTTCATTAGAATTGGAAGTTAAGTAGGAACATTATCCCTGAATGCCATAGATTGTTTTATTTGAAACCGCTTTTAGCCTAAGCTATCCACAGATTAACTAATAACGTGTAGTGCGACTCTGGTAGGTACTACCTATCTGTTATAAACGTAGGTAAAGATATATATTATGTAAGTAGTAGGTGCATTACTGCAGCAAGAGGCACTGATAGACGAACGTCTAAGTGTGGGCCGAGGCGAAGTCGAGGCACACACCTTTAATACAAATCTTGTTGCGAATTTATGCGATATGCCGCCTTTTATCATATACCTACCTATCAAATATTTACTCATTGCCAATGTACCTACCTACTTATTTCCTTGTTTCTTTCCCACTCTAATATATACCTACCTATATTAGATAGAGGTATATTAGAATGCATAATCACAGCATACAAATCGTACAGTAGGCCAACGCTTTTAATGTCACGCGAAATGCCGCTATTGTGTAGGTATGCGGCATTTCTGTAGGGTTGTCACTACACTAAAATATTTCTTTTTGTATATACTGGTTCCATATTTGTGTATGTAATCGTTACATACACATGTATGTAGAGTACAAGGAATAAAATGAAAAAATATAGAACAATATATACGACGAGTTTTGATAATAATAAAAAAAAAATACAAATTAGCTAGGTTAGTACAACTAATACCTAATTATCTACAATTAGGAGAGACCTTTTAATAATATGCTCATAACAGTAAAAATAAAAGAATGAAATACTGATTCTTATAAAATCTACAAATGCGAAACTGAATGGTAGTTTCGACATTAAATAGATTTACTAGTTTTAAGATTAAGAAGAAAACCGCCATCTTGAATCTCGAAATAAATAAGATATTCGTAATCGACACCCCCGGAAACCATGGAAACGATACCCATATTGATGCTATTAAAAATTCGCGTCCACCATTTTGGATCTCGAAATATATTGTTATATTCGTAATAGGCATTAGGCACCCCCGAAAACCATTCTAAGAAAAGACAAAAATCTCGTAAAACAATATTGTTATGTTTTTATAGTATTACTTTTTTCAAGCACTAATGCCTGCTTAGCAATACCAAACATTGAATTTTTTTAGAGAGAAAAATTCACATCCTCGGACGGGATTCGAACCCGCGTCTTCCTACAATCCGTGTCAGACGCTATGACGATCTAGGCCACCGAGGCTCGAGGTCTGAGCATCGAATTTTAACTCTATCTGATTTTAACCGTGTTACGGGGATGGAACAACACCTATTGAACAGCTTTGACAGCACTAGCCAATCAAAAGAATATTTTTTAGAAAAACTTAAATTTTCGTATTGACGTCACAACCCTTTATAATTTATATAGTATTACTTTTTTAAAGCACTAACGCCTGCTTAGCGATAGCAAACATTGAATTTTTTAGAGATAATAATTCACATCCTCGGACCTCGGAAAAAAGTTCAATATTATTATGCTATTATAATATATAATGCTAGTATCGCTGTGCTAATATTATTGATTTCTTATCAAAAATCATACAAAGTATATTAAAATGTAACGTCATAAATACAAATCAAACGATCGACGAAATCAATACGAGATATGCAGTCTCTCACAGCATAAGTAGTATAGTAAATGAACCATTATACATAATTTTAACTCAACGAAACACTTAAAACAATCACATTAAAAAGCGTCAACCCCGACTAACATGTCCCAAACGAGTGTATGGCAGTTTGGGCAGGCCTCCGTCACTCCATGTACTTGCGCGCTATAAGTGCCTACCGCCCAGCCGAGCGGTCTCGGTCCGCCGGCGGATCAAATTCAGTGAAGTTTTCGCAAGCGAAGCGCGCGCACGCCGTTCAATTTTAATAGTGCTGTTCGTTCGTACGCGTATTACGATGCCGTGTGGTGCCTTATGTGCTGTAGATGGGTGTAAATCAAGCAAAAGAAGGGATAAACACCTAACATTTTTCCATTTACCTGTCAATGAAGAAAGGTAAGTGATAAATTATTACTAGTTTTTGCCGTTTAAATTTTTTCCATTCACATACCGTCATTAGAGACATAATTAAAAGACAGTAGGTGTGCGGACACCGGTATCCACTTAGAATTTGACAGTTTAATGGGTATATACTAAGCATTAGCTTGCCTTTCAGACACAGATTTACATAATTTTGTTACATAGAAACGTTATACCACAGAATAATTAATAGTACAAGGTACAGAAGATGCACTCTTCGAAAGAAAACATTCGAATATAAACTGCTAAACTAACAACTGCAATAATGTTCATAAAACATTGCAAAGCACGGACGTGACCTTCAAAAAATGTGCCTACAAGTCCTTGACGCGCTCGTAACGAATCAAAATGCGCTTTAAGTCTGTGTAGCGAGAGTTCTTTTTCTTATGCCCGATGAAAACCTTTGAACAAGCCGCGTCTGTTGTAAGGTTACTTGTTGCGAGAAAACGAATCGTGATAATTTTGGTAGTACTACAATACACCTAGATATGTACAACTAGGAACTAGATATATTTTTTTTATTTTGAAGGCCATCGACTTTTCGCGTGAAAACTTTCGAAAACTGCAGTGTTTATGTATTTTTGTGTGAGAGTGTTACACTCGTTAATAAAATAACTTACGGCTTAGTGCTTTATTTGAAGTCGGTTCTCTTTTTTTAAGGCTTTTTTTTTCATTTCTAGTGAACATCTCCGAAGATCATCATCAAACTAAGAAGTATTATACTTATACTTAAAACGTTCTCCTAAATGTAACAAATCCTTTTCTGAAAACCGCATCGATATCGGTTTAGCCAAACGCGAGATTATCGCGCACAAACATACATACCTACAAACCATACAAGTCAAACATCTCAGTTTGGCCTGTATGTCTGATCACCTCCTTTTTTTAAGTTGGTTAAATATTTTATAAATGATAAAATTTTTAACTGCCACATAAAAGTCAGAACATATTCACAGTTCTCAATAACATAGATAAAAAGTTATGTTAATTTAATTTTATCGAAGAGGCAGCCCTGCGATTACTGTGGAATCGCGCGGTGCGAAGCAATCACTGCTATACGCTTGAGCATTTAGGCGCATTTTAGCATACAGTGGTTGTTGACGCGAGGGAGTAGGCAATTGTCGTAATAGGTATTGGAAATTTTGTACTGAGTGAAGTATCTGTTCTTATTCAGTAATCTGTGGTTTGGGCTCGCTACCGTCCCTCTCGCACACCGCAAACCCCGCACGATTGCTCTGTCTAGACGTCTCCGTTAGACGACTGTAAAACCCTTTACATACGATGCAATCCCGAACGCAACATGCTGTAGCAATCTGCTGTAGTCGCGGTTGTACGTACTCTACACACGTTGCAGCGTCGATTACAATTTCATTCCGCGTTGGATAGCCACACGTGAATGAAAATGGCTCAAATGCTGTCCAAATATTAAAAACGGGTCTTGCAATTGCCTTCGCTGAGTTCGCTGAACTATACCTACTGAGACTGAGAGACAATAAACATTAATTTTTACTTTGAACATTAATAGATGCACAGCAATACTACAATATATAATACCTATTACAGATCGCGCGGCGAGAGTTTGGCTTTGACCTTCGGGTGGAGGGGATTACTGCGCATGGGTACTGTCGCGCCATGTGACAGAGAGAGACAAGAGTCCCTCGTCTTCGATGTGA
This sequence comes from Selenia dentaria, assembly GCA_917880725.1. Classification (NCBI taxonomy): domain Eukaryota; kingdom Metazoa; phylum Arthropoda; class Insecta; order Lepidoptera; family Geometridae; genus Selenia; species Selenia dentaria. Next base: position 15,788,656 of record OU862899.1, on the reverse strand, counting down.
CAGAGAGAGACAAGAGTCCTTCGTCCCTCTAGTAGTCGTCCCACCCTGTGATACCCAATTTTTGACTTCTGCGCAATAACGGTCAAAGCCAAACTCTCGCCGCGCGATCTGTATTATGTTATCGAATAATTAAAATTATTATTCTCATTATGCCTAGAAAAAATTGGATAGGCAGGAACAATGGCTTGTCAACTATTTCCACAAAGAAAAAACATCAGCTGCTAATAAAAGTAAAAATACGCCATAACTATTTTATTATTCCACAAATGTGGCAAGTCATTAATAGATTTCTGAAATTCTTATCAATATAGTTTTTTCTGTAGTATAAATTTTTGCATCCATTTACATATTTCATTTAATAAAATTCACAGCGACGGTAGTTACGGGCGGCGGCACGATCGCGACTGAGCCCAGATTGCATGCAACCGCACTACTCACGTTACAACGCAGCTTACAATTTGCTGTAACAATCTGCTGGATGCTAGGACGTACGATACGACGTCCAACATGTTGGAAGTGAGTCACAACACGCCTACGAATAAATAAAATAAAAATAAAATACGATACAATTTGCTGGATCACAGCAGATTGCTACAGCATGTTGCATTCGAAATTGCATGGTGTGTAGAGAGCTTAAGCTTTACATAGACTGTGGCATAATCATCCTCAAACTATGCTTTGACTATGGCTACGTTCCGGGAAGCGCCGTCAACGCTCACAACTGTCGCGCCCAGGTTTAGCGTTCCGGTTAGAATGAATGCTTGCAATGTTCAACCCAAGCGGAACGGTTACGCGGTCACGAAAAGCGCGGCAATTTTTCTGTCAAAAATCGACAGAATCCTATACATTTGATGCTTGACAGTGACAGCTCGTAAACGACCGCGATAACCCACCTACGATCTGCGAGCGTTGTGAGCGTTTTCGGTGACGTCATCGATCATCATCGATGACGTATCGAGTTCGCTCACGATGACCGTGGGCTGTTAGGGAATGGGTGTGCGAACGCCGCGAGTGATTTCGGTCCTTCCCGGAACGTAGCCTTACTTAAACATCGGTTATCGGACGCATGGCATAGTTTGAGGACTCAGTCGGTAGGCAGATTAATATGAGTATTGGGTAGGTACCTACCTAACGCGCTCGGAATGTGCCCAAATAATACCTTGCCCTGCTAAAAAAAAGCCGTTACAACGCGTCGGCTACTTCAAAGTGCGCCCAGTTGCCAGGTAGGTTATTTTAGATAGGTACATAACAACTACGCTTCGAATGGCCTGAAATCATACTTTGTATACCTACCTAGTTACGATACGACTCCACAGAATACGTAGGCAAGACCTATACTAACGTATAGAGAATATGTACCTACCTATGATTAAAGATAATATAGGTAATGAAAGAAATACCGCAGGGTTGGCTTTGTTGCCAGCCGTCGGTGAGTGGCGACATCGCGGACCTGATTCTTCCTGGGGCTAAATGAGGCCCCTGCCTGACCCCGGCTTGCTTCAACAGCCCGTCCGGGGGTGGAGATGGAGACGCAAGAGCAAACACCAAAAAGCTCCAAGAGTGGAGTGTTAAAAGGCATTACGCTGGACGTTGCGCTCAAATGAAACCACAGCACACCACTCGACACTCTTTATTTACCCACTCATGTTGCTGGTTTCGCTGCTTGTTGCCTATGGGGGACCCGTTTAGTCGGTGGCGACTCGCCAGTGGCCATCACTGACTTAGAAGTTTAATATAAGGTATGAAACCAATGAGATTGTATGAAACTAAATTGGCAGGTGCCGTAGTCTCAGGTGGAGGGAATTCATGCAGGGAGATGTTCCCGAACTCCCGTACCAAGTTATGATGTATCAGAAAGAATTTGAAGGTGGAAGCCGGAACCTCGCTCTTTAGAGTTATATAGCTGAAAGTACCTGGCTCACCGGGAAAGGATGGTAAATGTAAAGAAGGGTAAAATGCACTCACGGTTGAAGGCAGTCGGGCGCGTTACGCCGGTCCACTAGAAAATCCTTGGCCTTTCGGAGATCAGAGCACGTCTCCGTTACAGGACACACTACACAAACAGTCAGCACTTCCCTGGGTCAACCCAACACACTCCGGAACCGCAGTTCTTAAGCCGCAAGACAAACTTCCTTCGATTTACTTTTATTGAATCCGCCACTAACGGTTGCAGCGAGCGAACTAACGTTTTGTTAGTAGTCTGACATTTGTTTACATTTTGTGGGTGGCACGGATGCTTCACATTTCTTCGGTTAGGTGGCGCGAGTTTTAATTTTAAGGTAGGTATACCTACCTACCTTTCTTTATAGAGGAATTTTGAATAATATGGTCAAATGATTTCCGAGATAATCAGTTGTGAATTACTGCGAAAAATTGTCGCTAGTAGGTAGGTATAAAACTAGGTATATATGTGCTCGCGAGGTCTAGGTACTGTTCGCAGAACTTCTAGTTTACTAGTAGATACCTATACCTACCTACCTAGCCGCTTTCGACCAAAACAAAGGCCGAAGGCAGCCGCGAGCGCGTCTGCTAGTATTTTTATCATAGGTACCTACCTACCTACCTATGTAAAACCGTCAGCTAAATATAATTCTATGAACTATTTTATCTATTAATTAACATTTATTAGGAAATAAAACTTATGCTAATTACCTACTTACAAAATAGATTATATCTTTTGGCTTATATATTATAATATAGTACTCGTAAGTAGAGTGATGATCACTGAATCCCACACTAGGATGGCCTATGTCGTGACATTCAGTCATTAGTCAACAGTCATTGTTCGTAAACCTTTGATGATATAGATAATGTAGGTAGAGGTACCTACGTAAGGAGGTGCACTAAATCATCAAATTAATTCCCCTATATAGGTACCTAGTTAGGTCCTCCTACACCTCTCTCTCAGAGGAAGGCTCGAGTCCATTGTGTCACATTACATAGGTAGGTAAGTAGGTACCTACCTACTTAGGTTTATTGTAGGAGTTGCGCGTTGCCATCTAAGATTTATTTCCCTAGTTTCCTCCTGCTGGGTGCGGAGCAAATTCGCCAGTTTTCGCCGTCGCACTTCACTCCCCTCGCCAAACAGACCCATAAAATGACTTCTGCTTCTGCTTCAAGATCAGAGGCCGTAGCCACAGATTACTGACCGTAGCACTAACAATTTGCACAAAAGTAGGTAGGTATTTGTAATTGTCTATAATAACTAAAACGAACCGTCTCGGCTTACATACTATGCATTGTCTGTATCACAGTTGCCCTAGATAAATTACAATTTATATAGGTACCTACTGTTTCACATGAATGATATGATTATGTTACACTTTCGCAGTAGGTAAGTAGGTAGGTACCTAATTATACGGTAATGGCGAGGAGAGCGAGGGCTAGCTACACAGCTTATAGATGTGTCCACACACAGCGCGTGATGATCAGATCTTACTATCTGAGTAGGTATCTACCTAGGTACCTACCAAGAATCAAGACACAGTTTTATGTAAGCTGTGGTAGGTAGGTAAGTACTAATTTAGCCAAACGATGAAGTACGTCTACGTACGTTGTGGATGTCCGTAGACGACGATGGGTTCTTATCATCACCAGGTGAACCACTAAAAAAGTTTGCGATGCCTACAGTGGGTAGAAGACCATTAGTAAGTACCTACCTACCTTAGAATAACGATTCTAAATCAAAGACATATAATATTCTATGTTCTACAGTAGGTCTAGAATTCATACTATCAACGCACCTACCTATACCTATACTACCGGCGCGGCGGCCTGATAGTAATGGTCGTATCTATTGGTAGAAATAAGAGTTACTATAGGTACTTATCAATCGGTTATTAATCGGGTTAGATAATTTACTTGAACTTTAGGTAAACTTATAAAATTATCTATTGTCAGTCTCAAAATTGTGACTTGAGAAATCAAAATTTTTATCGCCTCGCACCTCACCTCGATCGTATTGGTACGATGAAGGCTTGTTTTGTGACATCAGATCTGTGCGCTTTTTTGCACACCTATGTAGGTATACATTTGGCAACAATGGATTAGTCATATTAAAAGTATTTAATTACCTATATCCCAAAGTAAGTACCTACTTACTTTTATTGACCAAAATATTTTAAAAGTTACACCTACCTACATTAAATGCATAGGTACTATTTACTTTTAACTATCATGAAAACACGACAAAAATAAAATTTAAGTGTATACCTACCTAGTTACACTGACTGCAGACATTAATAAAAATATTCTTTAGTTAGAGTCATTCACCGTCCGTAGATTTATATACATTGTATATAAAGCACTTTGGGGACACTCACACTAACGTGCAGAGTGTATAAATTCTAGCGTATAAAACTTCGTGGTTCAAAGTATACGTTCAGTACAAACATATATTATTATATACCATTGTTGTCCCCATAATAACTGTTATTTATATGGTTAGTTTGAGACCTGTCCTCAAACTATACAAATGTCTTCAAAGTATGCTTTCGCATCAAAATTTGTCCCCGAAGTAAACGTTGTACATATATATACATATACATATATATATATATATATATATATATATATATATATATATATATATATATATATATATATATATATATGTATTTATTTATTAAGTCCGCCAACGTAGTGTACACCAATACATTACAATATATGTCAAATAAGTACAAATCAAGCTAAATGTCACAACAATTATAGAAATTAATAATATAGTCACAGTTAAGAGTAATAAAAGTTACAGTTCAGTTACAGTAAAAAAAAAAAAAAATAATAATAATATGTAGTAATTACAAATTAAAAATTTAAATTGCGTGGTCAAAGTTAAAAATGTAGTTTTTTCATAAAGCTGAGTCAATAATGCGGATAGCCCGCTTAAAGCTACCAACAGTTCCACTGAAGAGGTCCAAGGAATGTTCGTTATGCATTTTGTTAAGTAGAGTGATTAATCTTTTCAGAGGTGCATTTTTGCCAAGGTTGGTATAATATTTTGGATTAATTAGGACGTTGCTCCTCGAGGCCCTAGTGAATACAGTTGGTACAGGGAAATTCAGAAGAGACAAGAGTTCGGGGACGTCAAGTGCTCCGTTAACAAGTTTATAAAGGAAAAGTAAGTCGAACATGCGTCTTCGATCCGAGAGGGAGCTCATGTGAAAATATTTAAGCCTATCCGGGTAACTTCTGATGGTCTTCGCAACATTACAGGAATAAGCGAGGTGCCACATAAAACGCTTTTGTACACTTTCAAGCTTCTTATTGTAGACGTCGTAGAAAGGGTTCCAAGTAACGCTTCAATACTCCAAGCCACTCCGAACGTAAGAGTTATAAAGTAAAATTTTAGTCTTTGGATTTTTGAAATCTTTGCAGTTACGCAGTACAAAGCCAAGAGATCTAAACGCCTTAGAGCAGATGCTATCGACATGGGTGTGAAACCTTAATTCTCTATCTATCTCCACACCAAGGTCGCGAATGCTGTCAAGTTCTTTAAGTAACTGTTATTAATCTTATATTTAAAGGGAATTCTGGTATTTTTCCTTGAGAAGTGAATTGAATGGCATTTTGAAGTGTGTATATATATATATTATATTAGATATTATATATATTACATATATAATATTATAATAATATAATAAATATCATATATAATATCTAATATGTCACTTTAGTATGCGATAGGAATAGGATGATGGATTTTTGGGTACCTACAGTTGGTGTAGGTACTTATTTTTACGTCGTCTTTTCGTTATAGTGAACTAGTTATCCGCTCGCTTCGTTTGTGTTCGTGGAATAAGTTATCAAGACCCCTCAAGAGCTACTCGCTGAATCGAGATAAAAATAACCTGTGTTAATGCCGGGTACAAACCATCTCAACTCCAAATTACATCCAAATCCCTTCAACCGTTTTTAACCGACTTAAAAAAGGAGGAGGTTATATGTTCGTGTGTACCTATCTATTTTTTTTATGTGTATGTTAGACGATTTCTTATTAGTAGACCGATTCTCAAAATTCTTTTTTGTTTGATAGAGTATACTTTCGTGGTGGTCCCATTCCACAAATTAGGTCAAGAAGTTTTTGAGTTACACTTGAAAATCTAAAAAAATTTATGCCTACCTATCTTGATTATATCATCACTGACAATCGATCCCGTAAGTAGCGGGTCACTAAAAATGGTGAAAAAGATTTTTTTACTAATAAATGGAAGTTGGTTCCATTTTTGATAATTTTTTTTCATGGTTGAGTTCACCTTCATATTTATAAATATTATTACGATGTAAAAATCATTTTGAGAATAATTAAATAATTAATTTTAATTGGAATAATATAATGTAAACAATTTCAAAAGTATGAATCTACGTTTTACAAATCAATTCAAATAATCTATTTAACAAAACTAATTGTTATAGACTAATTATTATTGGCTAATTATTGTATCCGCGCCGATGTATATTTATCCCAAATGTCATGTGTTATGTGTTATGTCCTTATATATCAGAGGAATAGCATGATTCTGGTGTTCTGGCGGAATAAACATTATGGCTTATAACTTAATGCGAATCAAAATTAGAGCAAAAACTATTAGCCTAAACTATATTTATACCTACTAAAATAGTATGCCGAAAAACAACTTTGTCAAACTATGATTATGACAAAAAAATGCGTAACTCAGTTATGACAAAAAAGCTATGGGAAAAAAGTGATCCCGAACAAAACATACCCATTATTGAACAGAAATGCCCAAATTTAAGAGCTGAAATTTAAGCGCGAGTTAAATTTGGACTTGAACAGACTGCGTACTAAATGGCGCAAACTGAATAAGAACTAACCTAATTAACAAAAAATTTATTCTATCTAGCGCAGCGTAGGTCGTCCACCGACAAGGTGGACTTCGAAGTTAGCTATAAACAGTAATCTAACTTACAGAAGCGAGCCTTAGCGATGTGTGGTTGTGTGGCATCTCCGGGTTCTCCCGGGCCGGCCTTGTTCACGGCTCGGACGCGGAACTGATACGTGTTGCCCTCCTTCAGGTCTGGCACACGAGCCTTGCATTCTGGGGTCTGGTGACAAACAGCAACATTAGTAAACACTGGAATTCATAGTCAGAGAATGAATCGGTTAATAGTTGAATGTACCTATACAAATAGTAGATAGTGTCACAAGGGACCAAGATGATGTGAAGGGAGGTATTGTTTGAATACAGCGAAGCGAAGGATTATAGAGAGGAGCCCTGAACGTAGCGAGGGAATTCAAAGTACGTCGCTTCAGGTTTGATAAATTTAATACCATGTGGCACAGTTTGTGGTCCTAGCACGATTAACTGCGTAAGTATGACGTGGCGTGTCGTTCACGTGAAACAGTACAAAATGTCATTTATCTAGGGCAACAGTGACACAGATAACTCGTAGCTTGTGACACGTTCACGCGATACGAATACTTTTTCGCAAATTGTTTGTGCTACGGCCTCTGCTTTTCATTTTCCTCTATGACAAAAAAGTAATTTCGTCATTGTTACTTCCATTTTTTTGTATTTAAGCGCGCCGGAATGAGCCATTTTGCTCGTACTTATCCAGGAAAGATTTGCCTCTTTTTGAATAGGTGGGATGTATAGATTAAATTCTATATTATAACTTAGAACTGTTTTATATATTTCACAATACCCTTGATAAAAGAACACTTACCGTAGTAGTGAGCGCCTCGGTCCACTGTCCGAATTTCTCCTTCTTCTCGATGACGTATCCAGTGATGGGTGCACCGCCGTTGTTCTTGGGCGCTTCCGACTTGAGGTCCACGCGGTCCACGTCCTAATCCTCCAGCGTTGGGACTGACGGCTTGCCGGGTATATCTGCACAAATCATATTAAAAATATTATTTAGAAATATATCATACCGACCTTTACGACAGAAATATTAAACCACTACAATACATATTACTTACTTGAAAATCAGTTCTACAGTAGTTCTAGATCATCGTTGGTCAACATACCACAATGTGAGCAGTTGTGCCAGCGACCTGAGCCGTACTCCGTTATATTAAGGAGTTGGGATGGCTTTACACAGTTTAAAGTTGTTTATCTTGAAACTATAAGTCAACAAGTGCAATTTGAAAAATTTTATACCGACTTCCATTCTATTACTTTGGTAAAAATTATTACAGTAACAGTTATTGGAGTGTAACTCAAAAACGAGTGTGGTGAAATTGGACCACACAGGAAGCACCAGCTTTCAAACAAAAAAATAATTTTGAGAATCGGTCCACCCAATCGAAAGTTATGAGATAAGAAACTTAAAAAAAATACAATACAAAAAAATACCGTACATTGAGTACATCCTCCTTTTTGGAAGTCGGTAGAAAACTTTTGATCCTAAGATTTAGACTGAATATACTTGAAGGTTTTAAAGTACAGTGACGAACTTAAGGCTATAGTAGGTAGGTAATAGTTTTAAATTTAATTTAATGTGTGTACCAAATTTTATCAATATCAGTCGGAAAATAGCGCCGCAGCAAACTTCCCCTCCTTTTAGGAATATAACCCCTCCCCTCCTCCACCACGCAAACCCTCCGACAATATACACAGTCATGCATACCAAGTTTCGTCAATATTGGTTGAAAAATGGGGAGGCAGTAATGTACGACCACTGGAATGTACAGCCAAGTATTGCACAACCCGTATTGTACAGCCCGTATTCCGTGTACTTTGGCTGTGCAATACGGGTCGTACAATCCGGCCTGAGCAAACACGGTACGGGGAGACAATGCACAGCCAGGGGCCTTACTATGAGCTCTTAAATCAGGACTTCTAGACAACTGCCCGGTTTGTTCGTACCATGACAACTTTAAAGCAGGCCTGCCCAGGCCTACTATTCAAGAACCGCAGAAAAACCGTTCACCTGTTTTTTTCGTATGGACTCTCGTTAACATGTCGCTCTAAATCCACTCAGTTTATTAGCTTACAAACGTTAGGCGTCTGCAATGTTGGTTATAGTAAATTGTTAGAATGCCAAAAACAATATTATACGTTCACCTTTGAGAAAACAATATTCAAACAGTTCACCTTAATAAGCGTCGTGGTATGATTTCATTCAAAACTGTTTAAGTCAGGTTTAAGAACTGCACGGAACTTGCATGGCTTTTACGAAGTCAGCTTCGTAGTAGTCGTAGTAAGGCCCCAGGAATGTACAGCCCGTATTCCATGTACATGGCTTCGAAATGATGGGCTGTGCAATACGGGGCGTGCAATATTGGTCGCGTAATGCTGGCACGGACCGACATTGTACAGCCTGGAATGTACGGCTTGGAACTAGATGCCAACCATAAACAAACATAGAATCTCTACTAGCCTTCTTTTTCGATGCCTCGTTTGTCTAAGGCGAGTTGAATCAAAATCGATTGATTTGTGGAACCGTTTCATTAATCAGTTTTGTTATTATGAACACCCTATTCTTCTCAAATAAAACTACAAATAATAAAAAGAGATGTATGGTGAAGTTAAAAAAAATATTGCCGCTGTAATTGTAAAGAACGTGTCCTAGGCATTTAATAAAATGGCATTATATAACACTGGGTGAACGAATTTGGAAAATGACATGTATTTTAGTGTAATTAAATAAGTAATTATATTTTAAATATTTTTCTTTATAAATGGTACAATCACAACGCCCATCTGATGTTAAGCGGTAACATTGCTTAGAACAGATGCATTTCTTCATAGGTGATGAACTGTACTGCGCTCGTAACGCTGAGACATTAAGTTGTTTAGTCTCATGTGCCTGTAGTTTTGCCCACCTACACCATTCAAACTAGAACACAGTCCTGCGAATATTACTGTTTTGCGGTAGAAAAAGGTATGGTGGCAGTCATCCCCTGACAAAATCATTCACAAAGTTCTAAAAAAAGAGTTCTACTGCTCTTCTCTTTGCTTTTCTCATCATAATGTTTTTTAAATATATTATAACAAATATGTCTTTACATCTATAAAGTACTCCTGTGTAGTTGGATTTGATATAAAATTCAGTTTATTCTGTTACGGCCACCTAAGGGCCTATGTTAAAGAAAAGGATATTTTCTACGCTGTGCCAATCTGTAATTATGTAGATTAGGAATCTTATCTAAGATATATGTTTTTATGATACTGTGTTCTAATATTTTTACACGATACTTTGTCAGGATGATCTGAACTGGTTCTACTTTGCAGTCGAGCTTAAACTACTGCAGCTATAAAAATACACTGGATTTACGCCACTTTGTTTCATCTACCTAAATTTATTAAATGCTGGAAAATTGTTCTGATATAGTATGATTGCGTGGTAGTATAAGAGGTTTTATCAAATAAAACTAAAATATATTTATATACATTTATTTTCTAAGCACCATTTTTGCATACAAGAAACATTTTTCAAAGCACAGTGTGAGGTGTGATATATACATTGATAGACATCTAAACAAGACATGTAGTCTTCATGTTAACTTGGTAAACTAGGACTACCAATATCCTCTAGATTAAAGATACATAAATAATGTGTATATTTTTTACTATGTTTTTTATCCACATTACTTTTTCTAAGCCCTTAACGTAAATATTTTGGTTTTTAAGAGTCCTCTAATATAACTTTTAATATTACAATATGGCATAAATCCTTCACCCTGCGCCTTTTTTAGTAGTAATTAATTGTTGACCGGATTTTATCGCTATTTCTTTTACGATGAAATTATTATTATCTGTTTTGAATCCTTGCAAGTCCACAAACACACTCATGATATTTTACGCACAATATTGCTCAAAGATTTTTACTCAACAACTCGATCGTTGATAATAAGACAATAAGCAGCTGTGTAAGCAGGAATATCTTGCGAACTTTCTATTTCCAAACGGACATCTTACGGGACCGGATTTCTGATTTCATTTTGTCTTGAGCAGTCTATTATGAATAGAGGCGCTTTTTCATTAAATTATTTGATATTTAACAACGAATCGGTTGAGAGATTATAGTACGACTGACGGAATTTGGCATACAATTCATATAATATACTGTATTTATTTTCTTCGAAGTTTATATTTAGTGAATCATAAGTGATAATATTGCGAATTTAAAAATAATTTTGCTTTTGTCAGGTGGCAATGGCCAAATATAGAACTATCTTTGGCTATATTATTTTTTCTATTATTTTCATAGCCAAAATAACGTACCTGAGTTTTTCTAATTGAGTTGTTGTTTTAACAGACCATGAATACTTCGTCATTTTACGTTATAAAGGATACTCATACAAGTCCTTATTCCTAAAATCTATTTGTATAGCTTTATCTTTTTCTAAATAAAAGGAGATCTCTCGCGATCAGATGCTTTAATATGTAGCACTTTCCATTGAACTCTTAAAATATCAATTTGAATGTTATCATTTTGATCGGAGATAACACTATTTATGTTAGTTTTACTACTCATAATAAGCTTATGCTTGAAATTTAAAATTATTAAGCTATTGCATAGCTTCTGTCGCGGGCCTTAAGCGTGGAGACCGAATCCAGAAATTCCGTAACGAAAATAACCTAACACTGGGGGTTTTAGGTTATTTTCGTTACGACTCTCCGACTCCATCTATCGATGAATAGCAGAACTTTTAATGACTTTTTGAAATATCACGCTTGTCTCTTTAGTTCAGCAACTCGCCTCTAGATGGCATTGGTTAAATAAATATAATTGCATAAGTTGATTTGGCATCTATCGATGAATAGCAGAACTTTTAATGACTTTTTGAAATATCACGCTTGTCTCTTTAGTTCAGCAACTCGCCTCTAGATGGCATTGGTTACATAATTATAATTGCATAAGTTGATAAAAACAGCTATGGAATAGCTTTACCGCGGCAGTCTCCGAGTGCCACACGTCTTTTTTTTATTATAATCTTAAGCGAGTCCTATCAATTTACGAAATGGTATCAGAACACTGAAGAAATCATCTTTTACTTTATACTCCTTCATATCCCATCCCCTTAAAGCAGCAACTTTACTGTCTCAACGATGGCGCGTCCTTCAATATATATAAAACTCGAAGATGGTAATACGTATATGTCCCGTTGCTGAATGGAAATGTGAATTCTATCATTTTCTGTAACTGTACGGGTTGTGGATATGAATTTCATATCTCTCGATAGAGTTATCAAAATGAGCTTTATCATCAATATTTAAGATATTCATATTTTAAACCCGAGAGTTCGTAAAAATCTTTATTATATCTCGTAATATTCAATTTCTTGACACGTCTTTGTTTCTTTAATGTTTCTGCTAAAATAGATCTTTTCAATTTAATTTTTTATGTTATATTATTTATGTTTTGACTATTAAACACAATCATATTCGTTTTCGTAAATGAAGACACATTTGAATATTTTCTTTAGCAAAATTAATGTTATTTTCGTTTTGATGAGATATTTTTACTGTAACTGACGCAAAGCTCTTATTTTTTATTGGAAAGTAAATAATATTTATTGGTTTTTCGATAAACCGATTGTAATAGAGAAACGTTTGGTATTAATTCATAAATTATATGAGATGGTAAACCATCAGTGTATGATCCTTGCACCAAATCACGTTCGATACTTATTACTGACACTGGAAGAATGTTGACTGGGTTTACTGACACATGCCATTTATTTGCTTTAATATTTCTTTTTGAAATCCTAAGATACTGCCGATACTGTTCACTGCTTGGAAATTTATACTCTTTGCGCAAAAAAGAAATTGTTGAAGTATTGCAGTTTGCTTTGATGTATAGTTCACAACCAACATTATTATTTATATATTCATAAATGTCTTCCAAGTCGAACGAACCATTCGGTATTTTGATTTGATAAATATTCTAGCCATAAGTAAATATACTATAATTGCTAGTAATGTTTGGTATAGCATTAACAATGGAAAAATATAATAAATGGTCTTCTAATATCAGGGGAGGATAAAACGTAGATTCTAAAATAGACTGGTTTCCAGAAAATGTTAAAGTGAATGAAATTGTCTAGAACTGAAAGTTGATTTGATAAAGGCTGAATAATTTACATACAGGGTGTTTGGTAAAGGGACCGACAAACCAAATGAGCGTGTTTGGAGAATACAACCAAAAAAAATCCCCGACCCCCCAATTTTTTTGTGAATTTTCCCGTTTTGATAATGAGTTATTTTTTAACTCAATAGGTACAATTTCGGAGAAAAAGGGAAAATTCACAAAAAAAGTAAATAAAAATTTGGGGTCGAGGATTTTTTTGACCAACTTGTATTCTTCAAGTGGGCCCCCGAACACGCTCATTTGGTTTGTCGGACCCTCTACCAAACATCCTATATAATATGGTATTTATTAGGTATACGAAAATAATTACGCCAAAAAATTTTAAAAATACTTAAGGCATAAATAATTAAGTGACCGCAGTTATCTATTTTTTTTTTTGATAAATATAATTATAGAGAACTTTTTAACAATTGCTAGCATAGCTGTAACTAAATTAGCAGTATTTTTTTCTAACGCTAGCATTCTAAGAAGTTGCTCTCTTTTTCGCCATATTTAGTAAAATTATGTCCGCTTTATGACGGTCAGTCTAATTAGATGAGTTATTCTAAGCTATATCGTGCTGTTTGCCGTATTGATCCAACTGATTGACGCCTTAATCTCCTTGAGCAAGTCTTTCAGCAAATCGAGTTCACGGTCCACAATAATTATACCCTGGCAAATGACGTTCAAACGGCAATTTGTTGACCAAACTAGTCTCTTTCATAACCGAATAAAAACTAATATTTTTTTTTATACGGCTTACTTTATAATTGATTTGTTTTATTAATCCAACTATTTTCGGAGGATGGTAAACCTAGCCATTTAACATATCATTTGTTTCTCTTTCTTCTCAATATTTTTTCCACAAGATGTACATCAGGGTGTCGAGTTTTCTGAAGTTCTTGCTTATAAAATGCGCCTAATATGGGGCGATGCGTCATGTCTTTAATCAAATAAGTATCTGGATTAGATTTTTTAATATTTAATTATCTTAAAAATTTCTGTGCACCAATTTGGTGTGAACCCTTTTTCAAATGTTCTTTTGTACTGACTAATACGCACAAAATCGCCAAGTTTTAATTTGCTGCTTTTTTGTGTCATGACATTCTTGAGCGTTAGCTTTATTATAGTTATCAAAGTTTTTCCGTTAACTTGTTTTATCGTACATTCATGCAGTAAAATAAAATCATGATAATTTTCTTTTATAAAAATTGGAGTACAAATTTATCGACACATAAAGTTATATGATTATTAACGGGATATTTACCGTGGTAAGGTTGTGGAATGAGCTCCCGATATTTCAGCGCAGTTACATGCACCATGTTCACGGGAAGACACTGTCATATAACTTTAGAGAACAACCGTGATAGTTTAAAACAGTGTTTTATCGACACATGTTTGAATGGAATGCCTTAACTGAACAAATTTCGACGGATTTGGTCATTTTATTCTATAATAATACTACATGCTGTTAATTCTTCTATTATTGATATAATTTCATTATCATGCAATCATGCTAATGATCATGAATTATATCAATCATAGAAGATGCTGGTAATATCCATGTATTACCAACATCTCTGGGTGCTACTAATAGCTTTCGTCTTTCGATCAGTTCATTAGGGTCATCCCAATAAATATAATCGGTATTCTTCGCATATGTGTTCTTTTAACTAGGTATATTGCTTCCGCGTTTGTTTGATAGCTTTGTTTTCCAAGTTTTGATCGTGTTGGTAAATAATGGTTTAATTACTTGATTGTAGTTAATTCCTTTATCACCTTTTATTTGGCCAGTACTTTTAAAATCATTTTATCATAAATTTAGTTGGTAAAAAAACAGTTTCTTCCATTTATATATTTCGTCTTTCATATTCAAACATGAATTTCCAGTAATTATTGAATACAAATTATTTGTTTACACTTTGACAATCATTCAAGTTGTCAAACTTCCAAATCTTGTTATTTTCCACCGACTTCCAAAAAAAGGAGGAGGTACTCAATTCGACTGTATTTTTTTATGTTTGTTACCTCATAACTATCGACTGGGTGAGCCGAAACTCAAAATTATTTTTTTTGTTAGGTAGCTGATGCTTCCCGTGTGTTTCCCATTTAGATTTCATCAAATTCGGTTCAGTAGTTTTTGAAATACACTCCAATAACTGAATAGAATGGAAGTTGGTATTAAATGTTTCAAATTGTACTTGTTTTGCCTCTTCTAAAGAGTTTCCATGATAATAAAATTATTTACGTGAAAGTTAAAGACCATGTCCGCATCTCCCTTTGAACGTCTATTTCGAACTGGGTGGCGTCGTTCAGTGGTGTTAACTGTTGTTAACTTTACTGAACGACGCTACCATCATTTGGAAGAGCAACATTTGTGTTGACTGGATCTTGCATATCTTCGGCAACATGACTCTCTGAATCAACAGAATCAAAGAAGTTCTCACCATAGTCTGAATCTTGTGTTGAACTAGATGCTCCTGGACTCCACGATCGAGATTCTACTTCATCAACCATGACATCCTGCCTAGACATCGGTACCCCCACTGCAACAGGTCCCGCAAACCTTGGTACTTCCGGGTCAGTGGTTGGACGACTGGCTTCTGGAATGTCATTTTGTATATAAATATACTTATACGGCCGTAAATTTGCCATCTATACTGACCACATGCCTTTATCATGGCTCGAAGCCCAGAGCCCAGCAAGACTCTAGTAGTAAGCTTACCCGTTGGAGACTGAGACTACTTGACTATGACTACGATATAGTTTACTTCTAAAATCAGGGTCAGAGATCATTCGCTTTGTGAGTGTGGCCTAGATGACGGTACTTTAAATCACATTTTCTTTTCATGTCCTAAGTTAAATTCTTCTTTGTATGATAAACTTAATTCTGATATCGCTAGACCTACTGATATTAACTCTCTTTTATCGCTTGTTTTTACACCATTTATTTATATGTTATGTAATTTTATTAAAACCAATAATATACGTTTGTAAAAGCGAAACCAGTTTTTAATACTTTTGATATTCATATTACTTTCATTTGATTCCGTACCGTACAATGGTCACTCCTTTAGGGTTAGGGGAGTACAAGGGCAAAATATCCGCCAAAACATGACACTGGCAGAGTAACGTCTTTCCACGTTAAAAAGCCACATAGGAAGAAGAAGAAGATAGTTTACTAAAAGGGTAAACAAAACACAAACGCGAACGCTCTATCAAGAATTAAAGTAAATGCTCTAACTGACACTAACAACGCAGGACAGTCAATGATAGTAAACGTTGACAAAAAAGAACATAGGCTTTTTAGGGTAGCGCCACAGCTTCGGCAAGCCACGTGTCTGTTTCAGGTTCTGACACACTATCAATATTAAGTGCAGATAATGAACCTGAGTATCCTATCAGAGAACCATCTGAATCAACTAAATCCGATACATTCAGCCATGCACGTCGACGTAACTGATATACCTATCCTTAAAGAAACAATTGACACTAAACCAAACCAGATTCTTATCTTTACATGGCTCAAAAATGATATATAAGTTCGAGACATTTCTCGCGCTAAGCAAAAGGTACTGGAAGTATTTTTGCCCATAAATAACTAGGAATTAATTTAAAAAATCCTCAAAAAATATATTACACCGAAAATTAAACACTGTCTATTTCGAACATGAAGAGCATCGTAGACAGTTTAGTCATGTAGTGGTAAAGTTGTTTAGGAAAGGTAGTGTTCAGTTGATTGAATGTACAGAACGTGTTATATATGTAGAAGATGAAAGAGAACAAAGATCAATTGTGTTGAAGTACCATGAAGGTAAAACTTGCCACAGAGGTACCAAAGAGACTTTAGCTAGTATACGTAGAACTTACTTTTGGGTCAACATGCAGGAAACAATTGCAGCTATAATTAACGGTTGTGAATTATGCCGTAAAATGAAATACGATAGAAAGCCCATAAAACCCGTTTTACAGTTAACTCAAACCCAAGAAGCGCCTTTTCAAGAGCTATTTATAGATCTTTTTCAAATTGAAGGTCAATACTTCTTAACCCTTATAGATGCTTTTAGTAAATTAGGCCAAGCTATACCAATAACTAATAGATCCACTACTGAAGTAGTTCGAGCACTCATGAAGTATTTTTCATTTTATGGTATCCCTAAGAAGATAAGCTCAGATCCAGGAACCGAGTTCAACAACGAATTGATCAAGGAATTTTTAGGGCTACATAAAGTCGACCTTCATATTGGCACTCCCAATAACCCAACTTCAATGGGCCTAATAGAGCGATTACATTCAACTATTTGCGAAATCTATAGGTGCGCTAAATATGAAGCAAAGTGTACAGATGTAGCGTCAGTCATGATGTACTTTATAATAGCGTACAATAATTAAATTCATTCAGTCACGGGACTGACACCATTTGAAGTAGTTTTTGGACACACTGACTCAAGTAGTCCTTTCGGTATTGATGTCGAAAAACAATACATGCAACAATTGGTGAAAGACCATGTTAATCGAACTAAATTCTTATACAAGCAACTGGCAGAAAAGATGATAGGAAATAAGGAAAAGATCAAGGAAAAGAAAGGTGGCGAGGAGAAAATAGATTTTCAAGAGGGAAAAACTATTTTCGCAAAAGATGTGAACAAAAGGAAGAGTAAAGATAAGCCCAGATATACAAAAGCAAAAGTTGTAGGAACAGTAGAACGAAATGTAGTACCAATTCAGGTAGGCGAGCGGTTAACCAAAGTACCAATTAAAAACATAAAACGCCCTCCACAGGTGGAGCGTTCTGGTGGTAGCGATGCCAGTGCTGGGCCTTCAGCTGCGAACACTTGAGGGAAACCCAGGCATACTACCAGTAAGGGAAGGTCAAGCTGATCACTGGACAATAGTTAAAATTCTAAACTTGGAACGCATTTACAATGATTTGAATTTTATTATACATAACTATGAACAGTTTAATAATATGATAAAACAAAACGAATCATATCCTCGTGATTTTGTTACTATGAATATGCATTTAGACTACTTACGTGATATTACTGTTCAGAAATATAGATAATTGGTTCCGCAACAAAGATACAATAGAGGGATTATTAATTTATTGATTCAGGCGTTACTTTGCGGAAATAAAAAAAAAAACGATATTACATAATATTTAGTGACACTTCCGCTGAAAAGAAAACAATGATTTTGGCCTATTTGGGGGCGTGCACCACCCTCCCTCCCGCATAAAATGCTAATAGGAAGAATACAAAATAAAAAACACAAGAAACCCCAAATAAACCAAAACCGATTCGACACGTGTTTCGCCTCTACACGAGGCATCCTCAGGAGATGTTGACTCGTCGAGCGCTAGACCGACAGATAGAGGGATTATTAACCCTTTGGGTTCGATCATCAAAATTGTCACAGGAAATCTAGACCATGAGGATGCGATAAGATATAATGAACTTATCTCTAAACTGAGCCATAATGAAATTATTATTTTAAAGTAATTAACTTTGGTTTCACAAATAATTGATAGTTTCATTAATACTACTGACACTATTAATAAAATTTCTATTTTGTTAGAGGCACGCATGAAAATTTTAGAATCTATGTTGCAAGAGTTAGCTTCACAAAAGAAACGCTGGGACTGTTCTACATACATTGTAAGTTTTTATAACCTTTTCATAAGTAACTTTCGCACTATATTTGTGAAGTTAGGAGAAATTGAAACTGCTCTAGCTTTTAGCAAAATATCAATTTTACATCAGTCCATAGTTAATTCGACAGTATTGTTGTATCATCTAAGGTTAATAAGTAACACAGAAAACCTGGTATATCCTGCTACTGAAAACAACTTAGTAAAACTTGAAGAAACTGTTAATATTAAATCTTATATCAAACATAACCAGATTACGTTTATAATAGAGATACCGCTTACTGATAATAATACTTACAATTATTATCAACTCTACTCATTACCAATGTTTCACGAACCTGAAAATAAAACCCTATCCATCTTTCCCCAATATCCTTACCTTTTGGCAAAGGGAATGAAATACCTTCCGATTGAGAAGCCATGCCGGCCCCTGGCTGGTGGGGACCACTACCTGTGTGCCGACGACAACAGAGCTCCTTATCCCGAGCTCACCTGCATCGAACAACTTATGCGGTTTGATGCCAACCTCACTCGCTGCGTGCAACGTCAAATCCACATCGAGGATGTGAGAGTACAACCAATAGCTGATGCAAGTTGGATTTTGTATACACGGCTGAAAACTGTGGTAACAGCTTATTGTGCCACTGAAGTCACTAAACATCCAGTCTTTGGGACGTATATTGCAACGCTTGATAAGCCATGTGATTGGATGCTGTCCACCTATGGAATGGGCTTCCTGTCAGTATAATGCAAGCAAAGTCAATTTCGTCTTTCAAAGATATGGTGAAGAAGCAATATTTATCAAATAACTACTGAATTATATTTTACTATAAATGATTATTATGTATTAAAATATTGTATTTATGTTTATATTTTAATAGTAGGTATGTATTAGTTTTTAATTATTAAATTTTATTTATATTTATTTATTTATTTTAATTATCTATTAGCACTTAATTCCAAGATAAAAATGTTTATTTTAGCATCTACTACCGCATTATTATTAAGAATCCTCTCCATGCAAGGTCGCCTGTAAGAGATTGCTATAGCGATAAGGCCGCCAATTGTCCAATCTACTGTAGCGCTTTTTATTGTATTATGTTTTTCTTTTATGATTGGTTATCAATAAAGAATTTTTGTATTGTAATGTATTGTATCGTGATTTCGAAATCCACGGCATTCGAGTTCGACATCATCGTGCATATACCGAGAGCGACCTCGCAGAGCTGATCCCTGTCATTGACCTGACTCGGCTATCTACAAGTGAGAGTACGAATGTGCCCTTATCCGGTGCACGCGTACTTAACATGCAAAAAATAAACTTAGACGAAGTGAAGTACATGTATTATGCGTTAAAGCACAGTGAAATGGTAAATAGTGTTTTGAGAGAACCAGACTCAAACCTCAGTGTAGTTTTATATTTTACCTTATCTTTAGTTTTTATATGTCTTTTTATAATTTTTACATATATGTTTCGTAATAAGTTACTTTTATTCTGTTCACGAAATTATCGGAATGTTATTAAAAATGAACGCACCGATAATTTCCCTCTTGGGGAGGGAGGAGTTATGCATCCGCCCGAACCATCCATATTAGATTAGTAAGCAACATTCCAGCTGACTAGCATTGTCATAGGTGGTTGCTGGTTAGTACTTAGGATGTTACCCACGTAGATGGGATTTGTAGTTCATATTTAATTTCAATATAATTAGAGCCTCCAAATCGGCTGGACGTAAATTTAATTTGTTTAATTTTTAGTTATTAAAAAACCTTTTATCCTAAAAGGAAGTTTGACTACCTAGTAAGTGCGCATTAATTCCAAAATATGATATGTAAACAATTTAGAAGCACAACGTCAATTTTAAAACCTAGTAAACGCATGTCCCTTGCTAGTTTTTGAAATTGTCAAAGCGGCTTACATAGGTTTTGAAATGGTAACATCAAAGTCGAATAGCGCGAATATTAAACACAAATTAAACATAGAAACCAGACTCGAATATAATGATCAAACTTATTCCTGCCCAACGGTGTTAGTGACTGTTATTGCCCAATTTTAGTATGATTACTCAGCCTAAAGTCAGATTTCAAAAGATTTCACTGGCAAAAATAACGTTAATGAGCTCATAAACGTTATTTTTGCCAGTACATACGAACGCTTTAATAAAAGAGCCATCAATGACAAACAGCCACCAATGCCCTCAAAGGCAAACGTAGGCAACCTTACGAAGTATTAGAAAACTTTAAAAAAGAATGAAATCGGTTAAGCCGTTCACAAGTTATATCGTGACCAGGAGAAATAGGGGTTCATTATTATTATATAGATATCCGTTTATATGTAAGAATAAATTTCTTAGTAAAACTTCCTATAAATCCTACTCCAAACCTTGCCGCTCTTACGTCAAGTCTGAAAATGAAACCCGCTATGTAGTCTGAGAGATGAAACGAAGTTGAAAACTTAACATTTTGAAGAATACAAGACGCTGGCAAATGCACATGACGTGCGACGCCATAGTCCTCGAAGGAGGGACAAAAAAAATATCCATAGACTAGAGTATGTAATACTAAATTTATTTCACTGATAAAATATAAATATAAATATCTTTATAAATATAAATATCTTCAAAAATTTACAATGAAGCGAGTTCAAACTATAATTTAATCAATATGTTGCTAAAATTAGTAATTACGCGCCAATTAGAGTGAAAGAAAATGTGAAGTATACCGAAAAACAATATGATTATGAGCAGCTAACTTCCAGAGGCCGGACGTCGGGACTCCGGAGGCTTAAGATGTGAATGTATTCCTCCCTCGTCCAGCATTTATCCATCCAGAAACGCATTAACGCAGTCTAGCAGACATAAACGTCTCATGTCTTGGGTCAGCAATTCAGAAATAGTGTATTTGTGCCTTTCAAACTGGTTCCTGCATGAATGCTACAGGTCTTCCTGCTTATCTACTTGAAGTCCCGGTTGGAGTGTACCTATTGAGTGCGCATCGATCCACTGCAGTTGAAAAGTTTGCATCACTTGAATAGTTAAGTTCCTTGAAAGCACAGAAGTCAGCTGCCATTCAGATTTTCGTTAGAGATTGTTTGTGGCATCTTTAGCAAATTACTTTCAAACTAGCGCATTCTTTTGTTTAGTGCCTCCATAACCTGATAAGGTGTAGTATGCCACTTGATAATTATTATTGTAAAATTAAAATACAGGTAGAGGTAAAACATAAGATCATAAAAAGGGTTATTGTACATGCTGTGATCAGCTAAGCATACAAATGTAGATAAAACCTAAATTTAAGTTTTCCATGTAATGTTATAGGGTAACAATAAAGTATTATAGCCTAAGAGTAATTAATTATATAATTTGGTAAATTGTCATTAAATTAAATCAGTTCAACATTGTTAGTTTGTCAATAATTATTAACAGTTATAAAAAATATCTTGTTAATTTCATTCATATTTAAGAAGGCACAATAGGTAGGTAAATTTAATTGCATTTAACCCAACATTGCTGGTCAAAATTAATAAATTAGTAATTGTAGTGGCAGATAATTTTTCAAAGAATAAAATCAATCTAGTAAAGGAACAATTGTTGTTTAAATTCATTGATATGTTTTAAATCTATTATATATTTGGCACCATAGCAAAGACACTTTTCACATATAAAGCAGTTTTGTAATTAAAATCCTTATTGGAATACAGGTGGGTATGATTACGGGATCTAATCACAATTTTATAGAAGGCAGAATGTTGCTTGACAAAAACAGCTACCTCATATATGTATAATGAAGGATGAGTCAGTAAGAATTAACGTTAGAAATGGGATATTTACCATGTATTGTATTTATAGTGAGTTCTCGATATTTCAGCAAAGTTGCATGTGCCATGTTCACGAGTAAACTTTTACTCTACTCGTGCTCACTATAAATGCAATATACATGGTATATATCTTGATTCTAATGTAATTCTTGCATTAGTGACCATGTCAGCTTAAGATGAGTCAGTATTTTCAGATTTTCAGTTAGAACAAAAGCTTTCATTGCTTTTTATAGATTTTGCAGAAATCAACCTACTTTTTCAGGAACTGCAACATGAGTGGTCAATGTGTATTACTATATATATAACTTATGGATTTAAAAAATATGTATGTTAGGAATTTTTGTAAGATGTCACACTACTCACCAATGGGGGAAAACCCAATACCTACATATTGTGTACTTACCCATTTATACTTGAAATACAAAAACCTTGATGCTTTGTTTTTTTGATTTAGAACACGTCTGTCAGATTCCGCTTTCGTCAGATCAGTTCTTTTTTCCGTATAGGTCAGAATTTTGAAACTGGTGACGAAACAGCACTTCTCATGACTCCTCATTCGTCAGATTCCGTATTCGTCAGATCACCTCTTTTTTCCGTATTAGTCAGAATTTACATATGTCGTGGTTGCTCAAACCGCATGTATACATTAGATTATGCCCGCGACTTCGTCCATATAGACTACATTTTTGCCATAATATTGAAATATTGTTCAATATAAATTTGTCTTATGTCTTTATCTGTCATCATCATCTCAGCCGTAGGACGTCCACTGCTGAACATAGGCCTCCCCCATGATTTTCAAAAAGGACCGGTTGGAAGCGCCTGCATCCAACGTCGTCCTGCGACCTTAGGTCGTCTGTCCACCGTGTCGGTGGACGACCTACGCTGCGCTTGCCGGTCCGTGGTCTCCACTCCAGAACCTTTCGGCCCCATCGGCCATCTGTTCTGCGTGCTATGTGCCCTGCCCACTGCCACTTCAACTGGCTAATCTTCTGGGCTATGTCGGTGACTTTCGTTCTTCTACGGATCTCCTCATTTCTGATTCGATCACGTAGAGAAACCCCGAGCATAGCCCTCTCCATAGCTCGTTGTGCGACTTTGAGCTTGTCTATGAGGCCCATAGTAAGAGACCACGTTTCAGTGCCATAAGTCATCACTGGTAACACATTGGTCGAAGACTCTTGTCTTGAGGCACTGAGGTATTTTTGACGAGAAGACTTCGCGAAGTTTCCGGAACGCTGCCCAGCCGAGTTGGATTCAACGATTGACCTCTTTCTCGAAGTTGGACCTGCCTAGTTTGACTGTCTGTCCCCGGTAGATGTACTCGTCAACAACTTCGAGAACTGAGTTCCCAACTGATATTGGGGTAGGTACAACATGGGCATTAGACATAATTTTCGTTTTATCCATGTTCATCTTAAGACCTACCCGTTGGGAAACTCGATGGAGGCCTTCGAGCATTGTACTGAGGTCTTCCATGGATTCTGCCATGACTACAATATCGTCGGCAAATCGAAGGTGAGTGATGTATTCGCCGTTAATATTAATGCCAAGTCCGTGCCATTCCAGAAGCTTGAAGGCGTCTTCCAATGTAGCGGTGAACAGTTTCGGAGATATAACGTCTCCCTGTCTCACGCCTCTTTGCAATGGAATTGCCTTCGAACTCTGCTCCTGTACTCGGACTGACATTTAGGCGTTTTTGTACAAACACTTCAGCACTTCAATATACTGATAGTCAATACGGCACCGCTGGAGAGACTCAAGCACTGCCCACGTCTCGATCGAATCAAAGGCTTTCTCATAGTCCACAAACGCTAAACAAAGAGGCAAGTTATACTCTTCGGTCTTCTGTATAACTTGCCGTAGCGTGTGGATGTGGTCTATGGTACTATAGCCTTTTCGGAAACCGGCTGGTTCCGGAGACTGGAATTCATCAAACCTGCGACTGAGACGGTTCGTTATGACCTTCGAAAACAGCTTATAAACATGGCTCAAAAGCGAGATGGGTCTGTAATTTTTAAGTAAAGTGTTGTCACCTTTCTTGAAGAACAGCACCACCACGCTTTTGTTCCATGCTTCTGGCGTTGAACCTTCAAGTAAGACAGTATTAAAGGGCTTCTGAAGGACTTTAAGTACCTACCGGTGTTCCACCCGCTTTCAGAAGCTCAGATGTGATACCGTCGTCACCAGGCGCCTTGTTGTTCTTAAGCTGTTTCAAGGCCATTCTAATCTCGTACAGGCTGATGTCCGGGATATCTTCGGTATAATGTCGGGTCAGCTTGGCTCTTGGGTCTTTGGCCGAGCTGCTAACAGGTTTAGCGACCGAGGTGTATAGCTGTCCGTAGAAACTCTCTACCTCTCCTAATACTTCTGCTTTGGTCGACGCTACACTGCCGTCTTCTCTCTTCAGCTTCGTCAACTGGCTTTGCCCAATAGACATGTCTCTTGCAAACACTTTGGAGCCTTTTTTCCGCTCTATCGTCTCTTTAATACGGTTTGTATTAAAGATCCGGATGTCGTGTCGCAAGGACTTCCATATTCGTCTATTGAGCAGCCTGATTCAGCATCATCCGAAGACTGCAGTTTCAATGAGCGTCGTTCAGCCATGAGGTTGAGGGTATCGTTGGAGAGTTTCTGTATCTACGAAGAAATAATAGTCAGGAACTGTAACTGCGTTAAAAAAATGACCCAACAAAAGTCGTGTTCAAGTAGGCGGGGCTTAAAAGTCGTGTTCAATACGTCATCAGTCGGACATATTTCTTGCAAGCGAGCACACTTCAAATCTTCGCGTACATTTTCATTTTTATCATTGTGAACTTCAGTTGTGGATCATCATGCCAGCATTCGTTGTGAAGTGGTGCAGAAACAATACACTATTAAAATGTCCAGGGATCACTTTTACTAGTAAATAATAGCAAAATTATAATTATTCAAAGATGTCCAAATACGTAACAAATAGAGATGGTCAATACTATGCAAGATAAAGTCAGTCAATTTTTATTTAATTTACGATGTATTTTTTTCTTCAGGACTAAATATTCAAATGTGTGTAATGTGCAATGGTTTTGCTTGTTATGTTTTATTCTTGCTTGCTTGCCGATTCAGTGCGGCCAAGTCAGTGCCTAGCTGCACTTAAGCTAGAAAAACAAGAGTATGGCTGCCTGTGAAAACCAGCATAGTTATACTACGTTAATTTTGACTGAAAACAATAAAATTATAGTTAATAAAAAAATTATAGACCATGTTACACAAAACTGCAGTACCTACCTACCAGTTGGTACAGTAAGTACCTACTGTTTTTTTAAATTATGTTATATAAAATATCATATTTATCTTTTTATGCTGATGATTTATCCCGAAGAAACATCAACATCTTTAAGAGCCTTAATTCTGCGCAGCGCTGCGCGAGTTTAGGTATTTTACATTAGCGAGTTACTTATTAGCGCGCCCTGCGGCAGTGGCCTTACCGCTTGAGCAAAATAGTGCGCATTAATATTTGTATCTTTTTTTATATACATTGGTCTTTATGTCACAAATAGACGTAGGTCAAAAAGGTGAAATAAAATATCACGCAGGACACATTTCTTTTTAATACCGACATTAATTAACATAATATGATAATTATTAATCAAGTACATGTTATCTACAAGAGCATAGACTAGAAAAAAGGAAGATTTAACTCATGTACCTACCAAAAAGAGATGACAATAGCAAATAAAACAACCATCAAATAGTTTCTGGAACCAGCATCAGGTCCTGGTCACCATCTAGAAAAAAGGTATCGCGAAGACGATTCATACGATCCCAAACACGGTGTGTCTACTATTAACCATCACATAGTTCCTGCTACCAGTTTCCGGCTCCAGCATGGATTCCTGGATAGGTACCAAGTATAAGCATAAGAAATTTGGTTAATAGTAAAATACTAGCCGATGCCATTATAACAATGAAATTTATATTGTGTCTGAGCTTTGATGCACTAGATGTCATATAAAATTATTTGTTAGAATCCCACTTAGAAATGTTACCTCAATATGTATCAGGAAGTTTTGAGCGCACTAATATTTAGTTGTGTTAGTGCGGGCGTCAGAGCGATAAGTCCTCTGACCTCTCTCTAAGAGGCCTCAGCCGCGTCTGACGATTCGTGACTGGCGCGACCGGTTTAATGATTGATTTTAAAAACGTGTGTGTGTAGAAACCGCTCGGCAATAATAAACAATTTCTAAATGTAGTCTATGGAACTTGAACTTGTTTATCAAATAATGTTATATTACATCGGGTAAGAATAATTGACATAATATACTATATCAATCATTATTATGTGACCCTTCAAATACTCAGCAAAAACGCGAATTGGCGCTTCCAAAGCGTTTACGCTTTAAAGAGATACTACAGACAATGAATAATAAACGATTGCCTACAGTTGGTATGTAATATACGTTGGTATATAAGGTAGTACAAAATAAGCGAAGACATAAAGACAACTAAGTCACGTAACGACATAATAAAGTCATGTTTGGCTCAGAAATGTTCACTTCTGACTTGCCTGAAACGATTAACTCGATTGTATCATATTTATGATATTTGATCTAAATTTATCAACATTAAAGAATAGGTAAAAACTTAAAGGTACTTGATAAAAAACAAACTTTTTCTTATTTTGTGCAGAGTATAGGTAAAAGCACCTTTTTATGTTTAAGTTCATAAGTACACTGAAGTATATTTACAAAAATAGGTTTTATATGTCATGTTTATCTGCACTACCTCTACTGGTAGTGCAGAAGGGAATTTTTATTCCCCACGGCACTGCTAGCTGGTAGTGCCGTGGGGAATTTAGAATCTGCATACATTGCTGTTCCCCGCTGCACTACCAAACATTATTTCATAAATACTCAACTCGTTTATAGGGTTCCGGATGGATGATGCTTATTGCTTGTTACACGCTATGCTTTTATTATTCTGTAGCTTCCTCATAGATGATTGTGAAGTGGCAGCTGTCAAAATGACAGATGATGTCGTATTTAATGATATTGATTTCACACTTAGATTACATCTTACCCGACAATAACACAGAAATTGTCGGCCTAATAGTGAAATCAGAACCATAAAATACGTCATTTGTCGCTTAGACAGCTGTCACAACTAAGACCTACATCCGTATTATTACATATACCTACCTGTATTAAAATTTTATATTTGTACATACTTGTTTCTGTCCAGAGGTTTGGATCCTAGTACTACTAGCTACTAATGACTTGTCTAAGTGTTATAGCTAATAAATACTGAGTGTGTGTGTAGAAACCGCTCGGCAATAATAAACAATTTCTAAATGTAGTCTATGGAACTTGAACTTGTTTATCAAATAATGTTCTATTACATCGGGTAAGAATAATTGAAATAATATACTATATCAATCATTATTATGTGACCCTTCAAATACTCAGCAAAAACGCGAATTGGCGCTTCCAAAGCGTTTACGCTTTAAAGAGATACTACAGACAATGAATAATAAACGATTGCCTACAGTTGGTATGCAATATAGGTAACTATATAGCTTAAAACAGTTCATTGTTTGGTCAAATTAAAGCACGTTTAATTTTTCAAGCTAATAAAAATTCACCCACTGCAAATTTTATAGTGGTTTAGCTGAGCGATCTCAAATTTATAGAGAGAAAAATTTCATCCTCGGACGGGATTCGAACCCGCGTCTTCTGACTCTCCATGTCAGACGCCATTGACCAACTAGGATGGAATGTCCGAGGATGGAATTTTTCTCTCTATTAATTTCAATGGTTTAGCTGAGTTGCTAATTAATTTGTCAGTAATATCAACACAGTGCTTTTCTAAAGAAATTCTATAATTGATAGAATTTTCTAAATTGATCATGAAGGTATTCTGTGACCACTGAAAAACATCCAGGTGGCAAATAACGACTTATTTTTTTTTTGTTAAATGTATAAGCCGGAAATGTTTCATAATCATTCTTTACTACATTGCGAAAAATCTCTTCTAATGTCTTCTAGACAAAAACTTAATAAATTAATCATATTTCGCGAGACATACGAGATTTACTATTGATTTATTATTAAGTTGGTCCAGTCCACTTGTTGCATAACATCGTCCACGTCGCTATGACTCTGCTGTCATTGTAGACGTTGCAGCACGCGCGTAAACCAATCCCTGCTTTCCTTCTGAATTTAAACCAATCACCGAACATGTCTATTTGTAACCTCGGAAGTGATTTGTATTTGGAATCATACGTTGTTTTGATTTGAAAGGCCACTTTTTGTGTGGAATTTGTTCTGAATTATGCTTCCTGACTATTATTTCTTCGTAGATCTGTATGCACAATTTCGGCCAAATCCAAACAAGCCGTACAAACAAACTTTCACATTTGTAATATTAGTGGGATATACCAAGGAGCATATCAATTCCTTAGTATACCTAACCTACTTGAATAAGATACTGGCCACTTAAATATAATTTATTTCAATCAAGTATAGCCCTTGTGACTGGTTATATTATATAATATTAGAAAAAGAAAAGAAAGATTTAGAAACTTAAATTCAGATATTTAAAAGAAGTAAATCTTCTCCAAAAATTACAAAAATATTTATTTTGTGATTTTGATGATAACGAAAATGGAAAAAGACTTTTAATGTATGTCAGTCCAACTGCCGCAAAAATATTTCAACGGGCAAAACTATGTAATATTAGGGGATGGAATATTAAAGTGGTTAAATAACTGTTCACTCAGTTTGCAGCACAAGGTATAGAAAGATAATTGTGCCGCTAGCTTTTGCCATTTTGCCCGACAAAACCCAGGAAACATATTGTAGTAGGTATATGTTTCCTGGGTTTTGTCGGTTTAAAAATGTAGTTTTTTAACCATTTTAAAAGAAAAGTTACCTTTATGGAACCCTACCTTTTTAAAATCGATTTCGAAATGGCTAGTACAATGCTATCAAGGTAACATTTCCCGATGCGAAGATAAGCGGGTGCTCTTTCCATCTGAAAGCCATTAAAAAAAAGCGAAAAATTTTAAATTAAACAAACATAAATTTGTTACTCTGTGTAAAAGCATTAGCACAACTACCGCCACAACTTATTCCGGGGGGATGGCTAAGCGTTCAATCCCTTATACCAGATACTACTAATTAATGGTCAGGAATTTGTTGATTACTTCATATCACAGTGGATGAGTAACAACGTATTCAGCACATTTAGTTGTTTTACTGAACGGCATCCGAATATTAATAGCGTAGAGGGTCGGCACAATCTACTTAATCGAAGGATTCCAAAGCAAGCTAACATTTTAAACCGTATTGACGGCATACAAAAGATAATTGCGAAGGGTGACTTAATAATAAGGAAAATAAAATTGAATAAGGTAGTACAAAATAAGCGAAGACATAAAGACAACTAAGTCGCGTAACGACATAATAAAGTCATGTTTGGCTCAGAAATGTTCACTTCTGACTTGCCTGAAACGATTAACTCGATTGTATCATATTTATGATATTTGATCTTAATTTATCAACATTAAAGAATAGGTAATAACTTAAAGGTACTTGATAAAAAACAAACTTTTTCTTATTTTGTGCAGAGTATAGGTAAAAGCACCTTTTTATGTTTAAGTTTATAAGTACACTGAAGTATATTTACAAAAATAGGTTTTATATGTCATGTTTATCTGCACTACCTCTACTGGTAGTGCAGAAGGGAATTTTTATTCCCCACGGCACTGCCAGCTGGTAGTGCCGTGGGGAATTTAGAATCTGCATACATTGCTGTTCCCCGCTGCACTACCAAACAATATTTCATAAATACTCAACTCGTTTATAGGGTTCCGGATGGATGATGCTTATTGCTTGTTACACGCTATGCTTTTATTATTCTGTAGCTTCCTCATAGATGATTGTGAAGTGGCAGCTGTCAAAATGACAGATGATGTCGTATTTAATGATATTGATTTCACACTTAGATTACATCTTACCCGACAATAACACAGAAATTGTCGGCCTAATAGTGAAATCAGAACCATAAAATACGTCATTTGTCGCTTAGACAGCTGTCACAACTAAGACCTACATCCGTATTATTACATATACCTACCTGTATTAAAATTTTATATTTGTACATACTTGTTTCTGTCCAGAGGTTTGGATCCTAGTACTACTAGCTACTAATGACTTGTCTAAGTGTTATAGCTAATAAATACTGAGGGAAAATTATAATTCTATCTTATATTACAAAGAGGAAAGATTTGTTTGTTTGAATTGAATAAGTAGTATCCAAAACTAGTGGAGCAATTTGTAAAATTCTTTCATCATTGGAATCCTACATTATGAATAAGTATAGGGTATAAGTTCTGATTCATCATCATGCGGGTCAAGCCGTGGAACGCAGCTAGTGTGTTATAATGATCTACCATCGTAGATCATATAAATAATTTATCAATTAATTATTTCAATTTGATTTAAATTTATGTGATGAACATTGATGTTTGTTCTGTGTCTGGGTGTTTCTCTATAGGCATAAGTATGTATTTACAAACAAAAATACTATCTATCAGTAATCTGGCTCAAGCTTTGCTTAGACCCGGTGGTGCTGTGTGAAATGTCCACATTTATTAATACTAGGTCGTCCTACCTTATGAAAATTACCATTGGGGTCAAATAGCTAGGTACCAGTTTGTATTTAATCTCCGGTTTGATAATTTAGAATTTCATTGAATAAAGTATATGCTGTACCTGTTATTTCTAGTTAGTAGGTACATGTCACAAATAAACAACCAACAATACATCTTGTCTCTTACAATTTTCTATTTGCCTGGTATTATAAGTGTAATAGCAGTGTAGCATACACATTACATCTCTATTGTTACATACCTACAATGAAACATTTTTAGTTTTACCGCCAGCATGTCCTACTGGAAGACTTTATAATGTAGGTTTAGAACAGTGGGTGGGTTAGGTGAACTATGTAGGTGGACCACGGGCAATGACTGATAGTTATGTAACTCAAAAAGTCTATGAATAAAAGTCATAATAAGTAGGTATAATACTTACCTATGCAATTTTATTCTAAAAGTGTACTAACAAGGGACAATTTAAATAAACGGTCTTATCCAAAGGCATTTATTATAATGGTATACCTACATAAATAAGCTAATCAAAATTGCTTGTCAAATATAAAAATTGTATTAGAAATCTTTACTCTTGGTAATCCTGGTCATATAAATTTGTATCTGAATTTAAATGTAATGTTTTCTATAGATTTATAAGTTTATGTACAATTATCATAGGTAACCATTTTCACATTTGATTTCTCACAACAATAAACATGTTCTGTCTACAATTTCATTAATCATCGGACACATTTAGATCAACATTAGACTGCAAGTAATATTTCTTATTGTCTTCTTTTCTTTTGCTTTTTCATATTCAGCATGAGGCCTGTAGAATATTATCATATTATATTAAATAGTATTACATATATGCTCTTTGATTATATTAAGTTTATAGGTGATGCTGTAAAGTGCAAGGCATTCTATGTGAAGAACTAAGGGCTGTATTCCACTAAGATGCTCAGTTGTGGATCTTCTCTTGTGTGGAGATTGGACAGTAAATGCCGTAATTGATGTTGGAACTATTTGAAATGAACCAAAGAGTTGTAGGGAAGGTGGGGCAGCCTCATACAGTTTTTCTTTTTCGTCTTATAGAGTTTTCTCTGGCATCAATATCTGTATAGATTCATTAAAAACTGGTACTCTAACTATCTGACTTTGTATCAAAAACATGTCATTTTTGTAAATACACATGTGAGACTTTTTATAAATATTTAAAAAAATGTTTAGAAATGTATGAATGTACCCCACATGCGGGGCACTCTCATACAGGCTATGGGGCAGATTCATACATGTGAAAAAATACACAAATTAAGCAAGAAATGTTTAATTGTTTATCAAAATAAAAATATACAAACACAACATTCTCGAAATTAAAAGCAATTAGTCTCTATGAGCAACTAATACTAAGTAATAATCAAGAAATATGCAAGTTTTTTAACTTGGATACATGTTAGTCCATAGTGCATCTTAGAACATTCTAAGATATATTTATTCAAGAGATCCTCTTCTGATTTTGTAAAAACTATCTGCGACCATATTTTTTCTGTAAAACAAAATTCGATATCATTTCAATTCTAAAAATTAAATAAAAATGTGCACATTCATACAGTATGAATGTACCCCGCTTACTGCTGTATGAACCTACCCCATCAAAAGAAAATGAAATAGAAATATTCCTATAAAAAAACCAACCATATTTATCATTATTCACAAACTTGATCCTATTATCTTTGAAATAAAACAGTACGGAATAATCTAGATAAAAGCTTTTATTAAAATAAAGATGTTTAAATTGAGGTTATAAAATTACTTACGCGTGGCCGAATCACGTTCCGTGTCACCTCGTCGCGAGTTTCAAACCGACTGCTGTCAAACTCCGTGAGCCAACCCACAGATAAGTAAGTCACGCGTACACGCATAAGTCGTTCAGTTAATGCGCTCCTAACAACAGATGTCTCTAGTGTATGACGGTGCCCCTTGTATGAATCTGCCCCACTTCCCCCACTTCTAAGATATCTTATTGTTTGATCGGCCACAATTTTTATGTCAGAATATATATATGATTGATTGTTGTTGTCAAAAATAATATCTATGTCTTCGTATTTTTATTCTTGTTTATTAATTAGTAATGTTATAATAAAATACTCTTATTCTGGAGTTATTATGTGTTTATTACACTTGAGCATACTCTGAAACTTCTGGTTATGGGCCCAGAGCCGTAAGTACTAAAACTCCAGGATTCATATATGTAACATTTATCAATATCGAAGTACAAACAAAATATGGAAGGAGATTCATGTAAAACTACTCCTAATCTTGTCTATTCAAGTAATGCTGCTCATGTCATGACAACTACACCAACTTTTCAAAAATTAGAAGGACGTTGTAATTATAAAACATGGGCATTTTCTATGGAAATGATGCTTATAGATTGTGGATTATGGGATTGCGTAAAAGAAGCACCCTTATAGAATAGCTCTCAAGAAATTCTACGCCGTGATGACAGAGCCCGCTCAAAAATTGGTCTTTGTTGCCATGAAAGAGTTTTTTCAAAGATTATTGGATGTAAATCTGCATTTGAAGCATGGAATAATCTAAAGCAGGCTTATGCCGATGGTGGTCTTGTAAGAAAGCTGACATTAATGAAAAAACTACTAAATACTCGCTATATTGACAACATGGAAAGTTATATCAACGATATAATGTCAACACATCAACAGCTTCAGCAAATTAATCAGAAAATTGACGACAACTTTCTTGGAATTATACTGCTTTGTGACCTACCCGACAAATTTAAGCCACTTGTTATGGCATTGGAGCATTCCGGTTCAGAACTTACTTCAGATAATGTAGTAACTGCACTTTTGAAGGAAGATGCCGAGATTTGGCTACTTGCAGTAATTCTACTAATGATTCTGCTTTAGTGTCGTTAAATAAACAGTACCATAGAGACTTTAAGAAAATATTTTGTAGTTACTGTCGTAAGCCAGGACATATTAAGATGAATTGCAGGGTTCTTAAGGCTAAATTAAATAAAGAAAAGGCTGAAATGTGCGAGGTAACACTGATAGTCAATTCACAACCTGTAAGTAGAAATACATGTAATAATTTGAATAAATCAGTTATGGTTCAACGTGAAATAAATAACTCTTCGGTTGATAAGTCACTACTTGTGTGTGACTGGTATATTGATTCTGGTCCTACAAGTCATATGACAAATAGGCGCGATTGGCTTAATGATACTAAACCTATCAACAAACAAGTTAGGGTAGCAAATGACCAAATTATTCTTTCAGATGCTATTGGTACCGTACAATTAAATGCTTCTTCTAATATTACCGACGTTCTGCATGTTCCAGACTTGTCAACGAACCTGCTTTCAGTAAACTCATTGGTAAAGGGAGGCAATGTTGTTATTTTCTCATCGTCTGGAGGAAAAATTTAAGATGCTCAATCTTGTAAGGTTTTTGGAAAAGTTTTGCATACAGCCTCAAATGTCAATGGTATGTACAAGCTTGATTTACCTATTGACAAAGCTAATCTTACTGAAACAAAAGTGAACTCTGCAGACTTGTGGCATAAACGCTTAGGTCACTTAAACTATAGGTCTATGGAGTTACTCCGTCTTCACTTAGCTATTGGTGTGAAGTATGATCGTCCTAACTGTTCAATTAAAGATAATTGTGTTGCTTCCGTTGAAGGAAAACTTGCAAAGAAACCTTTTAAATCGTCTGATTCAAGGGCGACTCATATTTTAGAATTAATTCATAGTGACGTTTGCGGACCTATGAGTACCCCATCTTTCGGTGGTGCTTTATATTTCGTCACTTTAACGGGTGGTTTTTCTAGAAAATACGTTTACATACCTAATGAAACAAAAGTCAGAAGTAACTGAAAAATTTTGCGAATTCAAGAACTATTTGAAATGAACCAAAGAGTTGTATACTTCTAAGATACCTTATTGTTTTATCGGCCACTATTTTTATGTCAGAATATATATATGATTGATTGTTGTTGTCAAAAATAATATCTATGTCTTCGTATTTTTATTCTTGTTTATTAATTAGTTGTTTGTTAATGTTATAATCAAGGACGTTTAAATAGTAGCCGGACAGATCGCCATTAAGGCGCGGTCGTACCCTGATTAAAGAAAAAGCAGAGTTTTTAAACACTTAGTGTAACGAAACAGGTCGATAGTATATTATGAAAAAAATACTAAGGCTAGAAAAGGAATAGGAAAAGAGTAATAACCGAATAGAATTCATAAATATAACTCTCTTTCAGCAGAAAAAAATCCTGAATAGGTCCACAAAAATAAACTTTCACGTCCAAACTCTCAGAATTTTCAGCGATGACACTATATTTTTTTTAGGTAATACTTAGCCAACGTATAGTACTAAAGTTATAACCAGCAGTTTTTTCAATTGTGTTAGTATATATCGAAAAATATAAAGAAAACGTACAAAATCAACGCATTTTTGCATTACGTCGTCCAACCTAACAAGCGATTTTCAACCTTACGTAAAGCATCTTCAATTATTTTAAAATTGGGGTTGGACCGCGTCTTAACAAACAAATGAAGCACCCATGATAAGCCAGTCCAATCATAGATACACATCTCACACACACACTAGCACTATAATAAGCCGATTGCACCGCCATTACGCTATTTGCCGGCTTCGCAACTTAACGTGTTTTATAATTACGGAATTAAAAATTAAAATGGTGTAAGAATAATACAACCAGACATAAAAAAAATCAAGGAATAACCTTTCACAGGTAAGATCAACAAATTTTCGATTATTTTAAAATAAAAATGAATTTATCGCTTGGAATTCAAAACCTCAACTTCAACAGGCTAAAGATCAGTTGGTGTTGTCATAAAATTATGGGAATTTTTACCCAAAATTGGGTAATTTGATATTGCAGTCTTTTATAAAAGTATAATTTTGTTTATTTGACCTTCTAATAACGAGTACAATAATAATAATAATATTTTTTATTCAAATAACAAAATGGTTCGGTTTCACTCTTAAAACTAGTTACACAATTCTAATGTATGTTACTTAATATTATTAATAACCCTGATCTCCACACTAGGATTCCCTGTGTCGTGCAGATCATTGTCGTACACTATGCAACATTGTGGTACAACATAATACTGACGTTACAACAACATGTTCTATTGTCTACACTTCAAAGCATGAAACCATAATAGTAAACACAAATAGGTACACAGTGGAGTTAATACAGCAGTAGGTAATGAATTGATATATTGAAGCTGTATTGAGTAAGTACCTAGGTATATGAAAAATAATAATTCTATGTGTGTATACTACATTATATCACATATATATATATATTCTACTTATCCTATTAATATTATAAACGTGAAAGTTTGTATGTATGGATGTATGGATGTTTGTTACTCTTTCACGCACAAACGGGGGGGCTAATGTTGATGAAATTTGGTATGGGGGTAGATGAGGCGCTGGATTAACACATAGGATACTTTTCATCATCATCATCATCATCATCCATCACCACGCGGGTGAAACCGCGGGGCGCAGCTAGTTATATATATAATACAAACATATAATACAACATACAATACACATATTACAAGCATGGAATATTTTCCACGGTATATTACTGAACTAGCTGTCCACGCGAACTCCGTTCCGGAATAAAACTACCGTTGTCCCAGCACGTCTGTCTCGCAGGATACTAAAATTTTCAAAAATAATAAACTTAGCTCATGTTACTCCCGAAGGATGAAACATTCCACAGATGAAATAAAGTTTCAAGTAGTATTTTTATAAAGAAAAATCTTTGGATTTATTTGTTACAAGCAAACAAATCTTTTCTTTTATTATTATGTAAGAAATGATATTAGTAGATATTATAGGATATTAGTGTAATATAAAATATGTAAATTGGTTAGGATATATATGTATATATTGTTTTTTATTATTATTGGCATTTGTTATTGACTATTTGTCTATCTGTATGATCTGCTCCTTTTCTTCACAACTCATAGACATAACCATTTCTTAACTGTTTTTATGCAATTATTTCGAGTTAGGGGTAAGATGTTCAGTAATCTGTTAATTTTAGTGTACAAATATGGTGCTGCCCAATTGTAGAACCGCCGGTAAAATTCAGTGTGTCTTTCTGGTATTTTCCATCTGATATGTCTGAAACAAATGATCAGCTTTTGTGGTGCAAATTTGTGAAACTTGACGACAACAGATACAATGTATATCTGTCGAACTCGTAGTTGCTCGCATTCTTGATATAGATCATTTGTTGAATAGAGAATTGGTTTCCGATGGGCTACCTTAAGGATAGCACGTTGAGCGCGGTCAAGCTTTAATAAATATGTTTTATGCGCTCCTCCCCAAGCTACAATACAGTAACTTAGAATAGACTGGCATAGAGAAGTGTAGACCAGCTTTACTACTTCGCGATCGGCTACTGATCTAAGCCTTTTGAAAATAAACATGAGTTTTCTCACTCTACCTGAAAGAGTGTCAATATGTGATTTCCACGAGAGATTTTGATCTACGAATACACCTAGATATTTAAGGGAATATACTTTATCTATGATGGTACAGACACAAGTGTTGTTGACAATTTCTTTACAGTGATGTATTTTGACAACGAAGGGTTGAATGGGCGCTGTCCTTTGTGATATGCTGAATGCAATGACTTTTTGTAAGGAGGTTGTTACTGAGCCAAGTTCCAACTACATTAAGCCCACGTTGGCAAATTTTAGTAACAGATTCCCAGCTGTGCCCATCGAATATAATAGCAGTGTCATCTGCAAAGGTGTAAATTCGTCCTCAATGTAGGTTAAGAGCGCATAAGTCATTTATATATATTAAAAATAGCGTAGGACCTAGGACGCTTCCTTGTGGCACGCCAAATTTTATTTCACACGCATCGCTGTTTATACCATCTACGCAAACTTTTTGGTTTCTGTTGCTGAGGTAGGATGAAAACCACAACAATGAAACTCCGCGAATCCCCATGTGTTCTAATTTCCTTAGAAGAATAGGCCTTGACACAGTATCAAAAGCCTTGGCAAGGTCGAGGAAGATACCAGCACATCTGTAGCCTTCGTCGAGCTTGCCAGCTACATAATCAGTCAGTGTCGTGACGGCATCTTCTGTAGATCTGTTTGGTCTAAACCCATACTGATTATCTGACAGTAGGCTTGCTGACTCAAGGTAATTTATCAGGCGAGCAAGTTTTACAAGTTTTTCCAGTATCTTAGACAAGCAGCTCAGTAGCGAGATTGGACGATAGTTTGAGATCACTTGCGGATCTCCATTTTTAAAAACAGGCGTTACATTTGCCAATTTGAAACAATTGGGTACTATTCCACTAGCTAGACTCATATTACATATGAATGTAATAGGTCCAACCAGAGAATGTTTTGCCTTAATTAATATGTTATTACTTATTTTATCGTGTCCAGGGGCCGATCTAGGTTTAAGAGTTTCAATAAATTTGATCACTTCTCTTATGTCTGTTGGAAAAAGAAAAAAGGAATTCGAAGAGGAATTGAAAGTAGTAAGAGATCTTACGTTCGATGACAGTTCGCTTTCAGACTTCCCTAAACTGTTTAAGATGATGTTTGCGAGATTAGTACCAATAGTGGTGAAATAGTCATTTACTTCATTAAGCGATTCCTTCGGACTCAAGTTACTTTTGAATAAGCCAGAACATTGTGTTTTACTAGTATTTATGTTACAAATTCGTTTAACCGTATCACAAGTCTTTTTACTATTTCCCCTGTTTTTGAGCAGTTCATTTTTTTCATATTTATTTTTAGTGTTTTTTATAATGTTATTACATGTATTGCGATATATTTTGTAGTTATTAAGTAAATTCAAATCATTTGGGTTTTTTCTGACGATAGCATGCATTCCATCCCGCCTCTCTATGCACTTAACCAAAGATGGAGTCAGCCACGGCAAGATAAAACGGAAACAGTACGACAGCGTACTGTTTCCGTTTTATATTATTATGCTTAGTATTTGTTTTAATAATTTCTTGAAGAATGTTTGTAAGTTCATCCGTGGCTTTATTTACGTCAGTGTGGAGGTATAAAGTAGTCCAGTCGAAGTTGTTAATTTCCCTTAAGAGGCTGATATAATTGATTTTTACAGTTCGTTGTTTATGTGGTACTGTTTTTGTTGTTGACAGTTTTTTTTCTATAGAAAATATTATAGAATAGTGGTCAGTAACACTGCTTGAACAGATCATAGCTTTGCTGTTACGGCGTGATTTTAAAAGGTAATGATCCAAACAGTTAGTGCCTCTAGTAGGATATGTATAACCCGGGATAAAGCCATACTGAGCTGTTAAGTTTAGATATTCATCGGCTTTCGAATCAATGGAACCTTCTTTTATATCTATATTAATGTCACCTGTGATAACACAGCATTCTCCTTTACAAGCAGACAAGAGTTTCTCTAGGGAGTTTCAAAAATTGCTGACGTTGTGAATGGAGGGCGATCTATATAAACAAATGATCATGAAGGATGAGTTATCTACGTCTAGAACTAAACAATCACAATCTTGAATAGTTGGTTCAGTAACGTGTATCTGGAGCCCTAGCTTTGAATAGACCACAATACCATTATTCTGGTTATAGTATCGCGTTGAATAGAAGCAGTTATAATTATTAATACTTATTCCACAGAAAAAGGGTTCAAGCCAACACTCTGTCAATACTATTATATCCGGCAAAAAGTGCAATCTCTTAATAAATATTAGAAAATCATCCAAATTCTTACGAATGCTCCTTATGTTCTGCGACACTACCAAAAGCTGATTACCAATATTTCCTAAATACTGTATGCACTGCTCGGGCTGGTTTGTTTGGAAACTTGGAACTATACAGATGTCATCTAGTTCGTCATTTAGGTGCTTTATATCCATAGTAATTTGGTATTATAAATAAGTTATTATAATAGTGGAAGTGTATATAATAAGAACACAATGATAGCCTCCATTCGCAACAATTGTGTCTTAATTTGGTCTTAATTATTAACTCGTATACTGCAGGTTTAATGTCATAATAATAATAATAATAGGGCACTGACATAAGAACTCTATACGTATATTCTATTCCATATGTATAAGTTAGAACATCAAATTTTAAAACTATGTAGTTGCACTTAAAGTTTGCAATAACTACAAAATAACTATATAATCGAGCAAAGGGATGCAACTGTATACGATTGCGCTGTGTCTTGTCCATTCTTTGTATTATATCGACTCACTGGTCGGTTTGGTAGCAACAAGCATTTAATACCAACGTTTTTTGGTAGTAAATCCCGCTACTACTGGGTTCAATAGTACGAGTAATGTAACTGGTTCTAGAAATGTTTGTTAGTCTATCAAGCTTCTCCTCCATGCCGTCAGCGTCAACTAAATTACGCAATGAACCCATACTTTGGTTTGAGGATATAGGCAATATTGTTAGATTGTAATTGTTTAACTGAAATAATGTGTTTTTATAATACAATGGTCAACAAAACATTTGAGGTATGTTATTGCACTTACAGATATGAAGCCACATGCAATAGCATATCGTGCCCGCTAACCAGTAATTTGAAAAAATAACAGTTTTAATTTTTGATATATTTAGGGGTGATTGGAAAGAACTTTGTTTATATGTGTACACACACAATCGTATACTTGACAAAAGCGCATGAAAGTGTACTAAGTATATTAAATGTTTATTAAAATAGATAACATTATATAGGTCGTTTACGGAAGTACTTGTAATTTGGATAATAAGCCGCATGCGGTAAGATAATAATAAATACAACAAAATGTCGTAATCGCTAGGTAAATTATCAGTTTCGCATACCCCGCGCATGGCTTGGTACGAGTATATTATTACTATTATAATAATAATAATAATAATGTATAATAAAACTCTGGCTACATAAACAAGCTCATAGAAGAAATGAATACATATACATATATTTACATATACATGTACGTCACCTTTAGTACATACTATATCTATGAGTTCTAGTCGTGGTGATGCTTGTGTTTGTAATATATGGGATTTTGTGGGATGGACAGTATCGTGTATACTAGTACATAGTAAACTAGACAAACTCCATAACCCACTATAAAGATAGATTGAGCTGTAAGAGAAGTCGGTTGACGTAAGAATAATTTATTAAGGGCGACGGTAGAAGTTAGAAATTGGCTACCTAACTTCACAAGAACATGATATGATAGTTGAGGCAAAGTGTTATTGCAACTAATGCGGGAAGTTAATTTATATAAGCTGCTTGGTTCACAAAGATTTTGATGTACGTAGCGAAATAAAAATATTGCAATGTAGGTTTTAGGTTTTAGATTACGATCTCGTAATTTGTATCTCACAATGGCTAGATTTGTGTTTGTCTCTTGTTTACAATAAGATATATAACATTGTTCAAAGTAAGTACATAAAATAGTTAGAGAAATGATGCCAATAACTTGCTCATTATGTTTATAATAGGTAAGTTGGTGTTGGTAATATGATGTTCTATGAATCACTATTAATAACTGATAAGATTTTATATTATACTGATAAGATTTAGGCTGGGGCAATTGTAGATATATTTTCGTCTGGGTTATAATGTATTCAGCTGCAGTAAATTGGTACTTACAGTAAATACAATATGCTTAATAATAGTTGTTTGCGTGGAATATTCCACCAGGTCCAGTCACTTTGCGCTCTTGAGGGAGTTAATTTGGGCTTCAGACTTGATATTTATGTAGGGTTGTCCTTCTTGCTTGCGGATAAATACACGCCCATTAGCAGTCCAGCAGTAGGCGTAGCCCTCAGCTTTCACAACTTCACGGGCTAAGAAATGCAGGCGTCTCATTTTTGGTGTAAGGTGGTCCGATATATAGATGGGGTTCTTTGTATCTTTTAATCCAAGCGCCCACGATTGTAGTTGCTCTCGTGAGTGAGATCTATGATGTTTCTTGACGTTAGACAGGAAATCTAGTTTCGTGAGTGTGTTAGTGAACTCTGCAACCACCGTAGATACCGCCTGGTCTTGTTTACTAGGTAGGCGGTATACATCTTTCACATATGTGTGTGAAAATTCCTGTTTGAAAAATTCAAAGCCATTTCGAATGAGATCATATAAATCATGCTTGGTTTCCCTCTGTATTTTTGGGACACCCCTAATTTCAATACACGTTTTAGCTAAGTCGCGGTCAACAGACTCTATTTTATCATCAAGATGCGCAATAGATAACGACATATCTTTGCGCTCCTGTTCTAAGGACATAATCTTGGAGTCAATGCTCGCTATCTGCCCGGACATATGATTCATAGACTTTTCAATGTCCTGATACGAAACCTGCAGATCTCCCGTCTGCGCTTGAATTTTAGATGTTATACGGCTTTCAATACCATCTAATCGCGCATTATAATTAAACGTGAAGGTATCGAACATGTCTCTCATTTCTGCCTGGAAGCTTCTAAAAGCATCTCCTGGGTGCTCCCCAACAATACGCTTAGAGCGTTTGGTGCGAGTAGTCTTAGACATATCCTCCGACGATGCTTTCGAGCCAAAGTCAGTATCCGACGCAGAATTTTTGTCATGTGGGGAATTGCGGGTACTTTTGCCTAACATCTTATTTAGGTCAACTCCGCTCGACGTAGCACAGCAATAACAATCACAAACTGGTTGTGACGTAGGAGGAGCGATGCAAGCGACTACACCCGCTAGCCAATAACAGAGCGTGTGCTATCAAACCAGTATAGTCGAACAGGTCCGTTACGTCGTGTGCGTGGTCGGTCGGTGATTGTGTTTGCTTCTATGTTTATTTATTTTGTATAAGTAATCTACTACTCACTTTCTGCGTAGTACCAAACAACAATTTGGAGTAGCACTCTATACACTGATCGAACTCTGTCACGCCTTGATGCTTATGAACTTCTATTTTCACAGAATTTATATCGAAACTTTTGTTTATTCACAAATCAAAATTACTGAATGTGATCGAAGTGATATAGTGAAGTGAATAAGGTGTTACTTATTGTATTATGGTGTTGGGTTTCATGTTTAAATAGTTTAGTCTAATAAAGTACATATTGTTCTCATAGATTTCCTTCTGCTAATCAACCATGGAAAAAGGACTGGATAGATGTTATAAGAGAGTGTAGAGGTGAAGCTAATTGGACACCAACTAAATCTAGTGTCGTATGCAGCATTCATTTTGACGCCAATGATTTATACGTCACGAAGACTGGTCGTCTTAGAGTCGTTAATTTTGGAATACCAAAAAAGGTAAATAATCATAACAATAATAAATTGTATTACATGGTGCATGTAATACAATTTATTACATGCACCATGTAATACGTTACGCCCACGTTAACTTAGTATTTTAGTCGAGTTTATTGAAATGAAACCGAATTAAAAACCCATTGGCGTATTACTTTTTTTAAAAGTGCAGGCCGCTCTGGCCCTCTATACAAGTTATTTTGAAACCATTGGTCATATTTAAATATAGTATTTAGACTGTAATTACCAGACTGCGAAAGAAGGAGGGTACGAAAAACATATTTTTCGAGTGTATGTATGTATATTTCTTTGGCATTCCCTAGAGCCTAAACGGCTTGTCGTATTTTTATGTGAGTGGTGTCAATAAATTCGTCTTAGTCGTGAGAGTGACACTGGGTACATCAAAATTAAAAAATCTAAATTAAGGATTTTTGGCGCCAAAAATAATCGTAAAATAAAAATAATAATTAAAAAAACAAAAAAACCCGACTGCTTAAAATATAAAAAGCACTGAAAAGAAAAAAACAAGACCAGTTAGTAGCCGCTTCTACAGTCGGGACACAAAATTTTAGGGAAATATGTTATCATAATAAAATGGGTTATGGGTTTGCATACCTGACGGTGCTTCTTTCCATTAATATATTTTGTATAATGATTTCTTATAATTTTGCTTTTAGATGCCACCAGAAACAGAGAATGTGGTGTCAAATTTGGGGCAGACATTTCCAGAGACACAATCCTGTTCTTCAAGCGCTTCTACGTCTTTTCCACAAGTACTTATCAGCCCATACATAATACCTGACGGTGTTTCTTTCCATTAATATATGTTGTATGATAATTTCTTCTAATTTTGCTTTTAGATTCCACCA
This sequence comes from Selenia dentaria, assembly GCA_917880725.1. Taxonomy (NCBI): domain Eukaryota; kingdom Metazoa; phylum Arthropoda; class Insecta; order Lepidoptera; family Geometridae; genus Selenia; species Selenia dentaria. The sequence goes on along the minus strand of OU862899.1, from coordinate 15,744,324 downwards.
GAAACAGAGATTGTGGTGTCAAATTTGGGGCAGATATTCCCAAAGACACAATCCTGTTCTTCAAGTGCTTCTACGTCTTTTCCGCAAGTACTTACCAGCCTATACTTCTCTCCAAGCACAACCTTACCGCAAGTAAGACATAGAGTATTAAGTATTATCACGCTGCTTGTAAAATTGTGTTGGCTATAAAAGTGCCTCGTTTATATCTTCAATAGATTTATTTTAATTTTTTGAAATATTTCATTTTTCCTAACCGATATACCACCAACGCTCTCATTCAAATATCTCCTTTTATATAGATACCTAGAGGTTTTAATTAAGATCTTGTGTATTTTTTTTTACAATTCAGATATTGGAGGAACTGGAGTTAATTTGGAACAACCTTTATCTGTACTTTACACTCCTAGAAAACGGCGTTTAAAGGAAAGTCTGATAAAAAAAGAGAAACAACTTCAAAAACAGACCAAAAAAATTAAAATATTAAATCAAAAAGTTAGACGACTTCAAGATCGGAATAAATCATTGAAAAATATTCTGCTGACATTAAAAAAAGAAAATTATGTCGATTCAGATTTATTTAATAGACTAAATGAAAACATTGTACCTGCGGATTTGTTCAACAGAAAAAAAATAAAAAAACGTGTCAAATATACTCCAGCAATGAAAAAATTTTGTCTCACATTAAATTATTACTCGCCAAAAGCATACGAGTACGTAAGACAGACCTTTAATACTTGTTTACCTCATCGCAAAACTTTGACAAAATGGTATAGCCACTTAAAAGGTGATCCAGGTTTTACAGAGGAATATTTCAAGCACTAAAAGCAAAAGTGCAAGTAAATCAACATCGGCTCTTGTGCTCTTTAATTTTCGATGAAGTTGCTATTAGACCTCAAAGAATATGGGATGGCAAAAAATACATAGGTCTAGAAGATACGGGAGCGGGCGCTGAAGATGGTGCTGCTTTAGCGACCCAGGCATTTGTTTTTTTACTTGTTGGGATTAACCATCATTTTAAACTACCTCTAGGATATTTTTTAAGTAACAACTTATCAGGAGAACAGAAAGCAAATTTAATAAAAATGTGTCTCATTAAATGCTTTGAATGCGACATTGATGTCGTTACTATGACTTGCGATGATCATGCGACAAACTTCACAGCACTAGAGCTTCTTGGCTGTGATTTTAATCCAGAGTCATTAAGAACCACGTTTACACACCCTTCTAATGACACTGAGGTAGCGTTTTTTCTTGACCCCAGTCATGTTATAAAGTTAATGAGGAATCAATTGGAGGCCAAACGAGAGTTTGTCGATGGCAATGAAAATAAAGTAAAATGGAGTGTACTTGAACAACTAAATAAATTGCAAGAGGAAGAGGGTGTGCACTTAGCAAATAAACTGACAAAGAAACACATTCATTTCAAAAATAATAAAATGTAGGTGAAGCTCGCCACTCAGATCTTTAGCAAAAGTGTTGCATCTGCTATTAAAACTTGCAGGGAAGAACTAAAATTAGATGTTTTTAACGACTCGCAAGCGACGGAGACATTCATCACAAATATGAATGATATGTTCGACATATTAAACTCGCGAACAATGAAAGAATTTGACTTTAAAAAACCACTCTGTGCAGACAACAAAGACTTGATATTCAACTTTTTAAACGAACTTAAAGCATACATATTAAAATTAAAAGTGAAATAGACTACCAAAAGAAAAATAAAGAAAGACGGAAGGATTACGTATGTCATTACAAAATATTATTTACCTTATAAACCTATAATTACATCCAGGTGTAAAACAGCACGTTCCAGCTTCCTCGGCACGTTAATAAATATTGATAGTTTAAAACACGTCTACGAAAACATTATTGAAACTGGAAAATTATTTTATTTTCCAACATACAAACTGAGCCAAGACCATCTTGAGATATTTTTTTCCTGTATTAGGATGCATGGAGGATTTAATGATAATCCTAACGTAAGACAATTTAAAGGGAATTACAGGAAGCTTTTAGCACATCTTGAAATTCGATGTTTAACAACAGGCAATTGCGTTCCTTTGGAACAAATCGTAGTACTGAACTGTAGCTCAGCGACGCAAATAATTAATTCCACGACGCCATCTTACCGTCATGAAGAAAATGACGATGTTTGCGATTCGTTACGATTCCTACAAGAAATTACCAAAGAAGATGACAATTTGGCTAAACGATTAGAGATAGAAGAATTAAATGGTTACCGAAAGTTAATTATTGGATACCTTTCAGGAAGTATTGCACATTACGCAGCCAAAACAATAAAGTGTCAAAAATGCATTGCACGCCTTACAACTAATGAGAGATTATATTTTCATAAATTGGTGCATTTAAAAACTAGAGGGCTTACATTTTCCGCCGAAAAATTTGTATGATATTTGCTGCATATATGAAATGATAATAAGAAAGATTTTGAAAGCAAATATTGTATTATATAATGAAAAGCAACACAAATATATAGTCACAAAGGTACTTGAAACTTTTGTTGGCAATGACAAAATTTTTAATAACTATGAACAGGAACACAGCTTCGCGGGGGTGGAACACAAAATAAGTCTTGTCAAATACATAACAGAAAAGTATTTAACAATCCGATTTCATCATATTTCCAAATTAAAAGAAATTTCAAGGACTTTTGAGAGTAAAAGGCAATTGTATAATAAATTAACGCAACATAAAGGATTTTGATAATTTTATTTCGTATTACATTTTTTATTTATTATTTTCTAAGCAATTAAATTTCCCTTATCACTCGTATAAATAAGAACCTAATAAATACACAATCAGTTGGGAAAATTTGGTAAACATGGCAACACTCCATTCTCTCACACTTCTGTCGCCGCCGCAATTGTTATGCTTCAAATGTCAATCAATGGGGATCTGTCCGGCTACTATTTAAACGTCCTTGGTTATAATAAAATACTTTTATTCTGGAGTTATTATGTGTTTATTAAACTTGAGCATACTCTGAAACTTCTATTGACTCAGATCTATAATTGAGGTTGGATTCATTACTGAGCGTATTTTAGGAATACGGCCCTAACAAACAGCTTCTTTATATAATAAGATGTATTTTTCTTCTAAAACCTTACTAATACCAGCTAGTCCAGCATCAGAATTGCGCCATGGTTTTTTACACCTACCTATGATGAAAATACAAGCAGGCTGAATTTACATTTGTTGTTGTTGTTTCTATTCAACTGGCGAACATGAACTTCTACAGCACTACTATCATGGTGTTATCATTTAGAAGAAAAGTATAGGTCCTATTATCATTGCATAACAAATCTAAAGATGGGGCTCTTTTTTCATTGTCATATATTTAGGCAAATATACAAACCATAAGATTCTACTTCATAAATGTAAAAACAATATTTTATTTATAGATTAGAGAATGTATACTTTTACTTGAATCCATAGACTAAAATATATACTTTGAATCTTTCAAATAACTGATAAATCGACATTGTATAATTTATTATCATTTTCTTTCTTCTTGAGTGAATGGATATGGGATTTTTTTTCTGTGGATTTACGATGACCAGGCTTGTTTCACTGACTCTGACGATTCTGCGTACCTTCCCTGACCTGGCTTTTTTGGCACGCCAGAACACATGGCACGCCGCAACTGCCTCAGAGACCAAACCCGCCAACAATGGGCGCCAGACTTCCCCGTGTCTGGACGCCCGTGGTCTCCCTGCGGTGGGTCGGACACCGCCTGCTACGTCAGCCACGGGGGATAACCCCCCCGCGAACCCACCTCCTCGAGTCTGCGCCGAGCGCCCGAACCCCACCTCCTCGAGCCTGCGCCAAAGCGCCCGGGCCCCACCTCCTCGAATCTGCGCCAAAGCGCCCGGACCCCGCCACTCCTATGTGGACTTGGCGGTCAAAGCCCATAGGAGCGGCCCTGCCTGAGCCGGCCAGCGCACCCCAACGCCGGCGCGGCCCTTGGGTTCCTCTTGGCTTCACCGTGGTGATCCAAGCCACGGCTACTGAGCTCTTCCGCCACGACAATGCGGGAACCCTTCGGGGGGGATACAGATGCGCGATTGAGAGAAGGCTCTTCAACATGTTAGAACCCAATGGGAGACCGGAAGGGGTAACGACATGGACGGCTCTTAAGGAAGCAATAGTTCAGGCGGCTTCCGAAAATACTTTGCCACGGACATTGATGAAAGAGTTCTTAACACCTGAAACAACCAACGTTATTGTGGAGCGGAGAGAGCTAAAGGAAAGAGGTTTAAGAACACCCGGTGATCTGGAGCGGTATTTACAGCTGAACAGAGAGGTACAGAAACGTTGTCGACAAGATAAGAACGCTCAGATTAATCAAATATGCGCAGATCTTGAAAAACACGCAACGAAATACGAGACTAAAGACCTATACCGCAAGCTGAAAGACCTGACTAGGACACGCAACGTGAAGACACGTGTTATAGAGGACGAATCCGGAAACTCTCTCTGCGAATCCCGCCTCATCTTGGATCGCTGGAGACGATACTGTGCTGATCTATATGACACAGGTGACAATGTGAGGCCTTCTGTAAAGTGGGAACCTGAGGAGCAAGAGCCTGACATTCTACCAGCAGAAGTGGAGCAGGCCATAAAAGCCCTGAAAAATGACAAAGCGCCCGGTAGAGATGGAATACCAGCTGAACTTCTGAAGAATCTCGGAGCTAAAAGCATGTCCCTCATTGGAGAAGTTTGCAACCATATCTGGCAAACTGGTCACTGGCCCAATGACTGGACGGATTCTATTTTTGTCCCACTGCACAAAAAAGGATCCACTAACAAATGCAGCATTTACAGGACCATTGCCCTCATCTCACACGCCAGCAAAATATTTCTGCACATTCTAAGCGCACGACTCAAAAACTACCTAGACCGCCAAATTCCCGAAGAGCAGGCTGGTTTTGCGAAAGGGAAGATTCTCAATATCCGCCAAATCATTGAGAAGAGTCGTGAGTTTAATACCCCAGTCGTGATGTGCTTCATTGATTACGCTAAGGCTTTTGACTTCGTGAGATGGAACAGTTTGTGGGACGTGCTCATAGAGATGGGGGTACCGAAACATCTCGTAGGTCTCATCAGCTCCCTCTATGCAGGCAACAGCTCCTATGTTAGGATCGACACCGATTGTTCTGATGTGTTCGAAACAAAAAAAGGTGTTAGACAAGGCTGCATTTTATCGCCCATGCTTTTTAACATTTACGGAGAGTTCATCATCCGTAAAGCAACAGAGAACTGGGAGGGGGTCTTTGCTGTGGGAGGAAAGAAACTTTGCAACCTTAGATATGCTGACGACACAACGCTCCTAGCTACTTCTGTGGAAGAAATGCAGCAACTATTGCAAAAAGTGGGATCCGAAAGCGAGTGCATGGGTCTCTCTATCGACAGGAGTAAAACCAAACTAATGATAGTGGACAGAGCTGGACACCTTTCGGATACGAGCATAATCCCTAACATGGAAGTTGTAGAGCAATTTAACTACATCGGATCTCTTATCTGTAATGACGGAAGTTGTGTGCCGGAGATAAAGAGAAGGATTGCGATAGCTAAGGACGCAATGTCTCGTCTCAAAAATATCTGGTGAAACCGAGGCATTACAAACAACACCAAGATGCGCCTCGTTAGGTCGTTGGTCTTCCCTATTTTCCTTTACGGAGTGGAGACATGGACCATTCTAGCTCGAGAAAGGCAGAGAATTGACGCTTTTGAGATGTGGTGCTGGAGAAGAATGCTGCGAATACCATGGACAGCCAAACGTACGAACGTCTCAATTCTGTCACAATTAAAAATTAAGAACCGATTATCTACCGTATATCATCGTCGTATAATGAGCTATTTTGGCCACATCGCCAGACGTGGCGACAGCAGCTTGGAAAAGCTCATTGTGGTGGGAAACGTGGAAGGGAAACGCTCACGAGGCCGGTCTCCGACCAGGTGGTCTGACCAACTTAAAGAAACACCAACGTTCCGCTTTTACACCGCGGTGGAGATGGCCACAGACCGGAGCTGATGGAGACAGTTCGTTAAAACCAAGGTGCTGCCATGATGATCACGATCCTCAGTCATGAGGGAACGACCGAAGAGAGCATAGGTCCAGAAGGATAGTTTTCGTAGAAATGAAATTTAAAAGTGAATTCGTAAACATACATTATTTAGTTATCATTATTAGTTATATAAATACCAATGACTTTAAGCATGTTAGGCTAAGAACTTTTCAAATGACCCTCGTATAATAAAATACTTTTATTCTGGAGTTATTATGTGTTTATTACACTTGAGCATACTTAAGTAGGCATAATATTCACGGAAAGACTCAAGTATTGATACCAAAACCAACATATAAAAATAATGTATAATGTAAATTCATCTAAAGTTGAATCCCGCCCGAGCCCATCGACGTACCGTTTGACGGTAATTTCTCATGTAAATGTCAATCTTGATTTCATTCCTAATCACCCCCGCCCCGCATCCCTATTCAGCTCGTTTTTCAGCAACATTATAGGGACTCTATTCTCATTGATGATTTCAGTCGTTGATAGTTCGTGCCGCTTGCCGCTTTAGATCAAAGACTAACTTACTTAGTAAGTGTAAGGTCTTTGCTTCTAGGCTTTAGATATATAGTTCGGCCGTTCAGAGAATGCGTTCCTGACACCTATCAGTTAGTCACGACTAGTGATGGGCACAACATAACACTGAGTTCGTTACCGTTCCTCCAAAATGAACCGCCGCGTTATTTTTAAGATTTTTTTCGTTTTAAATTGGCGGAATCATTATTAGAATTTATATTATTAGTTATTTAAGTGGAAACCAAAAAAGGGTAATATTAATATAATAAAATTGTTTTATTTATTCTTTGTTACAAAGTTACAATCTGTATTTCTATGCAATAAAGTACATTGAATTGAATGTGCGTACAGAATATTAATCAGACTCCGATTCGCTTGAGGAGGTGGTGTCTTCATCATCATCTTCGCCTACATGTATAATTATATTATTATCAATAACAGAATCAATCCTGATATCTCGGTCAAAATGTTCCACAATCAGATTTTTAGTCTTCTCAACAACCTTTGCCCAGTCATCTCTTGTGACTTTCCCGCAGGCTTCTTTTAATAGGATCATCATCTTTTTCATGCTGAATGGCGGGGAAGTATTGTGGCGGGCGGCGTAACCTTTTATTTGAGCCCAGATTAGCTCAATCGCGTTATATTGGCAATGATACGGTGGAATTCTTAGAACGCGATGACCGTACTCCAGAGCCAGTTCATCGATTTCGTATCGCACATTTGCCGCTTTATTTTCTTTAACTAATTTAATTAGCTCTGCTTTTAGCATCTGCATATTTGCGTCAATGCCTTTTGCTTGTAACCAAGTCACCATTTTTTATTTTTTATTAGCTTGGGTAGGTGGTTTCTGTAATTGAACCGAGTGATAGGAGGCATTATCCATGAATATTACAGAAGGCTCTGGTAGGCTGGGCAAAAGCACGTTCTGGAACCACTCTTTAAATGTAGTGGCATTCATTTCCTCGTGATAGTCATTTGTGGTTTTTGATTGAAATGCCAGTAACGCGTTCTCCACAAAGCCGTATTTTGCAGAAACTGCGTGGCATATTATCAGACGGGCCCCCTTACCCATTGGTACTTTCAACGTCGACGCTTGTGTATCATCCGTCCAAGAACGGGAAACCGTGTGATTGGCGTTTAGCCATGTCTCGTCAATGAACACGACATTATCCCAGTTATCAATTTTTTTTTGAATCTCTCAAAAAACTTATCCGTTTTAAAATTATGTCGTATCGTTCTAATAAAATTTTTCTTTTGTCTGTTTTTTTATACGAAAAACCAATATCTTTTAAGATTTTGGTAAAAGCAGTTTTACCCCCGCTAAACAGTCCAGCTTCTCTTAACGATGCCAAAAGCTTCTTCCTGTTGAGATATTCATTTCTGGAATAGTAACCATATATATGATTTCTGATTGCATCGTCGTCAAAGGTGTCAATATCTGTCACGGGTTTAGTTCTACGTTTCTTCTTCGGAGTCCGTAAAATATTATCTTCCATGCCAGTAGAGCCGAACTTTTCTTTATTAACCACACACGTTGCAGTTCCTAGAAAAGTAGGTTAATTTCTGCGAAATCTATTGTATTATTGGCCAAATATGGCGAATAGCGAGTCTACGGGTTAATATTTGTTATCGTTCGTTTGCTAACTCCAAGCGCCTGAGAGACGCGTTCTTGTACTTGTTCAACAGATACCAGGGGTCCGCCATTTTGCTGCTCCCGCTCAAAGTAATCTTGCAGCTTGATGATTAACTCACGGGCTCCACTTTTCAATGTTTGTCCACGTTTAGGCATTATTATGCACCAAAAGTCACAAAAACACAATCGAAGTCCGATTTAGCGCCGATGTCAGTTTGAAAAGCAGAAACAGTCCATTAAACGAAAGCCGGGTAATCAAATAAAAACAGATCGAAAACACTTGAAGAACGTGGTCTATGCGCACGAAACGACAACAGACGACTGTTTTAGCGTCACAAAATTGCGGCCCATAACGCCATTTGGGGTTACCGTTTTTAATCTAAGGTATAAAAATGCTAGTAACGCCATTTGGGGTTACCATTTTTAACCTAAATATAAAAATGCTACTTTCTTTCGCGCGTTCGGTTTGGTGTAGTTTTATTTTTATATTTAATTAAAAGTTATCTTATAGTCCATTATTTTCAAATTCTTAAAAAGAAAAACAAAACGTATTATTTTATAAAGTATAACTGTATAAGAACAGATTACGATACTATTATTGTCTGTTATTGTTAGCACAGCACTACAAATATAAAGTGCTGACATAACCTTGTAATAGCGCAGTTTAGATTTAGAAATATATTGTTTACCAAGTTATTTGACACTCAGTTTGGCACAAAATTATAACATTAATTGATTTTTGATATAATAATGTTGTTTTATGCTCATCAATTGTTAAAACGGTAAACAACCAGCAAAAATATTTTTATCGTAACTGCAACGCCATTACAAAGTTACGTCGTCAGTTCAATCGCGACGTGTCAGGAACGCATTCTGTGAACGGCCGTAGCTTAGTCTGATTAATCTATGGTGCCGGGCCGGGCGCCGGCGCGCCAGCGAAGTTTGTACCACAGACAATTATATTATTATGCATAGAGTAGTTTTTTATTTATTGTTAATTGTTCTTACTTGTTTTGTTTTTCCTTCGCCGCTTCGTGCTTCGTGAGAGAACTAAAGATTTTTTTGTAAATCCTTGTTGATTTGGACATTCTAAGAAATGTGTTTCACAAAGTATTACAAGAATTTCATATTATGTGGAGATGCAAATCACCATTGTCTTCTTTGTGACGAAACCTTCAACATACAGGGTGATATTGAAAAGCATATACGTTGGGAGAAACATAGGAAGCTTATAAAAACTCAGAACTGTTTGAGTAATTTCAAAAGTGATTGCATCTTCAAGGTGAGTTTTAGTAGTACTACAGTAGTAGTACCTACTTATTTATCTGGTTGGGTGTTTTTCTTCAAAACATAGGTACATGAATTTATAGTAAATATTGAATTGTGAATTGTTTGACAATCAAAAAACAAAAGAAGAGATTGAAGTTGTTTTAATCTTTCAAATCTTGTTATTTGTGCCTCTTCTAAAGAGTTTCTGTGGTATAAAAAGCAGATTTCACTTGCTATATTGAAATAATTTATGTTTTCAAGAAGGTGTGTACTCCATCATTAAGATGATTCATATTGGTTTGCCTTGTTCCCTCAGTATGTCTTGTGTGTGTAACCTATCAACCACCCCCTTAATTAAATAACTTAACACATCCATAAACCAGTTTGCCAGTTCTCCACTACAACTGTAACATTCTCTGTGTGATTTTTATATTTATACTGTGTGCTATTATTTAATTTATTTTATTTCTTCAGTGTAAATAAAAGTAACAAGGGTGTAACTTTATATCTAGTTTTCTCTTGTCCTCTATACCAGGTGATAAATTTAACTTTACATTCAGTTTTACTTAACTTAATTGTCAGTGAATCCCTAAGCACAACAAAGTTAGGTAAGGAACAAGTGATGTGATGAGAGTCAATGTTGAATTTGTCAAAATCTGTTTGAGGTTAGAAAACAATGGTGGCCATTCGGTACCTAAGAGCAAGTGCTCCTGTGATACTATGGTTGACCACTTGCTTATTCATCCTCTGTGCCTTCTATGATGGCAACTTATTTCAACACTGTTTAATGAATTCTAATATTATTTCAGATTGAAAAATACTATTACTGCCAATACTGCAATCATGTCTCTTATAATATTGCGATGGTCAGAGAGCACATTAAAACAGAAAAACATATTTTGAACAGAACTTCTCCAGAAACAACAGGATATCAAAGAGTTGCAGCCAGATACGACTCAGGAACTGTAATGATTAATAAAATAAAAGTGGAGAATAACAAATGGCACAGCATTCAAAATAAGCAGTGTTTACTCTGTAATAGATCAGTGGAAAATATATTGACGCATATCATGACCCAGGACCATATTGTAAGACTGATTCAATCAGAAACCAAATATGAGGGAGATGATAAATGTTATAGAAAAGTAAGTTATGTATTAAATTTATTAATTATCATTTAATCTGTCCGAATCAGCAAGTTTGATTCATAAATCTATTGTTATTTTTTGTCCTGATGCGGACAGATAAATGACTCTGCATTCGGTTTACACTCAGAATTTTGAGAATCGGTTCACCCAGTTGAAAGTTAAGAGGTAACAAACATAAAAAAACATAGTCGAATTGAGTACCTCCTCCTTTTTGGAAGTCGGTAGAAAAAGCCTTTAATCTCCCACAAAAATCTAACATACTTGGCATAGGTAATTAGCTATTGAATTTTATTTTACACTATAATGTATCGCCTCTGCGACTTAGGCCTCCCCTAAATCTTTCCACTCTACTCTTTCTCTTGCCTTCCTCATTCAGTTGGGTCAGTTTATCTAAGAAAATATGTCCCTCCATCTTCCATCCTTTAGCGCAAGTTCTAAATGTAAGGCAACTTTTTATATTAGCATCAGTGCTTTAGAAACATTCCCAATTACAATATAATCCAAATGTTAACTCTAAATGTAGATTGGACAGAGTAAGTGTTATTGCACGTCGTTGCGAGTCGCCATTATTATTACGTTAGCTAAATGATATATTATAAAATAAACAGACAATTCCTCACACCCCCCCTGAAATATGTAAGTATATGTATATATTTCTATGTAAAATTATATCGCTTTTCAACCGACCACCAAAAAAAGGGAGGAGGTTCTCATTTCGACTGTTTTTTTTGTTTTGAAACCGATTTTAATGATACATTTTTATTTGAAAGCTGATGCTCCCCGTGTGCTCTAATTTAAATTTCATTAAATTTGCTCCAGAAGTTTTTGAGTTATACTCCAATAACTGAAATGTGTTTCGCCTATTTCGATGCTTTGATGATAACATCATTGACAGTGAATAACAATCGAACACCTAATTAACTACGCAAAAGCAAGTAATCTAAATAAAGAGTAAACTCAATAAGTACTAAAACTCAACTAAAAAGCATGAAACCACATAATTTTCTCTTCGAATCAGTAAAATCGCCGCTCGATGCATTCGACATTGTAAACTTCGATCATATTCAAAATTCAATTTAGGTAGTACCTAATGTGTGTACCAAGTTTTATCAAACTGAGTCCAATAGAGAAAATAGCGCCGCAGCCAATTTCACCCCTTTTTAGAAAATTACCCCCCACTCAAAAATCTTCCAAGACAAAAAATATAGAATAGTATAAACGTGCATACAAAGTTTCGTCAAGATTGATTGAAAAATGTGACCTGTAGAGGAAGACGTACATGCTACCATCATTATCCATTACATTGTTACCAAAGAAAATGGAACATAAAAAGTGTGAAATAACTGGTTGAAGTCACAACATTGTGATAATATTTCAACAAGTTATTTCACACTTTTTAGTGTTGAAGTTGGTTACATGGTGTTGGTTGGTTTTTTGGTAAAAAATTTCAACTAGTGTGGTGGGCTAATCACAGACAGACAGATTTATATCGGGAAAATTGTTCAATTTTATGAGTATACTAGCCTACCCATACTGTGTTTTTATTCTTCTGTGTTTTAATTGCAGGTCAATGCAACTACATTCCAATGTTTCACATGTAGACAATCATTCTCATCTGAGGACTTTGACAAACATTGGCAAGGTCATAATAAAACTGCAATAGATGCTCAAAAAACCAATGGTGCCTATGATAAACTAATAAGAATTTGTGATAGCGCTCAATATAAGAAGCTTGGTGATTGTGAATATGATGTTACAAAGCTTGCAAATATAACAGATGAGTTCTTTTATATAGATTTGAAAAACAACGAAATTATTTGCAAGCAATGCAAAACAGCTGTGAGAAATGCTAAAAACGACCTTGAGCACCATTTGTTTAAGAAACATGATAATTTTGATTATGACCAATCCAATATAATTAAACAGATTGATGAAGATTTTGGGAAAGAGTATGTATATATTTACGAAAGAGATGCTGGGAAAGCTAGACATGAATTGGCTGTATATGGTAAAGACCACCACATAAAATTGAATGCAGGAGGCAGCAAGGGATACTGTATGTTGTGCGATAAATTTATGTCAGCACATATTAATATTTTCAAGCAGCATATTGAAGGATGCTTTCATACAGGCCATCTTGAAATGAAAGGTCAAATTAAACCAAAAAAGCATAAGAAAGGATCCACAAGAACAGAAATATTCCCTCGTCATTTGTTTAAAATAGACTATATAACAGATTTAGATGCAGTTGCTGTAAACTTGGCTTTTTTCATTGATATGGACAGTTTTCTGCTTATAAAACGGATTAAACATGGGAAACAATTTAAATTAACAAAATGCTTTGTATGTGATGTAACATTTAAATGGTGCGAAGAAAAAGAACACTGTGAAAATAAAACACACAAGAGCCATGTTATGTCTGCTAAAGTGGTGATTGAGAAGTTTAATTTCATCAGAGAGGTAAGAAGTCCAATTTGATAAATGTTGTCATATTAACTTCCGTGAGAACTCATAGTTAAATGGTAAAACCGGCAAACACTCACGTCTATCATCTAGTCAATTCTAGTCGTTATACTCTGCGGCAGCCTGCAGTGCGCGACTAGAGGCCCTCGCTGCTAGACCACGCTCTCCATGAGGATGGGCATCAGTACTACCCAAACACCGGTCGGAGTATAACGACTAGATGATAGACGTGAGTGTTTGCCGGTTATCCATTTGATAAATGTTGGTGCATTATACTTCATGTATCCTGCATTACCGCAGAAAGGATGAGTCTTTTCTAGGATTATCTGTTTTGTGTTTTCTATGTTGAAATCTCTTTTGTGATGTAATTGGTGGAGCCAAAAAAGCAGAATGTGTACACAATCTGGTAGTCTGCCAATAGCCATAACTTGCAGCATATAGCTCGCTGCGCCTCTGGCATCAGAGGTGCATCGATAGCTTATGCCATTTTAGAGAAAATTCTCAACTTAAGTGCTACTTGCAGGTCTATGAGGTTGCAATGGGTTCCCTCTCATGTGGGTATCCATGGCAATGAGGAGGTAGATAAGTTAGCCAGGGAATCACACAATGTAGGGTCTGACATATTTCTTATTCCAGAGTGCACAGAATTATTGACCAAGTATAAAAAACAAGTATGGACTTGTTTTTTATACTTGGTCAATAATTGGACAGATTGGAATAATTACTTTATTAATACATGTCAAGATAAAGGAATCTGGTATAGAACATTACAAGGTGAACCTCCTCAAGCGCCATGGTTTCATGTGGTAAAGCTTAGTAGAAAAATTATTGTTATGGCGTGTAGACTTCGCTCCGGGCACATCCCATTAAATAAATTCAAACACCTCATGAGAATAGCTGACTCACGTAACTGTGATATGTGCGGTGTGGCAGAAGACATATATCACTTTTTAATTGAATGTCCCCGGAGCATATGCATAAGTTAGAACTAAGTTAAGAGGTTTGGGCCTCAACCAATTTGATGTAGGTTTAGTCCAAAGTGTTCTGGCAGAACCACTGACACTGCCAGGACACTTTTCAGATCGTGTTACAAAATTTTAAGATGTTAAGTGTTATATATGAATGTACCAATGGGGCTCGCATGGCTGCGACAAATGTAGCTAAAAGCCCCCTAAATAAATTATGAATAAAAAATAAATAAAAAAATTGCCATAACTTATCATCAACATATCATGTGTAGGCACTGCTCCTAATTGGTTAATCACAGGAGAATAAATTGAATTATTTATGATATAATTATTCAATGATCTTATATAAAAGAGGTAGATATGGTACACATGGTGGTGTACAGCCAAATTTGTTGTTGAACGATTTATGCTATCCGTCATAGACTGACGTCTAAGAACCTCAGCGAAATACGTTCTTGTATGCGCGAAAGTTGGGACAACATTAACTTCGCGTCAGTTCTAACATAACGAATCTACCTCTTTTTAATATAAAATCATTGTAGTTATAGTATTACTAGCAAACCCTGCGAACTCCGTTTCGCCACCAGATGGCTTCGTTTTATGTAACATTTTGTTTGGCGCCATCTACTTAAAATATTAGTTTGTAGTACATGCTACGTATCAGAGATGGCGCTGTATGTGAAAAAAGATTTTCCCGCTTTTCTTTTTAAATTTTTCCTGAATTTTATTTACTATAAACCTCACGGAGCCCGAGCCCGCTCTTCGATACCTGAGAGCAAAAGCCGTTTTCATCCGGTAGAAGATAAATTAAATTGAATTTAGAAAATCGTGTGCACTGAGTTTGTGAATTCAAAACACCATTAAACCTATTTACTTCTACCTCCATGGTGCCGAATTTATCATACAACCTTTTTTTAATAATAATAATAATAATAAATCAATAAATCAATTTATTGCCACTAAAATAACACGGTTAGGTACAAACAAAACCAATGAACTCATTAACATTAAGTCAGAGTATGGATCTTACTTAATAAGCCTAGACAACAGTACCACATTTAGGGCAAAAGGGGTAGACTCAGCTTGTGTTGCGTTTACATGCGTAATGTAAGCGCAATGCTGGTTTTCAGTCCATCCCTGTTCTCGGACTATGGTCTATGCCGAGGTACATTAAAGAGGAGGTGAAAAAAGCGAGAATCAAAAATAAAATACACAATCTTAAAAACAGCAGAAATTGAACGTTATATGATTATAATATACGATTACGTTCAATCAAAAGTGGCGTTCTAGTGGATTTATGAATCGTTTCCCGTGTCAGGGAGTTCTGTAAGGAACAAAAAACAAAAATGTATGGTGTGCTTGTAAATGTGTGTGATTGTGTAAGTGTATAATTATGCAAGAGGTAGGAGTCTACGGTAGGTAGTCCTACACCTTTCTCGAACAGGAAAGTTATTCAGGTTCTACGTTACTTGAAACTTTTGTAATTTTAAAGGCCGCTTCAAAATTATGTTTTTGGAGAACCAGTAAACTTAACTTAACTCGGATTTTGAACGCCTTAACACTGAGTTTTCTTTTCAAAGGTGGCGGGAGATTATTCCAAACTTTTGACGCGCGATACTTAAAGCAGCCTTTAAAGCCTTTGGAATTATGTTTAGGTATAGCTAGTGCATTATGAAATTTAGAGCGGGTATTGATGTGATGTAAATCTTTGATCCATGTAATTTTTTCGAACAAATATTCAGGCTTTCCAATCCAAATAACCCTCTGAGTAACACTTGCCAGATGGAGCTCTCTCCTGAACTTCATGTTAAGTATGCCTTTTTTAACAAGATAAGGAGTAACATGCTCTCTCCTAGGAATACTGAAACAAAACCGAGCGCATGCATGTTGCACTCGCTGAATGGCGTTTTCTGTTTTAATCCATAACCTAGGCCCGTACACGGCACTGCAGTACATAAACGGAGAGAGAACCAAAAGGTCACAGAGTAAAATTCTCACCTCTTCCGAAATGTATTTCCGTATTGTGTATAAACTTTTAAGTTTAAAATAAGCATTCTTAATCTTATTATTGACATGTTTCACAAATCTCATTTGATTGTCCATAATTAACCCTAAATTTCTTACCTCTGTTTCTATAGGTATACCAACGCCATTAAGATACAGTTTAGGATTCTGGCTCATTACATTGCTAATTTGCGATGATGTACCTAATATCATTACTTTAGATTTAGCTGGATTAAGGTTTAAAGAGTTGCGCCTGGCCCAGCTGTAAATTTCATCTAGGCCTTCATTAACTTCCTTCATGGCACATGTAGTATCCTTAGGCTTAAAACTGTGATAAATTTGTGTGTCGTCGGCATACAAGTGATATTTACACGTTTTAATATATCTTGGCATGTCTGCTGTGAAAATTGAAAATAAAACTGGACTTAAAATGGAGCCCTGGGGAGTGCCCCTGGGTACGTTTTCTATACTGGAGAGAATTTTACTTCCATCTTGGTTTTCGAGCTCCACATACTGCTCTCTTCCAATAAGAAAAGTTTTAAACCACTTGCACGCATCAGATGAAAACCCATAATGTGAAAGTTTAGCTAAAAGTAAATTAGGGTTTATGCAATTAAAAGCGCGCGAAAAATCCAACAAAACTAAGACGCTGGCAGACCCCGAGTCGGATGCGGATAACAAATCGTCAGATACCTTTAGTAGAGCAGTTTCTGTACCGTGACTTTTCCGGAATCCAGATTGATACTTAGGTATTATACTTTCCTGCGTTATAAATTCCTCTAGCTGAGTATAGACCACTTTCTCTAGAACCTTCGACATTACTGGAAGAATACTAATGGGACGCAGGTCTTTAACTTCTTTCACTGTACTACTTTTAGGTATGGGTCTTACTACAGATCGTTTCCAAGCATAAGGAAAGGTGCTGGTTAAGATAGAATCGTTAATTATATCAGTAATTATTGATAAGGTCTCAGGTAGTGTAAGCTTTATCATTTCTGCATTTAAGAGGTCGCATCCAGTAGCATTCGTCTTTATGTTAAATAAAATTTTACCAACACTCTCCTCTGAAACTGTGCATAAGGTAAACTCGGCTTGGATTTTTTTATTATTTTTATAGTAACATAAAATTTTGGTGTCGATATGTCCATCGCCCGCAAGACTCAAAAAATGGTTATTTATCAAATTAGGATTCATTAAATGATCGGGCATTGGAGGCATACGATTAATGCTAATTGACTTTTTTAAATAATTCCACATTTTTTTTGGCTGATGTATATTTCTATTAATTTGAAGAGTAAAAAACGCTGACTTTTCTCGCTCTACTGCAGCTGACACTAAATTTTTAAGGCTTTTATAATAGCTTTTGGAAGAATTTGTTTTTTGATATGAGCTTTCGTTAGAGCTTTGTCTCTTAAAGTCATCATTAACCTTATAACGCTAGTTATCCACGGCTTAGTAGATTCCCTAACCCGTCTCTTCTTAATAGGAGCATGCCTATTGAAAATACTAATAATTGTTTCATTGAATTTTGTAATTTTCGTGTGAACATCTGGTAAAGCCCTTATATTCTGCCATTCTATGGACCGTAAGTCCGTTTGAAACAACTCTAGGTTAATGTCATTTATTGCTCGTGACTCTACAATACGCGTTACGGGTTTCTGCTTTTTGATATCGAAATCACATGTAACCATACCGTGATCGCTCAGACACGTATTATGCAAAACAATAATCTTTACACTTTTGAGGCACGTTCGTAATTACAAGATCTATTAGGGTTTCGGTTACATCGGTTATTCTGGTTGGTTCTTTAACGATCTGGACAAGATTCTGTTGTAGACAGAATGTTGACAACTCGCGAGTATTTAGATTATCAGGTTTAAGCATGTCAATATTGAAATCAGTCAGCAGACAAACATAATCGCAATGGGCAAATGTACTCAAGGAGTCATTCAAGGCGTCTAGGCCCACGGGGACTTTAATACTCTCTGGTCTATAAGCGGTACCCACCGCCATTCGAGCACCTGGTAGAGTCACTTCTAACCATAATTGTTCAAGCGGAGAATCAGGATGAGTACGAACGCTAGCACTTAAATCTTTCCTGATATAGAATCCTATTAATTTTTTTTTTTTTAAAACTCGGACTCGGAACCTTCTTGGTGTACTTTTTTTTTAAATTTGCTTTGCTCGTGCCATTATCTATCAAGTCATATTGATAAAACCTTAGGTTAAAAACTACGAATAATAATAAGTCAGGAAGCATAATTCAGAACAAATTCCACACAAAAAGTGGTCCTTCAAACCAAAGTGACGTATGATTCCAAATACGAATTACTTCCGAGTTTACAAATAGACATGTTCGGTGATTGGTTTAAATTCAGAAGGAAAGCAGGGATTGGTCCACGCGCGTGCTGCAACGTCTACTATGACAACTGAGTCGTAGCGGCGTGGACGATGTAATGCAACAAGTGGATTGGACCAAGTCAATAATATAAACAATGTTTTTTATTTGTTTTTTTTTATATCGGTTACGTTTTAAAATTCAGTGATATTTATGTCCCGCAAAATATTAAGTTTTCGTCTAGAAGTAATTAGAAGAGACTCTTTTTCGCAACGTAGTGAAGTGAGATTAAAAAAAAAATCGCATATTCATTTTATCAAAATTATATATTTAACTAGCTGGTGCCCGCGACTACGTCTGCGCAGGGTTAGTAGTTCGAGTAGCTTATTATCTTCTCCAAGGCCTCACCCTGACCAGACCTCCATCTATCGTTATACCAAAATGTTATAAAATATGTACATGGTCAAACGCAATTGTTATAATAGAAATCCAAGAGAAAATTTAAATACTTAGTGTGTCTATCAGTAAACACTAATCATTTTTAACATTAAAAAAACTAAATAAGCATAAAAAACTGTCATAACATTTCATCACCCTTGACGGTATTTGTGTTACATTTCATCCCCCTTGAGTCTAGTGCATCGAGCTGTCAAAATAATAGCGAGCGACACAAAGTTAAGGCACAAACAAAAAAAACAAACTTTACTTAAATGTAGGCGTTGAAAACACCGCTGCTTACCCCTTCGAGGATATATAGGCGAAACCATTTGTTATGTTGTGTTTAAAAATAACATGTAAGTATTGCGGGCGATTCGCTCAAGACCGCTAGATTGATGTTTCACCTCCGTCGGGATGCCGGAATCGCTCGACTACAGTCAGCTGAACAACAAAGACGGATGACATGCCAACTCTATCGCCAAGAACGTCTAGTGTATCGAGCTGGCAAAATCATTGCGTGCTTTTGACTCGAGGTGCGTTCGTTTAGCAATGAGGGCATTGGTGACGTTGCAATTGTTGTCTCTATTGTTAAAGCCTTCGTAAAGCTCAAAAACGTTACTATTGCCGCTATTCCCACACTCTACTCCAACGCTAAACCGTGTATAAGACCTAAAATCGCACGATTGTGCTGTCAATTAGATAGTTGTCAAAAAACTATCAAAAACAACCGCAGCTCCGGACGTGGGTTAATAATTGTACTTTTCGGTGGCATAAATAACTCTCTTTTAGCTTTGCGAACGGTGAACAAAAAGAGCCCTAAACGACATTTTCACCTACAAATTCCCAATTCGAACGCCATTGTGAGCGTTTAACGTTATTTTCGCCAACTTGGGGCTATTCAAACGCACTATATACTCTATCAGAAACTGACACAACTTTGACAAAACTCTATTGACAGAATATAAGTCATCATTACGATCTTGGCGTCGGTGCAGATCTTGTTATTTTGTCTATGCTGTACCCAAGAATATTAGACCGTTTCATCCGCGTGGTGATAGATGATAATGATGACGAAAGTTAGCCTATGTGCTATTCCAGACTATAATCTATCTCTGAGACAAATTTCAATCAGATCCATTCAGCCGTTCTGCCGTTATTGAGTAACAAACATTCATTAAAATCATCCATCCATCCATCCAAACTTTCACATTTATGATATTAGTGGGATATAAGTAGGAAGTAGGATAGGATATTCGTTATTTGCCTGGTGGACGTTTTTTAGTGGTCGCAGAATACCTTTTTCTTCAATCAATTATTTTAGAAAAGCATTGTGTTGATATTACTGACAGATTTATGAGCAACTCAAGTAAACCACTTCAAAATTTGCAGAGGGTGAATTTTTATTAGCTTGAAAAATTAAACGTACTTACGTAATTCAACCAAACAATGAACTATTTTTTTAATGCTATATTATGCAACTGTAGGTAATCGGTTATTACTGTTAATAGTTCATTTTCAGTAGTATTTTTTAGAGATGTATGTTTTTTCGGGACGAATCATGAGCGTTAAAATGAGCGTTAATATAAGATTTGATATACATAATAACATAACAAAAAAAACAGTAGGTAATTACTGTATGGATAATGGATCTGCAGTTTTGTGTAACATGGTACATATACAGTTTCTTTCAATTTACTTTTTTATTTTTTTTCTTAAAAATTTACGGAGTAAGTATATAATGCTGGTTTTCACAGGCATCTAGTCATACTCTTGTCTTTCTAGCTAAAGTGCAGAGAGGCATTTATTTTACTGCATTGTATTGGCATGGAAATGAAAATAAAACATAATAAGCAAAATACATTGCTGTTACATTTCAATATTCAGTTCTGTAAATAAATATACATTAAACAAAAATTTACTGACTTTATTTTGCATAATATTGACCATCTCGGTTTGTATACGTATTTGAACATCTTTGAATATAATTATAATTTTGCTACTACTTACTAATAAAAGTGGTTCCTGAACATTTTAATCTTGTATGGATCCTGCGCCACTTCACAACACATGCTGGCATGATGATTCACAGCTGTAGTTCACTATGATAAAAATTAAAATGTATGCGAAGATTTCACGTGTGCTCGCTTGCAAGAAAAATGTCCGACTGATGACGTACTGAACACGACTTTTAAGCCCCGCCTACTTGAACACGACTTTTGTTGGGTCATTTTTTTAACGCAGTTACTGTTCCTGACTTATTATTATTCGTAGGTTAAAAAGTTAAAAATAAGAAACTTAAAAACAAGTGAAAAACTTAAAATTAGTAATTCTAGCGACGTGGAAGGTTAGATGACGCCAACAGAATTGACTGAAACTGTTATGCGCAAATGAGCTTTCTCCCTCAATAATTACGCGATAAGTATAGTTGAAACAGTACGATATGTTTATCACGTGGCGACTAGCCAAAGGAGCCAAAACTTTCTCAGAAAACGTTTTGCTGGCATATGTCATTGAATTATCCGAGACCAAGAAATCAAGCACTCTGTGGAGTACGTATTCAATGCTAAAAGCAACAATAAAGATGAAAAAAGACATACATATCGACACCTATCTTAAATGGTTATATTAGTGGCATTTTAAAAGATCCTCATCTGGTAATTAACTAAAAAAATTGAAGGTTTCACAGCATCTGAAATTGAAAACTTTCTTATAAGGTGCTATGTTAAGAAAGTTGCGTATAATTGCCGGCAAAAGTAAGACAGTTGCACATTCAGTATCTACTTAAGTATATTAATTAACATAATCTAATACGTACTTACACTCTAGTACGTACACTCTAAACTAGCGAACTAAAATTTATAAATGTCTTTATTCTGTTAACAATAAAATCCATATTCATATCACACATAAAATAACATATTTAAAATACGATTCTTCTATTCAACTTTGGATATTTTTACGTTAGTTTAGCGAGCACCAAGTTACGTGATGGCTAATCTTTCTAAAATATACCCACAATAGAAGAGAAATCTAATTTTAGTGCTGTCATTCGGAAGGGCTATACTAATTTGGAAATTAACCTAAACAAGTACAATTTTAAAAATTTAATACCCACTTCCATTCTATTCAGTTATTGGAGTGTAACTCAAAAACTAGGTACTGGATCGAATTTAATGAAATTGAAATGGGACCACACGGGAAGCAGTAGCTTTCAAACAAAAAAATATATTTTAAGAATCGGTTCATTATCGAAAGTTATGAAGTAACAAACATAAAAAAAATACAGGCTAATTGAGCACCTCCTCTTTTTTTTGGAAGTCGGTAGACAAAGAACTGCTATAATCTAGAGATTGCTTACAGAAACGACGCCATTACCTCACTAACTATATTTATATTTTGCAGATAAAACCAAAACTGTACCATTGCGGTGTGTGCAACATGACACTTCCTTATTGGGAAACATTGGAGAAGCACATTGATGACATGTGTCACAAAACCCGTGTGATGGAGAAGGACTATAACAGCGCAATGAGACGTTTCCAAGAGCTTCACGGGAATTTTCCCGCGGCAAAGAAAATAGAACTAAGCATGAACAGTGATGTGATCTATTCAAATATCTTGAAAGTGCTGTATGAAAGTAGGATCGGTAATCTGCGTATATATACTATAAACTTGCAGAAACTACAAGAATCTAAGCAGAATATGTTGATTCTGACATAAGGCTGATTTGTTTTTGTTATTAACTCGTTAGGTGCCATAGTAAGCATGCTAACAAGTTTCAAAAACTTTTATCTTAACTTTGTATCTCATAAAATGCTAGAAAGAAGTATCAGTATTAAATATGCTCTCTTCGATGAAAAAGAAAGTCATTTATCGTTTTAGTCATTTCAAGAAAACATACAGGGTGTTTGGTAGAGGGACCGACAAACCAAATGAGCGTGTTCGGGGGCCCACTTGGAGAATACAAGTTGGCCAAAAAAAATCCCCGACACCCCAATTTTTTAAACTTTTTTTTGTGAATTTTCTCGTTTTCGCTAATATTGTACCTATTTACCACCATAACATTTGTAAAGTATGTTTTAGACCGGATGTTTTTAGTTTTTACAAATTTTACAAATGTTATGGTGGTAAATAGGTACAATTTCGGAGAAAAAAGGAAAAGTCACAAAAATAAAGTTAAACATTTTGGGGGGTCGGGGATTTTTTTTGGCCAACTCCAAGTGGTCCCCCGAGCACGCTCATTTGGTTTGTCGGTCCCTCTACCAAACACCCTATAGATTAGTATGATAGGTTTACCTTTTACATTGAACAAAAAAGGTTGTAGTGGCTATGTTCAGGTAGGTCCAGTTAAAACTGATGTACTTTCAGTTTTGTCTATGACTGCAACATTTTCAAGTTAGATATGGATTTATTGCTTTTTTGTCACCATATTTTTTTGTGATAAATTATAATTTTTATTTAATATGGTTTACTCTGTTCATTAGGCGGGAATATCTTTCTTTTATGTTACTATTAAGTAAACAGTCACAGTACCTCTAAGTATTTTAAGTTTCGGAAATATTAACCTACTGTATGTTTTGCAATTAGGTAGCAATATTAAAAAAAAAAATTTGAATGTTGCTCTTCTGTTTTCCAAAGGTTTTTTTTTGTTTTGGCGTATTAATGTACATAAGTTACTACTACTGTTGTGAAGTACCAGTAAATTAAATCATCCAGTCAAGCACATGTCTTATTCATGCCTTGAGGGTGCATTAAAACTAAATTCACAATGTATTTGTATGTAGTATTTATAAAGAAGACATTTTTTGGATTCTTAGGCAAGCTCGGCATGCATTTGGTCGACTTTTATTCGTTTTTTTTTTACTTGTTGCACTATCCTAATATCCTGTATTCAATACTTGTATGATTACCATTTGAATTAAATAACTTTGAAACAACATATAACCTGTAAGGATATTATTTACTCAGTGTTGCTAACAAATGTTGATTGAAATCTAAAAAAAGCAGCTGTTTGTCAGCTCCAATCATCAACTTACTAACATTTTTGCTTACGGGAGTTGTCAAAACTGACATAGAGCCGCCATTTTTCAAGATTTCAATCAACATTTGTTAGTAACTGAGATACATAATAGCCCTGCTGTTTATCAACTCCTCTTATTTTGTTTTTTTTGTTTGCATGTCCTTTAATAGTCTATGAACATTTCAAGCACCTACCTGTAGCAGTTGAAAGGATGCAGAGTAGGACAAAAGTCAAAGTCAAAGAACAAAAGAGATGCCCATAGGGTTAGTAGTAAGGTCTTGTATAAAACTTAGTACCTAAGTATATTTTGCTGGTGTTATTATTATTAGCTGAAAAAGATAAGTTATGTTACTTCTAAATATGTATATAAAAAATGTATTTATCTTACTGCATATTTAGTAAATTCTCGATATGCAGTAGGTATTTACTTTCCATACTGCTTCCAAAGCTAGCATTCCAGAATATGTTATTTGAAACCTCCTCATAAAAAGATATCTCATAAAGCTACCCCATTATTAATGTATTATGATAATGATATGATCACCTTTAGATGTATCATCATCATCTCAGCCATAGGATGTCTACTGCTGAACATATGCCTCCCCCATAAATTTCCAAAAGGACCACTTGGAAGCGGCCTGCATCCAATGTCGTCCTGCTACCTTTGTCAGGTCATCAGTCCACCTTGTCAGTAGACGCCTACGCTGCGCTTGCCTGCCCGTGGTCTCCACTCTCCACTTTGGTTAGATGTATGTAAAGACATAAAATAATCATATTCATTTGAAACATAGGTTTAGTTTGCTTTGATACCACCTCTTTTGTTATTAAAAACATTGATTTTGTGATAAGGAATAAACATACAAAAGACTGCCGATGACTGTATGAATTGTTTCATGTGATATTTTGTAAGTAATTAAAAGCATGCTTGTAAGTTTTGTAAAGAATATAAATAAGTTGTACTCTCTTTATTTAACTGTTTTATGACAGGAATGTCCATCTTTTTATTTATCTTACCATGCTTAAAAGTATATAAGGATGTTATTATTACTTTAGTATGTATTGCTGTTACATGCCAACTGCCAAAAAAGATTTGAATGTCAGTTCCCTCATATATTTTTTTTTGTTGAGTAGGACCAGCTACATAATTTGTTGTGCAGCTCATAAAATGTGTAAGTGAAAAAATGTGTTTACAGGAGAAGTAGTTGTGTTAATGATTATAGCAATATCTCATGCTGTATTGTAAAATTGTGAGTAAGAATTTTTTTCCACTGTTTATAACACCTAGGCTAGTTAAATTATATTTTTGTTTAACTTCTTTTATCATCACAACTTAATCTAAGAAACTAAAATAACAATTCTCAACTCATTTCATGCTACTGTATTATTTGTGAGTAACTGAACTAACTGTATCACATTTTTATCTCAACACAAATCTGTGGTTCCATTAAACCACTCATTTGTGTAATGGTGTGACATAAATGGGGATTAAATGGCACCCCACACATAAAAGTTTTGTTGTTTACATAAACATTGAAGTGGCCTAGTTATTTAAAAGTTTTTTTTTATGTTTACATTCCTAGTGTTAAGTGGTTGATTTTTGTTAAAGTTATGGCAACAGTTATGAATGCCGTTTTCTAAATTAGTCAGTAAGTACTTAAAAATTGTGATACCTTATGAGTGCACTCATACAGTTAAAGTTAAGTATTAAAAAGTATGTTTTTGATAACCTTTTTGCAAATAAAACGAATGATTAAATAGTTACCATGTTTTATTTATGTACTAGTCTGTAAAACCTGCAAAATTTAAGTAGCTGATTCTATAATATGCTAGTAAGTAATTACAACATGATCTAGTTTTAATCATTATAAATATCAAACCAACCAGGGAAATGTGACAATAACAAAATTAAATCAATATCTGCTCTCTCATGCACCATTTTCAAATTGATTAGGGTTTTTTTTATATACTTATTTTTCAAACTATGTGGTAAAACATCTAAATCAATATCTAATAAAAGTACAGTAGAACGAAGATGCATGGCATATAATTCAGAAATGCTGATAGAGCAATTATGATTTACTTTTTGAATAAAGCTTGAAATAAATATTTCAATATCTAAATTGTAGTTTGTATGTATGAATAAGAAATTCAGTATACTACTACATATTTGGAAGCATTCTGTAGAAATTGCACATTTCTTTACTAGGGTTTTGAGATCACTGCTAGAATTGAACAATTCTTCTATTTGTAAATTTGGATCAGTAAGAACACTGTGACACAAGTTTAGCAGAATCATTTCTATTTCAGATTTAATTTTTATTGAAATATCACAATAGTTACTAAAAGAAGTTATGTTAGAATGTGTCCAAAGATCTTTTAGTAAAGTTAAGCCCTTCTTGTTGATTATGTTCCAGTGTAAAACATCTTTACTTATTGATATTAGATTAGATTTATTTTCAGTCAAATTCACTATTGCTTGAAGGACATCTGGGTTCATAGAAGACTGGAATTTCGACTTCAGATCTACATCTTTCATTTTTCTTATGAGAAATTCATCTAGGTCTCTTTCTGTGGAGTTTAAAGAGGTATTCATACGTGCATCTTCGATTTGTTTTATGTACACTTCAGTCAAAGAATTTGTGAATTTTTCATCAACTTCTAAGTGATTTTCTGGTTCAATTCGACACAATTTGCGAATATTAGCTAGTACGGAATGCCGTAAGTTATTGTTTACGTTAGAGTCCTGCTGGGAGACACGTATGATCTTCACAAAGCTCCGAGCAAGTGCGCCGGCAATGTTTATATCAAGTAGTGGGTTTTCGTACGTTAATTCAGGAGATGCGTTAGAATCATTTGATTTTATCACTTTCTCGATTAATTGGTTATTCATTGTGGTTTGTAAACTGTACACAAAACACTATCAATGTTCAATTTAAATTAGTGGTTTTTGTGAATTAGCTACCACTATTTCGCCAGTGTCCCTTAAAAATTATAACCGAATTAATATTATACGGTAAAATAAACAGAGTTATTTCTTCAAACAGTGTTTTTTTTCCTTTCCTTTTACCAACAATAGTATTTATTTATTTATTTAATGGCAAACTGTTTGAGAACACTTTTGCCAACGACACGTCAGATGAGATATAAGTATAAAAATAAATGGCAAAATTTAGAATTAATAATCTGGAACAAAAGAAAGTATCTTATTAACTACATATCTAAAATGAGATCTAGGTACAATGGACTAATGACAAAATGAATGAAACTAGTAAAAGAAAATCCTAGCAACAACAGAAAATACCAACTAAAGTTTAATATCATTTTGAGAGATGAAGGATGATAATACATTGATAGTGACAGGATTTATATTACACAGGATATTGTCTATATGAACAGGTAATGGAAATTTATAATGAATAAGTGTAGTATACATAACATCATGATTAAACCGAGGACAAGAAAAGAAAATATGGTTAAGGCTTTCATCATCTAAACCACACTCACAGATGGATGAATTCTTAATTCTAAGCTTCTTAAGATGAACAGCAGAACAACAATGACCAAATCTCAACCTAGATATAATAGAACAAATTTTCCTATTGCACTTAAATTTAGAAAACCAGGGTTTAGCTTCAGTATCAGGTTGATATTTTGAAAAATTAGAGCCTTTATATTTACTACTGATTGACCATCTCTTCAGCCATCTACGTTTCAAGTCGCGGGCAGGTAAACGTAAAAGATCTTGTGGATAATTTTTAAAAGGCACCTTATCACCACAAATTACTGATTCTTTTGCAACCCTATCAGCCTTTTCATTACCAGTGATATTACTATGACTAGGTACCCAAGCAAAATGAATAATATAACCTAACACAGTACATTTTAATAAAAGCATTTTACATTGAAATACAATCCAGTTCCTGGAACCAATTTTGAAGGGATTACTCTGGAATGCTTGAAGAGCACTTAGAGAATCTGTAAAAACAACAGTTTTATTTAATTTAAACAAAATAATATAGTTAATAGCTTCCATAATACCCCTGCATTCACCCATAAAGACTGAAGTTTCAGGAGGACACTTTATCTTTTGAACAATGTCATAGTTTTGATGATATAACCCAACACCAACACAACCATTCTGGTCTAGTTTAGAAGGATCAGTGAATATGCAATGCCAGTCACGCCAAAGGTTATCCTTAATCCTAAGAAAATGTTTATTAGCAAACGGATCCCCTTTCACTATGTCTAAATTAAGGTGCAAAGTGGGTTCAAAAAGAATAGATTGATAATCAAATTCAAATAAGGGGATTTTGGGACTTCTATGCGTTGAGAATTTAAGGTTCTTAATTGTAACATAACTAACAACTAAACAAGGAGTTTTATTATGCGACCAATAAGGCATCAACATGAAATTATTTAAAAGCTGTTATTTAGGAAAAAGGGCATGTGAAGAAAACTGAAAAATGCGGAACAAAAACATATCTGATAGGTACTGCCGCCTTAGATCCAAAGGCGGTTCAACGCATTCTACTTGCATAGCATTTTTAGGAGTTGACTTCATCGCCCCTAATATTATACGAAGGGCTCTAGCTTGAATCAAGTCCAGGGCGCTAAGTGCTTTTTTATTACATGGTTCATACAGGAATGACGCATAGTCGATAACACTACGGACAATAGCGTTATATAAGAGTTTTAAATAGAATGGGTGAGCACCCCACCAAACACTCAGCTAGACATCTTAATATATTAAGTCTTTTCTCACTTTTTTCTGATATATATTTTAAATGAGATGAGAAATTTAGTTTACTATCTAGAATAAGGCCCAAAAATTTTTTCTCATTTTCAACAGGTATCCTTATCTTGTCAAAAAATATGTCCAGTCTTGGTTTCAAACGTTTCCTAGTAAAGATAACAACTAACTTTTTAAAGGAGCTACATCAAGGCCATTATTAAATAACCACATACTCAATGAAACCAGAGCTTGAGAGATTTTTTCAGCAGAATTTACAATATTACGATCTGCTACATATAAAACTAAATCGTCGGCATATTGCAATATACGACAGTAAGAAGAAACAAAATTATTTAAATCAAAGGTGTATATATTAAAAAGGAGAGGGCTTAAAACAGAGCCTTGAGGAAACCCTTATTCAAAGTTCTTATGGCCTTTATTTCACCATCAACTCTTAATTGAGCTGAACGATCTACAAACAAATTAATAATAACATTAATAATCTTTGTAGGAATGGACAGACTAACCATCTTATTTTTAAGAATAGAGAGGTTAACATTATCATAGGCTGAGCATATATCCAGAAAAGTAGCAACAATTGACTCATTTCTGGAAAAAGACAGCCTTACATCAGTAACAAAAATAGATAAGCTATCTAAAGTACCTCTACCTTTTCGAAAACCGTACTGACAGTTAGGCAGAAGATTTCTATTTTCTATGAACCATTCAAGGCGATTTTTTATTAGATGTTCCACAATCTTGGTAATGCAAGAAGACATGGCTATTGGACGGTAACTAGCAGAATCTTCTGGATCTTTGCCTGGTTTTAGGACTGGAATAATAATTTGCGCTTTCATTTGTGGTGGGACAGAACCTAAATCTATCATCAAATTCACCATTTTGAGATAATACAGTAAAATACTGTCACCAGCATTAACTAAAAATGAATATGGGATCCCATCTGGACCAGGGGAAGAGTCTTTAAGTGAGGATAGTACAATACATAATTCCTGCATAGAAAATGGTGCAAAATCTTCAATAACAGTAAAGAAAAGATAAAGTATCAATAAAATTAGGGACAAATGGAGGAGCCAATTTATCCATAAACTTATCGACCCAACTTACACTACTTGGATAAGGTGGAGAAGGATCCCTGTATGAACCACGGAATAAACGAATGGATTTCCATACATATGAAGAATGGATATTAGGAGAAATGGAAGAGCAGAAATTTTTCCAACCTGCTGACTTTTTAGAGTGAAGTATATATTTAGTTTCAGACATAACCTTAATTAAATTATCATAATTGTCATTTGTCATGCTCATGCAATACAACTGTTCAGCATTCTTTCTATCCTCAACAGCAGAGATACACTCTTGATCCCACCATGGAGCAGACCTATGTTTCATGTTTTGTTGCTTGAGAGGAAATGAATGTTTTGCTGCAGTGTGAATACACTTTATTAATGACATCAGACATTCATTTAAAAAATGTGGGAGAATGGGTGGAAGTTCAGATGCTACTCCTTCTAAAAAAGATGAAAACTTAGACCATTGATCAGACAGAGGGTCATTGCTTATCTTATACTGCATTAAAGGCTTATATAGTATTGGCTCTATCTTAGAGAATAGTAGATCAAATACAATAGGGTAATGATCACTACCAAAGCAAGAGGACAGAGTTTTCCATGACATAGAAGGGGCTAGGCTAGCCGACACCAAAGTCAAGTCCACAGCACTAATACGTTCAGTTGGTTTTGTACGATGTGTCGGAGAACCACTATTTAACAAACACAGACGTTTATTGTCCAATATATTAAATATCCAACTAGCCAGACCATCCACAGCCTGGCAACCCCAGACTGGGTGATGTATATTGAAATCACCCATTATAATTATGGGACCAGTGATTCCAGACAAGCCATTATAAATTTTGTTTAAAATATAGTGTGATGGCCTAGGTATATATAATGAGATGAATGTAATGTTTTTAAAACTGACAGCAATTATTGAAAAGTTGTCAGATTCAGTAGAAAATGGTAAATGTACAAGATGAGTATTTACAGAATTTCTGACAAGTATGGCAGTACCACCATACCCATCAGCTTTGTCATCTCTGAAACATAGATAGCGTGGAACCTTAAAAAAGGAACCAGGCTTAAGCCATGTTTCAGAGATGGCAATTATAATTGGGTCAAATTTATTAATGATGTACATCAGATCAGTCTTTTTGCTTAATATGCTTTGACAGTTCCATTGCAGCCCTAGAGAAGGAGCCATCATGGAATGATTGTAATAGAGGAGTAGGAGAAACTTGGGCAGCGTTGGACGGTACAGAAGTGTTAAGGAGCCTGGTGAGAGCCTGTATGAGCTCTAAAATACTATTCGTGGGTAAGGAGGTACCAACAGGATATGCAACCCCATTGGTATTAGAAATAGATGGATTGCTGATGATTGCCTGATGGGCAGAATGGTCATAACCATGTCTATGAACTGGAGGGGGTTTTGGTTTGAGGAAAACTGTTTTTTTATAGGAAGATGATTGACTAGGAGATTTATTATGAGAAAATAAGGGGCCAGATGATATGTTTGCATAAGAGGTTTTAGTCACATCACTGTAACTTTTGCCTCTTGTGGGAGAGTGTAACTTGGAAGCCTCTGCATATGAAATGCTTTTTTCAGTCATTGTAACTTTAATATTCTTTTGCCTGTTATACTCAGGACAACACCTATTAGTTGAAAAGTGAAAACCTGAGCAGAACAGACACGAAAATGTGCCTTCTTCAGCATCACACGAGTCACCTGTGTGAGCATCACCACATTTGAAGCAACGAGGTTTAGACCGACAGTTGTTTTTAGTATGGCCAAAGCGGCAACACTGAAAACATTGAATTGTGGGGTAATAATATTTCTCAACAGAAAGGGAATTGTAGCATAAAAACACACGGGGTGGAAGGATCTGACCATCAAAAGATAGAACACATGACTGGCTTGGTTTATACACTGGTGTACCATCAACAACAACTTTATAATTTAAGCGTCGTACCTTAATAATGGGACATGAATGTAAAGGAAGGCTAATGTTTTCTAACACTTCCTCTTCAGTCCATTCCACAGGAACACCCTTCACAATGCCCAAACGGGTTGTTCCAAAGGCTGGAATAAAGGTTTTATAGCCCTTGCTCTTTACAACTTCGCTGGCTATAAAATCATTGGCTGAGTCTTTCATTATCTTTCATTGATGCGCATCAATGAAAGATAAAGAAACTCGGTTTCTCCCAATCCTCTGCAAACTACCATCTACAATATTTATAAAATTGTTTTGCCTTAAAAACCGTCCAAAATTAACTGGATGTAAATATGTATTCACTGAAGTGGACAATGAATCAGTCTTCTGCACATGCACAACAAATGGTCCCTTATCTGACAGGTTATATAGCTGCCTATTTGAAGGTACATAAGCAGGAGTATTTAACGTTTGTAATGTCGTCACTGGAGGTGACGCAAAAGAATCAGTAATCTGAGTAATCTCACTATCATCTTTAACTGAAGATATCTGTGTTTGTCCCAAGGGGATGATTGAATCCTGAGATGCTTCTTTAGACTTTTTTAAATGTTTTTTTGAGTGCTTTTTCCGCTTTATGGTCTGAGCTTCAGTTTGCATTTGTTGGACTACGACATCCAAAGAAGAGTCTGATACAACAGACACAAATTCCACCGGGGATGTAACTGAATACGAGATATCTCGATCTGGGAGTGAAGATAGTTGGCTATTATCGGGGGGCCAACAAGCCCCCTGGGCCTCGTCCATAAAAAACAAAAGCCTAACCTAACTCGAAAACAAATGAAATCTACTATGAATAAAAATACTTACCTAGAACTTTACAATTAACATACACTAAACTAAAAAGAAACTCTACATGAAAATTAAAATACAATCACTACACTCAAAACTAAACAAGATATTTTCTAGATATTTGGAAAAAAAACCAAACCACCCGATCTATCTGACGTTTCGAATCTTCTCGAATCTTATATTTTTCAACAATAGTATTTTGTAGTTCCATCTTTGACGCCTCTGTCAGACAGTCAACTGTGTGTGTTAAAACGTCTTAATTGTAATTTAAAATAAATAGTCAAACAGTAATTAGATTGTAAAAATATTTTGCTCAGTTTATATTCTTCAATCAAGTTATGTTATTAACAAAGGGTTGATCCTAAACAAAGCTTAAATTAAACAGAAATAGTGAAAGTTACTGGGACGAAATCTTTTCCGAATAATAAATCGGTAAGTTGAGGGTAACGTGTTGCCACTGGAGCGCAGCCCATTCTCACGGTTACGCTCACTACCTAACCGCGAAAGTCGCTTGCACCGTAAGCGGATCGAGTGTAGCGTGTCACCGCATCATACTTGTCAAAGACTAATACAACAGAACGGACACTATAGCTTTTAAACTTTAAGTTCACCGTTTTACTTCACTGAGGCAAACAGTCGTATAAAATTAAATTGGTTTAATTATCAACATGAAGTGTGCTGGTTGTATGAAGTCAACAAAAGATTTAAACACCGTTAGGTGTACATCTGCGACATGCGAGAAAAGCTTCTGTACTTTATGCGTTAACGTATCTACTCTCAATGCCGAAAGAAAAAAAGTCTGGAAGTGCTCTGATTGCAATGCTGTGCAAAAAAAGGGTAGCCCTACCCCCCGAGCAGATAGCGATAAAGCCACCACCCGTAAGAAGACAGACTCCACGGGATCTGAGATTGGTCAGCTCACTGACCAACTACGGTTATTAACGCTTGAGTTTTCCTCCGTCAAAAATAAATTGGAAGATACGACCAGGTTATTGGCTTTCAATAGCGAGAAAATAGAAGAACTTATGTTAAAACTTGCCTCAACCGACGAAAGGGTTAAATACTTGGAAAAGCGCGACAAAGAAGTTGAATCCTTGCAAGTTACCGTGACTCAACTACAAAATGAGCTGAAGTCTCAGAATCAGCTTAATTTAAGAAATGAAATTGAAATCGTCGGCATACCTGAAAATAATTCCGAAAATCTTTATCATACAGTGCTTGTAGCTGCTAGAAAGATTGGAGTAGAATTGGAGGATAGAGACATAGATTGGATTACACGCGTAGGACCGCGCAGACCACCGGTGACAACAACCTTGCCTGAAGATGGAGCCAGAATGCCACGTCCAGTTGTGTTACGACTTCTCCGTCGGTCCAAACGCGATCAATTTATGAAAGCTACAAAATCACGGAAGCACATTAACAGTTTGGACCTCGAGGTATCTGGTATAAGTCGTAAAATATTTTTTAACGAAAGACTTACAAAAGAGAATAGAGAGTTATTTCGTGATACCAGATCAAGAGCCAAACAACACGGATACACTTTCTGCTGGTGTACTCATGGCACTATATACGTCAGACAGCGGGAAGGAAAGGCGGCTGTGCCCATATCGTCACATAAGGAGTTGGATCGTCAACTTCCTCTTTCCGGAACTTCAGATGCCTCGTAGGTCTGAATTAACTGAAACTGATAGGTATGGTAACTTAAATGGTTTGCGTAACCAGCCACTGACTCAACTTGATTACCTTCTGCAATATTTCTATTGTGTAGTTGTTCATAATCTAAACATGGTATATATTCTCTTCATTCAATCAAACATTTCTTTATCCCTTAACCTTTTGGAACGATTCCGATGTCATTCCTTATTATTAACATTATTACGTAGATTTTTTGTATTAAGTAAATTTAAGTTGAATACTCAAGCGGTTGATACTGTCTATACTTGTAAGCTACTTGTTTTGAAATGTAATCAAATATACTATATTATATTCTACTTACTAGCTTCTTGTTCTTTTATGAACAAACAGTATATATCAATCTGCCAATACTTACTGTTTAAGTCATTTAAACGATGTGTTCATTTTACCAATACAATGGTTGAGAATACGGTGTGGTCACTGTGGTTTTTGGATAAATATGCTAAGCAAAATGATGTTCGCTGATGAAATAGGATCAGAATTAGACTCAATAAAAATACACTGTGAGATTGTAAGTGATGCTGAAAATTGCAAATATATTTTTACACCGGAACATAATTTTAAAATACTAGCACTAAATATTAGAAGTATACAGAAAAACTTCGATAAATTGTCAGTTGCCCTAAAACGGCTAGATGTATCACTCGATATCCTAATTTTATCCGAGTGTTGGCTATCAGACTCATTGATCATTCCACAAATACCAGGGTATAGAGCTTTTAATACCCATAGACATATTAATCAAAACAGTGGAGTTGTTGCGTATGTAAGAGAGCTCTGGAGCGCCACAGTTTCAGAACCTCTACTAGATGATTGTGACTGCTTGTCTATATATATTCCTAAAATCATTCACATTCTTGGAGTTTATCGCTCTCCATCTTTTGAAGACTTGGATAAATTTCTTTCTTCTTTAGAAGACTACATAAACAAAACAAACGGGTTATCATTAGCGATTGCTGGTGATGTAAATGTAAATATTTTAGATACTGTCAGTAAACGTGATGAACAAAAAAGCCTTGAATATCAATGTTTCATGGCGGAAAATGGATTTCTTCCCGTTATTTCGAAACCTACTAGGGAAAAATCGTGTTTAGATCATATCTACGTTAAAAATATAGATAAACACGCAGTAGTTGGCATTGTATCGCAGATAGATGTCACAGACCATTGTCCAGTTATGGCGGGAATGAGTCTACTGAAATTCAAACCTATCCGCCCAAGTCGCTTCGTCATGAAACGAGATTATAATGCTATTAAACAAGAACTAACCTGCACCGACTGGAGTATTATAACAAGTACGAGCGACATAAATATAGCTAATGAAGCTTTTACAAAACGGTTATCAGATATTGTTGCCAAACACTCAAAAGAGGTAAAAATAAGTAGGTCAAAATATAACCTAAAACCTTGGATAACTCCAGGTTTAATGAGATGTATGCGACATTGTGACAGATTGCATTTACAAGTACGAAATGAGCCTAAAAATCAAATTCTTAGAATTACATACACACGTTACCATAATTTCTTTACTGATTTACTGCGAAAGGTAAAATTTAGTTATGAAGATAGAGAGCTCAAAGCGCACAAAAATAATCATAAAAAGCTTTGGCGGTCTATTAAAACCATTTGTAATTTAGCTTCTTATAATAAAGAACCCGCGGAACTCCTTGTATTACCAAATTGTCTGAACGCCCAACAATCTATTGATTATGTGAATACTCACTTCTCTTCTATAGGCCAAACGTTAGCAAATAAAATTCTATCTAAACTGAATAAAACTGAAATAAATCTCTCAGAATCTGTTAGAGTTAACAAATCTCCAGCGAATTCCTTTTTCATGAGCCCCACAGACACAGCAGAAGTTGGGAAAATTATAACAAACCTGCAAAATGACAAAGCACCGGGAATTGACGGTTTTCCAAACTCTCTTATTAAGCACATTAAAAATGAAATTGCGTTACCTCTTACATTTATTTTCAATTTAAGTCTTTCAAGCGGAATTTTCCCACAAGATTGGAAAACTGCAATGGTTACGCCGATCTATAAAAATGGCTCTAAATATTCTGTAGACAATTATAGGCCAATTTCACTATTAGGAACTTTCTCAAAAATATTAGAAAGAATAGTTAACCAACGCCTTGTAAATTTCATAGAATCTCATAATTTAATATCTTCTAAACAATTTGGTTTCCGCAAGGGAAAAAACACTGAAGATGCAGTTAACTTACTTACAAAAACTGTATCCTCCCATTTGGATAGTAAAAAATGTTGTATTGGTGTCTTTTTAGACCTGGCGAAAGCCTTTGACACTGTCTCCCCTAAGATACTTATTAAGAAACTAGAGGGAATGGGAATCCGAGGTAACCCCTTACAGTGGTTTAAAAGTTACCTCACAGATCGACGACAGTGTGTAAGGGTTAGTGAGACTATAAGTAGCCTTAGAACTGTTCATTTTGGTGTACCACAAGGAAGTATCCTAGGACCTACATTGTTCCTTATATATATTAATGACATTCACGACCTTTCAATGAAAAATGCTGACACTTTGTGTTACGCTGATGATACTTCAATAATTTTTCATGGCCCATCATGGCCTGCAGTACGTTCCGTTGCTGAACAAGGTATGACCGTAATAAATAGATGGTTGCAGCAAAATCTTCTTACTCTAAACACTACGAAGACAACATACCTATGTTTTCATAAAACTTCTGCTTCAGCACCTGAAATGACAACTAAATTCCAACTACACTATGAATCGTGCAATAAACATCCTGATTGTCAATGTAAAACTTTAACACGCGCAGCATTTTTGAAATATCTCGGGGTGCAAATCGACGATAATCTTACATTCAAGAAGCACATTGAAGTTCTATCTGGTCGAATAAGAAAAGTTATAAATGTAATGCGAAATCTTCGGTATGTGGCTTGCATTGAAACGCTTAGTTTAGTTTACTACGCGCTTTGTCAGTCATTAATAGTGTACTGCATAACTTGTTGGGGTAGTGCGGCCAAAACTCACATTATTCTTGCTGAGAGAGCCCAACGATCAGTTTTGAAGGTTATGCTTCGTAAACCTTTTAAGTTCCCTACTTCTAGCCTCTATAATGAGTCTGGAGTGCTTACTGTACGTCAGCTATTCATACTGAAAACCTCTCTTTCAGTCCACAGATTAGTGATTTCTTCTCGTGACTACGAGATTATAGCAAATCGTAGAGTTTACAAGCTGACCACACCTGTTGTTAACACTAAGTTTGCACATCGTTTTGGCGATTTTGTGAGAATATTTGTGTATAACAAAGTAATCAAAATCTGTGACATTAGAAATAAAACAGTTAATCAAGCAAAACATGTAATTTGTAAGTGGCTGAGTACTTTAAATTATAATGACACGGAAGGTGTACTGAACATGTTAAATTAGGTAGTGTTTACCGTCATATCAAATTTTTTAGGATAACTAGTTTTTAAATTTTTTATTTACATTTAAATTTTGTGAATATTATTGAAATATTTTGGATAATTTTGGATATATTACTTTAGAATAAAAAAAAATACATATGTTCGTTTGCTAACTTTATTTTTAAGCTTAACTTTAACTTTAGTATTAATATCGATATGATGTCTGATGAGGATCAATACAGAACAATGTTTTAAGAAATCCGGTTTCCTCGATACAGGCTTGCCTAGTGAGGAAACCAAAGGATAGTTCTATTTAGTTTATAAAACCATCTTGCAAAATACTTATCATATTATATTGTGTTGTACGATATTTTTAAGTTTGCACTTTGTATATTAGATTTAGTATTTTGCATTAATAAATATTTTTTTCATTTTCATTTTTTCAGTTACTTTACTCTTTACAGTCGGTTCGGTCGGTGAGAAAATTTATAAACAGAACAGAATAACAGTTCGAATTTATGAAAAAGTTGACAATGACATTGACACTTGTTTGGACTTTTTATGACATTGAACGTGACGCGATAAACTGACACTTGAAGATTTTTTCCCCTTTGTACTTAGGCTGAAATTCAGAGACATTTGTGTAAGACGGGCAAAGACCAGTCTTAGCCAAGCGTCCGCTAAGCCAATCTGCAAATTTCATATTCAGAGATATAGTCCTAGTCCTACTTACCTCGCTCTTAGCTTAGATCACACTCTATTATCTATGGCACATTTTTCACTTATGGAACGTTTACCGGTTCTTGTTTATCTGTGCATCTTGACATAAAACGAAAACGACAAGAACAACAATATATAAAATATGATTTGATTGAGTGAAACAAAATACGTGTTATGCAGTGCTGCCATTTTAGTGCTTTCGGCACTAGATCTAGTGCTTTTTTGGCATTTTTAGTGCCGAATCTGTGAGTTTAGTGCCTAGTGGAAAATCTAGTGCTTTTTAGGCTCCGACCTTATAGGAATTATACTACTTTCTACGTCACTTTACTTAAATAGTCAAATAATTCATTTTGAACATGGCACTCATTCTTTTTTGTTGTCATTGCCTATCTATATTATTCATCGCGGAATAGTCTAAAATTAAGATGCGTAGTTGCCGTCGGTTCGAAGTGTTTAAACAAGGAATAAAATCGAATGAGAGAAATCGACCAATTTTATGCAATGGTTGAAACCTGTGGCCGGTGATGATACAAAAGCGATGTGTACTATCATTATCTCATTAATTTTTTTTGCCTGACCATTAAGGGTGAATTTTGCGTAAAATTACCATTCACTAACCTTAACTTATTGGTGTGTTGAGAACTACTACTTTTTATTATAATAAAATACATTAATCCTACTCAAGGTAACACTAAAAATACTAAGTGGGTATAGATTTAATTTAGCTATATATAATTACGGTTATAAGTAAAAATCTTAGTACTCACAACACGTTTAAAAGAGCTACTACTTTTTATTATAATAAAATGTGTGCTAGTCGCAACTGACCTGACAAAATCATATAATTTCTAAAAGATGTAGGAACAAAAGATTTTTACCATGGAAATGCTTATTATAGCTGTCATTGGGCAATACAATATAAGGCAGAGTTAGCTTGCAATGCACATGTGCAAAGCAAAACCTTTTTGAACTGGTTAAGCGAAAAATTGGGTGATAGTAGGTAGGTACATATTGAAGAGTGGAGTTTGATTAAAATTTATATGGTATGGGGGTCTTCAAAACACGAGTGCATAGGTATCTTCTGGGTAAGCGCGCTCCATCATCGATCGCATCATCACTTAGCATCAGGTGAGATAGTGGTCAAGTGCTACACAGTTCGGTATAAAAAAAAAAAAAATTATTGTGATTTGCAAAGTTTTAGTGCGCAACCCAATTTTCGTTCTGGCAGCACTGGTGTTATGTCTACCTAATTACAAGTTGACAAGACGTCATGTCGAAGATATAAAGCGGGATTATTTTTGAACTGAAAAAATTGTGAAGTTGGAAAGATTCATCATAAAAATCATAAAGTAACTTTGTATGTTGTAAAAAATGAGTACAAGAAAACCGCCTTTTTCAATTTATGAAAAAGAGTTCCTGAAGGAACTTATTGCACCATACGCCTCAGTGTTGGAGTCGAAAAAAACAGACGCTGACTACAACAAGAAAAAGTTAGATATATGGTTGCAAATAACAAATACATATAACAACTCTCCAAGATGTCAAGCTGTAAGTTTTTAATTTATAAGTGTAAGTTTAAGCAGCACGCAGAAACAATTTTATACATCCGAATTAACTTTGTATAGGTCCAGGAGATGAAATAAACGGAGACGATGATCAACTTGGATGGCTACCAAAGCGGGCTCGAATGAAGTCACTATCACCTGAGCTTCTAACACAGATGCAACAGCCTTGCTCCAATGACACCTGCCCAAGAACTGAAACTTTAGCAGAGATCCCACAGCCTTCTGTCAGCATAACAGCTCCTGGACCTGAACCATCTGTAGACCTACTGGCATCCTCTAGCATAACCCACTCAAAACTTAGGAAGAATACATTAACAAAAAATGAAATGACTATAGATTCATTAAAAATTTAATTGATTGAAACTATTAGAGAACATAAAGAAAACAAATGACTTAAAATATGAAATACTGCTCTTAGAGAAAGAGCATAAAAAAAGACTGTACAAGGTAATTGAGAGAGAACAGGAGGAAAAAATAAAAAGTCAGCAAATTATTAAAAATTTCTTATGATAAGAGTGGGGCTCCCATATATAACAAATTTAATTTTGCTGTCCCTACTGTTCATTATGGTGTAATCCAACAGGAATAGCGTTTTTTATTAGTTTTTATTATGTACAATCGATATGTAGTTTTTTTATGCTATTGATGATTTAACAAACATGAGACCCGCCTGGTGTTAAGTAGAAACCTCGGCCTATAACAGATGCATTTCGTCACAAGTGATGACCTGCACTATGCCCATCACCCTGACACATAAAGATTTTAAGTCTCACATGTCAGTGCCGGTAGTATTCTGTAATACTACCGGCACTGGTACCCTTCAAACCGGAACACAGCATTGCGAACATTACTGCTTCACAGTAGAAATAGGTATGGTGGCAGTACTTTCCCAGACATATTCTTTCACATAAGAGTTTTACTGCTACTACAATTAGCAAAATACTTTTGTATGGTCAGTGGAACCTAATAAAAAAAATATGTTTATTATTCTTGCTACCCCACCAGAATTGTCAGATGATACAGCAGTAAGAAATTGAATATTAATAGATTGAATTCCTATTGGTTCCACTACTGGTAACAAGCCGATAGCATTAACATTATTGGCCAAAGGTGTAAGATACATAATATATAAACTTTGTTAGTTAAAGGCTGTGGATTTTGTAAATAAAT
The DNA here is from genome assembly GCA_917880725.1 of Selenia dentaria. Taxonomy (NCBI): domain Eukaryota; kingdom Metazoa; phylum Arthropoda; class Insecta; order Lepidoptera; family Geometridae; genus Selenia; species Selenia dentaria. Next base: position 15,703,295 of record OU862899.1, on the reverse strand, counting down.
AAATTAAAAAAATCTATAGGATTACACTGCTAGTAAAAGCTTTTTTGTTATATACTACAGAATTCAATAAAATTTTGTTGATTTTGTAACATTTTGTAAGATTGGGGAAAGCCACTGAAAAATGTTGCTATATGCTGGATGCGTGGTGTTCCTTAATGGGGGTCATAATTCTTGTCGCTTAGAAATCATACGAGAAGCGGTGAGTATTTTGGTAGTCAAAGCAAAAAAGATTGACCACAAACAAAAGCCACATCCATTTTGTTAAAGAAAGGTCAACTACAAAAAAGAATAAGGGGATCATTGATGACATTATAGACCCCGTAACTGTACTTCCTGGATCTCAAGTTGTACCTCTTGAGACCAGAGTTGTACCAGAGTTGGACCTCTTCCACAGCAACGTTATAGATCCAGCAACCCCCGCGATTAATCTATAGTGTTAAGTTATTTTTCTTACTTAGATAGCAAAGAGTCAAATATGATTCTGTCCAACTCTGAGCAGTTTGTTAACTAATTTTATTATTGTCTATTTAATTTAGGGGGAACACTTTGCAAGTTGTACAACAATAGTTTGTATATATCTATTTTGTGTACATAATTATTACCGAACTGATTTTTTAGATGGGATACTTGTACCAACAGCTACATAATCACATTTTAGCGTGTGGGATAGAGGTCAAGTGCAATCCCATTATTTGTAAAAGTAAATACTAGACTTGACAATTAATTGTAATCATAGTAAATTTATCATTTTATGTGTTAGTGACCCTGACTGATTTCTTTAATAGGTTGTAGTAATTAGATAAAAGAAAATATGTGCAGTACAAATAATATTTCATTTACATATTTTAATTTCAATATTTTATAATGTGATTTCAATAGCTCTGGTTGGTTTATAAAAAATACTTTAAAAGTGAATATTGTAAAACAGGACTTTTAGAATAAAAGATATAAGTTATTAGTTATTATTGTATGAAAGATATAAGTTATACACACTAATTACCTAAGTTTTAAAATAATACAACATATTCTAGAGGATATATTTGTTTATTAAAATATGATATTACTGTTTACTCACACCTAGTTTGAATTAATAACTATAATGCTGATCCACAATATAATTTCGAAAGGCTAGCCCTGATGGTGTATTGCGCACAAGTGCTTCAACATCACTAGTAACAGGGCAAAGCCAAAATTTTATTACACTTTTACATATTTATTTACGTCTAATGCTATTAAATAAATGTATGAGTAAGTATGGCAAATTTTTGTTCTCAAGTGTACGAAGTGATGTATTTAGCTATGTAAATAGCAATTTCAAACGTATTACATTTATTTTTACTTTCTTCAGTGGGACAACTAATAAGATTCAATGATTTATGAGCATGAGCTATAAATAAAAAAGGCTAGCTCCTGTGCCACCGGCGCAGGCATGAATGTACATAAGCGTCCATGGCAAAGGTTCTTGTAGCAATGCCTATTCAAAACAAATTGCTTCAGACATAAAAAACAATAGGTGAGTAATAGTTAAAAACAAATGAATGTGTTAATGTCTGTCGACTTACTACGATAAAATTCTGGACTTCCATCACCCGCACCACACTATGCAATGAAAACAAAGAAAAACATTCCACGCCTTACATACATGTCACTCGCACAGTTTAGTGATATTTTTCTTTATTAATGCATAACAAAGACAGCTTCTCGAAGAGCCTCTCCGGATAGCAGCTCGGAGAGCCACTCAGGACAGAAGCTCGGAGAGCCACTCAGGACAGCGGCTCGGAAAGCTGCACGGCGCAGCAGCTTGGGCCATCGTCAGTCAAATATTCTTCTATAACACACAAAAAGTATCACGGTAGCATCTTAAAACATTAGCAATACTTTCTTCAGTGTGACAACTAATAATTCAACGATTTATAAAAAAAAATGCATGAGCTTTAAATAAAAAAGGCTAGCTCCTGTGCCACCGGCGCAGGCATGTATGTACATAAGCGTCCATGGCAAAGGTTCTTTTAGCAATGCCTATTCAAACCAAATAGCTTCAGACATAAAAAACAATAGGCGAGTAATAGTTAAAAACAAATTACTGTCGACGTACTACGATAAAATTCTGGACTTCCATCACCCGCACCACACTATGCAATGAAAACAAAGAAAAACATTCCATGCCTTACATACATCTCACTCGCACAGTTTAGTGATATTTTTCTTTATTAATGCATACCAAAGACAGCTTCTCGGAGAGCCGCTCAGGACAGCAGCTCGGAGAGCCACTCAGGACAGCAGCTCGGAAAGCTGCGCGGCGCAGCAGCTTGGGCCATCGTCAGTCAGATATTCTTCACACACAAAAAGTATCACGGTAGCGTCTTAAAACATTAACATTCCTTTCTTCAGTGTGACAACTAATAAGATTCAATGATTTATGAGCATGAGCTATAAATAAAAAAGGCTAGCACCTATGCCACCGGCGCAGGCATTTATGTACATAAGCGTCCATGGCAAAGGTTCTTGTAGCAATGCCTATACAAAACAATCAGCTTCAGACATAAAAAAACAATAGGTGAGTAATAGTTAAAAACAAATGAATGTGTTAATATCTGTCGACGTACTATGATAAAATTCTGGACTTCCATCACCCGCACCACACTATGCAATGAAATCAAAAAAAACATTCCATGCCTTACATACATCTCACTCGCACAGTTTAGTGATATTTTTATTTATTAATGCATACCAAAGACAGCTTCTCGGAGAGCCCCTCCGGATAGCAGCTCGGAGAGCCGCTCAGGACAGCAGCTCGTAGAGCCACTCAGGACAGCAGCTCGGAGAGCCACTCAGGACAGCGGCTCGGAAAGCTGCACGCCGCAGCAGCTTGGGCCATCGTCAGTCAGATACTCTTCTATAACACACAAAAAGTATCACGGTAGCGTCTTAAAACATTAACATTACTTTCTTCAGTGTGACAACCAATAAGATTCAATGATTTATGAGCATGAGCTATAAATAAAAAAGGCTAGCTCCTGTGCCACTGGCGCAGGAATGTATGTACATAAGCGTCCATGGCAAAGGTTCTTGTAGCAATGCCTATTCAAAACAATCAGCTTCAGACATAAAAAAACATAAGGTGAGTAATAGTTAAAAACAAATGAATGTGTTAACATCTGTCGACGTACTACGATAAAATTCTGGACTTCCATCACCCGTACCACACTTTGCAATGAAAACAAAGAAAAACATTCCATGCCTTACATACACCTCACTCGCACAGTTAAGTGATATTTTTCTTTATTAATGCATACCAAAGACAGCTTCTCGGAGAGCCTCTCCGGATATTAGCTCGGAGAGCCGCTCAGGACAGCAGCTCGGAGAGCCGCTCAGGACAGCAGCTCGGAGAGCCGCTCAGGACAGCAGCTCGGAGAGCCACTCAGGGCAGCAGCTTGGAGAGCCACTCAGGACAGCAGCCGGGGAGCTGCACGGCGCAGCAGCTTGGGCCATCGTCAGTCAGAAAGTCTTCTATAATACACAAAAAGTATCACGGTAGCGTCTTAAAACATTAGCATTACTTTCTTCAGTGTGAATACTAATAAGATTCAATAATTTATGAGCATGAGCTATAAATAAAAAAGGCTAGCTCCTGTGCCGCCGGCGCAGGCATGTATGTACATAAGCGTCCATGGCAAAGGTTCTTGTAGCAATGCCTATTCAAAACAAATAGCTTCAGACATAAAAAACAATAGTAGAGTAATAGTAAAATACAAATGAATGTGTTAATATCTGTCGACGTACTACGATAAAATTCTGGACTTCCATCACCCGCACCACACTATGCAATGAAAACAAAGAAAAACATTCCATGCCTTACATACATCTCACTCGCACAGTTTAGTGATATTTTTCTTTATTAATGCATACCAAAGACAGCTTCTTGGAGAGCCTCTCCGGAAAGCAGCTCGGAGAGCCGTTAAGGACAGGGTTCGAACTCACGACCTTTCAGCTCCGCACCAAGACCCAAACAGGGAACGAACGTGCAACCTCGCTATGGTGACAACCATTGCTACCCATGGTGTAATGTAAAGGGTCACAAGCTTCGGGTATGTGCCCGATACTACGCACCACCAGTGCATTTATTGCCGGTACAACAGCGCGAGGTACCACGGCGCCGTCCCTCACCTGATACGGGCCAGATGGTGTACTCCCGTCGTACTCCACCGCGCACTACCTCGCGTTCTCCACCGCTGCATAGGCAATGACTAGGACGGCACATTCAGCACACATCCACTCAGTACACAAATACTCAGCCCATATCCACTCAACCCACAAAGAATCAGCACATATCCACTCAGCCCACAAAGAATCAGCACATATCAGCTCAGCTCATAGTTAATCAGCACAAATCTCAGCACGTAGATAATCAGCACACATCTTATCTGCCCACAATTATTCAGTACAGCACCACACGACGACAAACTGTCGTCGCAAACACCTTAAGTCAACCAGGCGCTGACTTTCTGCACTCACCCTTACGCCAGCATTTCTGGACGTTATCAGCTCGTCGCGTAATGCGACATCGAGTATACAAATGTATACATTGTTTACGTCTCCGCGCTAAACCCAAGGCCCCGTACATGGCCGACTTACCCGCCGACCGCGTGATTGTTCCGCTCGTACTCAGCAAAGTCACAACGTTATTTAGATATGATTGCGGTACAATTTATGTAGGCGCTAGAAATGAACTTAGGGAAATACAAGACTTTCTTGCAACCAATAATGACAATATCGCACCTACACTTTCAGCTCTTTTAGCGCGCATTGCAGCCATGCTCAACGCAGACCCTCTTTTGACCCCGCGGAATTTGAATTACTCACCGCGGGTCATGTCCTTATAAAACGTCAGCTCAACGCCCTATCTGAGTATTTGGTAGGAGGACGAGCGATTTCTGCACACAAAAGGGTTCAAGCTCGTCCTATCCTTATCCCAACACCTTTGGCGATCCTGATCCAAACCCTACCTGCACACCATCCAAACCCGCTCCAAACGGACTCCCCGATCCAGCCCACCTCAAGTCGGGGAACTGGTACTGATAGTGGACGACCAGGTGCCGCCTCTACACTGGCGCATGAGCCACAAGACGACCCCATGAAGGGATGGCGTCACCCGAGTGGTGGAACTCAAGATCGCCCACCTGACTGTCGATTGAGCACCACACCACACCTTCGCCGCGTGGGGAATATGTTCGCGCTAAAGCGCGACGTCACTTCAGGAATGCCCCCCGCCCGCGCGTCCCGCCGCCGCTGTCCTGCAGCTGTCAAACTACGAGCAGGCGGCTGAAGGGCAGCGGAGAGAGTCACCCTTTTAACGGCGCCTCGAGCGACCGCTTATCAGCCCGCGTTTACGCGTCAACCCAAAAGTGACCTTTAGGGTGTGTCGGCACGGCCACACATCATCTTACAAATCAGCCCGAGTCACCGCGACTAACTTCGCCGCGAGTGACCGCTAATCAGCCCGTGTTTACGCGTAAACCAGTGCACAAACAATAAACCCAAATAAACATTATACCTACAAGTGAACAGTTCTTCAGCACGACGTCCACAACAGGACGCCTAACCCGAGGACTCTTAAGGTCATCAGCCCGCACTACCCAGTCACCCCGACATCCGTAAGTACCTACATATCATCCCTGTGTTCCCTACCGATGTATGGTGTAAATACACCAATTATATAGATCTACAGAAAGATGAACTGGAAGAAATCAATGAAGCCGAAGAAAATGATACTTAATCAGGATCTAACTTGTTTTGAACTATCGAATTTAAATATACCAGATTTTCCAGAATGTGATGATGAAAGAATTGAAAACAATTTAATCAACATCGAAAGCCAACCTACAGTTTACCTTGCTGGTTATTTAGCTTATACGTTAAAATCCCGCCCGCGTGCTAAATGTCAATCATGCTTACAACATCAAACTGCGGGAGTAGTGGGAGGAAAAAAAACCACTGTTTTAAACTATCACGGTTGATCACTAAAGTTATATGATTATTAACGGGATATTTACCGTGGTAAGGTTGTGGAATGAGCTCCCGATATTTTGGCGCAGTTACATGCACCATGTTCACGGGAAGACTGTCATTCCACAACCTTAGCACGGTAAATATCCCGTTAATAATCATATAACTTTTTTTGGAAAAAAAATCGTTATGTTATCCTTCACTAAATTTATGTAAGACTGTGAAAATATCAGTTACCGTTTTTGAAGCAGAAGTCTTGCCATTCCTACACCACCCCAATGTGTGCCTTCTGGCAATGACATTATTTTATGCAAATTATGACCATTCCTGGTTCACATGCGAGGAACACAAAAGTGTTGTTTTCGATATTTTGTTTCGTCGTTTAGGACAGTTATTGGTTCGCAGACAATGCAAACGAATAAATTGTCACTTTCTTTAAAAGAACAAGATCTAGATGACTCAAACAAAAAGCTCAGCAACAAGGGCTTTCGAAGTAAAGAACACACAAAAATGTATAACTAAAATGGCAGTATTGAGTTATAGGTAATACATTTATATTTTATTGTTTGATAAAAATAAATGTACGCAATACGCGATATACTCCGTTTTTAGTTGTTTAATTTTATTGTTTACGAATCGCGAAAGCCTATGAAATGATTACTAAATTAGCACTAAATGTACCCGAAACTGAACAGAAAGGGCAAATTTAAGATTTTGTCAGTGTCAAATGTTACGAATTTAGAATTAATTGTGAACTCAAAAAACAACTACCATAATAATTATGGTAGTTCTAGTAAACTATTTACTAAAAATAGATTTTAGTTCGCTAGTTTGGTTTGGTGTTCTGAACAAGCGAATTGTTACCAGTATTACTGTTAATTGAATGCTATATGTAATGCATATGTAAACAATTAAATTACGGTGGCTTAATGCTAAAGTAATTTAATTGTTTACATATGCAGAGAAATCAATAGGATTCTAATATTGTAGCTCACGGAAACGAAAACTTAACAACATGGTAGAAGACATATAGTCTTGTATACATTATTTGAAATAAACATTATGCTCATATTGTATCCACCTACCATGTATCCTCTCATGAGAGAAATATGATTTATTGAATTTAGTGGCTATGTGATCTAACGCAAATCTGCGAAATAAAAACATTCGTGACTTTATCAAACAATAAAATATAAATGTATATATAGCTATAACTCAATACTGCCATTTTAGCGAAAGCCCTTGTTGCTGAGCTTTTTGTTTGCGTCATCTAGATCTTGTTCTTTTAAAGAATGTGACAAATTTATTCGTTTGCATTGTCTGCGAACCAATAACTGTCCTAAACGACGAAACAAAATATCGAAAACAACACTTCTGTGTTCCTCGCATGTGAACCAGGAATGGTCATAATTTGCATAAAATAAAGTCATTGCCAGTAGGCACACATTGGGGTAGTGTAGGAATGGCAAGACTTCTGCTTCAAAAACGGTAACTGATATTTGCACAGTCTTACATAAATTTAGTGATGTATAACATAACGATTTTTTTTCCTCCCACCACTCCCGTAGTTTGATGTAAGAATACATTTGACTTTCTATATCATGTGTTTGTAAGCATGATTGACATATAGCACACGGGCGGGATTTTAACTTATATGCTAAATAACCAGCAAGGTAAACTGTAGGTTGGCCTTCGATGTTGATTAAATTGTTTTCAATTCTTTCATCATCACATTCTGGAAAATCTGGTATATTTAAATTCGATAGTTCAAAACAAGTTAGATCCTGATTAAGAGTATCATTTTCTTCGGCTTCATTGATATCTTCCAGTTCATCTTTCTGTAGATCTATATAATGGTTAAGATCAGTTAGTAGCTTGTTGGCGTCTCTTTGGCAGTTAGAGTTACGGCTGTTGGAGCTTGTAATTCCGGAGATAATTGAAGTCCGTAAAGCTGTAACAAAAGATGCACAAGTGGGATTGTGGTGGCGGATAGCTCCGAATAGGTTTTCCAAACTGTCTTGGTTTAACTGTCTTAAATTTAAATATTCGAATCCCAACTTGTGCACCTCATTCCAAATGTCTTGTAAGCAGCTAAGTGTCATGCAATAACCTTCAATGCATTAAACATGTTTTGCTTCAACACCGGATGCTTTTACAAACTTAACTGTTCTTAATTTTTTTCTAAATTCAGTCCATGTTTTCAGATGATTTGTCTTTGACATAACATTTTCCCTGATTTTTTTTAATGCCTTGTGGGCCAGAAGGACCATTTGAGGCATCAAATAGCCTGTCCAGGTCAAGGACTACTTCACCAGTTTCCATCATTTCTTTAGATTTTCCCTCATTTTTTCCCGCCTCAGCCATCAGTTTTAAAACAGCAGAAACAGTACAGCTCAACATTTGCGCCGCATACTTAACTCGCATTTTTTATTTAAATATGGGTTGTATGTGTATAGCGGATATCAGCTTACTTAGATATAACAGCGAGTTGTTTTTTGCTTCTACTTGTTGAAGGTGTTCCCATTTTGCCTTTTTCCCGTCTATCACTATCGTCCCATTATTAAAAAAGTTGTTTCTTATTGATTTAAAGAGGTGTGGCACGTCATATAAGGTGTACACTTTCTGTTTGCCTACTCAAAAAGTATTCATGGCGTTTTCTGCCTTTTTAGGGTCGGATTTTAAAATCTTCAGTGCTCCCATGTTTGTTGGACCTTGATCACAAAATGTGGCGAGAACTCGATGCCCCACTTCTTCAACACATTTTACTATCTCTTTTATGATTAAGGCAAGTTTTTGAGAGCTGACTGTCCCTTTTACAAAATAAAATGCTAAGGGCTGTTTAAATTTCTTTCGTAGTCCTTGTAGCAAAAATACAAGGGCATGATCAGCCAATTCAGGACCTCGCTCTTCTGGAATGCCATAGTCTGTGTAACCTTCTACATAGTCTGTAGCTTGGTAATATATTAATCGCGGTTTTAATGCGATCTCGTCCAAGGCAAGCACACATATTTTTGTTAGGTTCTTCTGTATCCGAAAGTTTTCTTAAATGCTCAAGAACAGCTTTGTTAATCCCTGTATTTATGGGAATTTTGTTTAAAAATACCTGCAGAGTCCTTTCATTTGGTAAAGGCATTAGCTGTTGAAGACAACGATAGGTTTTTGGCGACCTCTTATAAATTGCGAGGGCCGAAATTTTGTTCTTTGTTGTCCACCGTCTTCCTCTGGGCTTTCTATTCTGATTTTTTAATGCCGCGATTACAATTTCTTTAAGTTCTGGCGATTTTATTTTTTCTACTAGGTTAGCGGACTTTCTCAGAGATGATAATGTGCATTTTGTTCTTTGTAATTGTTCCAGCAGCCTCTTCTTCCGCGGAGAAAATTCTGAAATCAAATTACATAAACTTAATTAACTACATAATGAGTAACTAGTAAATTGTCAGCTGTCTATGAGTTTGGTCAGCTCCATACCAGGGGCCTTACTATCCGCTTCGTAAAAACCATGCAAGTTCCGTGCTGTTCTTAAACTTGACATATTCAATTTTGAATGAAATCATACCATGACGCTCATTTAGGTGAGCTTTACTCTTGCTTTTTCTTACATTATAACCTTCTCCGGTAATAATTAACGCAACAAAAAAAGAATTAGCGAGATTGTTCCATCCGTTCATAAGTTATAGTGTGACAAGAAAAAATAGGGGTTCATTTTTATGTATAAAGATCTACACTATCAACTAAACATAACAAATTGGAGCAGGATATTTTGTGTTAATCATGGGCATATATCACATTTTTGCTGCTCCATTATTGTTGGACCAATATATTGTCCACCAATCCTTTCACTACCGGAAGCAAATTAAAATAAATTATATTTACCTAAGTTTTCTTCGGATTTTCTCTTTCTGATCTTGTTGTTATCACTTTGATTGGGACCAGACGTCCGGTTCGCTATGTGATATAATGTGCATGTCCTGGTGATTTGTTGATAGCTCGACGACAGGTTTGCAGGCAGGCCTTGGTACTAAAATAGAAAACGTCAGATAATCAAATCAAATATTTGGAAACTAATCTGATGAAAATTTATTGATTCAGGCGTTACTTTGCGGAAATCCATTATCAAAAAACGATATTAAAAAATATTTAGTGACACTTCCGCTGAAAAGAAAACAATGATTTTGGCCTATTTGGGGGCGTGCACCACCCTCCCTCCCGCATAAAATGCTAATAGGGAGAATACAAAATAAAAAACACAAGAAAACCCAAATAAACCAATACCGATTCGACACGTGTTTCGCCTCTACACGAGGCATCCTCAGGAGATGTTGACTCGTCGACTGGGTTTGTTAATGTTGAGCATTAGCTATTCTCCATTATAAAACATTTTTAAACCTGTTTGTTGACATATTGGACAAAAATACGAGTGCTCTACCTTCGAGACATTTAGTATTTTAGTTTTACGTACAACTGCGATAGGCAAATATTGCGCGTACCATCAATTGAATGACTTATCTTTGTACTTAGCATAAAAAAAATTACCTACCAAATAACAGAACAGACTTCAACACCAAAAACTGTGAAATAACTTGTTGAAGTCGGTACCATGATAGTTCAAAGTACCTTTTATCACAATTTTGCGCGCATGGTACCGACTTCGACAAGTTGTTTCACACTTTTTGGTGTTGAAATTGGTTCCAACTTTGGTAAAAAAAATTACCTATTTTAGTGACCCTTGCTAATGGATCGATTGTCATTCACCGTAAATGATGATATCATCAAAATAGGCGAAATACTCGTCAGTTATTGGAGTGTAAAATTTAAATGAGACCACTTCGGAAGTGTACTCTACCGAAGAAAAAAATAATTTTGAGAATCGGTCTTCTAATAAGGGGGAAATCGGCCATCATACACAAAAAATGTTGTTCATGTATCTTTTTGTTCAGCTTTCCGAAAGCTGAAAAAAAGGTATTTTTGCCACCAAAATGTGCAATTTTTGACGCACGTTCAGAGTATGGTTGTTTGTGATCGTTTTTTGACAGCTATGTATTTGACAGCATAATCATGCGATTTTAGGTCTTATGCTCAGTTGAGAGTTCGAATAGAGTGTGGGCAAAAGTGGCAAAAATAATGTTTTTGAGCTTTACGAATGCTTTAATAAAAGAGCAATCAGTGACAATGCCCCCAATGCCCTAAAAGCTAAACGAATGCACCTTACACTTTACAAAATACTACATAGACATGTGTTCGAGGAAGATGTCTTTACCTATCTTGCCTCTTGTTTTTAAAAAAACAAATTTCTAGTGTGACTGCTTCGTATCAGTCTGAATTGAAGGAGCTTTTAAAACTGTCAAGCAAGAGATAATTACATTACCTACATTACATTAACTTAAGGCTTAGGCAATGGTTTGAAGAATGCTTCAAACCATTGCCTAAGCCTTAAGTTAATTAAGCAAAATGTAAAAAACTTCAATGAAATTGATTTCTTATATATATATTTTTTATTTTGTCACCTAGGAACGTATCCCCTATAATTAATAGTTCTACAGCTTAGTGCTCAGTAAATTCATGGATACAAAACAGCCTACAAATCTCAGTAATGTTTGCACACTATTGCTGCAAATGTTGCATGTCACGTGGCAATACCACCGCAGTACATGTAGGTATGTGATTGCTTGTTTATAACAATTGCTTAATCAAAATAAAATTGTTTATTCTGTATAGGCCTACGCAGGCAAACATTTTTTTTCTTAAATCTACAACCGATTCAGAATGCAACCACGACTGAGAAGATCCGGCAAGAATCAGTGGGCTTGTCTTTTTTATCACTAATTACTTAATGTATTTAACAGATGTTATAATTATTATTATATTGCTGTTATGATTGAATTTCTTACAAATGTGGGTGACCTGCAACATAACTGCTATACAAGCATTTTAAAATGAGACATATAAGATTATTGTACCTGAGAGTAGGACAACACCTGCATACTGACAGAGTAAAGTATTTCCAACATGCCTTGATAGTAATTACTATCCTACATCAAGGTTTTTTGCGAATTCAGGGTACATAAATGTTGATACATTTAAAACTATGCACTGCTACCGGAGAGCTGCGTGCGAATAGAGCTTTTCCAGGGCTAATAACACTTTTGTGTGACTAGCGCACTGAATAAATTGTGAAGTTGATATTGTTACTGACTCATATATTAGTAGATATTAGGTTATGTACTGACCGGTTTTCATCAATCGGAAATTTAGAAAAAAAAGAGATCCCTTCTCCGGATCTCTTCTGATCTCCTGTCTTCCACAGATTTCACACTTTCTGTGACTGATTCGAACCATTTTATCAGTTCCACACAGATTTAGATTTCAGAGTCACTGTCTCACAACACAAGCAAAGTCACTGTTTCACAACACAAGCAGAGTCACTATCTCAATTCAAAGGCACGATCCGGATACAGAGGAGGAGCAGATGCCCACTCGACTCGATGTAAACATAGTAGTATACATACACTATACAACACAGAAACAATAAAAATACAGAAAATTCGCCTCGAATCACAAAATCGCACATAAAAACCGCTCAACCAAAGAGAATATAACGCTACGCTCAACTGTTATTTTTGACTTATTTGACAGCAGACAGTGTTTCTACTATGAATTTCCCTAAAACTACCAGTCCTCCGAAACTGCCTATAATTTTAGAAATGTATGGAAATTGTATACGCACTTCTACCAACGTAAGAAAAATGAAATTAATAATGCCATATGATAAAAACTCAGACAATTAGCAAAAATTATTTTATCATAAATATAATTTGTTGAGCACAATTGTGTTTAAAAACATTTTTTTATCATATTGTTGAAGAATGATGTAATAATGATAGCTAGTAATTTCATCAATATACAGTAATTTAAATAAAACAACCATAATAATTTAAAATCACATAAGTGTCTCATATCTATAACAATAATCATAAACCAAGACAAATTATAGTCAATAAGTCATAGGAGGGTTCCATACCCGATATTAATATCTTCTCTCCGCTACCGCTGCTACATAGGCGTATATAAAGGAGGTCTTTAGGGGGTCCAGACCCCCCACCCCCCTTTGCATATGACATCATTAAAATCGCTGAATATTGATGACGGATAATATAATCTGTGGCAAAAATATGAGCACGCGTCGAGACATTTAACTATCTATTTATGCCATGGCTATGTATAATAAACTTCATAATTTAGCTATCCGTAAAGCATTTTATACCATTGTAGGAGTTTGCCACGGATTCCAAAATCTACCAACTTAGAAATAAGTCTTCTGATAATCACTCGGTCAAAACTTTTTCATAATTTATGTAGATATCATCTTTCGGCTGCCTCTAGTCCCAAGTAAATCAAGTACCTAAGTGAGTAAGTAAATTGAGGCCGCGCGCTCCAAGTGCTTTGCTGTCGGGCAAAACTTTCAGCAACTTTTTAGTGATTGTAAACTATTGTATTGGTCATACTTACCATCATTTAATGAAGAAGACACTGATACTTTAGTTAGATGAAAGTTGCTGCCTCATATACATAAATAGCTTAAAAAAAGGGTTATACAGGCTACATACACTAACATTTCTTAAAAATATTATTATATATATTTTATGTATTTTTATATTATTATAAAATTTTATTATTATATATTTTTATGTACTTAAAGTAAGTAACTATTGTTTGTATGCAGTTTAAGTTAAATAGATTTTTAGTTTTACCTGCGGACTCCCCCTATGTGAAAGCTATTGCTACGTCTCTGCGCTGCTGGGACATGTCTCTCGCAGCAATGCCGGAGGTAAGGGCAGACAAACCTGGCAGCAATCATATCCAGGATGGTGTTGGAGCTGGTCCCAATCCTGCGTACAATAGACGCGTCGCGTAACTACATGGTCTTATGAAAGCATGCAGTGTGTGAGTCCGGGCACATCTAGGCTGAGGCGCTGCAGAATCAGGGCAGCCTCAAAAGCAACCTGAAAGCACTGTTGTTCACAACGCGGAGGTCACTATACCTCTTTTCACTGTAATCAGCCCACAAGTTGCACGTGTAGAGGGATGTACAGAATCTAAAGAGCGTAATTTTCAGTTTTCCGTTGGAAGCATGGGCAATGTTTCCAGCTGTAGCGAAACACATGTGAATTCGACATCATCGTTTGTCTACCTTTCATACTGGCCAGAAAGTAAATATGGGCGAGCAATTGACGCGTCGTATGAAGCTCCATCATTCGCACCTTCAATTGAAACGGTCAATGATGACAATTGCGAATGACCGTCTCCGGGGCACTTAACTCAGAGACGTTAAGTTGTTACGTGTCATGTACCTGTAATTCGGCGGCACCCATATCTATCAACTGAAAATAACTGTTTCGCAGTAAAAATAGGCATGGTGGCAGTACTGCCCCCGATGAACTCATTCACAAAGAGCTTTACTGTTCTGAACCTGTTATTTAGTACAAATGACGTTTTTTAATTATGTGCAGCGTTTATTAAGGTCGATATTAATCCTACTTTCCTACGAAAAAATAATGTCAGGAAGCATAACTCATAACAAATTCCAACAAAAAGTGGTCCTTCAAACCAAAACGACGTATGATTCCAAATACGAATTACTTCCGAGGTTACAAATAGACATGTTCGGTGATTGGTTTAAATTTCAGAAGGAAAGCAGGGATTGGTCCACGCGCGTGCTGCAACGTCTATTATGACAGCTGAGTCATAGCGGCGTGAACGATGTTATTGATTTTGCACGATTTTTAAGAGGTTATTTTTTAAGGCAGTTACTCTACCTGATATTATTTCTTCGTAGCTACTTCCTACTTATTAACATTATAAACGCGAAAGTTTGTGAGTATGGATGTACGGATGTGTGGATGTGTGGATCTTTGTTACTCTTTCAAGCTCAAACGGCGGGGCCAATTTTGATGAAGTTTTGTATGGAGGAAGATGAGGCGCTGCATTAACACATAGGATACTTTTTATCATTATCATCCATTACCACGCGGGTGAAAAAGCATAATATTTTTGGGTACACTATAGACAAAATAACAAGATCTCGGCCTACGTTAAGATCGTAATGATGAAATTTTGTCATAGTTTGTGTCAGTTTTTGATACCTTAGTCAAACACGCTATCAATTTGACAGCTCGATTTACTAGACGTGCTCGGCAACCGTCAAGGGTGATGAGTACATTTCATCACCTAATGACAGTTTGTCCATGGTGATTCGTCATTATTTCCCAGAATTCTATCCTTATTAGCGACAATATCGAATGGTATAAATATTAAATATAGTATTTATTTTTCCAAATTAACAAAATTGTTAGTAATTAAAAATTAAATAAAAAAAAGAATTATAATAACTATCTAATCTATAAGCCCCATGGTGGGGGTAAAAGTGGCCAAAACGCTGGCGGCATTACCACGCTGGATGGCAATGCTAAGTTTTTGCCCAAAATAGGCGCCAGCATTTCGGTCACCCGACACCTCAAACAAACGTTTCGCCAGATCATTAATTAATTTTACATGGTGATTAATTTTACATTTGTACGTACGTAGGTACTGTATTTTATTTTTAGTGTGTACTGATTAATTTACTAAGTACTTAAATTTACTCATATAGCCATGTAAATATTTTATGACATTTTGGTATAAAGGTAGATATGGCTTTGGAGAAGATAATAAGCTACTTGAAGTAATAACCCTGTGCAGACGACGCCGTGGGTACCAGCTAGTTTGTTAATAAAAACATGTCTTGTACAAATGATAACACATGAAGAAGATATCAGAATCTTAAAAATATGTTGCCATTTTTCGGGCCAAATGACCAGACCCTTATTGACCCTTAGGTTAGTTAGGCTGCAGCCTATGGCGCGAGGATCGGGGCGCGCTGAAACCGTGACTTCGCATGCACTAATAATCTAGCATCATTGCATCTACCCTACATATATCAACTATTGAACGAGGCAAAACAATAAAACTAAATGCGCTGTGAAGTAAAGCTAGGGACTCCCTGATTATAACAATACATTTTGAATTTTAAAAAACGCGCGTAATTCTAACACTGACTTGTCAGTCGAATCAGTCGGTGGTCGAGCGAGAGCGGTTAGTGAGTGAGCTGTAGGTCTTCCATGAGTTTACAACATTGAAACCAAATCCATGCCCGGTATCGACTGCCGAAAAAAATTTATGAAATAAAGAACAGTGCCACCTTGCAGTCAGTTGTAGAACTAAAATTGATAGCTAGTACGCCAATCACAAGCTTAATAGGGAAGCGAGATCGAGTATCGACTATAAATGATATTTATGTTGCCACCTCATGTTAGAGCTCCTGGCAACAGCGCAGCTCACCGCGTGATGACACACATAGGTATATCGATCGATAAAACTTGATATTAAAGACAATCGTGGCCATAGTTATGATAATGCTAGCAATGTGTGTGTATGTTTCGCCCCAAAAGAAAAGACCAAAATATCTAGAAAAAGTTTTGAGATGGCTGCAGTAATTTAACTTATATATTATTTTATGCAACTTTCTCCGTTTGGTAGCTGTAAAGTAAACTCAAATATAAGCTGTTTTATCTGTCTATGATCTCGGTCTGCTACAAAGACCCTGTTGAAAAATCTTTTACCAAAAAATGGAACTGACTTCTACACCAAAAAGTGTGAAATAACTTGTTGCAGCCGGTGCCATGATAGTTCAAAAGTAGGTTTCTATTATCACAATATTGTCCGCATGGTACCGACTTCGACAAGTTGTTTCACACTTTTTTGGTGTAGTACAATGATTTTGGCCTATTTGGGGGCGTGCACCACCCTCCCTCCCGCATAAAATGCTAATAGGAAGAATACAAAATAAAAAAATAAAAAAACACAAGAAACCCCAAATCAACCCAAGTGACTGTCAGTCAAGCGCTCGACGAGTCAACATCATCAGTTTTTGGGAACTGAGTTGCCCCCGTCCGTGGGAGTATACCCCAAATCTGAAACCCCACACGTGGTTCCCGGGTGGTGCTAAACAGGCAACAAAACACTGGTGGTAGGCTTTAGCCGTGGCTAGTGACCACCCACCGGACAAAGCCGCGCCGCCAAGCGGCCTAGCCGTGTTCCGGAGCGATGTCCGGTGTCGCCGTTCGAGGAGGTGGGTCGGAATGGCTGCTTCATAGATACAAGATCGTTTTTGACATACATACTAATGCTTCATCGGGTAACTAGTCGCGGAGGGTAGCGGGATCCGAGGCACGGTGCACCGCTGGCCGACCGCAGTTAGTAGGGGGCCCAAGTAGTGAACTAGCCACTCACGAAAGGCTGCCCCGCCAACTAGCGAAAAATCCCGGGATGCGCCATCGTGCCGGTCGGCGACCAGAAGAAAGGGCCCGATGGACATCCCCGGGGGGGCTCGGGCGTCCCCGCAGTCTCCAGACTAGTTCCCCACAGGTGTTGCTTTGTATGTATGTCTACTGATCAGTATCGTGAAGCCTTATTCCACTGCTACCTTCTCACCGACAAAATTCACTCGATGACATGACACGAAATAAGAGGAAAACGGTAAAACAGCGGTTGCACGCCCTTTCTCTAAAAGTGTACCTCACTAATATCCGAGGTTTGCACTCCAATCTCGCGGCGGTCCACTACCATCTAGAAACCGAAAAACCGTCACTCTTGTTTCTAACGGAGACGCAGATCGGATGTCCGTCAGACTTGGCGTACTTGTTGTACCCAGGGTACACCCTTGAGCACAATTTCAAAGCTCGGGCTGGTGTATGCTTGTACGCCCGGGATGACATCTGCTGTCAGCGTCTCCGTATTCTTGAAGATCATAGATTTACCGTTTTGTGGGTCCTAGTGGACACTGGTATTGAGAAGATTCTCTACGCTTGTGTCTACCGTTCGCACAGCGGAGATCAGGAGACTTCCAGGCTCACTGAATACCTTAGTGAGGCAGCGGATGTGGCTCAACTAAGGTATCCGTCGGCTCAGTTAGTGTTTCTGGGGGATTTTAACGCCCACCACAAGGAGTGGCTGTACCCATACCAGGACACTGACCATGCTGGGCGAGAGACGCGAAACCTAGCCTTAGCGTTAGATCTCACCCAGCTGGTCCGTGATGCTACCCGGGTACCTGACGTTGATTCCCACACACCCTATTGCTTGGACCTTCTGCTGACAACAGATCCAGACCGCTACTCAGTGTCAGTATCATCACCCTTGGGTAGTTCTGACCACTGTCTGGTGAAATCTGTATCAGTCTACTCCCCGCCTGATCCCAGCCCTTGTGGCACCCGGCGGCTGTGGCGATACAAGTCAGCAGACTGGGACGAGATGCGGTCTTTCTTTGCATCTTATCCTTGGCAGCCTGTGTGCTTCTCTTCCGATGATCCTTCAACCTGTGCGGATGCCGTGACGGAGGTACTGCGTCTGGGTATGGAGTATTTTATTCCATACTCGGATTCAACGCTGTCCGGCAAAGCTCGCCCATGGTTTGGACCTGAATGTGAACGCGCAGAAGCGCTGAAGCATGAAGCGTACCTCTCCTGGGTTGACGCTCGACACCGCAAGGCAAGGGACATACGTCAGAAGAAGATAGCGTTTAACAAGGCTGCTAAGTCCTGCAAAAAGGTGCTTCGGAGGGCTCGCTTTGACCACATCGGCCGAGTAGGTGATAAATTAGCTTCGTACCCTGCGGGTAGTAAAGCTTTTTGGTCCCTGGCTAAGTCGGTCGAAGGGAACTTCTGCCGCCCCTCTCTGCCTCCATTGCTGAAACCTGATGGGACGCTGGCACACACCGCTGAAGAGAAAGCAAACTTGTTTGCTTCTCTATTTGCGGAAAATTCGCGTCTTGATGCTGGTAGCGCGATACCTCCAACTCCTTCTGGCTGCTCGACATTTATGTCGGAAATTAACATTCGCCAAGCTGAGGTTCGCAGAACGTTACGCAATCTTGATGTGAATAAAGCCAGTGGTCCTGATGGTATTCCGGCCATAGTTTTGAGGACATGTGCACCTGAGTTGGCTCCTGTACTGACACGTCTCTTTCGGCTTTCTCTTAAGACTGGCAAAGTACCGAGTTCTTGGAAGCTTGCTAACGTGCAGCCCGTGCCCAAAAAAGGTAGTCGTGCTGACCCTGCTAACTACAGACCCATTTCAGTCACGTCCATTCTCTGTAAGAGCATGGAACGTGTCTTGAACAGCAGGCTCCTGGCGTATCTAGAATCTAATGACCTCCTCAGTGATCGACAATATGGCTTCCGCCGGAATCGTTCCACTGGGGATCTTCTAGTATACGCCACACACATCTGGAGTGAAGCCATAGAGAAATACGGGGAAGCACTTGCGGTTTCCCTAGATATATCTAAGGCCTTCGACAGGGTCTGGCACGATTGCCTTATTAGCAAG
The DNA here is from genome assembly GCA_917880725.1 of Selenia dentaria. Lineage (NCBI taxonomy): Eukaryota > Metazoa > Arthropoda > Insecta > Lepidoptera > Geometridae > Selenia > Selenia dentaria. The sequence continues at coordinate 15,683,870 of OU862899.1, read as the reverse complement.
CTTTCCTCTTTCGGCTTGCCCATTGGTTTCATTGCGTGGATATCGGACTTTCTGAGGAATCGATCTATACGAGTGGTCATCGATGGCCGCTCGTCCGATCCAAGGGCGATTAATGCCGGTGTTCCTCAAGGGTCGGTGCTCTCTGCAACACTCTTCTTGCTCCATATCAACGATCTGCTAAAACCCGGTATCTTTGGGTATGCAGACGACAGCACTGTTGTGGAGAGCTATATATCCAACGCGCGTGCCAGTGCGGCCGAAATTCAGTCACTAAGAGAGACCATGGTTGAGCGCTTGAACCTCTCCCTTAAGGCAGTCTCCGACTGGGGCGATGCCAACCTGGTGAAGTTCAATGCAGCAAAGACCCAGGCGTGTCTGTTCTCTGCCAAGAGGAGGCCATTTGATCTGGCTCCGACTTTCCGTGGTACAACTTTGCCGATCACTGACCACCTGGAGCTTCTTGGCATTACTCTGAACCCAACTCTCAACTTCGGTTCCTATATTGAGTCGAAGGCTCAATTGGCTGCCAAAAAGCTGGGTGTTCTCGCAAAGGTGCGACAGTACTTTAAGCCGGAACAGTTGCTTACCTTGTATCAAGCACAAGTTCGGTCGTGCATGGAGTACTGTTCGCACCTTTGGGATGGATCGGCTAAATGTCAGCTTCAGGCGCTGGAATCGATTGAGAAGAGAGCCAGGAAGCTCATAGGCAGTGAATCCCTTTGCAAATCTAAGCTGCAAAGTTTAGAACATCGTCGCAAAGTTGCTTGCCTTTCGGTTTTTTATCGGTTGCACTTCGGAGAGTGTGCATCGGAATTACACGATCTTATTCCCCCATCCCCATTTTATCACCGGACGAGCAGAGACACCTCAAGGCGTCACCGCTACATGGTTGAAGTTCCAGGGACTCGCACTAAGCGGTTTTCTGGCTCTTACATTGTGCGAACTGCCAAACTGTGGAACTTACTGCCGATGTCTCTGTTTCCTGATAAATATAATCTACGAGTCTTTAAGTCGAGAGTGAATCGGTATCTTCTAGGTAAGCGCGCTCCATCGTAGATCACAACTACGCTTAACATCAGGCGAGTTGTGGTCAAGCGCTAACCTATTGTGCATAAAAAAAAAAAAAAAAAACATCTCCTGAGGATGCCTCGTGTAGAGGCGAAACACGTGTCGAATCGGTTTTGGTTGATTTGGGGTTTCTTGTGTTTTTTTATTTTTTTATTTTGTATTCTTCCTATTAGCATTTTATGCGGGAGGGAGGGTGGTGCACGCCCCCAAATAGGCCAAAATCATTGTTTTCTTTTCAGCGGAAGTGTCACTAAATATTTTTTTATATCGTTTTTTTGATAATGGATTTCCGCAAAGTAACGCCTGAATCAATAAATTACCAGAAAATATACATATCTACTTTGTAATTTTAAAGAGAAAATACACATCATCGGACGGGATTCAAACTCAGTTTATCTATAAAAATCTAATGTATGTAAAGAAAAACATGAACAGTTATGAAAAAAATAATGCTCATTCCATCAAAACGCAGAATAAGTACAAGCTATCCTTACATGTAACGCGTCTCCACAGAATAAGTCATTCTTTTATGGGACAATGTATACGATTCTATGATAAACTTCCCAATGTTCGCCGGATAATATACTCTCCATAAATATTGAAAAGAATGGGTGACAATATGCAGCCCTGTCTTACGCCTTTCCCGAACCTTAAAGGTTCTGACATAGATTTATCCACACTAACGATTCCATGGTTGGTAAAGTATAGGGATTGAATAATAGCTACAAGATGTGCAGGAACTCTTGTAAGGCTACGTATGATACTGAACCTCTGGGAAATAACACGATTGAACATATGTAAGAAATAAACGCCAGAAAATATACATATTTTGTAATTTCAAAGAGACAATACACATCCTCGGACGGGATTCGAACTCAGTTTATCTATAAAAATCTAATGTATGTAAAGAAAAACATGAACAGTTATGAAAAAAATAATGCTCATTCCATCAAAACGCAGAATAAGTACAAGCTATCCTTACATGTAACGCGTCTCCACAGAATAAGTCATTCTTTTATGGGACAATGTATACGATTCTTTGATAAACTTCCCAATGTTATCCGAGATTTGCCTATTAATAAGTTTAAAATTACTATTAAAACTAAACTCTGTCAAAAAGGTTATTACGAAATTTCGCATTACTTGGAGGATAAAACAGCTTAGGAATAATCACTCCAGGATCTATCTACTCGTGCACTAAGATGTCAAAGTGTAGTGTGTCTTGCCCTACTGATACCATTATTATAGTTTCTTTTATAAGGCAACACACTGGAGCTAAAACCAATGATCATTTGTTAAATATATTAAGTAAGTAGTGATAAAAATATGTAAAAGACAAGCCCGCTGAATTTCTTTCCGGATCCGGTTGTAGATTTAAGAAACAATAAATGTAATATGACAGTTTGTAAGTGTCCCCGTAGGCCTATACAGAATAAATGATTTGAACTTGTGTCTCCCGGCAATGTGTGTCAGACGCCATGACCGCTAGACCACAGAGGCATACCGTCCGTGCATGGAACTTTAACGGCCGTTCTCAATATTCTATCTATCCACAGTTTACCTTATTACCGATAGAATTTTGACATAACGTCCATACAAATAGTGTCAAATATCTATCTCTAGTAGGGGCAACCGACGATAGATAGATTATTGAAAACGGCCGTTAGTCTCTATCTGATTTTAACCTATCGGATATCGGAGTATGGGGACGGATGGTCTCGCTAAGCAGGCGATAGTGCTTTAAGGATCAATACCTAGGGCCTTACTCCCACCTCTTGTGTGTGTGTTCTTATTTAAACGTTACGATTAAATTTGGTACCACCACGTCAATATAGCAAGCTTAAAATAATAATGGATTACGATAGACGTTTTGATGACGTATTATCAAATAGTGCACTCAACTCGCGTAATTTGCAACTGCGTTAGTGTTCTATTCCGGTTGCGCATTATAGGTATTGATCCTGGTACGCACCATTATTTCGATTTCGGCTAAAAAAGGAACGCGCCGTAAATAGTACTGAAGTAATATGTACGACCGTTTTGTGTCGGTGGGAGTACGATAGTAAGTATGATTATTATAAGCTTATTTCAAAACGCTCTTAATTTATTATAGGTTCGTAAAAGGTAGGCCCCTTGGATTCCGAGTTTAGCTCATAAGCTAGTTGTTAGATATTAATTTACATACCTACTTAGAATAGCTACATAAAGAAGGTTGGTTTCCAAACAACACGCGCTTCAAATTTGGGCTGTGTACCTTGTCACACAGACGCAAATATAGAATAATAATAATATTAAATTTTGTCTGTAAATTAGTACACAATATTGATTGGAGTTTAGAATCGATAACTGGTCATTATAGTGAAAGAAAAAACATACATGTGGTTATCAAAAAGTACATGATACATATTTGATTAATACATTAAAACATAACGTATGTATATATTTTTATATTTTATTAGAGTAGTAAAGTACTCTAGTATTATCCTTGATTAACTAACAGCGTAGCCGGGGTTTTGTTAAAGGGCTTAGCAGAGGTCAACCCGGTACACAATTAGTGTTTTTTCAAATTATTAATGATGATGGATTTAATAATTGTACATCGTCTTTGGAGTGAGCATCAGAGGCTGTAGCATAAACAATTTGCGAAACAGCAAACTATGAGTTATCTGTGTCACAGTTGCCCTTGATAAATAACAGTTTGTACTGTTTCACGTGAACGACACGTTACGTTACATTAACGCGGTTATTCGTGCTAGGCCTAGAGGTTAACTGGGTAAGGCCAGGCTAACTCATGCTTCTAGGTATCTGGACACGCCAATGCGAGAAACCCACAAGTCCCACATCTGATTTTTGTTGAAAATTCCTACAATATTTTTTTGTGGTAGTGGCTCTCTGCAACCCCACAGCCGAATGGGCCGGCACGACCGGAGAAGTCTCACACTCCCACATAACACCGACGTGAAGTAACAGAGCTTGCTATTGCGTTTCGTCGGTTTGTGGGAGGTTCCGGTGGCCTGATTACTCCCTTACCCGTTCTCCCTCTCCTTCCCCCTCCCCCTCCACCCTCACTCCTTCTATCTCCTCCTTCCTATCATCCTTCCTCAAAGGTCGGCAACGCATCCTCGAGACCTCTGGTATTGCGCATGTCTTTGGGCGACGGTATCACTTGCCATCAGGTGAGCTGCTTGCTCGTTTGCCAACCTATCCCATAAGAAATAAAAAAAGCTTACTTGTCTCTGCTAGCGATGCAATGACCTGCGGTGAGAACAAATCTGTCGCTGATGAGTGCTCCTCCGCAGAGGAACGCGAGGGTCCTGACGTCATCTCCATATCCGAGAAGAGCCTGTAAATAAGTTTTTACTTAACTTAAAGTCAATAGAAGTGAATAATATCTTCTATGGTACATAGTTCATCGTAGACCGCATCATCAGGTGAGATTTAGTCTACCTCCGTCATTTTATTGATGATAGATATAAGGTCTACTACCTATGCTTTTTTTGTCTGTCCATATCTTTTTACGCATTCTCTTAGCTGGTTTATGCGAATAACTTAGAATAATTTAGTGATTTTAGCAGTACATTATAATTAGTACTCACGGGATTTACACCACGATTAGGCAGGTTTTGGAGTTCCCGATATTTTGGCACAGTTACATGCACCAAGTTCACGGGTAGACTGAATATGCGGGTGGATGTGAAAAAGTTCGAAGTTATTAAGAGCAGACAAAACGGTCTACCCTCTTTCTCACTATTTTACTACGGATACCACTGGACCTCGAACTCGATTGTAAGTCTCGACAATACACACTAACTGCATCACTGCGACAGTGATACAGTTAGTGTGTATTGTCCGCAAAAGTCTAAAACAGTATGATTTTAGTAGTGTCCCCTCTTTCCTCAATTTGTTTTCCTCAATTCCTCAATTATTCCTGTATTTGTGAAAGTAAACATAGAATTGAGATTACAATTTTTGAACTGAATTGAAATTTAAATTCTATTCATTGTTTTGGTGCGATTAACCATACGACATTATACAACTGTTAATTTTATTTATTAAAGTTAAAGTGTTAACCCGTTGACTTGCGATTCGCCATATTTGGCCAATAATACAATAGATATCGCAGAAATCAACCCACTTTTCCAGGAACTGCAACGTGTGTGGTTAAACTATGGTAGGCTAATAATGGCATATAACTTAAAGTCGCACACTGAAATTGATAATTAAATTTGGTATTGTAAATCAACATTTAAACAAACTATAAAATAATTCGGTACTTAAGATCAATAATGGAACAAATTCTACATAAAAAAACGTACAAATGAACAAACTCTAGTGCCATCAGGGATTCATGTTGAACAGCAGCCTACAAACCCACACAGGTCAAACAGACATGCTCACGCACTTATACCTTTTCTAAGGCTTTTTCACACAAAACAACGTTTCACGATTTCGTACACTCTACCAACATTACTACGTACCTACCTACATTCGTGCACCGTTTCGTACACTTAACGATATCCACCAATACTACAAGTCAAAACTCGAAGAATCACCAAAACTAAAGCTATTCTACACACCATGCAATTTCGAATGCAACATGCTGTAGCAATCTGCTGTGATCCAGCAAATTGTATCGTATGTGGGCGTGTTGTGCCTCCCTTCCAACATGTTGGACGTCGTATCGTACGTCCTAGCATCCAGCAGATTGTTACAGCAAGTTGCAAGCCGCGTTGTAGTGCGGTTGCATGGCAATCTAGGCTCAGTCGCGATCGTTCCGCCGCCCGTGGCTAGCTAGCGTCGCTGTGAATTTTATTTAATGAAGTATGTAAATGAACGCCAAAATTTATACTACAGAAAAAACTATATTGATAAGAATTTCAGAAATCTATGTATGACTTGCCACATTTGTGGAATAATAAAATAGTTATGGCGTATTATAACTTTTCTTAGCAGCTGATGTTTTTTTCTTTGTGAAAATTATTGACACGCCATTGTTCCTTCCTATCCCAATTTCTGTAGACTAGAAATAATGATTTTAATTATTAAATAACATAATAATAGGTATTATATCTTGTAGTATTGCTGTGCATCTATTAATGTTCAAAGTAAAATAATATAAAAGTATAATATATAAAAAGTATAATGTTTATTGTCTCTCAGTCTCAGTAGGTATAGTTCAGCGAACTCAGCGAAGGCAATTGCAAGACCCGTTTTTTAATATTTGGACAGCATTTGAGCCATTTTCATTCACGTGTGCACGCTGTGGCGATCCAACGTGGATCCAACGCGGAATGAAATTGTAATCGCCGTTGCAACGTGTGTAGAGTACGTACAACCGCGACTACAACATATTGCTACAGCATGTTGCGTTCAGGGTTGCATCGTATGTAGAGCGCTTTAGCCTTGTACTTATTACTATATATTTTCCGGTAGGTTTAGGGTATTTCCTGGCCTAGGGCGCCTCTGGTGGATCACTTGACACTAGAAACTTGTTTTTTTAGCCTAATAGTAAAACGTAATAATGGTATCGGGTATAGTGACTTGCGAAAAATTGCTTACGAATAATCGAGTTTATTGATAGAAAGCTTAAAATTATTTAACGGTTGGACTTAGCAACACGCTCCAACTCATCTTTCTTTTTGATAGCATATGAGTTTGATAAGCCCTTGGCCGCATTGATGAGCTCATCAGCTACACACTCAACTATGGTCTTAATGTTCCTGAAGGCGGCTGCATGCCAATCTAGGTATATAAATAGGTAAACAAAAACCGGCCATGGGCGAGTCGGACTCTAGATAGAGACTAAATAGTAGTACTAATATAGTAGTATTACATTAGTAATAAAATAATAAAATTAGAAATTAAAAAGTTTTACGATATTGTGTGATTTCGTATAAATCAAAATAATTTTATTGGTCTAAATTATTTCTTATTTATTACTTTTAGTGCCATCTAGTGTCAAATAGAAACTAAGTTATGCGCTAGTTCTGCCGGAGGACGGTAGATGTCAGTATGCTCAAAAAATAGAAATACTTGTGGTTATTACTATGATGGTCGGGGAATGTAATGTAATCATTTCTCTTACATTTTTAACGCAAATTGGAGTCGAGTCCGTTATTTATCTTTAGAGAAATTGTTTTCGATATAGACAAATTAAAGCAGTTGTTTTACATGTTCTCTATAAAAGTAAAAAACCGTTGTCTAATATGGACGAAAAAAGTGATTGTAAAATTAAATGGTTCTCCTATTTTTTATGTAAGTTGTTTGTAAATGTGATTTATCTAAATACATGGATATGGAGACCTACCTGCTGGTAGTAGTGGGGTGTAGGTATCTACTGAATAGGTACTCGCTGGGCGTGCCAAGCATGCAAGCGACGGCTAGAGGTATTTTCGCCACTATTTGCAAATTGCTCTAAAGACCAATATAGGTACGCTGCGTTGTAATGTAACATAGGTACCATCTATCAGCACTCGTCAAACACACTTTACACACTTAATTCGCTTTACAAACTTTAATTCTACACATGCAGTGAATTATAGGTGGTACCTACTAGCGAGGAAAACATTTTGGGGCTTCTGATACCAAAATTAGCTACCGGTAGAATCAGCCCATATGTTGCCACTGCTGGGACTCGAGCCTTTATCTCAGAGAGAGGAGTTGGGCCATAATCCAAAACGCGGGCCCAGTGCGGCTTGTGGCCAACCCATGTCGAAGATTTCAGCGAGCCGAGCACGAAAATCTGCTTAAATGTCACGTTATCGAATCGTGCTCAGTCCACAGGTGTACAATTTGCCCGTCTTCTCACATTGCATCTGCATTATAAAAATACAGAGGCCGTAGCACAAACAATTTGCGAAAAAGTATTCGTATCGTAAGCGTCAACGCGTCACGCTTCGTTGAGTTGAGTGAGACTGTGTCTCAGTTGCCCTAGATACATGACAGTTTGTACTATTTTACGTGAACAAAACGGTACGTTACATTTACGCAGTTAATGGTGCTAGGGCCTCAGTCAACACGAACGTAGACACTTAACGTCATACTAGCGACCATCGTCGATCGCGAGATATTTTTGTCGATTCGTCGATTCAAAGAGGCGTGAGACAGGGAGACGTTATATCTCCGAAACTGTTCACCGCTACATTGGAAGACGCCTTCAAGCTTCTGGAACGGCAAGGACTTGGCATCAATATTAACGGCGAATACATCACTCACCTTCGATTTGCCGACGATATTGTAGTCATGGCAGAATCCATGGAAGACCTCAGTACAATGCTCGAAGGCCTCCATCGAGTTTCGCAACGGGTAGGTCTTAAGATAAATATGGACAAGACGAAAATTATGTCTAATGCCCATGTTGTGCCTACACCAATATCAGTTGAGAACTCAGTTCTCGAAGATATTCACGAATACATCTACCTGGGACAGACAGTCACACTAGGCTGATCCAACTTCGAGCAAGAGGTCAATCGTCGAATCCAACTCGGCTGGGCAGCGTTCCGGAAACTTCGCGAAGTCTTGTCGTCAAAAATGCCTCAAGACAAGAGTCTTCAACCGATGTGTGTTACCAGTGATGACTTATGGCACTGAAACGTCTCTTACTATGATGCGCACAACGAGCTATGGTGAGGGCTATGCTCAGGGTTTCTCTACATGATCGAATCAGAAATGAGGAGATCCGTAGAAGAACGAAAGTCACCGACATAGCTCAGAAGATTAGCCAGTTGAAGTGGCAGTGGGCAGGGCACATAGCACGTAGAACAGATGGCCGATGGGGCCGAAAGGTTCTGGAGTGGAGACCACGGACCGGCAAGCGCAGCGTAGGTCGTCCACCGACACGGTGGACAGATGACCTGAGGAAGCTCGCAGGACGACGTTGGATGCAGGCCGCTTCCAACCGGTCCTTTTGGAAAATCATGGGGGAGGCATATGTTCAGCAGTGGACGTCCAGCGGCTGAGATGATGATGATGATGAACAACAATACTTGTGCAGTAGATATTTTTGTTAACGAGAACGTCCGGGGCAGGACTGCCACCATACTTATCTACTCCTACCGTGAAGCAGTAATGTTCGCAATACTGCGATGTGGTTTGAATGGTATGGCTGCCGGCGAAATTGCAGGCACATGAGACTTAACAACTTAATGTCTCAGAGTTAAGGGCGCAGTGCAGTTCGTCACTTGTGAGGAAATGCTTCTGTTCAAGGCAGAGGTTACCACTGAACACCTGTTTCGTCGTTAGTCGCAACGCAAGTAACAGTCACTTTTTCTGTACCTAACAGTTCCTAAATTTTTAAAGCTTGTTATTTTACATTGAACTTTAAGTCTATTTATTTGTTAACCTTTATCATCATCATCATAATCAGCCCAATTTGCTCCTACTGGCTGGGACTCGAGCCTTCCTCTCAGAGAGAGCAGTTGGGCCATAATCCACCACGCAGACTACCAGTGCGGATTAGTGGATAGGCTAGTGGCCATATGTCTGGTATGGCGAAGTTTTCAGGCCGCCCGAAGGCCTTCGACGTAGCCTAACGACTGTTGTCCAAAGACAAACAACCGGCCGCCTTATTGTCTAATTTGAATGAGAATATAATGTCACTTCAATCTCATTCCCATTGTTCTTTTTTTTGCTGAAACCATTTTCAGCAAAAAAAGAACAAACAAAAAGGATTGCAGGGTTACGCCCAGAATGGGGTTCAAATTTCAAAATGAAGCCCATTCCTATTCTCCGTAAAGATAGACAATAAGGCCGCCGGACCGACGGCTTAACGTGCCCTCCGAAGCACGGAAGCGCTCAGTTGAATAATGCCACTCATAGCAGTCACCCATCCAAGTCCTGACCGCAGTAAGTGTTGCTTAACTTATTGATCGGATAAGATCGCCAAGTCGAGCTCCGCTACGAACCTTTTATAGACATTACCTATATAAATACGTATAATATAAAACAGTATAAAGTGTAATTGGAAGATAAATAAAAAAATGTGGATCAGAGTGTAAATCTAGAGAAGTTTATTTATACACCTCTATATAAATAAACTTCTGAAGGTAGATTTAAAGATTTTCGGCTTTGTTTTAGATTTCAGAAAATAGTTGTCAATTCAACATAACAAATCGTCACGCCTATAGATATCCTCGAAGGATTATAACTTTAGAAACGGGATATTTACCACATGCATACTTAATGCATGCATTGTATTAAATTTGAGCTCTCGATATGTCGGCACAGTTGCATGCGCCATGTTCACGAGTAAACTGCATTAGACTCCATGTCGGTTTAAAAACTTACTTCCTCGAAGGGGTAGGCAGCGGTGTTTTAAATACCTAGGCGCCAGAGGGATGTTTTTGGTCCAATGTTTGGTTAGAGGGCGAGCGTATTGCACTGTTCCAGACTCCAGACTGTTGTTGAGAATTTTTTTGTCAGAAAACCCCTGAAAATCCATCCCGGGTATCGAACACAGGGCCTTGAGATTCCAAAGTGGCACCAAGATATAGCGAGCGAATTTAAGACACTGGCGGGTCCTGCTAGTATTTGATGGACACGTGTGTTTAAAAAATAAACAAAATAAAGACCTATCTAGTCAATAAATCCCAGGTCTCATAACAAGGGCGGGGAGGCTCAATCAAGCTCACAGGGGATGTTGGCGGCCACGAGTAATCTCTGTCTTATAATCGAACGCGTCATGCTACGAGAACCTTCCAGAGTATTGGACAGCAACACAACCCACGGTGATCATTAGCTGCCATATTCTAATATAGACAACTGAGCAAAATGAGTGATGCGGCACGAGACAACCTTTACCAACGAGAGAAGTGTTATAGTTATATAGGTATAATAAACAATTACGACAAAGGGTAACCTTGTTATTGATAACATATGAAATGTATTTTATATTTTAAATTCTTATTGAATTAGATATACTCGTACCTTTGTTTATAGTTGTTCATCAAAGTGACTCTCTCTCGCCCGATGGAAAGCGAAGATGAAATCAAGAAGCAATGACCATTAGTCACCCCTCCTATGATGACCTGACCAGATGCTTTTTCACGCGCCGCTTGAAAGACCCAGGGTCATAACTGCAAGGAACTACGTACCTACGCCGGCAAAACATTCCACAATTTACTTACACGACAGAGGTAGGAACTGCCAAACTTATTAGTTCGTGGTAAGAAGTTTTGAACAGTATATGGATGCAATGCTAGGCCGGAACGAATAGTTCGAGATCGGAATGGTAAGGAAAGAATAAGATTAAAAAGCTCTTAAGCTTACTTTAGCCATGAAACAAACGGTAAAAACGCTTAGAGAAGCTATAGTTCTACGCATTTGAAGGGGTTCTAGATGTGACTTCAGTGTCTTCAATAATACGGACAGCGCGACGTTGCAGTCTATCGAGAGCATCCATAAGGTACTTAGCGGATCCATCCTAGAGGTGGCAATAATATTCAATACATGGATGGCAGAAGTGGATTACTGCAAGCGTATTTGTCTTCTAAATACGTATCTTACGTCTAACTTAGTATTGTTGTCGCTTAAAACATTTTTACAGCGAACTCGAATTTTCTTTTAGTAACTTGTAAAGTTTATTTTAGGAATTAAGTTTAAAACGCACACTGTTGCCGAAACACCAGCTTCAAACGAAACTGATAAGAGGCCTTGATATGAATATACTTAACCCTTCCTATATCGTGATAATTAAAACATAAGATTAATTATGAAACGCACGTAAATTTACGTCTCTGGGACGCAAAGGGTTAAAGGCATATTTTGTAAGCAATTTGAATTCTTGAGTAAGTAAGGACTTGCATACATAATTTTAGATTACTTACTAATCGTTTTACACACTGCCTTTCCTCTTTATTAAAAAGACGACAAAGAGTTTGAATTATCTATAACAAGTAGGTGAACTAAAGTGTGAAATAGCTTGTGGAAGTCGGTACCTTGATAATTCAAAACTCGGTTCATTGTAGCGACCCTTACTACCTAAACTTACTACCTACTTACGGGATCGGTTTCATTCACCGTCAATTACGATGTCGTCAAGATAGCCGAAACACTTTTTAGTTATTGGATTATATATAACTCAAAAACCGCTTGACCGAATCTGATGATATTTACATGGGTAGTCCCATGTAAATATCATGCTCCCTTTGGAGGTATACTCTACCTACTCTACACTGAGAAAAATCGTTTTCTGAGCTAAGGTGAATTCGTTCGTACACGGCTGAATTGTAATTACGTGAGGTGATTTTGTAAGGTTTACGTTTATTTTTGCTTTCTTAAGCGAAAACGTACAAACGGTTTATTAGATTTAACAGATACAAACTGTTGAATGTAACGTACCGTAAGGCACTTTCCAAATAGACCCTACACCGGTTAAATAAGCAGTCTATACTGTAAAAATCACCTTACGTTTACGACGCTTAATATGCGGCGAAAATCATCGTAATTACGGCAATATTCGCCTTATGAAAAGGTTGATTATTTATTAAGTAAGATAAAATACGCTCGCATTTAAAACTAAACAAACGTAAACCTAAGTTAGGAAGCGACGTTCATATGCGGCATTTACTAACGGCGGAAGATGATTTTCATGTTATGTCAAGGTATAAAGTGCTCCTACTAACATGCTTAAACACTCTCAATGTAAGACCATCGTGAAATCGCAAAAACTATTATTTTTTATTTTTATCATTTATTACTTTATTATTATCGTACCTACATGAGAGCAGTGCACCACTCATTAACATTCGGTGATTACTTGCTTTTCCCCGTGAGTATTTAAATTAAGTGTAAAACATTATATATTAACTCCATTCTCAGCGTGTCGTCTAGCCAATATGTCACTACTATGGACCCCGCTAGATGGCGCTGTTCGTCTCTAACACACGCAAGTGTTTGTATCCGAGAAAGAGTGGACTTAGCGCCAAATTCATATTTTTTAATAAGGTTTGGAAACAAGAAATACAAGACAGTATTTGTTTCGAATAAAAGAGTGCAGGCACTGGAAGTGGTTTCATTGAAATCCTGAAGGTGGTAGGATAGTCCCTGATGGCAGTCAACTGAACCGCTACGGTCGCAGGTGCTGGTCTACAATAATTTTGAATAGGCCCTATTCAATAGGTATAGGTATGGTACACAGTTACTAACGATAAATAGCGCCTCTGTACTATAGAACAGCTTTAATATTAACGTACGGCGTATTGAACAGTAAACAAGGGTATAAAACGCCTGACGAAATCAAGTCAAATATAACCTTATATGCGGTAATATTGTTGTAAGAAAGTTTCATTTTAACTTACGTACGGTTAAAATCGCCTTACAAAGGTTTAAAATCATCGTCAGCTCTTCGTTTTTAACCTGACTTACCATGCTTACTGATTTTTCATTACGGCTAATCTGTTCGATAGTACGTCGAAACGAATAGTATATCAAGTCATATTAATCGTATTCTACATGTTGAAATCGCCGTAAATTAAGGCGTAAGTATATCGCTTTCTGCATAGAAGGCAATTTTGTTCGTATTACGTTTGGTTGGTTTTTTGCCGTCATACCAATCAAATCGGCCGTTGTTACGACGCTTTCAGCTTTAGATTTTTTTCAGTGTACTCTAGCAAACAACAAAGTATTATCAAAATCGGATTACTCTGTATTTAAAATTTATGCGTGATCATATATAAAACAATGAGGGAGGCCTATATTCAGCAGTGGACGTCCTACGGATGATATGATGACGATGATCATATAAAACAAAAAAATATAAAACGCGTCGATTTGAGAACCTGTTTTAGAAATCGGTTGAAAACTTCGTATTCCATTAGAATTTATATATCAAAATTGTTTTCAGCTGTGGCTATTTTGGTCCATCAATATCGAAACAATATGACTAGTGGCTCTGTAAGCTGGTAACCTCGCGTGTAGTCTTTGCATAGAACCTATTGAATTTAATTTTATTTTGAATTTTAAAAATGTAATGCTCAAAAAAAAATGTAATTATATATCGGACCTGAATAAGTAAGATGCTTAATATTACTTACTTATTTTAAAAATGCAGCTTATTAACCTAGCCACTAAGTAGTGCGTGCGAAACATGAACGTTATTTCAGTGATCCTTCCTCCAATATGTGCATCGGCCCGCAAACAGCTGCCGAATAGTTGACGGATTCTCTCGCCGCCGTAGGGAAATGCATCCCGCATGTGATTTGTTAAATTTAAATTAAGTAGGTACAAGATAAATGTAGGGGTCAAACTATTTGGTAGATAGAGTAGGTCCAGTTAGTTATATATACCTAAGTAAAGGCAAAAAGTAGCTTCAAGCCTATTGTCGCCGCAATTTACAATGTTCATCCTTAAACAATTTAATAAACTATAAATTTCTTAAGATTCGGTTACAATCTCTGCCACAAGATTTCACGACTATCAAAATAAACACCAACACACCTTGTCCACGACAGCGCCGCTTCTAATTAGAAAATATAATTAAGTTACAACAGAAACGTCCTTTTGAACGAACAAGTACCAAAGCGTTTATTGTGTAAGTACTTACCTACATTGTTAAAATTATTGCACCAGGGCTTCTTAAGTAAGAGAGAGACGCACGAGCATATTGTCTGTTTCTGTCTCGGGCGTGGCCTCGCCGAGCTATGCCCACGTATTTAAGGTTCTGTATGTGAGGTCTCAGAAGGTAATTTATTAACCGGGCCCCACAAATACTGACTTTCAAACCATTCAAGAAAGCTATATGAATTATTAAGACATGAACCTTTTTTATTCGAATCTAACGGTGTAAATTCATGATAATTAAGATATCCGAAATCTTCCATTATTTATTTGTTTTATGGTCTACCTCATTGAAGTTTTAAGACACGATTTGGCTTTCACCTTTTGAGTTGGTGTGTTATTATCGTGGAGCATTTTCAGAATTTGTTTTGGATTCGTTTAGTAATGCGTTATGGCGTTTTCGTGATCTTTCAATGTTATTTCGTACGGTCTGTTAGGATTTTTGAGTGAAAGCGTTGAAATGATCTGTTGAAATGGTCAAAGTTCATGGAACATTTAAATGATTACATTTGAAGATTCCACTTCTAGTTCAATTATATGGACGCATTTTCGTAGATTGAATAGCGTACAGATTTGCAAAATAACTTGCCTTTCTCTTTATATAGATTAGGCACTTCTATTTGAGTGTTCATAATCATTGTATCACACTTTATTATATATTTTTTGGAAGTATATGTAGTTAAGTTGGTTGTTAATAAGTGGACATCAAACCCTTAACCACAGATGAAATAGTAGTTTCATAACTGACAATAATTAATAATCTTTCCGATTACTCTATTGATAAAAAAAAATATTTTGTTCAAAGTATTTGCTGTAAATATAAAACAGCTTTATTGTTAATATATGCACATTAAACCAAAGATGAAATTTAAATTATAAATAAGTAGTTTCTTAACTGACAATAATTAATAATCTTTCCGATTACTCTATTGAAACTGAATATTTTGCTCAAAGTATTTGCTGAAAATAAAAAACAGCTAAGTATAAAAATAAGGTAAAGATATATTTATTTGACAGAAAAACATGTGTTAGAAACAATACCGCTAAATAACTAGCATGCCATAGATGTCAAAATAGTACAAAATTATATGTCAACATGTTTTGCCCCAAAGTACGTACAAATAGTACTGAGATAGCTACCTGTAGTCATTCAATTATTCATTCTAAATTAATCTTCTAAAACAACGAAAAACATTATTTTGGACAACACTTACATAGTAGTCTAATTTACTCGTATTTAATTTATACATATTAATATTTATTAATTTTAAAAAATAAAATATAAAACACAAAATGAACAAGTTCACCAAATAAAAACAAAATTGTAAAAGGAAGTATGTCAATATCTATTAGTTCATAAAGCCAAATTCTCATTAATGTATTCGTTTATGTTGTAATAGCACTTTTCAAGTAGTAGGATAATTTTAAGTTTTTGTTTAAAAACGTGAAGTGGAAGTTCTGTAATGAAATTTGGAAGCTTATTATAAATAATAGGACTGTAATCTGTATATATGTTACCTTTACCATGTTATTTGTTGTTATGCTGTGTGTTGATCTGGAATAAAAATTATATTCTAAATCTCCTGAGGAATAGCGCTGTTGTTCTCCTTATGGACTAGGTATAATATTCCAGAATGACGCTCAGTTGCAAAGCAGATTTTTGACAGTGAACGCCATACACAATTTAACTCAGATCTGCACTCTAACCTGATTCATTACTTCAGTATGTCCATCAAACACGTAACGCGAGTCACAATATCTTCATGGGACTATGGTAAAAATGAATGGATTTCACTAACATCCCCTGAAGGTAACGTAGGTCACCCCATTACATATTTGAAAGGTCACAACACTACTGGAATACTGGTCTTTTCAGGCTCATAGATAGATATGGTAATCAGAGTCCAACACCCAGATTTAAGCAAGTCTCTGGTCAATCAATCTCTTGACAGGCAAGAGATATTTCTGTACCTTTGCTCTTTTTGTGAGATAGGTTGGCAAACGAACAGGCGGATCACCTGATGATAGTGACCACTGTCGCCCACGGACATCCGCAATACCATAGGTCTCGAGGATGCGTTGTCGGCCTTTGAGGAAGGAAATTTAAGCTCTTTACTTGAAGGCTATTGTTAAAATAAACCGGGTCTTTAAAGGTTTACTTAAGCACGTATAAATAAGAGTTATCATAGTTAAATCACTACCTATAGTTTAATCATAGTTGACTACTATCTACGTAGACCTGTATGTAATATATGTAGAGACCTACCACGGAGGCATATTTAGCTCGATCACGTGTTTATCCCTAACCATACATCCACGTAAGTTGACCTGTGAGGCAAACAACATGGTTACACCCCACACGAAGTCCATTAGCCGTGCTGGCATCGGCCAATTACCTACTGGGATGAAAATGGTGGAATTATTGACGGAGCAACAGAGCATAACAGGCTTAACGGCTTCATTTTGGCCGTTCAGTTAAGATGCACCAATTACATTTTATTTCTCTGTTTGCGCTTGTAAAGAAAATTGACGTAAGTATAGATACCTACTTACTTACTCCAATATTCTTTATACAAGTATTATTTTCCTAACATGAGTAGTCTTGGTCCGTTAAGTCCCGAAATGGGATAGATAACGAAAGGGAAGAAATGTATTGAAATCAATATCTTTAGAGAATGCTATATTTTAACATTTTATTTATGAACTAATTAGTAATCAAAGTAGTGATGAGATATTTTTAAGGTTAGGTACTTTTTAATTATCTTTAATTTTACTGGTATTTTGTTTACTTTTAAAAGTACAAGAATAAACTTTAAAAACTGAACGTACACTATTTACTTAGCGACATTATATAAGTAAGTATTATATATTTATATATCTTGAAAGTATGCCAATACGTGACGTTTTAATTTACACAAAAGCTGACTCCAAAAACACAGCGCTTTAGCTGAAAAACCAAAACGCTTTGTCCAAACCTATATAATATAGAAACTACCTAGAAGATAACGCCTAAATCCTTGCCGGCAAGAAATATGTCAAAATACTAGCACAGTCTGTGTATTTTTATGCTGTGATACTAGTGAGGATATTAAAATTGAAATATACCTTAATAATAGAAATTTAAGTAAAAAGTGGCACTTCCTTGATTTACCTATTGATATATCAATATGAAATATTGCTTTACCCAATCACCAAACAAATTAAATCCCAACACCAAGAGATAAATGTAATAGCTATACCTAGTACCTATTGCATTAACCCTTTGCGTCCCAGAGACGTAAATATACGCCAGTTTCGTTCATAAATCTTTTGTTTTCATTATGACGGTATAAGTAGGAAGGATGAGCGTCTAAACACGTCAATGAGCTATTAAAAGGTAATGTGGATGTGTACACTGGATTATGTTTAGCTACCTATATCTAAAGTTCATCCTGTCCACCAATTAAAAAGATAAATAAATAAATAATTAACAAATTCCACCACAATCATAAGACAAATAAAATTTAAGTAGGTACTACCAAGGCAACAATCACGTACCTACATGTGTAAACCGTCGTGATTACATTTATTAAATTAGTAATTTACAATAATAATTATACGATTAGGTATTATGCTTAAAATTCTTAAATTGAAACGCCAAAAATTACAAGTAAGAACCTTTTTTATGTTTACGCGGGGGAAATCTTATTAGATACCCGGACACTTTATTCAGTAATCTGTGACTATGGGGAGCGTCCGGGTTATATGTGGGACTTTTCACTAAAACCCCCTCGGAGGCCTTCTTCGATGTCTTATTGATGACCCCAGGATCTCCATAGGAACGCAGACCATCAAGACATATCTTGCCCTTTGGCTCGGCTCTGAGAGCATTTAGCATCTCCTTCTTCTCTTCTAAAGATGGCACGGTGTCACTTGCCACATCATGACGCCGTCTTCCTCGAGCTCGTTGATGAGATAGTTAGGGCCCACCCCCAACTATACTCGAGCTCTTAGGGTCCCCTTTTAGTCGGCTCATACGACAGGCAGAGGTTACCGTAACCCTATTAGGCTTACAGGGTCGAAAAATTACAAGTACCTATTGCAAGTTGACCAAAAGCACAAGCTTGCACAAACCACAAATTGCCCTTTTAACCCGTCCAATGTCTAGTTATTTAGGTTTCTTTCTGAACTACGCATAAAAGTTCAGATAAATTATACTACTCTTGATTAGTTTGACCAACTAAAAGCAAGTTTATACCTACCGGTGGAGTGCATTGGCTCTGATCAAATTAGTAACGAACAAGAGGTATAAAAATGTGTTTACACTTGGTGTATAAAACCACCATTTATATAGAAGCATTCGCCGATTCGACTTCTCCGTATTTCTGCATTGAGACAGATTGATTTTGTAACTTAATCTCCTAAAGGAGATTAAGTTACAAAAAGTTCCATATATGCCTATTTCAGTATGCCCTTCGAGCGTTTATTTACAAAGTGTACAAGTAGCAAAAGTAGCAGAATCAGCCCCTTGCCTTTCCATTGCTAGGACTCAGCTTTGCTGTCAGGAGAGGAGAAATGGGCTATATTCCACCACACAGGCCTAATGCAACTTGGTGTATAGATTAGGCTGGGCCGCCAGTATAATCACCGATTGCCTCTACAACCGGTAGGTGCCGACTATCTGATGTGCCCTCCGAAGTACAGCAATGCTCAGCAACAATTCCAGCAGCACCCATCCAAGTCGTCGCAGCGCAGCAAGAGTTGCTTAATGTTGTTGATCAGTTGAGAAGCATAAGCCAATCTCCGCTGCGAATGCTTTAAAGCGTACCTACTATAAAAAGAAGACTTATTGCTTCGACATCTACCAATCATCTCACTAAATAGGTTGGCATTTTTTTAAGGTTAAAAAATTTGCTTAAATTAGATTAGGTGTAACGCAATATTACGTTGACGTATACAGTAGGTACCAACAATCATTTAAGTACCTACTTAGTACAACTGTGGCATAGACCCACAGACCATATAATCTGTGCATAGACCGCACAGATAATGCATATAGTTACACGTTACACTTACACTTATAGGTACCTACGTAAATGTTCGTGCTATAAGGTGCAGAGCAGTACAAAAGATGGTTACATGTATCAGAAAGTGGTACATGTACCTAATAATTTGTGATATAGGTACTAAAACATGAACAAGAAAGTAGATAGACATTAGCCGACTTATTTAGTATAAAACGTGGATTGAAATTAGTCCAAAGTCCTGGTTTAAAACCATGGTTTACGGGAATTTTATTAAGGCTAAGATAGACTAAGATAGGTGTCTGTATTTCCCCGATCACGGAGCTCGATTCAAATCAAATCTGCAAAACTATCCATTACCATTCTCCACCACAACTTCTAGATCAGTCTACTTCTTATCCAATAGGGCCACCGCCATAGTAATAACGCCAAACAATAACCTATTATTTCAGTAAGGTTGCATTACTTTGGCCACCCAGGCATATGGAAACAGCTATCTCTCTCGCACACTGCCGGTGGTCTTAACGAGACCTAACTACCACCACGGAAGGTAACAGTGATAACAGTAAGGGCAAACTGCGAATCTACCATATATTTGGCCTTTATATCATTTACCTACTATGTATAATGTATGTAGCCGTAATAATTATAATGTACAAAGTAATCAATGACATAAGATAAGATCTAGAGTGCGGTCCCAATCAAGCCATAATCAATATTAGCGCGATAATAGTCGGTCCCTTTCACCGTGAGCGTCTTAACTGCCGCCATATTGACGATTACTTAAACCATGCTCTACACCAAAATTGTCGTGAGCGTTTTGTCAAAAGTGACAGATGTTTGTTTGTTTTTACAAGGTCTTTACTGTTTTGTCCCTAGTTTTTGATAAGTAGGTCCATATAATGTTTCTTTTTAATGGTTTCTAGTTATTGCTACAACTCTGGTCCGATTGATCAACACGCTCACAGTGCCACGAGCTGTCAAAATCGGGATATTTGTCTCGGACCGGCTATGGTAGACGATATCACTGTGAGCAAAAATATCGCAAAACGGACCGCAGTACTAGAGCAAAAAGTGCGATATTTGTCCCGGCCAGGAAACGAACATAGGACCCCGTGCTTCGAAGATAGATATCTACCAACTAAGCCGATTATGATGCTGCACTTACTATTACTAGTACCTGGATGACCAAGCTTTGCTCGAAGTAAACAATTGATTTTCTTGGTCTAACCTCCAACCAAACTATCATTGGCTTAGTGTTGCTTCACAACGCCATCTATTGTCAAGTAGCTGTAGTATTGCTGTGTCGGTATTGTAGCAGTTTGTCATTGCCTGAAAACTGGGATAAAATGAAGTTTTCCTAAAATGAAACCTAGCTATATCGAAATTCCGTGCACACGAAATTCCATGAAAATTGTCTAGAGCCGTTTCCAAGATTCAGAGTATGTATAGGTATCTATACGAGCATTGCTCGTTGAAAGTTATTAGATAGATATGAAAGCATGGTGACTATCAGGTCTACATTCAGTCTTTCTTGATAATATAGATTTATATTTAAATCCCATACTGTTATCACTGTCCTATGTGCATGCACGTTAACTTTTTACATGATTACAGTGAATGTTTGTAATAAATCGATTCTGTATCGATGGGACAGCATTAAAGTTGCATTAATTTGGCGTCGATATCCGATGCACGATTAATCAGCCAACAAAGCGATAACCGAGTTGCGTGCGAACGATTTATTTTTTAAGGTATCGAGTCAATTTTGCAATCCATTTGGTGGCAAAATGGTAAATGAGAGATTTTCCGCGCTGTGCTCTTGAGAATTGATTGTTTGTTTTGATAGTCGTTGGGTTTAATTAGCTGGTTACTTATTTAGAAGTGCTCGCAGTGGAGCTTGACCTGGCGATTTTAACCGATCAGCAACGCTTGCTGCGGTCAGGAGTTGGATGGATAACCGCTAGTGGCATTATTCAACTGAGCACTGTGCTTTGGATGGCACGTTAAGTCGTCGGTCCCGGTTGTTTGTCTTAGGACAACAGTCGTTAGGCTATAACGAAGGTCTTTGGGCGGCCTGAAAGTTGGCCACTCCACCAAGCGTACTAGGCCTGCGTGGTAGGTTATGACCCCTCTGAGAGGACGGCTTGAGTCCCGCAGCAGTGGGAATCATCATCATCATCATCATCTCAGCCGTAGGACGTTCACTGCTGAACATAGATCTCCCCCATGATTTTCCAAAAGGACTGGTTGGAAGCGGCCTGCATCCAACGTCGTTCTGCGACCTTCATCAGGTCGTCTGTCCACCGTGTCGGTGGACGCGCTACGCTGCGCTTGCCGGTCCGTGGTCTCCACCTTGCCGGTCCACTCCAGAACCATTCGGTCCCATCGGCCATCTGTTCTGCGAGCTATGTGCCCTGCCCACTGCCACTTCAACTGGCTAATCTTCTGGTGTTCTGGTTCCATGTCGGTGACTTTCGTTCTTCTACGGATCTCCTCATTTTTGATTCGATCACGTAGAGAAACCCCGGGCATAGCCGTCTCCATGGCTCGTTGTGCGACTTTGAGCTTACTTATGAGGCCCATAGTAAGAGAATGGGCAAGTGTAATGCTTACCATCAGGCACACGACTTGCCCGTCTCGTTACTATACTAAAAAATAACTTTCTTTTTATTGGCTTACTCTGACGATATGAACCACACATTACAAGCAGCAGATTACCTTTCATGATTAAGCTTATTTTCACGAGGAATTTCCTCAATTTGATGGTAGATTTACATATAAGCCTTCCTCATTATCTGAGTGAAGCCATCAGGCATGATGACCGAGACACGACATTCGCTTTTCGCACGGTTTGAGCCATTCGGGCCACCTTTTGTGTGGCCACTTCACTAGGGCGTCCAACTCTTAAATTTTTATGGGATAATATTTTTTGCAGACTTCAGTCTGTCTTCTTTCAAGATGTCTTCTTTCAATAAGACATCGGTTTCTAATAACCAATATCATTGGTTTCTCTCCCCTATAATATATGGACCGATTCGCAAAAAATAAAATATTTCATTTATTAAAATTTCATCATATTCGGTCAAGCGGTTTTTGACTTACATTCCAATAACTGAAAAGGGTTTTACTTATCTTGAAAATATACTTATTGATAGTGAATGAAAATCGATCCCGTAAGTAGCAAGGGTCACTAAAAGGGTGTAAAATTATTTTTTCCAAAAAACATATATCAAAATGGTGTAGTCTTAGTTGGAAGTACTCTACACACGTTGCAGCGGTGATGACGGTGATCATAAGTCAATTCCGCGTTTGATCGCCTCAGCGTGTACTGCACACGTGTATGAAAATGACTCCAATGCTGTCCAAATATCAAAAAACGAGTCTTATAATTGTCCTCACTTAGTCAACTATACCTACTGAGACTAATATAAACGATACACTATACCTACTGAGACTAATATAGACGATAAAGATGTTAGATACACAGTAATAGCACGGTAAAATTATCTATCAGTGGCTTGATAGGTACTACAATAATTAATGGCTATTATATGTTATTTAATAATAAAAATTATTATTTCTAGTCTAGAGAAATTTTAATAGGAAGTGTCAATTATTTTCACAAAGAAAAAAACATCAACTGCAAAGAAAGTACAAATATACAATTACTATTTAATTATCCCACAAATGTTTTTTTCGAGATTTCTAGGACTGTTCCGATATAATTCCAAACGGAGGCATCACGAGCAGGATGGTGAAGCGATCAATCATGGGCGCAGCGCCAACATCGCGAATCAATTGTGTGGATATGCCGATTCAATACGACTCTGGAGTACTTGTAGCCAGTTACACTGAAAAGGGATTGAGTGAGAAGTGGCGCGGAATAAATAACAGTAAGTATCGAGTGACATAGTGACACCTTCCTGCAGGGCTACTATGCATCTCAGTTGCAAACAAATGTTGATTGAAATCGAGAAAAATGGCGGCTCTTTGTCACTTTAGTCATCAACTTAAATTTTTGCTTACTGGAGTCGTTAAAAGTGACATAGAGCCCCCATTTTTCGATTTAATAAACATTTCTTAGCAACTGAGATACATAGGTAGTAGCCCGGCACTTCTTTACTAAATGCATAATAAAGTAGGTACATACGGTATACTTAGATCACTCAAATCATGTTGGAATTTTTGGCGCGAACGCGGGAAAGTCAACGTTTTCGCATTGTATTATTTATCAAAACTTATGCTTTTTTTCAGTGTTAATGTTTAAAATTGGTGGCGTTTTACTCATTAAGTGCTGTTTTACGTGCATGAGTGTGGGAAAGTGATATAATGTGGTGAAACGTGTTTTTCCGTGTTGTTTCCAAAACTCCGTAGAAGCTAGAAGCTAGCTCAGACAAAATAAAAAAGTCAAGACAGAATGTTGTGAACAGAAAAGTGAAGCCGGTAAAACTACGCCTCGCCGTGTACATACACACACACACGCACAACGAAACTACGCCTTGACTCGCCAGTCGAACTACCGCTGCGCGTGGAAGCAACACGTAAAGTAAATCAACAAATTTACCAGTCAAAATGCCGAATTGTGTCGTGAAACGGTGGTAAAACAAACATCAAAATATAAAAAGAAGGATGGAATCACATTTCACACGTAAGTAACTTGGAAAGCAATATTTTAAATAAATAAAAATAAAAATAAAGGTTATTGTTTGGAACATAGAAAGTATTGCCATGGTAAAGCTTGTAAGGTTTACCCTATTATTGGGTAATCTTAATATTAAGTATATATGTTACGTTAATACGGGTACGTTTTTATAATAGTTTATCAACGTGTTTTAACCGACTTCCAAAAAGAAGTAGGTTCTCAATTAGACTTTTCTTTAAATATAATATTGTATGACACTCGACGCAATATCTTTATACAAAACCGGTACCGTCGTTTGAAAGCAAATTTAAAAAAATAGGCATTTTTTTTAAATTATTAGTTTATTTTCAACTGACATCTAAAAGGAGTAGGTTCGCAATTAGGTTCTATTGTTTTAAATACTTGTTACCTACCTCATAAGTCCGTTATTTATAAACCGATTTGAACAATTATTTTTTTGTTGGAAACCTGATACCTTTAATATGGACTCGCATTAATTTCACACTGGATTTTCAATTTCATACATATTGAAGGCGGTTATGTATTTTTGTAAAAATAAACCATATTTCTGGCTGTTTTTTTATCTACTTATAAATTAAGCCAGGATCATTTGGAGATTCTATTTACGTCTATTAGGATGCATGGAGGGTTCAACGATAACCCTAACGTAAGACAGTTTACAAGCAAGCTACAAAAAAATACTATGTCATTTAGAATTAAAATGTCTTACAAAAAGTAATTGTGTTCCTTTAGAACACATAGCAATACTTAATTGCACTTCAACAACTAAAATTATAAATAGCACTTCATCGTCGTATAGACACGAAGAAGAAGAAGAAACCATTGAAAATTCTTCGTTGCAACTTCTTAATGAAATTGTTAATGAATCATTTGATTAGGCCAGTTGTTTACATGACAATTCATATTATGGTGACTACAGAAAAATGATAATTGGTTACATATCTGGAAATACAGTGCACTATCTTGTTAAAACCATAAAATGCTCTAAATGTTAAGATGCCTTGCAGACTGATGAGAAACTTTATTTTCACAAGCTCATTAGTTTAAAAAACAAAGGCGGTCTTCGCTTCCCGTCTAAGGATCTTTTTGACATTTGTGTCACTTGTGAAGCAGTTGTTCGAAAATTATTGAATGAAAATATTGCAATAACCGCAGAAAATCAACACCAAACTATAGTCTTGAACATATTAAAGAAATTCATTGGAAACAATCAGATTTTTATCAATTTAGATTCAAAACATGAATATGTTGGGCAGGAACATAAACTTAATTTAATACGGTGTGTAATTGAGAAATACTTAAACATTAGATTCCACCATATTGCTAAATTAGAAAGTATTTCTAAATCAGTGCAAAGTAAACGACAAGCGTACAAAAAAATATTCAGCATAAAGGTTTTTAAATAAAATTAGCAGTTACACCGAGTAATTTTATTTCTGAAACTCTTTGTCTTTTCTCTTTCACCACCCAATGCCACTACTTTTTACCGACACCTAATGTAGGAACCCTATTATTATATTAAAACTAATAACGTTATAACTTTATTAAATGTATAACGTTAATAATTTGATAACGTTATTTTTATGGGGTAATTTAAATTATCATGGCAGCACCGATTCACGCACTACATGCATAGAAAACCGGCCTCACTGCTCTGTTCATAACATTCTGTCTTGATTTTTTTATTTTGTCTGAGGAAGCTAGAAGGTAAAGTTGCCACCACTTTACTAAAGCATGACTTAGACTGACTGGACCACGACTGACTGACATTTTGGACTCTGACTGACTACGACTAATATCACCAGAATATTCTATTAAAACTTTGTAATACAAATAACTTGACACTGGCAAATGCACGAGAAGTGCGGGACCATAACCCTCTAAGGAGGGAAAAAGAAAAAAAAACATGTCAATATTAAATATCAATGTCGCTCCGTCTCCATACGACTGTTAAAAAAAATCTTTTTCAATGCTACGTACAATAGACGATTCACTCTCTGTAACACCAAAATAATAGCATATTAAATCTGTCTCCATACGAGACGGTTAAATCGGATGAGATTTAAAACTGGATGCTGACGGTATGCCTCGGTGGCCTAGATGGTCATGGCGTCTGATACAGATTGTCTGAAGACGCAGGTTTGAATCCCGTGCGAGGATGTGTATTTGCATATATTAATTACACTTGTTTATTTGTATGTGTACTAACTTAGTGTCTGTAATGGGCTTTTAATGCTTTTTCTTAGCTTATTTAGCTTGTATCTGTTTGACCTTTCAGTTACTGCAAAGTCGTGAGGAAATCCACAGTAATATAATGAGTATCTACGAAATCTACGGGAAATTGGTTTCTATTTTATGTAACAAATTACATAAAATAGAAACCAATTTCCCTTAGAACACCTATAGAAGGTAGGTTTCCAAACAAAGTCTTTACAAAACGCGCGCTGCAAATTCGCTATGTGTGCAGGGGCGCGTTCAGAAACTCGGTTAGAGCGCACTCGGAGTGCTACTTTTCGCACTAACGCCGTACAGAACCTCAGGGTAAAGCACTCGGCTGTTCTCAACTCGAGCGTTCCGAACCTCGGAGCTTTGCAACTTTTTAACCATCAAAATCGATCGGTAAACGGTTGCAACCCGCACCTGACATAATTTTGACCAATCATACCACAACAAAACGTCTTCTTGTTCTCTCTTCTCAAAGAAGATTAGGTAAGGATCTAGTGATCTGTCCATGGCGAATCTGTCAGTCTGTTTGAGGTTAGAAAACAACCGTGGCCGTTCCTTACGTCAGAGCGAGTTAGAAAACAACTAAACAACCGCACTCTGAGGTCCTGAACGCGCCCCTGTGTTTATTTGCCTCGTAACGCAAACCTTACAACAGAACAACAATTACAATAGTAACAGACGCAAACCTTAGATCCTCTGGTAAAATGAATTCTCATAAAACTTTGGTGGTTGATTTGAAGAAAAAGTGTGCCATACATTTATTTAAATGTACACAAAAATAAAAATAAAACATTTAAAAGTACAAAGAACTAAGTAGCGGTATTTATCAAATTTATTGAAAAGTAGTATGTATACCTATCTACTACCTACTGTACCGACGGAGCATGCAAAGTGAGTAATTAATGGCTAACATAACGGCTTACATTTTAGCGCTGTAGGTACTTGGTTTCGCTAGGAAAATTATTATATGCCAATTTCCATTACCAATATTATTATGTTGATGATAAACTAATAAAAAACTAAAATTAGCGCTATACTTAATCAAATTTAAATGGAACCACATGCCATGATAAGAAATAGAAGGAATCTCCACCATGTTTGCTTGATTCTTGATTTTCTTTTGGTTGTGAACATCTAATACCTTGAAACTAAAAATTCTTGTACGAGTATATAACGGTACGAGTATGTCCATATATAGGGTAAGGTACCCCAAGACGACGCACTTTGCAGATAATGCCATACATCATAGAGTGAAACAACAGTGTTAAAATCAGATTACTTTAAAAAGGAAGTAGCGTCTTTATTCTTGAAACAATTATAACTACTTAATTAACACATTTTAATTATATATGACAGTAATATTGCATATCTTAGTGGAGAAGTCAAATGCGGACTCTTGAGATACTCGTTTCCCAAGACTGCGCATAAGGTACCATAAGAATGCGCGCATATGCCTAAGAGTACGCATAGTGAATTAGATGCATACATCACAACAGTAAATTCCAATTCCGATATAACAGATATATATATGATCCACTAGTCCGTACAGGTCTTCATTGGATCTATATGCCTCTGTTATAGTCTCTTTGTAGTTTTCCTGGCATCCAGAATTTTTCCATATTTTCTTCTTAGTCTTCGGTGGTTGAGCTGGTGGTTGGTTATTCAGTGTATTTTTCTTATTTTTAATTGATTTCTCTTATTTGCACTTTGTAGCTGTTTTTTAAAAGGATAACTGCTAATGATTTCAGACTTTGTGCTGCGATTATTGACAACGTAAAAATTTCATTTGTTTTTTTCAGAATATTCATAAACATGTAGTTTTACTTTTTGAGTGTCATGCCGTTAAACATGGCATCATATTTGTATATGGTTGACCAGATCTATTTGTGTAAAAACTGGCCTGCATCTGGTAAGAAATGTCAGCACAACCACTATTCAATGGTTTTCACGAACAAATCGTTAGCTCTTACCCTTCCTTATTAATTCACGAAGAAGATCAAAAGTATCTTGAGAAATGTCCTTTTTATTAGTTTTTCGTGGTTGCTAGGGCTACGTTCCGGGAAGGACCGAAATCACTCGCGGCGTTCGCACACCCATTCTCTTAAAAGCCCACGGTCATCGTGAGCGAAATCGATACGTCATCGATGATGATCGATGACGTCACCGAAAACGCTCACAACGCTCGCAGATCGTAGGTGAACAGAATTTTTCCATATTTTCTTCTTAGTCTACGGTGGTTGAGCTGGTGGTTGGTTATTCAGTGTATTTTTCTTATTTTTAATTGATTTCTCTTATTTGCACTTTGTAGCTGTTTTTTAAAAGGATAACTGCTAATGATTTCAGACTTTGTGCTGCGATTATTGACAACGTAAAAATTTCATTTGTTTTTTTCAGAATATTCATAAACATGTAGTTTTACTTTTTGAGTGTCATGCCGTTAAACATGGCATCATATTTGTATATGGTTGACCAGATCTATTTGTGTAAAAACTGGCCTGCATCTGGTAAGAAATGTCAGCACAACCACTATTCAATGGTTTTCACGAGCAAATCGTTAGCTCTTACCCTTCCTTATTAATTCACGAAGAAGATCAAAAGTATCTTGAGAAATGTCCTTTTTATTAGTTTTTCGTGGCTGCTAGGGCTACGTTCCGGGAAGGACCGAAATCACTCGCGGCGTTCGCACACCCATTCTCTTAAAAGCCCACGGTCATCGTGAGCGAAATCGATACGTCATCGATGATGATCGATGACGTCACCGAAAACGCTCACAACGCTCGCAGATCGTAGGTGGGTTTTCGTGGTCGTTTACGAGCTGTCACTGTCAAGCATCAAATGTATAGGATTCTATCGATTTTTGACAGAAAAGTTGCCGCGCTTTTCGTGACCGCGTTACCATTCCGCTTGGGTTGAACATTGCAAGCATTCATTCTAACCGGAACGCTAAACCGGGGCGCGACAGTTGTGAGCGTTGACGGCGCTTCCCGGAACGTAGCCTTGGTGCTCACACCATAATTGTATCTGAGGCAGCTTGTGACGCCATCTATGTAATGCTGCCACAACCCTTTTGGGCCAATTTACTGTTCGATACGTGTTTAAACCAATTAATAACAGAAATAACACAACTCCGTTGTTAGCAACGTAGTATGAGATTTATAAGAATTTATTGTTATTTAATTGAAATATTTAAGATTATAGCGTAAAACTTATAGTATAAGAAATAAAGATGATTATTGATTAGCTAGGGCCTCAAATAAAACTTGTATTAGTTAGGTTGTTTCATTTTAACGTATCCACCAATAGTAGAGCCGAAATGTATGGAAAATTCCCAGCTAGAAAGAGAAATAATTTATAGAAAGAGACAGGGAACATTAGCATAATTTCAAGGTCATTTTAGACAGAGATAGACTGATCGTGGCTCTGCTATTGGTGGAAACCCGTGCGTCGCGCCTCGAGGGCGGTGGCGATTGCTGGGTACAAATGGCGAATATAAGTAGGCAGAATTGTGAGCCATTATTGGGTTTTTTTGACGCATTCCGGTCAGCGCGCTCGAGTGGGACGGACGTGCGCTCAAGTGCTTCCCGAGAATATTCCGATCGGCCTAAAAGTGCTTGCGCTTTTAGTGCCGGTTACCTGTATCGTTTCGATTGAAGAGGATTCAGTGTTGGACTTCGCTAATAGTGGATTTTCTGTGTGCAGATTCGACGTCAAGCCACCGCTTCGTGTACCGTTCGGCGCACGGAGGCGTTCGGCTCGGCTCGGCTCGCGTCGCGGAAGAAGCGCGCTCTTGTAAGAGCGCTTCGACACATCAATCGCCTATTGTTCATTGTCTAAACAAAACCGCTCTTCTCAGAGCGAACTCTAGTTTCGATTTTTAATTTTTCAATTTTCAATTTTCAAAGTCGAGTCAAACAAATCCACACTTCACGTGGTCTTCTGGACGATCCTTGCGGTGTTAACGCCACCCAGTTGGGCGCGGACCCGGTGCGTCAAGCCTTTCCCTCCTGAGCGTGGGAGGGAACGGCTAAAACCGGACGGGCCTGCCTTCACCGGCCTTGGGGTCTCCCCTCGCCGACGGCAGGTATCTCCTTCCCACCCTACCCTATCCTACTCTCCTATTCTCTGGGCAAGTGTTTGGTTGGAAGCCGGGTTTTACTCGGTCTTCTCTCCTCGCCCCCGGAGCAGCTAGGGCCTCGCGTTTAGGCACACATCCCTCTGCACAATAAGACTGGCAGAGGGCACACAGTAGGGACACCTAGGCACTCACTCTCCCGCCTGTACCCGGCGGGAGTGGCATTCACCCCTCACTCGCATCTCGAGTATTCCCCTCGAGATGTCACTACTCTCTCCCTCCCCCGCTCTGAGCCTCCCGCAAGGCGCTTCGCCTCAGGCGTTCGTCTCGTGGGTCTCGAGCTGTTACCCGGAAATGCTTTCCGAGTATCTCCAGTCCAATAGGGACTTTAATGAGAGACCCCGCTTCACGGACTCCCAAATTCCCTCCTCCGGCTCCCTCCCTCCGAGGGGGCCCTTCGGCTCTTCGGCGTTCAAGCCATTAGATAGCCCTCTTTCTCCCGACCCTGCGCCTTATGCGCCCCGCGCTCCCCGCGCACCTCTACCACCCCGCGATCGCTCCCCGGTCCCTCGGACCATGTACGAACGCGCCTACGACTCAGCGTCCAACTCGGAAAATGAGATGGATGTAGAGTTCTCCCGCTCCCGCGCTAACTCTGTTGGCAACATCTCCAACGACGGGTTCACTACCGTCGGAAAGAGAAAGCGCGTCCCCAAAGCCGCCTCAGAGGCCCCCTCCCCGCCACCCAAAGCGGCCTGCACCGCCCCGGGAGCGAAGCCATCAGGCTCTCTCGCTCCCACCTCCCGCGACCCTCTCGCTCACTCCGATGCTCCCGCAAGCATCGCCGCGTCTCAACGCGACGTCTCCTCTCAAGGAGCGTCAGTTAGACGCGAGAAACCGCCGCCGCCTCTGTTCCTTCAGGACAAGGCGAAGTGGGACATGGTCTCACGACTTTTGACGGATCGTAAGATCCAATACACTAGCGCCCGCTCAACCCAACTGGGTATTAAAGTCCAGGTGCCTACCCCAAGCGACCATAGGGCATTAACCAGGATTCTCAAAAACGAGAGTATAAGTTTTCATACCTATGCTCTCGAAGAAGAGAAAGTCCTACGCGTCGTCATACGCGGTGTACCTAAGGAGGTACAAACTGATAGCGTCCTCGCCGACTTGAAGGCGCAAGGCTACCCCGTCCGCGAATGCCACCGGATGTACAGTGGCAAAGATCGCAGGCCCTACGACCTACTATTGGTCATCCTCAATCGCACGCCAGAGGGCAAAGCGATTTTTAATGTCAAAACGGTAGTGAACCTCTCGGGGATCACCGTTCAACCCCCATTCCGAAACCGAGCGCCTGGCCAGTGTCATAACTGCCAATTGTACGGGCATGCCGCCCGATTCTGTTTCGCCCGCCCGAGGTGCGTCAAGTGCCTAGGGGATCACGGGACAGCCCAGTGCTCTCGCACTAGGGACTCATCAGACCCGCCTAGTTGTGTCCTCTGCGGCACACAGGGACATACCGCCAACTACCGCGGTTGCCCTAAGGCACCCCGCGCACCCAGTGGGCCGGCTAGGAGGCCTATTCCCCCTCCTCGCCCGGTCACTACCCGCTCACAAGGGAACGGCCCTAAGCCTAACCTTTCACCCGCACCGCAGGCAACACCTGTTGTACCCGCGCCCGCGCCCGCGCGCAACGCTTGGTCCAAGCCCTTGAGCATGGTACAAGCAAGCGCCCCCCTCACCCCCGCCCGCCCGCAGGCCTCTGCCAGCGCGCCGGCTCCTAAGCCCAAACCGCCGCTCTCTAGGCCTCCAATGGCTGGGCTCATGGACGCCCCAGGTCAATCTGACCTGGCGGCCGACATAGCCCTTGTCATGGACTACGCGATGGTCATAGACGTGGACGAAGTACGTGCATTCGCGCACAAACTTCGTACTGCCACAAACGACCAAGACCGCTTGCGAGCCACGCTCACACACGCGGGTTTAATCAGCGCAGTGAGGCGCTACGCCCTCCCCAGCGTTTCTTAGGTATCATCCAATATGGATAGTACACCGAAACGAATTAAGCCCCACTCAGTCACCGTAGCGACTTTCAACGCTGACGGCCTCTCTAGTCAAAAGGACGAAGTTCACGAATTTTGTAAGACCCATCAGGTCGATATCCTATGCGTGCAGGAGACCTTTCTGAAACCAGGTACAGCGAACCCTAGGTTTGCAAATTACCGTTTGGTTCGTAATGATAGAGTGGCCACCCCAAAAGGTGGCACTCTCATCTATTACAAAAGAGCTCTGCACTGTATCCCAATTGTTACTCCACCACTTAGAATACTAGAAGCCTCTGTTTGCTTTCTAGCGATGTCAGGTCATCAACCTGTCATCATAGCCTCATGTTACCTCCCCTCTGGTAAAGAACTATTACAGACAGACTTGGAAGCCCTCTTCTCTCTGGGAAGCTCCGTCCTTCTGATCGGTGACTTCAACAGTAAACATGTCATATGGAACTGTACTAGTAACAATAGTAATGGTAAAATCCTTGAAGGCTTGGTCAGCCACTTAAACTTTGATATTCTCTCCCCTCTGGAGCCCACAAGATATCCCTATGTTGACAACCAACGACCAGACATACTTGACATAGCACTTCTTAAGAACGTCACCCTCCGGTTGCGCTCAATAGAAGTGTTACACGAACTGACTTCAGACCACCGCCCTGTATTGTTGAAATTAGGCCCCGACCCGACGGACATAACCCCTATCACTAGAACGGTAGTGAACTGGAAGCAACTGGGGGAATCCCTCCAAGCTATCAGTTCACCCGCTCTCGATAGAATCCCCGATGACATACAGACAGTAGAAGACGTGTCAATTGCGATCGAGGCTCTCAGTGACCACCTCCGCACCGCAGTAGGTGAATCCTCAAAGCAGGTCCAAGTGGCGGATGGTCGCCGCTTTGAACTGCCCGAGGGTGCGAGGAGGTTACTGACAGCTAAGAACGCCGCCACTAGGGCGTATGACTCGATGCCAACCCCAGAGAACAAAGCCACCATGCGCTATTTACAGCGTGCTGTAAGGAAACGCATGAGTGAGCTGCGTGATCAAAGGTGGGACGACAAACTGTCAGAGATTGAGCCAACTCACCAGGCATACTGGCAGTTGGCTCGAACTCTGAAATCTGACGGACAACAGACAATGCCTCCACTCATTAGGCCACCTCCCCTCTCCATAGCGTTCCTTGACGAAGACAAAGCCGAGTGTTTAGCTGATAGCCTTGAGGCTCAGTGTACTCTAAATGTAGATCACGTCGACCAGAAACACCTCGATTCGGTGGAATCTGAAGTCGAACGTAAAAGCTCTATGTCCATCTCTGACCTCCCACTCCTCCCACCGGTAAAATCATCCGAGGTTGTGTCTCTGATCAAGAGCCTCAAGACCCTTAAATCCCCTGGTGCTGATGGTATCAGCAACAAGGTGATTAAACACTTCTCAGTCCCACTAGTCCATCTCTTAGTTAGCATCTTCAATGCGGCTATGAGCAACTGCTCCTTCCCAGACACTTGGAAGCATGCCATTGTCATTGGTATTCACAAACCAGGCAAACCGGCAGCCGAGCCCTCCAGCTACCGTCCCATAAGTCTCCTCAGCTCTCTGGGGAAGATTTACGAGCGGCTCATTGTGAACCGACTCTGGTCCCACGTTAGATCCAATAACCTCCTTCCCGATGAGCAATTTGGTTTTAGAGCCAAACACTCTTGCGTCCAACAAGTGCACCGCGTAACGGAGCACATCCTAGGCGGTTTCAATAAGAAACCAAAGCCCCAAGGGACCATAGCGT
This sequence comes from Selenia dentaria, assembly GCA_917880725.1. NCBI lineage: Eukaryota > Metazoa > Arthropoda > Insecta > Lepidoptera > Geometridae > Selenia > Selenia dentaria. Next base: position 15,649,452 of record OU862899.1, on the reverse strand, counting down.
CTTCCTCGACGTAGCGAAAGCGTTCGACAAAGTCTGGCACAACGGCTTGATATTCAAGCTATACCAACTGGGTGTGCCAGACCGTCTTGTACTCATCTTACAAGACTTTCTCAGGGATCGAACGTTTAGCTATCGCACCGAGGGAACGCTCTCCTCCCCGCATCCCATTCACGCAGGTGTCCCTCAGGGCTCTGTACTCTCACCCATTCTCTTCTCGCTGTACACCAGCGACATCCCACGATCTGAACCTAATGTTCAGATCGCTCAGTTTGCGGATGATACTGCAATCTACTCTACTGGCTGGTTAAAGGTCAGGCAGAGATGCGCCATCCAACGAGCCATCACCGTAATCGGTGCATGGTTTCGTAAATGGCGGATTGCAGTAAATCCTAGCAAAAGTGCAGCAGTGTACTTCACTGAGACCCGGCGAAATCTCATGCCGTCACCCATAGTCCTATTCGGCGAACCCATCCCTTGGGCTAAATCTGCCAAATACCTGGGCGTCACCCTTGATTGCCAACTCACTTTCGCGAAACACATCCAGATTGTTCGCAATAGGGCGGCCTTCATTATGGGTCGTCTTAATCCCCTCATAGGCAAAAACAGTAAAATGTCTCTTAGAAATAAGACGACTCTTTACAAACTTTGCATCCGCCCAATCATGACTTACGCATCTGTAGCGTTCGCCCATGCTCAGAAACACGACCTCCTCAAACTTCAAGTGATTCAGAATCGCTTTATGCGCAGGGCAGTGGGTGCTCCGTGGTACTTGCGGAACGCCGAACTGCACTGCGATTTCACCCTCCCCTCTATTACGCAGTATATGAAAGACTGCTCCCGCCGCCACTTCGACAAAGCTCCCCACCACTCGAATCCCCTCGTGGTCGAAGCGGCGAACTACTCCACTGACATAACCGATTCCCACTTCCTTCCCCCCCGTCGCCATCCAAGGCATATTTTGGGTGACCCGGACGACCCCATCGCAGCCGTTACTTCGGCAGCTTTAGCGTCGTCCCAAGGGAACCCCGGTAATGGTTGTAGACCCGACCAGGGCTGTGATCCCGATCGCATTGTAGGCTCCGGCCGAGATCTTCTTCGCAGCCCCAGTCGCAGTCGAGGTAATTCACACACACACGATTGTAGTCCCAGCCACGGTGCGGGTGGGAGTATACACCGCGGCCCCGGTCGCGATGTATCCTCCGGCCCAGCAAATGGCTGCGGACGAGGTAACACTGGTTTTCTTTGTAGTCCCAGCCACCATGGCTGTGGGCGAGGTACTTCACTTTCTTATTGTAGCCCCACCCAAAGTACAGTCATGAGTGCACAACGCGACGATCCTGGTCGCGGTGTGGACCCATGTCGCGGAAATGGGGGGAGGCGAGGTTCACAAGGTTATGATTTAGTGGTAAACACAGTCAAACACCGAGCTCGCCGGCGAGCTCGAGGCAAAAGTTATGTCTTGGTTAGATTCTCTCCAAATAGTCGTAGAGTTAAAATTCATAGGGCCCACTTTCAACGGTACACTTATGTACCGGGGCGATTCTCTCCTACTCCCCTCTCTCCTGGCGACGGCCCAAGCCGAGGTCCGTACCCTAGTGGTGCCCTTGAGCAAGTCGCCTACTCCTCTCCTTGCGGCGAAGCGTCTTCAACGCTCGCCTTAGGCGGTGCGCCCTCTGCGTCCGCATCTGGCTGAGTGCCATCTGCGCTCGCCAACCGTCCGGTGACGCTGTAAATGCCGGTAGAGGCAAACAGCATTAGTCCGTTCTAAAAAAAAAATAAAATAAAAAATAAAAAAAAAAAAAAAAAAAAAAGAGCCATTATTGACACTCCGGTCAGCGCGCTCGAGTGGGACGGACGTGCGCTCAAGTGCTCCCCGAGAATATTCCGATCGGCCTAAAAGTGCTTGCGCTTTTAGTGCCGGTTACCTGTATCGTTTCGATTGAAGAGGATTCAGTGTTGGACTTCGCTAATAGTGGATTTTCTGTGTGCAGATTCGACGTCAAGCCACCGCTTCGTGTACCGTTCGGCGCACGGAGGCGTTCGGCTCGGCTCGGCTCGCGTCGCGGAAGAAGCGCGCTCTTGTAAGAGCGCTTCGACACATCAATCACCTATTGTTCATTGTCTAATCAAAACCGCTCTTCTCAGAGCGAACTCTAGTTTCGATTTTTAATTTTTCAATTGTCAATTTTCAAAGTCGAGTCAAACAAATCCACGCTTCACGTGGTCTTCTGGACGATCCTTGCGGTGTTAACGCCACCCAGTTGGGCGCGGACCCGGTGCGTCAAGCCTTTCCCTCCTGAGCGTGGGAGGGAACGGCTAAAACCGGACGGGCCTGCCTTCACCGGCTTTGGGGTCTCCCCTCGCCGACGGCAGGTATCTCCTTCCCACCCTACCCTATCCTACTCTCCTATTCTCTGGGCAAGTGTTTGGTTGGAAGCCGGGTTTTACTCGGTCTTCTCTCTTCGCCCCCGGAGCAGCTAGGGCCTCGCGTTTAGGCACACATCCCTCTGCACAATAAGACTGGCAGAGGGCACACAGTAGGGACACCTAGGCACTCACTCTCCCGCCTGTACCCGGCGGGAGTGGCATTCACCCCTCACTCGCATCTCGAGTATTCCCCTCGAGATGTCACTACTCTCTCCCTCCCCCGCTCTGAGCCTCCCGCAAGGCGCTTCGCCTCAGGCGTTCGTCTCGTGGGTCTCGAGCTGTTACCCGGAAATGCTTTCCGAGTATCTCCAGTCCAATAGGGACTTTAATGAGAGACCCCGCTTCACGGACTCCCAAATTCCCTCCTCCGGCTCCCTCCCTCCGAGGGGGCCCTTCGGCTCTTCGGCGTTCAAGCCATTAGATAGCCCTCTTTCTCCCGACCCTGCGCTCCCCGCGCACCTCTACCACCCCGCGATCGCTCCCCGGTCCCTCGGACCATGTACGAACGCGCCTACGACTCAGCGTCCAACTCAGAAAATGAGATGGATGTAGAGTTCTCCCGCTCCCGCGCTAACTCTGTTGGCAACATCTCCAACGACGGGTTCACTACCGTCGGAAAGAGAAAGCGCGTCCCCAAAGCCGCCTCAGAGGCCCCCTCCCCGCCACCCAAAGCGGCCTGCACCGCCCCGGGAGCGAAGCCATCAGGCTCTCTCGCTCCCACCTCCCGCGACCCTCTCGCTCACTCCGATGCTCCCGCAAGCATCGCCGCGTCTCAACGCGACGTCTCCTCTCAAGGAGCGTCAGTTAGACGCGAGAAACCGCCGCCGCCTCTGTTCCTTCAGGACAAGGCGAAGTGGGACATGGTCTCACGACTTTTGACGGATCGTAAGATCCAATACACTAGCGCCCGCTCAACCCAACTGGGTATTAAAGTCCAGGTGCCTACCCCAAGCGACCATAGGGCATTAACCAGGATTCTCAAAAACGAGAGTATAAGTTTTCATACCTATGCTCTCGAAGAAGAGAAAGTCCTACGCGTCGTCATACGCGGTGTACCTAAGGAGGTACAAACTGATAGTGTCCTCGCCGACTTGAAGGCGCAAGGCTACCCCGTCCGCGAATGCCACCGGATGTACAGTGGCAAAGATCGCAGGCCCTACGACCTACTATTGGTCATCCTCAATCGCACGCCAGAGGGCAAAGCGATTTTTAATGTCAAAACGGTAGTGAACCTCTCGGGGATCACCGTTCAACCCCCATTCCGAAACCGAGCGCCTGGCCAGTGTCATAACTGCCAATTGTACGGGCATGCCGCCCGATTCTGTTTCGCCCGCCCGAGGTGCGTCAAGTGCCTAGGGGATCACGGGACAGCCCAGTGCTCTCGCACTAGGGACTCATCAGACCCGCCTAGTTGTGTCCTCTGCGGCACACAGGGACATACCGCCAACTACCGCGGTTGCCCTAAGGCACCCCGCGCACCCAGTGGGCCGGCTAGGAGGCCTATTCCCCCTCCTCGCCCGGTCACTACCCGCTCACAAGGGAACGGCCCTAAGCCTAACCTTTCACCCGCACCGCAGGCAACACCTGTTGTACCCGCGCCCGCGCCCGCGCGCAACGCTTGGTCCAAGCCCTTGAGCATGGTACAAGCAAGCGCCCCCCTCACCCCCCGCCCGCCCGCAGGCCTCTGCCAGCGCGCCGGCTCCTAAGCCCAAACCGCCGCTCTCTAGGCCTCCAATGGCTGGGCTCATGGACGCCCCAGGTCAATCTGACCTGGCGGCCGACATAGCCCTTGTCATGGACTACGCGATGGTCATAGACGTGGACGAAGTACGTGCATTCGCGCACAAACTTCGTACTGCCACAAACGACCAAGACCGCTTGCGAGCCACGCTCACACACGCGGGTTTAATCAGCGCAGTGAGGCGCTACGCCCTCCCCAGCGTTTCTTAGGTATCATCCAATATGGATAGTACACCGAAACGAATTAAGCCCCACTCAGTCACCGTAGCGACTTTCAACGCTGACGGCCTCTCTAGTCAAAAGGACGAAGTTCACGAATTTTGTAAGACCCATCAGGTCGATATCCTATGCGTGCAGGAGACCTTTCTGAAACCAGGTACAGCGAACCCTAGGTTTGCAAATTACCGTTTGGTTCGTAATGATAGAGTGGCCACCCCAAAAGGTGGCACTCTCATCTATTACAAAAGAGCTCTGCACTGTATCCCAATTGTTACTCCACCACTTAGAATACTAGAAGCCTCTGTTTGCTTTCTAGCGATGTCAGGTCATCAACCTGTCATCATAGCCTCATGTTACCTCCCCTCTGGTAAAGAACTATTACAGACAGACTTGGAAGCCCTCTTCTCTCTAGGAAGCTCCGTCCTTCTGATCGGTGACTTCAACAGTAAACATGTCATATGGAACTGTACTAGTAACAATAGTAATGGTAAAATCCTTGAAGGATTGGTCAGCCACTTAAACTTTGATATTCTCTCCCCTCTGGAGCCCACAAGATACCCCTATGTTGACAACCAACGACCAGACATACTTGACATAGCACTTCTCAAGAACGTCACCCTCCGGTTGCGCTCTATAGAAGTGTTACACGAACTGACTTCAGACCACCGCCCTGTATTGTTGAAATTAGGCCCCGACCCGACGGACATAACCCCTATCACTAGAACGGTAGTGAACTGGAAGCAACTGGGGGAATCCCTCCAAGCTATCAGTTCACCCGCTCTCGATAGAATCCCCGATGACATACAGACAGTAGAAGACGTGTCAATTGCGATCGAGGCTCTCAGTGACCACCTCCGCACCGCAGTAGGTGAATCCTCAAAGCAGGTCCAAGTGGCGGATGGTCGCCGCTTTGAACTGCCCGAGGGTGCGAGGAGGTTACTGACAGCTAAGAACGCCGCCACTAGGGCGTATGACTCGATGCCAACCCCAGAGAACAAAGCCACCATGCGCTATTTACAGCGTGCTGTAAGGAAACGCATGAGTGAGCTGCGTGATCAAAGGTGGGACGACAAACTGTCAGAGATTGAGCCAACTCACCAGGCATACTGGCAGTTGGCTCGAACTCTGAAATCTGACGGACAACAGACAATGCCTCCACTCATTAGGCCACCTCCCCTCTCCATAGCGTTCCTTGACGAAGACAAAGCCGAGTGTTTAGCTGATAGCCTTGAGGCTCAGTGTACTCTAAATGTAGATCACGTCGACCAGAAACACCTCGATTCGGTGGAATCTGAAGTCGAACGTAAAAGCTCTATGTCCATCTCTGACCTCCCACTCCTCCCACCGGTAAAATCATCCGAGGTTGTGTCTCTGATCAAGAGCCTCAAGACCCGTAAATCCCCTGGTGCTGATGGTATCAGCAACAAGGTGATTAAACACTTCTCAGTCCCACTAGTCCATCTCTTAGTTAGCATCTTCAATGCGGCTATGAGCAACTGCTCCTTCCCAGACACTTGGAAGCATGCCATTGTCATTGGTATTCACAAACCAGGCAAACCGGCAGCCGAGCCCTCCAGCTACCGTCCCATAAGTCTCCTCAGCTCTCTGGGGAAGATTTACGAGCGGCTCATTGTGAACCGACTCTGGTCCCACGTTAGGTCCAATAACCTCCTTCCCGATGAGCAATTTGGTTTTAGAGCCAAACACTCTTGCGTCCAACAAGTGCACCGCGTAACGGAGCACATCCTAGGCGGTTTCAATAAGAAACCAAAGCCCCAAGGGACCATAGCTGTCTTCCTCGACGTAGCGAAAGCGTTCGACAAAGTCTGGCACAACGGCTTGATATTCAAGCTGTACCAACTGGGTGTGCCAGACCGTCTTGTACTCATCTTACAAGACTTTCTCAGGGATCGAACGTTTAGCTATCGCACCGAGGGAACGCTCTCCTCCCCGCATCCCATTCACGCAGGTGTCCCTCAGGGCTCTGTACTCTCACCCATTCTCTTCTCGCTGTACACCAGCGACATCCCACGATCTGAACCTAATGTTCAGATCGCTCAGTTTGCGGATGATACTGCAATCTACTCTACTGGCTGGTTCAAGGTCAGGCAGAGATGCGCCATCCAACGAGCCATCACCGTAATCGGTGCATGGTTTCGTAAATGGCGGATTGCAGTAAATCCTAGCAAAAGTGCAGCAGTGTACTTCACTGAGACCCGGCGAAATCTCATGCCGTCACCCATAGTCCTATTCGGCGAACCCATCCCTTGGGCTAAATCTGCCAAATACCTGGGCGTCACCCTTGATTGCCAACTCACTTTCGCGAAACACATCCAGATTGTTCGCAATAGGGCGGCCTTCATTATGGGTCGTCTTAATCCCCTCATAGGCAAAAACAGTAAAATGTCTCTTAGAAATAAGACGACTCTTTACAAACTTTGCATCCGCCCAATCATGACTTACGCATCTGTAGCGTTCGCCCATGCTCAGAAACACGACCTCCACAAACTTCAAGTGATTCAGAATCGCTTTATGCGCAGGGCAGTGGGCGCTCCGTGGTACTTGCGGAACGCCGAACTGCACTGCGATTTCGCCCTCCCCTCTATTACGCAGTATATGAAAGACTGCTCCCGCCGCCACTTCGACAAAGCTCCCCACCACTCGAATCCCCTCGTGGTCGAAGCGGCGAACTACTCCACTGACATAACCGATCCCCACTTCCTTCCCCCCCGTCGCCGTCCAAGGCATATTTTGGGTGACCTGGACGACCCCATCGCAGCCGTTACTTCGGCAGCTTTAGCGTCGTCCCAAGGGAACCCCGGTAATGGTTGTAGACCCGACCAGGGCTGTGATCCCGATCGCATTGTAGGCTCCGGCCGAGATCTTCTTCGCAGCCCCAGTCGCAGTCGAGGTAATTCACACACACACGATTGTAGTCCCAGCCACGGTGCGGGTGGGAGTATACACCGCGGCCCCGGTCGCGATGTATCCTCCGGCCCAGCAAATGGCTGCGGACGAGGTATTACACTTTCTTATTGTAGCCCCACCCAAAGTACAGTCATGAGTGCACAACGCGACGATCCTGGTCGCGGTGTGGACCCATGTCGCGGAAATGGGAGGAGGCGAGGTACACAAGGTTATGATTTAGTGGTAAACACAGTCAAACACCGAGCTCGCCGGCGAGCTCGAGGCAAAAGTTATGTCTTGGTTAGATTCTCTCCAAATAGTCGTAGAGTTAAAATTCATAGGGCCCACTTTCAACGGTACACTTATGTACCGGGGCGATTCTCTCCTACTCCCCTCTCTCCTGGCGACGGCCCAAGCCGAGGTCCGTACCCTAGTGGTGCCCTTGAGCAAGTCGCCTACTCCTCTCCTTGCGGCGAAGCGTCTTCAACGCTCGCCTTAGGCGGTGCGCCCTCTGCGCCCGCATCTGGCTGAGTGCCATCTGCGCTCGCCAACCGTCCGGTGACGCTGTAAATGCCGGTAGAGGCAAACAGCATTAGTCCGTTCTAAAAAAAAAAAAAAAAAAAAAGAACCATTATTACCCTCCGGTTGCGCTCTATAGAAGTGTTACACGAACTGACTTCAGACCACCGCCCTGTATTGTTGAAATTAGGCCCCGACCCGACGGACATAACCCCTATTACTAGAACGGTAGTGAACTGGAAGCAACTGGGGGAATCCCTCCAAGCTATCAGTTCACGCGCTCTCGATAGAATCCCCGATGACATACAGACAGTAGAAGACGTGTCAATTGCGATCGAGGCTCTCAGTGACCACCTCCGCACCGCAGTAGGTGAATCCTCAAAGCAGGTCCAAGTGGCGGATGGTCGCCGCTTTGAACTGCCCGAGGGTGCGAGGAGGTTACTGACAGCTAAGAACGCCGCCACTAGGGCGTATGACTCGATGCCAACCCCAGAGAACAAAGCCACCATGCGCTATTTACAGCGTGCTGTAAGGAAACGCATGAGTGAGCTGCGTGATCAAAGGTGGGACGACAAACTGTCAGAGATTGAGCCAACTCACCAGGCATACTGGCAGTTGGCTCGAACTCTGAAATCTGACGGACAACAGACAATGCCTCCACTCATTAGGCCACCTCCCCTCTCCATAGCGTTCCTTGACGAAGACAAAGCCGAGTGTTTAGCTGATAGCCTTGAGGCTCAGTGTACTATAAATGATAAAATAGATCACGTCGACCAGAAACACCTCGATTCGGTGGAATCTGAAGTCGAACGTAAAAGCTCTATGTCCATCTCTGACCTCCCACTCCTCCCACCGGTAAAATCATCCGAGGTAGTGTCTCTGATCAAGAGCCTCAAGAACCGTAAATCCCCTGGTGCTGATGGTATCAGCAACAAGGTGATTAAACACTTCTCAGTCCCACTAGTCCATCTCTTAGTTAGCATCTTCAATGCGGCTATGAGCAACTGCTCCTTCCCAGACACTTGGAAGCATGCCATTGTCATTGGTATTCACAAACCAGGCAAACCGGCAGCCGAGCCCTCCAGCTACCGTCCCATAAGTCTCCTCAGCTCTCTGGGGAAGATTTACGAGCGGCTCATTGTGAACCGACTCTGGTCCCACGTTAGGTCCAATAACCTCCTTCCCGATGAGCAATTTGGTTTTAGAGCCAAACACTCTTGCGTCCAACAAGTGCACCGCGTAACGGAGCACATCCTAGGCGGTTTCAATAAGAAACCAAAGCCCCAAGGGACCATAGCTGTCTTCCTCGACGTAGCGAAAGCGTTCGACAAAGTCTGGCACAACGGCTTGATATTCAAGCTGTACCAACTGGGTGTGCCAGACCGTCTTGTACTCATCTTACAAGACTTTCTCAGGGATCGAACGTTTAGCTATCGCACCGAGGGAACGCTCTCCTCCCCGCATCCCATTCACGCAGGTGTCCCTCAGGGCTTTGTACTCTCACCCATTCTCTTCTCGCTGTACACCAGCGACATCCCACGATCTGAACCTAATGTTCAGATCGCTCAGTTTGCGGATGATACTGCAATCTACTCTACTGGCTGGTTCAAGGTCAGGCAGAGATGCGCCATCCAACGAGCCATCACCGTAATCGGTGCATGGTTTCGTAAATGGCGGATTGCAGTAAATCCTAGCAAAAGTGCAGCAGTGTACTTCACTGAGACCCGGCGGAATCTCATGCCGTCACCCATAGTCCTATTCGGCGACCCCATCCCTTGGGCTAAATCTGCCAAATACCTGGGCGTCACCCTTGATCACCAACTCATTTTCGCGAAACACATCCAGATTGTTCGCAATAGGGCGGCCTTCATTATGGGTCGTCTTAATCCCCTCATAGGCAAAAACAGTAAAATGTCTCTTAGAAATAAGACGACTCTTTACAAACTTTGCATCCGCCCAATCATGACTTACGCATCTGTAGCGTTCGCCCATGCTCAGAAACACGACCTCCACAAACTTCAAGTGATTCAGAATCGCTTTATGCGCAGGGCAGTGGGCGCTCCGTGGTACTTGCGGAACGCCGAACTGCACTGCGATTTCACCCTCCCCTCTATTACGCAGTATATGAAAGACTGCTCCCGCCGCCACTTCGACAAAGCTCCCCACCACTCGAATCCCCTCGTGGTCGAAGCGGCGAACTACTCCACTGACATAACCGATCCCCACTTCCTTCCCCCCCGTCGCCGTCCAAGGCATATTTTGGGTGACCCGGACGACCCCATCGCAGCCGTTACTTCGGCAGCTTTAGCGGCGTCCCAAGGGAACCCCGGTAATGGTTGTAGACCCGACCAGGGCTGTGATCCCGATCGCATTGTAGGCTCCGGCCGAGATCTTCTTCGCAGCCCCAGTCGCAGTCGAGGTAATTCACACACACACGATTGTAGTCCCAGCCACGGTGCGGGTGGGAGTATACACCGCGGCCCCGGTCGCGATGTATCCTCCGGCCCAGCAAATGGCTGCGGACGAGGTTTTCTATGTAGTCCCAGCCACCATGGCTGTGGGCGAGGTATTACACATTCTTATTGTAGCCCCACCCAAAGAACAGTCATGAGTGCACAACGCGACGATCCTGGTCGCGGTGTGGACCCATGTCGCGGAAATGGGAGGAGGCGAGGTACACAAGGTTATGATTTAGTGGTAAACACAGTCAAACACCGAGCTCGCCGGCGAGCTCGAGGCAAAAGTTATGTCTTGGTTAGATTCTCTCCAAATAGTCGCAGAGTTAAAATTCATAGGGCCCACTTTCAACGGTACACTTAGGTACCGGGGCGATTCTCTCCTACTCCCCTCTCTCCTGGCGACGGCCCAAGCCGAGGTCCGTACCCTAGTGGTGCCCTTGAGCAAGTCGCCTACTCCTCTCCTTGCGGCGAAGCGTCTTCAACGCTCGCCTTAGGCGGTGCGCCCTCTGCGCCCGCATCTGGCTGAGTGCCATCTGCGCTCGCCAACCGTCCGGTGACGCTGTAAATGCCGGTAGAGGCAAACAGCATAAGTCCGTTCTAAAAAAAAAAAAAAAAAGAGCCATTATTCAGTCAGTGTAATACAGTCCACGTGTAAACTAGAAATAAAGAACGAAGAACAATCGAACAAGAAGCCTTTTCTTCAGCCCGAACCAGCCTCAGCCCCCACATTGTTGGTCCATCGATACGGATCGCCGCTGAAAAAGGAAAATACGGAAGAAGAAGAAGAAAATGGTGCGTTCGAGGTCACCTGTGCGACGTGAATCAACCGACGAAACGACAGATTGGTCAATGAATACGCCCGCTACGACCGAAACAGAAGCAACTACGTCGACATCTACGGAAGCATCAGCGGGTACCGCCGCCTCCGCCGCCTCCGCTGTTTCCGCCGCCGCGTCCGGTAGCGTCGCCCAAGGGCCCGCCGCCCCGACGCCGGGGAGATATCTGCGATCCGCAGCGACGGCCGCGTCCGTACCCCCCCCCCCCCCCGCGCCCGGCACCGCGCCTGGGCCCGCGATCGCGTCCGCGCTTGCGCCACCGCCGGCGCCCGCATCCACGTGCGCATCCGTGGTTGCACCTGTGCACGCGTCCGCGACCGCGCCATCAGTGAAAGGCAAGCGCTCGAACCAAGCACGCGCCGCTGCCGCCCTGCCTGCCACCAAACCCGTACAGACGTCGACAACGGGCAAACCGAAGAACATTGGAGGAAGACCTGCCGTCCCACCGTTCGCGTCTTCGGAAACGTTGGTTCCTCAATCGAAACAGACTGCAAGATCGACCAAATCTACTAAGAGGATGGAACTCGAAGCCCGATTGGAACTCCAGAAGAAACAACTGGAAGCCGCGCGGTCCGCCGTAGCCTTGGCCGAGACGGAGCTAGAACTTGCTCAACAAACATCGGACCCAGATACAGACGATGATTTGGAAATGGAACGATCGACGCATGTCGAACAATGGGTGAAGCATACCTACATAATAGAGGAACCCAAGGAACCAGAAAGGCCAATCAGGAACATGGAACTGAAAGAACTAGCCGATGCAATTGTGAGTGCTACGAAATCAGTGCAGCCGAGCAAGGCACCCATGAAGATATGGGACCTGCCAGAATTCAATGGAGCGCATGAAGATTGTTTCCTTTGGCGAGGAGATGACCGGAAGTCGAGACCCAGGGAATACCGCATGACGTCTGTGATTTTCGGCGCAGCATCTTCACCTGCAACTGCTATCTACGTTAAAAACGCCAACGCTAAGAAACAAGAGAAAGAACATCCAGAGGCGGCCAGAGCAATCATCAAGAATCATTACATGGATGATTACCTGCAAAGTTTCATGACAGTGGCGGAAGCGAGAAACGTCGCAGAGAAAGTAGATCAAATACATCGAACAGCTGGATTCGAACTCCGTCAGTGGGCAAGCAATGAAAAGGAAACACTGGTCAATCTGAGAACAGAGGAAGCTCCGAAAGAAAAGAAGCTTGGCGAGGAGGAGAAGACTCTCGGAATGAGGTGGTGCGTGAACGAGGATGTGCTGGCATTCAATGTCGGATTGAGAAACACTCCCATTGAAGTTGCCGACGGAAACCGAGCGCCAACGAAAAGAGAGGTCACAAGCGCCGTGATGTCCACCTTTGACCCGATGGGACTCGCGGCCCCAGCTCTTATAAAAGGAAAGAAACTGATCCAAGATCTGTGGAGGACTGGTGTGAAATGGGACGAACCGATCGATAAAGACCAGGAAGAAGTCTGGAGTATGTACTTACGAGACATCAAGACGCTCCAGGGACTGAAGATTCCCAGATGTCTGGCACCAGTAACCAGAACCGGCGAGATGCATACGTTCGTTGATGCAAGCGAGACCGCTTATGCCGCCGCAGTTTATTGGAGAACCGAGAACGGAAACGGGAGTATCCACATTTCGCTGATGGCGGGGAAGGCCAGAGTAGCGCCTGTGAAAACCACTTCAATACCTCGCCTCGAATTACAAGCTGCACTGTTGGGAGCGAGATTAGCCACCACCATCTCCGAAGAATCCGACCTGGAAGTCACAGCTCGAGTTTTCTGGTCAGACTCTACGACCGTGCTGCAATGGATGAAAGCCGACCCGCGACGCTTCAAAGCATTCGTCGCTCACCGGTTGGCGGAATTAGAAGACATCACCAAGCCGCGCGATTGGAGATGGGTTCCCACAAAAGATAACCCAGCAGATGACGCCACGAAAAACATGCCACGAGACTTCAATGATGAAGCAAGATGGTTCAAAGGGCCCGCCTTCCTTTACCAACCGAAATCAGAGTGGCCGGTAAAGAAAATAGAGAAAGATGAATCAAGCCCAGATGATGAAGAAATGAAAAGAGCTACCTGTGCTATGCTCAGAAACGACCGCGAACGAAGCATGCCTGACCCGAACCGATTCAGCAACTGGACTCGGTTGTTAAGGACTACAGCACGAATTTACATGTTTGTAGATGCCTGCCGACAGAAGAAGCATATGACCGGCAGCAAAAAGGAACCAAACAGAAAATGGTTACCTATTGAACAAGAATACCTGCAGAAAGCAGAGAAAGCTTTGATTCGCTTGAGCCAACGCGAAACCTTCCAGAAAGAGATCAATGACCTAAAGAATGGAAAACCGTTAGAAAATTCAAGCCGACTTAAGAAGATCGACGTAATTATTGATGATGAAGACGTCTTACGCCTCAACAGCCGAACAGTGAAGCTTCAAAACGGGGGAACGAATCAGAGGTTGCCAATCCTAGACGGCAAACACCGAGTGCCACAACTTCTTATCGACCACTACCACCGACGTCTGCATCATGGGAACCACGCTACGGTCGTCAATGAGCTCCGACAGAAATATTGGACTCTGTCACTGCGCGATGCCGTTCGACGAGTGGCACACCAGTGTCAATGGTGTACTATAAGAAGAAGGAAGCCCGGGATGCCGCCACCAGGGAACTTACCCCGAGAGCGCCTGGCGTACAACCAACCTCCGTTTACGTGTACGGGCGTCGACTACTTCGGCCCGATACACGTTACGATCGGGCGCAGAAGAGAGAAGCGATGGGGAGCCCTCTTCACGTGTTTGACGACAAGGGCAATTCACCTGGAGCTCGCTACCTCACTTAGCACTAGCTCCATGATCATGGCACTTAGAAGGATGGCTGCACGACGAGGAAGCCCCAGAACGATCTATAGCGACAACGGAACTAATTTCGTTGGGGCAGATCACGAGTTGAAAGAAGAAGCCAAGAAGATCCAGAACCACGAAATCGTCGAGGCGGCTGAAAGAGAGGGGATAACCTGGAGATACACCGCCCCAGGTGCACCTAACATGGGAGGGGCGTGGGAGAGATTAGTGCGGACAGTCAAAACCGCACTCACTGCCGTCCTCAAAGAAAGAAGCCCTCCAGAGGAAGTCCTTCACACGCTCCTAACTGAGGTGGAGCACACAGTTAACTCTCGACCATTAACCCACTTGAGCGCCGATCCAGAAGACGAAGAAGGACTTACTCCAAACCACTTCCTGATCGGAAGATCTTGTGGAGCAGCAGTGTTGGGCGAATATGATGACACGAACCTCATTGGGAAACCCAACTGGAAGACAGCCCAAAGAATGGCTGATCATTTTTGGAGTCGATGGCTGAGGGAATATCTCCCAACCCTCATGCCGAGAAAGCTAGATGGCAGACAGTATGCAGAGTTCCAGAAAGGCGATGTGGTGATCATCGCCGACTCCTCGCTGCCGCGTAACACATGGCCGCGGGGGGTGATCAAAGAGACTTTCCCAGGACCAGATGGAAGAACCCGCATAGTGAACGTGAGAACCAAGGGAGGCGTGATGAGGCGCCCTGTATCCAGACTCATCTTCGTGACTGCGAGCCAGACGTTGCAGCCGGGAGATGGAGTGCCCGAACTATCGTGCACTGGCGGGGAAAGTGTTAGCAACGTAGTATGAGATTTATAAGAATTTATTGTTATTTAATTGAAATATTTAAGATTATAGCGTAAGACTTATAGTATAAGAAATAAAGATGATTATTGATTAGCTAGGGCCTCAAATAAAACTTGTATTAGTTAGGTTGTTTCATTTTAACGTATCCACCAATAGTAGAGCCGAAATGTATGGAAAATTCCCAGCTAGAAAGAGAAATAATTTATAGAAAGAGACAGGGAACATTAGCATAATTTCAAGGTCATTTTAGACAGAGATAGACTGATCGCGGCTCTGCTATTGGTGGAAACCCGTGCGTCGCGCCTCGAGGGCGGTGGCGATTGCCGGGTACAAATGGCGAATATAAGTAGGCAGAATTGTGAGCCATTATTTTCCTTCCCGATGAGCAATTTGGTTTTAGAGCCAAACACTCTTGCGTCCAACAAGTGCACCGCGTAACGGAGCACATCCTAGGCGGTTTCAATAAGAAACCAAAGCCCCAAGGGACCATAGCTGTCTTCCTCGACGTAGCGAAAGCGTTCGACAAAGTCTGGCACAACGGCTTGATATTCAAGCTGTACCAACTGGGTGTGCCAGACCGTCTTGTACTCATCTTACAAGACTTTCTCAGGGATCGAACGTTTAGCTATCGCACCGAGGGAACGCTCTCCTCCCCGCATCCCATTCACGCAGGTGTCCCTCAGGGCTCTGTACTCTCACCCATTCTCTTCTCGCTGTACACCAGCGACATCCCACGATCTGAACCTAATGTTCAGATCGCTCAGTTTGCGGATGATACTGCAATCTACTCTACTGGCTGGTTCAAGGTCAGGCAGAGATGCGCCATCCAACGAGCCATCACCGTAATCGGTGCATGGTTTCGTAAATGGCGGATTGCAGTAAATCCTAGCAAAAGTGCAGCAGTGTACTTCACTGAGACCCGGCGAAATCTCATGCCGTCACCCATAGTCCTATTCGGCGAACCCATCCCGTGGGCTAAATCTGCCAAATACCTGGGCGTCACCCTTGATCGCCAACTCACTTTCGCGAAACACATCCAGATTGTTCGCAATAGGGCGGCCTTCATTATGGGTCGTCTTAATCCCCTCATAGGCAAAAACAGTAAAATGTCTCTTAGAAATAAGACGACTCTTTACAAACTTTACATCCGCCCAATCATGACTTACGCATCTGTAGCGTTCGCCCATGCTCAGAAACACGACCTCCACAAACTTCAAGTGATTCAGAATCGCTTTACGCGCAGGGCAGTGGGCGCTCCGTGGTACTTGCGGAACGCCGAACTGCACTGCGATTTCACCCTCCCCTCTATTACGCAGTATATGAAAGACTGCTCCCGCCGCCATTTCGACAAAGCTCCCCACCACTCGAATCCCCTCGTGGTCGAAGCGGCGAACTACTCCACTGACATAACCGATCCCCACTTCCTTCCCCCCCGTCGCCGTCCAAGGCATATTTTGGGTGACCCGGACGACCCCATCGCAGCCGTTACTTCGGCAGCTTTAGCGTCGTCCCAAGGGAACCCCGGTAATGGTTGTAGACCCGACCAGGGCTGTGATCCCGATCGCATTGTAGGCTCCGGCCGAGATCTTCTTCGCAGCCCCAGTCGCAGTCGAGGTAATTCACACACACACGATTGTAGTCCCAGCCACGGTGCGGGTGGGAGTATACACCGCGGCCCCGGTCGCGATGTATCCTCCAGCCCAGCAAATGGCTGCGGACGAGGTAACACTGGTTTTCTATGCAGTCCCAGCCACCATGGCTGTGGGCGAGGTATTACACATTCTTATTGTAGCCCCACCCAAAGTACAGTCATGAGTGCACAACGCGACGATCCTGGTCGCGGTGTGGACCCATGTCGCGGAAATGGGAGGAGGCGAGGTACACAAGGTTATGATTTAGTGGTAAACACAGTCAAACACCGAGCTCGCCGGCGAGCTCGAGGCAAAAGTTATGTCTTGGTTAGATTCTCTCCAAATAGTCGCAGAGTTAAAATTCATAGGGCCCACTTTCAACGGTACACTTATGTACCGGGGCGATTCTCTCCTACTCCCCTCTCTCCTGGCGACGGCCCAAGCCGAGGTCCGTACCCTAGTGGTGCCCTTGAGCAAGTCGCCTACTCCTCTCCTTGCGGCGAAGCGTCTTCAACGCTCGCCTTAGGCGGTGCGCCCTCTGCGCCCGCATCTGGCTGAGTGCCATCTGCGCTCGCCAACCGTCCGGTGACGCTGTAAATGCCGGTAGAGGCAAACAGCATAAGTCCGTTCTAAAAAAAAAAAAAAAAGAGCCATTATTCAGTCAGTGTAATACAGTCCACGTGTAAACTAGAAATAAAGAACGAAGAACAATCGAACAAGAAGCCTTTTCTTCAGCCCGAACCAGCCTCAGCCCCCACATCCGTTGAAATAAATATGACCACACGTGTCGCAAAGCAGCCAAATATTTTAGTATAAGTACTCAAAATAGTTTTTCTTACTTTTTTTTCACCAAAACATAATATTTTTTACAAAATTTCGCATGAACACAGCGTTGCGGGAAGTCATCAAAACACGACTAAAGTTGGTGCGAAACAAGCATTAGTGCGCGAAAATTTGAACATGCGTACTCTTGGGCACTGCGCAAACTTGTGGCACCTTACCCTAATCTGAATCTCGGAAACGGCTCCAACGATTTTCACGACATTTAGTACCTATGTGGCGGGTTTCGGGGGCGATACATCGATCTAGATAGGATTTATTTTTTGAAAATGTCGTTTTATCCGTGTTTTTAGGTAATGAAAACAACAATTACTGTTTTACCGGCTCCGCAACACTATACCTAGCTACTTGACAATAGATGGCGTTGACATACAATTTATCTAAATATAATTTCCAAAAAACACGATTTACCGGTCATCCAGGTACCTACTAACAAGAAAAAAGTAAAAAGTAAACGTAGAACATTCACAAACTAAACACTTACCATGGTGTGCTGAAAAAAAACAGGGCACCTTGTCAACAACTCATGGTAAGGTTACGTAGATAAGTAGGTACTAACCAAGTAACTGCTATAGAATCTGTGGTAGAGTTTGTAGCAGTTTGTCACGGTCGATAGAAACTATGGATTTATGAGAGTTACAACAAAAATCAAACGTTTTACGCGATATAAACGGCTTATAAACACGCGAGGGGCTCTATCTAATAAAGCAAACAGAGTCACGCCACGATAGAGGAAGTAAATACCAAGTACTATTCAGAGATTGCACTATACATAATCATTACAGTTTACATCCATTATACTATGCGGGAAGTTTTCTGGAGTTACTTTAAGCAGCGTTAGTTGTAGGGAGATAACAGGATAAAAACATGAATTTGTTTTTATCTAAACTAACTAGCTTTTTGGATTTTTCTTCCTTCTCCTTACAATAATTAACACAACGAAAAACGAATTAGCGAAATCGGTAAAACCGTTTTCAAGTTGTAATAATGGACTCCAATTTTTGTATATATACTAGCGACTGCCCGCGACTTCGTTCGCGTAGTAGGCTCGGCCTTCGGCCTCGCCATAACCTCCGATCAATTTTTTTTAATGTAAAATCTACGAAGTACTAGTAGGTACACATTTAAAAAAAGATAAAATAATCGGTAAAGCCGTTCTCAAGATACAGCGTGAGGTACCTATGTGCCTGCCTACGAGTAGGTACCTACTAACTAGCCGTCGCGTCGTTTGGAGCTCCCAAATACTCCCGAGTCTTGTAATAAATTTGAGTGGATTGTGCACAACGAGATTCAGTAGTAAAAGGATTCTCTAATAAATTTCCATTATTGAAAGTACAGCCAGCACCAAGCGTTAAGACGCGGTCCAACCCCAATTTTAAAATAATTTACGATGCTTTACGTAAGGTTGAAAATCGCTTGTTAGATTGGACGATGTAATGCGAAAATGCGTTAGTTTTTAATTTATCGATATATAATATACTAACACAATTGAAAAAACTGCTGGTTATTACTTTAGTACTATACGTTAGCTATGTATTACCTAAAAAAAAATATAGTGTTATCGCTGAAAATTCTGAGAGTTTGGAAGTGAAAGTTTATTTTTGTGGACCTATTCAGGATTTTTTTCTGCTGAAAGAGAGTTATATTTATGAATTCTATTCGGTTATTACTTTTTTCCTATTCCTTTTCTAACCTTTGTATTTTTTTCATAATATACTATCGATCTGTTTCGTTACACTAGGTGTTTAAAAATTCTGCTTTATCTTTAATCAGGGTACGAGCGCGCCTTAAGTATATCCACGATACCACACAGTTTCTTGATAAGATAATACCTACTATGGATCGGACCGAACCCTAGTATGATTTATTTTTATAACTTAGTCTCAAGAAAATGAAAAAATCGCAGTTGCTTAATTTTAATTAAAATAACAAAAAATAATATGACATGTATACAATAAGACTTCTAACTAAACATTGGCTGAATTAAAACATTATTTTAATACACTTAAGTACATAAAAAAATTCCTAACTAGGTACCACTTTATAAGAGCCGAATAAAACAAAAAAAAAAAACAAATCGGTCCAGCCGTTTTTGAGTTTTAGCGAGACTGACGAACAATAATAATAATTGATTTTTATATTTTTACTAGAGACTGCCCGCGACTTCGTTTGCGTAATAGACGCGGCCTTCGGCCTTGCCATAACCTCCCATATTTTCTTGGGTTTTCTTTCATAAGAACCTTCTCCTGACACTAATTAACATAACAAAAAAAGAATTAGCGAGATTGTTCCATCTGTTTTCAAGTTATAGCGTGATCAGGAGAAATAAGGGTTCATTTTTATATATATAGATTTATAAGAGAAGAAGAAAACATTTGGGCCACGTCATATTATTTAGTATAATTACAAAAATAAATATAAAATATCAATATAAATAAATACTTACCTTTTGTTCAACTTAGGTAGGAAAGTGATATTTAAACTGAAAGTTATAAGATACAAGTATTTACACTATAATATCAATAAAAATAAAAACTAGTAACATATAGGTAGGCCCACTATTGGCGCCTACTTTAGGCAAAAATTTGGGCACATTTGGCCATCCAGCGTGGCAATGTAGCCAACATTTTGGCCTTTACCCCACCATGCGGCTTAGACATTAGTTTATATTTTTACTTATATTTGGTACTCGTAGAAAGTGGTCGGCATAGGTACCTATTACGTTTGATTTATAGTTTAACTTAAGTAGGTACTTACTCTTTTTTTCACTGTTTAGTGAGCTTCCTAGAGAGTCATTCCATGTTTCCACAAAGAGCAAATAATACAATTCCTAAAACGAGCCAAAAATTACCTTTTAAGTAACGGCTGAGCCGACCTTAAAATACCTGTAGCACAGAAGCAATCATCACTCAAACTTATCACAATATCTAGCTAGTTTATTAACATACCGGTCCACAAAGCCTTCAATCCCAATTACACTGAGTCCGACTGAATGACCTAATTCGATCCATTCGACTGGTGGGGTCTCATTTAGACTGTAATAAAACCTCTTTTTGACAAGTCCGTGGCAAAATCCCTAACCGATACGATGCTTTACTACGCTAAGGTGTTAAGAAAACTAACCGTATCCACACCAAAAGCAACCTTAATTTCAAAAGCTAAGGTTTACTTTTCTATGAAAGTAAAAGCTCGTTTATTAGACTACAAAGACGCCGCGCGGCGTGGCGGTCCCTTTGAAGTGGCCGCCTATAATTATGTAAGAGCGAGTTGGGAATGCATCGCTCGGGTATCGTATGAATCGCTGCAGGAATCCTAGGATTTACATTTAGTTGTTACGATTGAATACTGAAATGTGTTGCAATACGAGGCTATAGATTGTGGTCTGGTATTACGTGCTTATCTAGAATTATCAATAAACTCTACAAGTTTCTTTTTGTACAGTTACATTGTTATAAAGGAAGCATAGAATATAGAAAAGAATCAGATGGTTAAAATTTAGAAATAGAATTGAAATTACTAGGTAAGTATTTACTTAATAACCAGCTTAAATAAATATTTATCTTAATATCTTATTATATGGTGAGGTTAGTAAGAAGTATGAACATATTATATTCAACGCCTTACTTCGGTATTCTTTATATAAAAACGGACCGTTTTGCTTACGCCTCGTTACATATTGATAGTTGTCTCATACAAAAAGTATCAAAAAGTAACGAGTCATCAAAACTGACCGTTTTGATTACATATCTAGATAGGTATAGAAAGATAGATATAGAAAACCACCGTTAGTCGTAACGTAACTTATAATATTATTAAATTATATTGGCTTAATAAACTAAATAGGTATATTTAATACCTACCTAATGATTATTTTCTACAAGTAGTACCTTTAACTATATTAATATCTATACAATTAACATAATAATAATTAAAACACTAAAACCAACGAGACCGTCCATAAAACAAGACTTTAAAATGATAATTAGCTTTGCACCAGGACGCTGGTAATTAATATATTTTTTACAACACTAATTAAACAATTAGAGCGCAAAAATGAAACTGTTATCTTTATTTGCAATTATTATTTTATCTTGTCACAGTTTACATAACGTCATAAATTGAAGTATTTAATTATCAACGTTATTATCAATTTATTAATTAAAAAACAACGTACTTGCACGGTTAAATTTGAAATTTATCCACTGAAGAAAAGGACGGCATAAATTTTTTACCTACACATAAAACAACCAATTAAATGTAAGACCTGTAGACCATGTCACTGGTGTAATGGTAAGTATCGCATTACGTCTGTGCTAAACAATTTCAGATAGAGCTTTTTTGGGAGAGTTTAACGTGTCATCTTTCTTTCTCTATCATTTAATATCAACTTAAAGAAAAGGTTTTTAAAGATTATATAGACAATTGTATTATATCACTCAAGCTGTGATTAGCTTCGAAAACCCCAACAAACTCAAATGAAACTAAAGATCTTTGATTTGAGCCACCATCAACAAAGTTTCAAATACATAAATTAGCAGTTCCTAATTAGGTTTCCCAAATACATCCTCACCAAAATGTCGCAAGTCGATCTGTATCCGTAGTAATTAAAACCATTGTCATTACTGTGTGACGAATTAAGTGGGGGGTAGGCGGGAGGGAGGGGCGTGGCTTCGACACTTCAAAGAAGCCGCCGCGGCGATACAAAGAGGGCAAGCAATCCCGCGCGAGCGAAACAACCAGCTTAATCTACAGCGTGTAGAAAGGGACGGGAGATGCAAATTTGTTTGTAGTAGTAATCCGAGTGAATGACTAGCATGGCGGTAGTGCGGAGTAGATTTTATCGATAATTTTACGAGCTTTTTTATATTCTACTTAAAGTAACTTGTGCAAGTATTTATAACGATATGGCGGCTTAGTTAAAGATTTAATTAACTTGAATTATGAATTATGAACCAATTATGGGACTATGTGGGATTTGAGACCCGTTATTGTAACAATAGAGGCTACTTTATTATTATAATCATTTTGAATAAATATGCCACATTTTATATGCGTTTTCAGTGAAACAGTTTTAATGCCTTTTTGAGATAGATTATGTTCGTATTTTAACTACGTAAATGATTACAGACAAATTATATTTAATTTAATAGTTTGAAGGGGTTATTTAAACATGTATAATTATTGGTAACATACATAATGCAATCAATCAGTTACATTTTAACGAAAATGTAAAACTGATTTATTATAAAATGTATACATGAAAACGAAAACTGACCTTAAGTGTATTTGAACCAGACCATGATGAAATATGTAATAGTTTCTCTGAAATAACCATTATCAAGCTCACGTAAATTTAGAACATATAATAAAAATTACTAATATCTAAAGTTTTACTTGACCTGAAAAAAAAACTTTATCAAGGGTTACAGAATTAATACACAAGATATATTTTTATTGACGCGTTAAACGTTGTTTCATCAACACCGCCACTGTTCTGTCTGTGTTGTCGTCATTTTATATTCCGTGCTTATCTACTAACAACAAATTAGTTTTCTTTATACTCGGTATTTATAATAACGAATACCAATATTATCTAACAACTTGTCTTCGATATCGAGTTCGCCTCTGCAGCATCCAGTACCCCATCCCTAGCGATAAATCTCGACCGCTAAAGAAGCTTACGTCACTGACGTATTGTTTATAAATCAGAGTCGCCGGATGAGCTTCACTCTTTCGCTTTATGAAATTGATGTTTGCGAGTGAGATTGCTTCTACCTACCTATTATAGAAGATTCATTATTTTAGCGGAGAGTTTATTTATACGAGCAGGTCTTCGACCTAATCTTAATCAATGGTATGACATACATTCATGTAGAAAACCTTACGTGAAACAGCATTTTTATAAAGTCATTATATTAAATTATTTGGTTCTCGGGTCCGTCTGCGTGCAAATTGACTATCCAACAGAAACAATTTTCCTGTCTATCACTAAGCGAAATTTCATCAACATTGCACAGCTTTGGGCTATTTTCTTATTTCCAATACATTACAGTTACTTTAGAGTGATATTTTCATAATTAACTTTATACTTTTCTGGAAAATCTCTTTAGAGACCTAAGAATTAAAAGTAACGGGAAATAATACTCCTACTTACACTAAATCAGAAATAAAAACACAAAAATATTAACTAGGTAATTATTTCATTAAACCAGATTAGGTACTTGTTCCAACATCATCCCAAAATAACATAAGAAGTTGCAAATTCATAAACTTACAAAGATTGGACGAGGGACGTCCCTAATTCGATAATTAAGAGGTCCGAGCCATTAAATCGAATTAACTTTGACACGTTCACTTCACTAGAGAAAAGCTACACTACTCATTAAGCTTAGCAACCAGCGACCTAGACCGTTGCAGTAACATTTTACTGTAACATTTTATAAGAAAAAATTAACGGTAGACAGGTCTCGATAAGGTGGTTGATGTTAGTACTAAGAGTGCTGAGTCACAAGATACTTCTTAATACTTTAAGTGGAAGTGCGGCCATTCCCACGATCGCGAAATTGATTATGTTAGATATAATATTTCAGAGTGATTCTGGAAATGTTCTCACGATGATTTTAATGTCACTTTTATTGTTATTATGATTCACTTAAATGTTTTCTTTTAAGGAATCACTTAGGCCACAGATTAACAAGATTCGTTATACTAGTTATCCGTCTTGTGTAGGTATACAAATATATTCCTAGATTCCTCTCTGGATCTTAACCCCATACGACGTATTGACAGTGCAGTATATTATCAGCTAGATTGATGACGACTGATGATGATGATGATGATGAGATGATGATGAGAATGTATCCTAGTCTTTCCCCGGGATATAATCATCTCCTAGCGAAATTTCATCGAGATCAGTTAAGTCGTTTAGGCGTGAAAGCGTAACAAACAAAGAAACTCACTTTTGAATTTATAATATTATTCAACCAGATCCGTTCTGCCGTTCTGCCGTGATTGAGTAACAAACATCCAGATATCCATCCATCCATCCATCTAAACTTTCACATTTATAATATTAGTGGGAAGTACCTAGTTAGGATTAGGAGTGGGATGGTTGGTGTCTATAAAGAATTAAGGAATAAGTATAATTCTTCAGCAACATCGGCCATCATCATAAAGAAAAAATATTTATAATTTATTATACTGCAAATATTATCTGGACACTAACATCAAAATACGAAGGCCGTTGGATCTTCGGTTATATTATATTCCCTGTTTTAGTCACCACTTTTTATTTCTATTACTTTCAAATATACATAAAAAATGTAGGTCCCTTCTCTATAATTTGAAGCTTGCATTTTGATGGATAATTCATAAGTAATTTTGATTCATAATAAACCTACATGAAATCGAAGGCGGAACGCAACCGCAAATGTTCTGCACTCTGACCAAAAGGATGACTTGTGTGGTTAAAAATATAGTAAGAACGATCTGACTTCTCTAGATTATATTTAAAATATGTATAAACCACGCTAGTTTTCCTTGCAAATTAAATTTAAATATTAGCGATTCATCTAAAAGAAAACACACAAGGAACGTCCAAGAGGTCGTTCTGGGTTAATAGTGTACTCTGCCACTACCGCCGTAATATATGGTGAGTAATCTTTGAGCAGTAGTATAGGTACAGCTTGTACCACTACTACCGCTCAAACTTGTACCGTATAAGCAAGGTAGCAAATTAAATTACTGCGAATGAGACCTACTACTTACTACTACTACTTTAACTGCCAACTAGCAGGTGAATGGTAAGGCCTACGACTTCCCGTCTCGACACTTCATTTTATGGTACTCAATAAGTACGTTTATACTAGTAGATCTGCGAAAAGTAGACTTGCGAGCAGTCTTATCAGAGGCAATTTTACCGCAATCTGAGCTATCATAATCTTCTAGTTTTAAACTTCACTACCTATTATCTGGACAACCACATGACCAATTATGCTCATATTCGAAATTCTAAGACTCGACAAGTTTATCGTGAGATCCATGCAACGCAGGTACCTGCGTTGCATGGATCTCAAGATAAACTTGTTTGCACCAAATTTTATGAAAATCGGCCGCTAAATACCGCCGCAGCAAACTTCCCCTCTACCCCCACAAAAATAGAATAGTACCCCACAAAAATCTCTGACGGCAAAAAAATATTGAATAGTAGAACATCCAACCAAGATTCGTCTAGATTGGTTAAAAATGCAACCTGTACAGGAATACTAACATACAGCCTAACGAACATACAGACAGATGAACGTCAATTTGGCCTGTAAAAGGCTTTAACAGGCCAAATTTTGGTTGAGCGAGTGAAGCGTCTCTACTTTAACTTAAGGCGCTGTCAGCTCACAAAAACGTAAAAAAAATCATAAATAAATAATGTGCACATAAAAATAATCCGTCAATGTATGTGTATTAAAAATTGCTATTTTATGATATGTGTTTCATAACAAATATAATAGTGAATAAAGAGAAAAACGGTTTTAAATGTGAAATGAAGTGGTATGTTTGAATTTTTTTTAATGTACTCTAGTATGTTAAAATATGTTTTTGATTCCGTCAATGTGTACTTAGAAGTCCCATAAATGTCACATTATTTTTTGTAGTTTTAAATTAATCGCTGCTTCTGAGATAAGCTGCTTTAAAAACCCTCATTTTTATCGACGTCGTGATACGAGTATGACAGCACCTTAAAGCAGAGACACTTCGCTCGCTCGGTCTATATTAAGGGTAATAAATACATCAATTAGAACCATAGATGTAATTAATAAACGGTTTTTTAATTACATCTATGATTAGAACATATTTATATTATATTAACGGCGTTATCGATTTTTGTTTCATATTTGATATCGATTGTCGAGCTAGGCGACTATTTTTAGAAAATACATTTATCCATTTAGTTAAAAGCCATTTCAGCTCATCAGGTTTAAACTAGGTTCACAAAGTTATCATAATATTTAAAAAAATATTCTCTAAAAAATATAAGCAATTTAACCCACATACCTCCAGTGACCGGCTAATTTCAAAACAACTAGCGCCCAAAATGATTAATTGTTGCCAGCAATTATATAATTAAATTACATCCACTTTGCATTAAAGGCGTGACAACAACCATTCTGTGTTACCAGTTGCCACACCTGTCTGTCATTTGTCAATATAACTCGAGTTATGCTGTAAGCTGTTATTGATGGACAGTAGGTATAGTGTGAACACACTACGAGCTATGGAGAGGGCTATGCTCGGGGTTTCTCTACGACCTCTACGTGATCGAATCAGAAATGAGGAGATCCGTAGAAGAACGAAAGTCACCGACATAGCCCAGAAGATTAGCCAGTTAAAGTGGCAGTGGGCAGGGCACATAGCACGCAGAACAGATGGCTGATGGGGCTGGAAGGTTCTGGAGTGGAGACCACGGACCAGCAAGCGCAGCGTAGGTCGTCCACCGACACGGTGGACAGACGACCTGATAAAGGACGACGTTGGATGCAGGCAGCTTCCTACCGGTCCTTTTGGAAAATCATGGGGGAGGCATATGTTCAGCAGTGGACGTCCTACGGCCGAGATGATGATGATGATGATGATGTGTAATCTCTATACTATAGAGTAAGTATAGAGCCACATTTTTTCCACATGGAAAAAAATAATCGTCTTAGGAATTGACGTCGCGCGTGTGCTAATTTACTGTTAAATCCCCATTGTTGGGATTATAAATGGGGATTTGTGGAATAACCTATTTTATTAGTTTTATCGAGTCGAAGTTCACACTTGAATGTTGCGTGACAGACAGATAAGGGCTGTACCGAAAAATAGAACCGACTGCATCACCAAGAAATGTGAAATAACTTGTTGAAGTCGGTACCATGATAGTTCAAAAGTACCCATAATAACAATATTG
Organism: Selenia dentaria; assembly: GCA_917880725.1. Taxonomy (NCBI): domain Eukaryota; kingdom Metazoa; phylum Arthropoda; class Insecta; order Lepidoptera; family Geometridae; genus Selenia; species Selenia dentaria. The sequence continues at coordinate 15,622,261 of OU862899.1, read as the reverse complement.
TGCGCATGGTATCATATCGACTTGGTGATGAAGTCGGTTCCATTTTTCAGTAAATAAAATCCCCCCACTTTACTGGATTACTGGATAGATTGGATTACACATTACTGGATAGATTTTCATTCACCGTTAATGATGATATCTGCATCAACATAGTATAATAATCTGCATAAAATCGAATCACTTTCAGTTATTGGAGTGTAACTCAAAAACTGCTGGACCGAATTTTAATGGGACGTATACCTACTCTACCAACCAATAAACAATTTTGAGAATTTGTCTACAAAGGGGGAGAAATCGGTGAACATACACAAAAAAAAACATTCAGTCGAACATAACTCCTCTTTTATTGAATTTGGTTAAAAAATCTGAATATTAGTTCACCGTAACGCCACGAAGGTTCACTTTTTGCACATACTCTATATCATAGCATCGCTACCATGATACTGTGTTATACCTAGTGATATCATTTTTAGATGAGACGGCTTTTGTAAAAACATTCACATCAAATCACCAAAAATTGAAATGCGACTGATTATTTTTCTTTTAGATATGTTATTGGGATGGGACACAGAGTAAGAACGATTTATAATGGACTGCAAAAAGTTTGAGAGTGTAAATTTACATAATATCCTTACGACTATACTCATCGCCGCGTGTTAAAGAGATATTTAAAGTCACAGGATAGTAGTAAGAATACTTTAATAGGTTTCACATCATTTTTATAACAAAACAGTAAGAAACCAGTTTATAAAAGTATTTCTTTCTGAACGATCATGGTACACAATAGATGATTAACTTTAAAATATGTTGTATGCAAGTTTTAAAGAGAATTACCAAATCCTCGGACAAGAATAGAACCCGCGTCTTTTCCCTGACCGTGTAATATCCCATGCCATGACCACCAGGTCACCGAGGTACTTACCCGGTATTCGAATTTACCTCTATCTCTAGTAACTGAGTCAGTCATGCAACTTCATGTCGTACTCGTAAAACCTTACTTAAGGATAATCTGGTAACAGACTGGAGCCCTATAAGGATATAGCTGACTAAGAATAGTTCTTCACATCTTGGACATTATAGCAGTAGCGTGGGCATTTATGTACCTCTGCCAGACTATTGAGGGATCTAATAAGGCTTAATGAAAATATAAGAATGGCTACATTTTAATCCATATATTTAATATTTACAACCTTTTACAAATATTTTTTTATTTTTAGAACGGACTTATGCTTTTTGCCTCTACCGGCATTTACAGCGTCACCGGACGGGTGGCGAGCGCAGATGGCACTCAGACAGTTTTTTGGTCTTCTTCGGTCTTCGGTCATATAGCTAGGAAAGTGGGTCACAACCTAGAAAATCTAATAGTTATGGGCAACGTAGAAGGAAAACGATCAAGAGGGCGCAGTCCTTTATGGTGGTCCGACCAGACCCGAGTTGTTCTGGATATAAACTTTCATAAGGCAAAGAAATAAATGGCGAAGCATAGTCAGGCCCAAAATTATTGAGAAAGGGAAGGAAGGAATCATGACCCTTAGTAATGAGGAGAACGACGCGACGACAATAACAAGTGCAATTTGAAAAATTTAATACCGACTTCCATTCTATTACAACTTGTACTTTGGTAAAAAATCACTTATTCGAGTGTAACTCAAAAACTACTGGACCGAATTTGATGTGATTTAAATGGGACCACACGGGAAGCACTAGCTTTCAAACAAATAATAATTTTGAAAATCGGTTCACCCTATAGAAAGTTATGAGGTAACAAACATAAAAAAAAACTGTCGATTTCAGTACCTCTTCCTTTTTGGAAGTTGGTAGAAAATGTAAACTATTTAATATATTACAGATTCTGTTTTGTATCCGACTAAAAGTAAATGTATTTATATTCTAAGTAGAAGTTAAAATTACTGCCTTATGTACTGGTATATATGGCTATAAGAAAGAGTGGTTCCTTGGAATCTCAAGATTTGAAATCCTCAAATTTCAAGGAATCATTAGCCAGACAGTGCTATCATGGTCATATGCAAATAAGTAAGATACTTTTGCATTTTCCGGTTTATTATTTATAATCTCGTGTTATCAGATTCTTTCAAATTCAGAGACGATCTACGCGCCATAATAACGTTACGTTTCCGCACTCGTACTCCCACACTAGGACCTAGGAGACCTAGACGTATGGATACACACAATGACATATCACAAGTTGTGATATGTCATTATGTGTATCATTGTGACAACATCCAACGTCCGAGAATAGTCTCACACATATTTGATCCGTCCAGGGGTCGAACCTGGGACACTGCGCTTTAAAGGCAGGATCCATACCAATTGAGCGAACGGAGCCGTCCAATATTATAATGTCAATATATAAATTTGATATCGTATCGTATTCTGCAAAAGGTACAGACACAAGACACAATGTCTGCAGTGTAAAAATATTTTCATACCACCTGCTCGACAATGTCTCGTAATTACATATCACGCAATCTTTACGTAAAGCATTACATCCCAAAGAAGGTAATGTTGTATGAATCTCCTAAGGGATCAAGTGATTTGGATTTAAAACCTTAAAATTTGTAGGAAGATTTTACTTTAGATACGGGCATTGTAAAGAGAGTTTATTTGAAAATCGAACTAGCCACCACAAGACAAAAGAAAAAAGCGCGATTGTAATGAATGTGAAACAAAAGAAGTTTGGTGTTACTTTAACATTTTTTTCTTCTCTGTTAGCTATTTTATCATTAACATATTGACTTATAAATTACTTTGTTGTAAATTTTACTTTTAACTAAATAAATGAATTTAGCCTCGCAGAGTATGAAAAGTAGAGTATTCAACTTGAGGATAAAGCCTGTCTTTGTCTTGGGCGGCTTTAACCTCAAGACTCTACATAAGTTAACTCTAGAGCTCGTTAAGCTCAGGGTGCAATATTCCGCCCGTGACGACACTGCTCTACCCCCTCGGTGCATAGCCTACTAATACCTAATTATTAACTATTACTAATATTAAATACCATTAGTCATATGAAAGTCTAGCAGTCATAATGACGATAATATGCCGTCTGTGACGTAAGACACTGCTTCTGCCTCTTCGGTGCATATTCTAAAAATACCTAATTACGTATTTGCTATTACTGATATTGAATACTATTAGTTATATCAATTAAATTGTATTAGTCATATTAACGACAAGGCTCGAATTTGAACTTAAGATTAGCTTCAGAACTGAATTCGAAAATAAGCTTTATCACCTTATTTTAAATTTATATTTAAAATTGTAATAAGGATTTAGTTTCGCAGTTTCCTGCTAGCTATACGCTCGATGATAGGGGGGGGGGGTAGATGCGGTTGAGCAGTATCCTGCAACCAGAGAATAGGTAAGGAATAATTGGGATGGTAAATACCTGCGGAGGTGAGCTCTGTGTCTGATGAGTGCTGGTGACCGTGGGTCCTCGTGGAGGCGTCCTGCTGTCGACGGCGTGCTGAATGAGCTGAAGAACTATTGTCACTTGGTTCTAATGTTTGTATTGTCCCTTTGGGTTGTGCACTGGTTTACGCGGCGGGCTGAATGCGTGTGTACACACGTGCTGATTTAGGAGTAGTGTCTGGTTGGGCCGAACACACCCTGAAGGTCACTCGCGGCGAAGTCATTCGCGGTGACTCGTGCTGATATAAAATGGTGGTGCCATGCGGTTGCTGCGCGGCGGTACACGTCCGCCGGTCGCGAGTACAAAAAGGTGACTGTTTCCGCTTCCTTTCGCAGCCGCCTTCTTCTAGTTATGACAGCTGCAGGCGAAGCGGCGGTGGGGCACGCGGGCGCGGTGCGCCTTGAGGTGACGTCACGCTTTGGCGTGAACATATTCCCCACTCGGCAAAGGTGTGGTGTGGTGGTCAATCGACAGTCAGGTGGTCGTTCTTGATTTCCACCACTCGGGTGACGCCATCCCTTCATGGGTTCGTCTTGTGGCTCATGCGCCAGTGTAGAGGCGGCACCTGGTCGTCCACCATCAGTACCAGTTCCCCGACTTGAGGTGGGCTGGATCGGGGAGTCCGTTTGGAGCGTGTTTGGATGGTGTGCAGGTAGGGTTTGGACCAGGATTGCCAAAGGTGTTGGGATAAGGGTAGGACGAGCTTGAACCCTTTTGTGTGCAGAAATGGCTCGTCCTCCTACCGAATACTCAGGTAGGGCATTGAGCTGACGGTTTAAAAGGACATGACCCGCGGCGAGTAATTCAAATTCCGCGTGGTCAAAAGAGAGTGGGCTGAGAGGGCGTGCATTGAGCTTGGCTGCAATGCGCGTTAAAAGAGCTGAAAGTGTAGGTGCGATATTGTTATTGTTGGTTGCAAGAAAGTCTTGTATTTCCCTAAGTTCATTTCTAGCGCCTACATAAATTGTACCGCAATTATATCTAATTAACGCCGGTACACCGCGCCTAGAAACAAAACGCTGTAATGCCGCAAGGAACGCTTCCGTGGATAACTCAGATACCGGTTCGAGATGGACCGCCTTCGTGGCTAGGCATGTTACAACACAGAAGTAGCCTTTTAATAGCTTGGCGTTTCTCAGTGTACTGGATTTTATCAAAAATGGTCCAGTAAAGTCCGTCGTGACTTTGCTAAATACGGGCTGAACGTTTACGCGGTCGGCGGGTGAGTCGGCCATGTACGGAGCCTTAGTTTGGACGCGGAAACGTAAACATTGTATACATTTGTATACTGATAACGTCCAGAATTGCTGGCGCAAGGGTGAGTGCAGAATGTCAGCACCTAACTGACTTAAGGTGTTTGCGATGACAGTTTGTCGTCGTGTTGTGTGTGTGTGCTGATTCTTTGTGGGCTGAGTCGGTATTTGTTGGATGTGCCGTCCTAGTCATTGCCTAGGCGGCGGTGAAGGACGCGAGGTAGTGCGCGGTGGAGTACGACGGGAGTACACCATCTGGCCCGTATCAGGTGAGGGACGGCGCCGTGGTACCTCGCGCTGTTGTACCGGCAATAAGCGCACTGGTAGTGCGTAGTATCGTGTACATACCCGAGGCTTGTGACCCTTTACATTACTACATGGGTAGCAATGGTTGTCACCATAGTGAGGTTGCGGGTTCGATACCTGTTTGGGTGTTGGCGCGGAGCTGAACGGTCGTGGGTTCGAATCCTGCGCATAGCACTGAGGCTGCAGGTTCGATACCTGCTGAGCAGATGACGAGGGGCGCGCGGGTATAGGCGTGGAGCTGATTGGGTGCAGGTTCGAAACCTGCGTATAGCACAGAGGCTGCAGGTTCGATACCTGCTGAGCTGATGGCGATAAGCGCGCTGGTATAGGCGCGGAGCTGAGGGGGTGCAGGTTCGAATCCTGCGTATAGCACTGTGGCTGCAGGTTCGATACCTGCTGAGCTGATGGCGAGGAGCGCGCGGGTATAGGCGCGGAGCTGATTGGGTGCAGGTTCGAAACCTGCGTATAGCACAGAGGCTGCAGGTTCGATACCTGCTGAGCAGATATTGAAAAGCGCGCGGGTATAGGCGCTGAGCTGAGAGGGTGCAGGTTCGAATCCTGCGTATAGCACTGTGGCTGCAGGTTCGATACCTGCTGAGTTGACTGCGAGGGGCGCGCGGGTATAGGCGCGGAGCTGAGAGGTTGCAGGTTCGAAACCTGCGTATAGCCCTGTGGCTGCAGGTTCGATACCTGCGGAGCTGATGATGATGAGCGCGCGGGTATAGGCGCGGAGCTGAGAGGGTGCGGGTTCAAATCCTGCGCACAGCACTGAGGCTGCAGGTTCGATACCTGCTGAGCAGATGACGAGAAGCGCGCGGGTATAGGCGCGGAGCTGAGAGGGTGCAGGTTCGAATCCTGCGCACAGCCCTGAGGCTGCAGGTTCGATGCCTGCTGAGTTGACTTCGAGGGGCGCGCGGGTATAGGCGCGGTTATTACATCGTCATTGGTAGCTAATGACCATGTTTTTTGTTCTAATACTACAACGAGAATCACGTAATAGGCGTCTATTGTCCTTCCATACTGCTCGTTGTAGAATTCCTCCTCGTCGTCTGATAAACCTACGGAGTCTAATATTATATAATATGCCGCGTCAAATCTATCGCGGGTCAATTTTACGCCTGCGGCTCTGGCAGCGAATCCAGGGCTATAGCGCCTAGGTTTGCTAGACTTCAATGATAACGCTTCCAAATTAAGCTTAATAATAGCGATTTGTAACTGTCTAAATCTGGCTACCTGTGATTCAGAAGGCATCGTTAATCGTCGTAGGCGAAGTCAGGCACAAGGACGCAAGCAAAATTAAAAGGAAATAAAAATATTAAAGTATTTAATCGTAGGTGAAATTCCGCACCTCGCTTTTCGGAAGTCGGTTAAAATAACGCCTAAATTAATAACGTGTGTACGAAACCTTATATGAGCTGATGGTTTAATTACTTAATTAATTATATTCCGTAAATTTCGTTATGTTATTTACGTAAATTCTGTACGGGACCCTAAGACGTTTTGTGCTGGTCTCTTAAATGTAAACAATTAACTTACATTAATTATTTCATGATAATCACGAACACAAGTAAATCTTTTAACAGTACTTAGTATTATTTTATAATTAAAATCAACAAAGTACCTGGCCTTTAGTTATGTTATTTACGACTTTCTTGCAAACAATAGCTAACAATCATAAAAACAAACGCCTCATTAACGTTATCGTTAACGAGTTTGGAATTTCAAACCAAACAACTCTGCAGTATTATTGTCTATTCTGTGGCGCGCGAGTGTCAAACGAACAATGATAGCGTACTTCGTGAAATGTGGCTAGACGGGTTAGTTTGGCTTGGCAAATCGCACTGCCGGTTCACTCGTCTAGAAGCTTCGGATTGATTTGTATGACGTAAGGGGATTTAAATTAAATTAATAAAATGAAGTTTGAGTTAATATTCGATATTTGGGAATTAACTCGTGCTGATCTTCGGGCTGATATTGGCAATGGACTGTATTAAAGGGAATTTTAATTAAGAGCTGATAAGAGCTGAAAGTGAAGGATATTCACTGGGTCGTTATCTCGTTTCGAAGGAAAATATAGTTTGTTTACACCATATTTCGGTCGAATGAGATATTAAGGTGCCGGTTCTTTTAATTATCTCGGTTCGATGGACCAATTGGTAATTGATTATCCGTGCTCGTAGGAAAATGTGGTTTATCCGGGTACCCGGTTATATCCGGATAACCGGATAAATCCGGCTCGGAGGAAAATATAGTTTCGCAGTTTCCTGCTAGCTATACGCTCGATGATAGGGGGGGGGGGGTAGATGCGGTTGAGCAGTATCCTGCAACCAGAGAATAGGTAAGGAATAATTGGGATGGTAAATACCTGCGGAGGTGAGCTCTGTGTCTGATGAGTGCTGGTGACCGTGGGTCCTCGTGGAGGCGTCCTGCTGTCGACGGCGTGCTGAATGAGCTGAAGAACTATTGTCACTTGGTTCTAATGTTTGTATTGTCCCTTTGGGTTGTGCACTGGTTTACGCGGCGGGCTGAATGCGTGTGTACACACGTGCTGATTTAGGAGTAGTGTCTGGTTGGGCCGAACACACCCTGAAGGTCACTCGCGGCGAAGTCATTCGCGGTGACTCGTGCTGATATAAAATGGCGGTGCCATGCGGTTGCTGCGCGGCGGTACACGTCCGCCGGTCGCGAGTACAAAAAGGTGACTGTTTCCGCTTCCTTTCGCAGCCGCCTTCTTCTAGTTATGACAGCTGCAGGCGAAGCGGCGGTGGGGCACGCGGGCGCGGTGCGCCTTGAGGTGACGTCACGCCTTGGCGTGAACAGGATTCAAACCGAAACGCGGTTAATATTGAGCCAAAGCAGTTGGCAAGCAGACCCTATATCTAATGGAATGTATTTAGTGCGGATTCAGTCACGCCCTCTAGCCATAGCCTTCCATCCATCTTCCGACTCTGTCAAAACTGTGTCGTTTCCGAAAACATTTTAACACACGAATAAAAAAAACTTGCCATAATTAGGGACAACTTGATTAATTTGACGACCAAAATAAGCTCTTTGTGCGTCAAATTTGAGTTCTTTAAGGTGTGAATTAGACGATTTTTCTCGTTGATAAAGGTTGACGGATGGACGGAAAATGTTACTTTTGTGTTTTAATTGTTCACGGTGTATGTTCGAAGTTATTTAATAATACGGTCGGCATTTGGCCGGTCCGTGTGGTCGGTTTGGCTTGATTGATGAGCCGCTTACCATTCTTCTTCATTAATTTTGTTCGGTTCTACATTTGTTCAAAATGTTTAAGGTGCCCAACGAGACAAGGTTGTGAGAAGGACGTTTGTTTCTCTTTATTCCAATTGGTGTAACACAACTTTATAACCGACTTCGAAAAAGAGGACGAGGATGGATGTTAGAATGTATGTATTTTTTATGTTCATACATTTTCCCCCATTTGTGTAGTGATTCTCAATTTATTCTTTTTAAAGTTTGGTACAGTATACTTCCGACGTAGTCCATTTAAGTTTCATCAATTCGGTCTAGCAATTTTTGAGTTACACTCCGTAAACTGAAAATTGCTTCGCCTATTTCGATGACCTCACCATTGACGGTGTAATGACAATCGATCCCGTAATTTGCTAATTACGAGGATTAGAAAAATTTCATTTTCGATTTCGATTTCAACACCAAAAAGTGTGAAATAACTTGTCGAAGTCAGTAAGTTAAGTACCATGTGCACAATATTGTGATAATAGGTATTTTCGATCTATCATGATGCCGACTTCAACAAGTAATTTCACACTTTTTGGTGATAAATTCGGTTCCACTTTTTGATATGTAATATTTAAAAAAAAGGTGAATTTGTTATCACAACTTAGCACATGAATGTTTATTTTTTTGGAAATTGGTATGACATACCTACAGTTGAATAAGACGCCTATAAGCAACCATTAAACAAATCAAATTTATTTCGTAACTATTGTGAAACCATCACAATTTTTTTTAAACGTATGTTTATACTTACCAATATCTCCACAGAATAAGACATTCTTTTATGGGATGGGGTATACGATTCTATATTAAACTTCCCATTTGTTATCCGAGATTTGCCTATTAATAAGTTTAAAATTACTATTAAAACTAAACTCTGTTAAAAAGGTTATTGCAAAATTTCGGATTACTTGGAGGATAAAACAGCTTGGGACTGATCACTCCAGGATCTACCTACTCGTGTATTACGATGTCAATGTGTAGTGTATACTTGCCTTACTGATACCATTAGTATGGTCTCTTTTATAAGGCAACACACTGGAGATATGAAATAAATAAAAAAATAATTAAAGGGACAAGTCCAGTGAGTTTCTTGCCGGATTTTGTCAGTCGTGGTCGCGTTCCGATCCGGTTGTAGATTTAAGAAAAAATAAATGTAATATGACAACAATTTGTAAGTGCCCCCGTACGCCTCTACAGAATAAATAATTTGATTTGATTTGATTATCGATACATAATCGTCCCATAGGTTAAATTGCACCTCAACACCCAAGTTATATATTGTAGGTGTCTCAAATTAAATTCAGATCACGGACAGCATTTCCTTTTGTTTAAGCTCATGGTGGATTAACAAAAACCATTGATTCTCCGCACCGGGCGGGTAAAGGGGTGTCCAAATTATCCTTTACAATGACCCTTGTGTCTTAAACCTGTAATTTTCTTTTTGTTCCCTTTCACAAGGCTGTGCTATTGTTGAATAAGTTGAGCAGTGTGGAAATGACCTAAGTGGCTAGTTGTTTTCGTGCTTGATTTTTAAAGCATGTTTATTATTGCATTGAAGATTAAACACAATGAATCTTTTTTTTTTCAGATATATATTTAAGATAATTGTATATATAAGTATAATATAGGTACAGATTTACTTTCAATCATCATAATTCATAATCAAGAAACTCCTCGGTGACCTTAAGAGGTAAACTCAAAGCTCGGGTGTGTGACAGACCTCGGTAGACTATCGGTCAAGGTATCTGACACGGTCAGTATAAAAACGCGGGTTCTAATCCACTCAGTGGATGTAATAATTCTCTCTAAAAATTGCATACAACTTTGGTGGAACTTCAGAGAGGAAATTTGAAGAGGTGGAAAATGTGACTGACTCACCCGTGATTCTTCGATAGCCTTTAGGTATGGCGCTGGTCCGAGTGATTCGATCTTCCTTCGCCGCAGTCAACCAAAGTACCCACATTTTATGATTTTTGGCATTATGGGTGCGTTCAATATTAACCAAACTTAATTAATTAGAAGTATTCAAATTATCAACGGGATAATTACCATGTATATTTTCTGAGAGTTTCCGATATTTCGGCACTGTTGCAAGCCTTGTGACCATGATATTTAAAAACTTATATCGTAATTAATGTTTTTTATTTATAACTTTTTAAAACACTAACGCCTGCTCATCGAGACCAAACATTACAGTTATAGAAAGAAATTATTTATTTAAATTACTGTCCTTGGACTTCAAACATGCGGCTTCCGACAATCCGTGTCAGACACCATGACCGCTAGGCCACCGAGCCTTACCGTCCGAGTATCTAATTTTAATCCTGTATGATTTAACCGTATGGAGACGGATAATTAATGCTGTCCTTTTGAATCAGAACAGAGAGTGAATCGTTTAGAAGAAATCCTTTTAATGAATATACGAGTAAATACTTATTGAATATAAACTACATACATATTTTGTACAAATTTAATACACAATTATTTTAAGTCCCTATTCTGTGAATGCATATTAAGAACTATTCCATTAACCGCTTATGTTTACAAAGAGCCTTGTCGATCATTAACGACCAACTTATTAATATTCAATAATAAATGCAATCAACAGATTATTCAACCATGAATGTCCTGCTGAGTCAACACTACTTAGAAGCCAATCAATTTAGATCACAAATGTCAAGGCCGAACGGTAATATATCCAAACATCTCGAAACAGTCACAAAAACTCAAAAGAAGTTCTGATAGAGTATCCTAACTTTATTGACATCGACACGACTACCCACAAATATATCGAACTCCATATCACTAGCGCACAGATTAATTAATAGTTACTTTAGGGGTCACTCATTTGGACCGAGTCTGACAATACTAAACCACTCAAAGTTTAAAAGAGCCAAGTTCTCAAACAGTCTCAAAGGCAGTAATCGCTATTAAACCGGCTTGTCAATTTATATTGTCTTGTAAGTAATTTCACATTCTCGGACCGATTGTAAGGCGTTATAATGACAGGAGGATGACGTATGGATTTGTCGCTTACGGCGTTTGGAGGCGCGCGCCGGCGGCCACATCAAAGAGGTGGCCTCCTTTGAAGTTGCCGCGGTGCCGCCCTGAGGGATGGGATCATGCAGAGAGCTTTTACTATCGATAAAAAAATATATAATTTTTAATCGTGTAGTGCATGCAATAACTTAACAGATAACCGAGTGGAAACATTTAATCAAGGGCGAAGATGTCTATGACTTCTTCTTCAAGGCTTTCAATTAAGTTTATAAATGACCGATGTACTAGTACAGTCAACTATAGATCATCACTTTTCACTACACGTAATAAAACTGTAAAGGTCGAATTACTGTACAATGAAAATAATGCTAAAAACCGAGTCAGGGGGATGTAAGGAGTGAAATCGTTTTTTTTAAATTTTTTGTTTCTCTGTTTATCTGTTTGTACGGGCTAATCTCCGAAATGACAGAACCGATTTGAATTAAATTTGTATGGTGGTAGTTTATACCCCTGGCCAACATTTAGGATACTTTTGTAATTACTTTGTAAATTAAAGAACTCTCGTGGGATAGTTAAAAAAGCTGTAATTACTAGTATCCCGCGAGGCGATGCGAGCGAAGCTGCTGGCGGGTCAGCTAATATTTATTTTATCATAAGAAATAACAATGCTTTATAATTACCGCACAAGTTGTTCACAACTATCTACTTTCAGATAGACAGATCGCTTTGACATCTTATACATTGTACTATTTGGGATAAGTACAAAAGGCATCAATGCGTTCGCATATCTCAGATTTTATAGTATTCAAACTTGTTATTGAGTAGCACTATGACGTCGAAATTGTAATGTCAGGCATATAATGCATACAACAAGTTAGTACATGCTCAGACTTCCGAAGAAATTGAGGTAGGGAAACTTCAGAATTGAATAACTTAAAAACAGTGATTGAAAATTACAAGGATAAATTAACTGAACGCATCTACCTACTCAAACTACAACATATATTTTTATTTATTTTTATTTGTATGTTTTCAATAAATAACGAAGTAACTATCACATCATGATCATCACCAGTTAGAAAATGTATATTTACTACTTAACGGAAAATAAACTTGACCCACATAAATGGTTTTTAGTCTATCTTGGAGATCATAGTTTGGTAGCAATTCTCTTGTACAGATTATTAACTAAACAAGCAAATTGCTACTTTTGTCAATATTTGTATTCAACTTATGCCAAAACATTTTCATCCATATAGGATGGGATTTAGGTACCGACCGTTATAAATTGCAGATTTTAATGATTGATAAAATCATCAAACATACTTAATTCATGTGACGTGTGTCGTGTCATCCTATCCTTAAAGGTTTTTTGGTTATGAATTGTGAATCGTTCGATGCACTTATAATAATTTATCGATATGATTTTCCCATCGCTAAGCCCACACCACAGCAAAGCAATAAAACGAATGGAGCACGTATTTTGACGTGAAGCGGCGCTTCTGGTCCTTCCTCTCGCTCGGGCAAATCGCGCCGTCCCTCTTGCACCACGGAGGTGTCTGAAAGCCCATTATAGTGTTATAGCTTGGCCCGGTATCGTAATAAATTATGGTGCAATAGTACATCTTGAGCTTAGGTTTGGATGGACAGAGGCAGTATGACATAGATTTGTATAGAGTCAGTAAAGATGTTTAGGAATTTTCTGAAAATACATTACTACCTAATAAAACTTTTGAATAAAATGGTACGAATGACTTTACAAGGAAACTGACACAATCTTTTTGAGACTTGCTTAACTCAAAGAACTTAGAGGGTTAAGGTTGAATTACACGTGAGTCTAGAGGCGTACCGCAAGGTATCATTATTGGTCTCAACTTATTCTTGTTTTATATAAACCTATAATGCGACTATGCTTAACTAATGCTAACAGCGTTTCTTTGCCGATGACACATTAACTTGCGGATGTTGCTGAAAATGATCAAGTGACTATGTGACCTAACTTTAAAACCAACTGACAACGAAAATCAGTAAGACAAAATACCCGGCCTTTTCTAATAATAAACAAAGGACAATCTTATCAAATAGAGATCAAAGCTCATACATGTGTTACGCACGCACGTGTGCACGTATGTGCACACGCAATTAAAATTCATGTCGATGTCAGTTACTCGAAGGAGTAGAGAATGTAAAGTACTTAAGAGTCTGGGTCGACCAAATTCTTTATAAGTATAAGCAGGTTGATCTAGAAAATCGTGTTAGAACATACGTGTTAATAATGACAGCAACATCTAAAGGCTGCCATTATAACCCACGTAACGACTTTATAATTAGTGCAATGTCAGAACATCAAGTCAATTATAAATTTAAAACTTATACTACTTGCTAATGTGTATTACAGCAAATCAACTTAAGTTATAAAAAGGTATATAAGGTTAACTACCCTGAATTGTCTGGTAGACATAGACACCCTTTATTTGCAGCTCCCAAATATGCTCAAGGACCATTGTTTACAGTCAAGTGGCGGGTCATAGAACCGAAGCTAAAACTTTTACAATATGTGTATACGTGGTTAGCGAAAGACACATAAGTAAATATCTGAAAATAGGTAAAAAAAAAATGAAGTAAATTTTACCTCGTAATTCAACTGTCACAGTGATCAAAAAAAAGCACTAGCAATTCTGGAGGTAATATGCATTTAAAAACTTCTCTATTTATCACTTATTCTCAAAAAACTAACTCACAAAAAAAAGTTTAAAAAAATTGGGGGGTCGGGGATTTTTCTGGCCAACTTGTATAAATTTTAATGTTTTGATTTACATTTAAGGGTGTGTTAATCAATGACAATATATAGTACATTCAGGTCCGTATATACTGCTGCCTCCATGCAGGAGAGCTCAGAGTGCATTACTGTAATTTGCATGGTATACTGGATAATACTAGGTGAATGGGGCACAATAACTCTTACAGTGATGAACACAGTGTTGTGCAATAACAAATCCAGAAACATTCATTTTTTAATATTTTGTAGGCTTTCGTTGGACCACTTAACCTCACCTGGTGGCGTGTGGACGAAGATATGGTAAGCTTCAATAGAAGATATTCTTGATTTGAGAACTACCAAATTCACAAGCATGATTCTCGCTATTCCTGTATACCTGGTACAGAGCTAGTTAGAATCGCGCGATGTGGTGCTATATAAAATAGCGTCATAACCGACAGATTAACACTTATGGCATTCTTTAAATGCAATTAATGACTATATTCTTATCTTCTCCAATACTTAACTGAATCTTTGTGTAAAAAACCATTAATCTAATTAATAGCTACCAAATTGTTTTCACATCTGCCTACCACCGCTACACCATCGAAAGATCTCATAAAACACCAACAATCATATAACCTACGCTGTTTTAGTAGAGAATTGATCCTAATTATGTCAAAATAGGCGTTAATAAGACATCTAATGGCTATTTTTATGGCGGCAGTGCACCGCCAAAGAGCCTTCCGTTGTTTTTATTGTTTATCGACCTCCTTTTTTATATCTAAGTTTTTGGGCAAACAAGTGGATGGGGTATTCAATTTGAGCCTTTGGTTTTACAGTTGTTATGGATAAGTAAAGCCAAAGAGCGTGGAAGTGTATTAGGTAGGTCTGTGCTACACCATAGTAGCACAGCATAAATATCGTATCGTAAGTTTACATAGACTGTGATAGTACCTAACTTGGGTTTAACTTTTTACCGACTTCCAAAGAAAAAATTCCAATCCGGATTATTTCTTATGACCGTAGCTTTTACTAGATTTGGATGACTCTTGTTAACGTTTTGATGGATATGTTATGTTGTTGCAAGTTGGTGCCATTTAAGTTTCCTATCTTTATTTTCTACCGACTTCCAAAAAAGGAGGAGGTACTCAATTCGACTGTATTTTTTTTAATGTTTGTTACCTCATAACTTTCGATAGGGTGAAACGATTCTCAAAATTCTTTTTTTGTTTGAAAGCTCGTGCTTCCCGTGTGGTTCCATTTAAATTTCATCAAATTCGGTCCAGTAGTTTTTGAGTTACACTCCAATAACTGATTTTTACCAAAGTAATAGAATGGAAGTCGGTATTACATTTTTCAAATTGCACTTGTATATGAATGATACTTATAGTTTAAGGGTGTAGACGAAGTTTTCGTCAGTCAGTAGTGAAGTGGAATTAGTTTTCGTATTTAATCATATACATATATACTGTCATAACACACCTACTCGTATACATAATCTATCTATGTAGATAAAAATTACCCCCTTGAGAACGGCTTTACTGATTACATTTATCTTTTTTTTAATGTTTTCTGATACGTCGTAGATGGTATTATACATTAAAAAAATTAAGAAAAGATGAAAGGTTATGGTGAGCGCTAAGGCCAAGCTTACTACGCAAACGAAGTCGCGGGCAGTCGCTACCGCTAGTAGTACATAATAGTAATACTTCCAATTCTAGGCTAAGGTCAATAACATTTCTATTTCAATAACAATAATGTACCTAATATAAAAAAAGTAATTTCTAACAACTTATTTCCATCTAAAATTAGTTTCCCTTCTAATATTACCAGGCGAGCATGAACGCATAGAGATGATTTATATCTTATTTATCGAATCAAAAGCGATGCGGGCGGCCGAAATATCCGCTAGTAATTAATTACAAACGAATATCACAATCGGGGTTTTATGTCTAGGGCGGCTTTGAAGTGAGCTTGTGTTTGAGTTGAGTAGACACATGGTGTTGAGATTAGTGCTCACTGCGATTCAGGTGTACCAGGCAGGGTTATGCTTTGCGTTATTTTGTCTAAAACTAGCGGTGCCACTGGCAAGTGCATCTGAAATATAAAAAAATATATTTGTTAAGTATAGTCGTTCAACAGATGAAGACAAAAGAGTAATTTTTCTCATGGCACCGTACGTAACCCTTTTTTATATCCTGATAATAATACTTATTTGTAAACCAAGAAGAGTGCTATACATACTAATTATTTCAATTTAAATTTTTAATAAAATCTGAATAGGAAGGGTTTTAGGGGATGTTCAAAGTGAAGTTCACTGGACAAACTGGACAAAACTGCCAGAAATGGAGAAACGTAAACGGGAAGTACCTACCTACGGATTATTATTATTAAAAGTAAAGAATATACACTATATATACAATCACTACTGCTTTATTGGTGTTCCCGACTTAAAAGAACACTCAAATATATCTCAAAATTTGACCTACGCTATACCGGTTAAGCTTAGGATTGTCTTAAGACATCACTAGATAAGGTGCGTTCCTAAACATTATTGCACATGAATTCAAAAATTACGCATAACTAAATTAACTAAAGTTATGAGATGTCAGTGTCCGTCGATTTTGATCCGACAATTATACGATCGTCGTACGTACAAAAAAGTGCTAAGCCATGTCGCCCTTACACCAAGTGTTACCAAATTCTTGTTTATAACTAATTTTCTACCGACTTCCAAAAAGGAGGAGGTACTCAAGTCGACTGTTTTTTTATGTTTGTTACCTCATAACTTTCGACTGGGTGATCCGATTTCAAAAAATATTTTTTTGTTTCAAATCTGGTGCCATGTAAATTTTACCAAAGTAATAGAATGGAAGTCAGTATTAAACTTTTTAAATTGCACTTGTAAATCCTATGAACTGCTGTAAATTCAATAAATTAAATGACTGGATAGTACTCTGCATATATTTTACTAGAAAAGATTACTTTTTAGTTGTCTATTGGAAAGTTAGGACCAAAATAAAAATTTGTCGAATATTGACAATTTGATGGTATGTAAAAAATTTACAACATGACTTAAGTAAGAACAAGCACTACCATTTTTCATAAAATCATAACTATTTTACTTTCATCCCATTTACCTTTGTTCAATCAGATAAATATACACCTATTATTCCTAGATTTACTCACTCATCATGGGACTTTAACTTTGGGATGTTTTTACCTCATCAATCAGATATATTCAAAAATGTTTATCAAGTGATAAACACTTTTGATATCAGATCCAATGCGGAGTGCAGAACCAGTATGAGTTTACTTTTAGTTGGTCGAACTATTCAAGAGTATAAGTATTTTGTTATGTGAACTTTCATGCGTAGTTCGGAAAGACACTGAAAGAAGTAAACATTGGACGGGTTCTCATACGGATAAGTGTCCCTATTTGAGATCTCCACCGTCGTCCCGCCTTAAGACGCGGTCCAACGCCAATTTTCAAATAATATACAATGCTTTACGTAAGGTTGAAAATCGCTTGTTAGATTGGACGATGTAATGCGAAAATGCGTTAATTTTGTACGCGTTCTTTATATTTTTCGATATATACTAACACAATTGAAAAAACTGCTGGTTACTACTTTAGTACTATATGTTGGCTATGTATTACCTAAAAAATAATATAGTGTTATCGCTGAAAATTCTGAGAGTTTGGACGTGAAAGTTTATTTTTATGCACCTATTTAGGATTTTTTTCTGCAGAGTGCGCGTAATACTTATGAATTCTGTTCGGTTATTACTCTTTGCATGTTCCTTTTCTAACCTAAGTTTTTTTTTCATAGATTATTATCGAACTGTTTCGTTACACTCGATGGTTAAAGGTTCTGCTTTTTACTATTATCAGGATACGACCGCGCCTTAAGCCCTTTGGTCTGTCTATATTGTTTTATTATTCAGCAATGCTCTAAAACGTACGAATTTACAGTAATTTAATAATGTGAAGGATAATAATTAGGTACATAAATAAACTAGTAGTTCTGCGAACAGTAGACCACGCGAGCACATAGCCTTTTTAACGGCAATATTTCGCAGTACATCACAAACTAATATCTCGGAAACCACTTGACCAGTTATGCTCATCCTAATGTGTGTACCAAATTTTATCTAAATCGTTCGGTAAATAGCGCCGCAGCAAACTTCCCCCCATTTTAGGATAAGTACTTACTCCCTCCCCTGCCACTCAAAATCAACGAAAACAAATAAAAAAAAATTTAGAACATGCATACCTACCAATTTTCGTCAATATTGGTGGAAACTGGAAGACCAACGAACAATTTAACATACGAGTACATACGGAGTACGGACAGATGAAAGTCAATTTGCAGAGATGCTTCGCTCGTTCGGTCAATAAACTAATGATTAATTTTGATTGCAATTTGCATTGCCATATTATGTCAAGCTTTTTCGTATTACAAATGTACGTTTAGTGAAATTCGTCTTTGAGTGGTTATGTGTCTTAATAGCTACCTGTGTGGTAATTTATCCTTATACGTTACCACTGAGTTGAATCACAGCAATCGAGCGGGGCAAGTTGGTAACCTACTGCAGCTATTTCGCTGTGAATGTGTCTGTAACTTTTTAAATCGTCACCAGATGGGAATACTGTGAATCAAAACGTTTACTATTTTCAAAATTATAATTTAGAGTATTTGGATGATCGAGCTATACTCGATTTAGATACGAATACGAAATACGAGTAGTAACACATGAACGCCATGTTCCGTGAGAATTGTTACACTGCGATTCAGGATTTTGCAATGCGACTGTTACGCCATCTAGTTTGAACGTAAAGCAACACATGTTCCGTGAGAATCTTGACACTGCGATTCTGGATTTTGCAATGCGACTGTTACGCCATCTAGTTTGAACGTAAAGCAACACATGTTCCGTGAGAATCTCGACACTCCAATTCAGGATTTTGCAATGCGACTGCTACGCCATCTAGTTTGGACGCAACGCACAGAGTTTCGTTCTAGTTCCTTGAGAATCTTGTCATCGGGATTGAGGATTTTGCACTTCGACTGTTACACCATCTAGTTTGAACGCAACGCACAAAGTTTCGTTTTAGTTCCGTGAGAATCTTGACACTGGGATTCAGGATTTTGCAATGCGACTGCTACGCCATCTAGTTTGGACGCAACGCACAGAGTTTCGTTCTAGTTCCTTGAGAATCTTGTCATCGCGATTGAGGATTTTGCACTACGACTGTTACACCATCTAGTTTGAACGCAACGCACAAAGTTTCGTTGTAGTTCCGTGAGAATCTTGACACTGCGATTCAGGATTTTGCAATGTGACTGTTACGCAACGAACAAACTGTTGTTTTTCATTGCCTGAAAACACGGAAACAGGACGTTTTTAAAAAATGAAACTTTTGGTATCAATAAATGCTTATTATTAATATTGTTTATTCAATTTATTTCACGGATTACGTCCGGTCCTTTGCAAAGGCATAAGTGGGGCTGTGGCCAACACTTAGTCGCCTGTTTGGTATAAAATATACAATATAGTATAAAAACAGATATTTTGGATGAAGGGTAACATGGTATGTACTTATATCTATTACAAAAATGTGTAAAATGGTAGAGCTATGTATATGAACTTATTAGTGATTAGGGATATAGTGGGATATGGACGAGACTACGGCACCTGCCAATTTCAGTCTCATTTTAAAATATTTAGGCAGGTGGTGACTTGCCACCCACTAAATGGGCTCCCCATAAGAGCCACTATCAATGGTGACAAAAGGGGCAACGTTGGTGTGGATGGCTAAAGTGTGCTGCGGTTTCACTAGAGTGCTACTACCGGCGTTATGCGCTTTAACACTTCCACCGTTGGAGCTTTTTGTTACTTGCTCTTGCGTCTCCACCCCCAGACGGCCAATTAAGGCAAGCCGGGGGTCAGGGGTCTCATTTAGCTCCAGGGAGAATCAGGGTCCACGGTGTCGCCACTCACCGACGGCTCGACCCAAAGCCGCCCCTGCGGCATTATTATTATAAACTTACCTAGATCGATTTATTGCCCCCGAAACCCTCTACATATTAGATTTCATGAAATCACGGGAGCCGTTTCCGAGCTTCATATTGTAAACATATATACAAGAACTTCTCGTTTAAAGTATTTGATTTGGAGAAATCTTCGCACAATACAGTTGAACCAAAAAGTTTGTGCTTTAATTAAATACACAAACTATATTACAGAAAATTCTTCAGTTAAAAATACCGGACAGGACTGCAGAGTGACTCACAGAGCTAAAATCCTACCATTTAGCGTGAACAGCCATTGATCGCTTATTTGATCAATATTAACAAGTCTCAACCAAATTGTCAGTAAGTGAGAGCCTACATCAGTGCGCTACAACCCTAGAAGTCGAAGCACTCTCCGAACACCGAATTTTCCAACTGTAGGTACTTCTCATATCTAAATTCCCTCCAAAATATTGCCTATCTTCAAAAGTAAAGGTGAGAATAGACAGAGATCTACGTATAATTAAATTTACGACAGCGGCTCGCTTGATCTCCCAGATTACTACATTTTACTAAACATCCTTCCTTCAGTTCAGACGGCCCTGATGTATGATTTAAGGAGTTTCATATTTTATGCCTTAGGAAGTGTTAAGTGTATCTTTTTACCCGTTTTATTGCAGAATTTCTGTTTTGTATCGGATCTAATGACAAGACGGTTTTTTAGTTCGCCTGTTCCTTTTTCCTTTTTCATTTCCAATATATTAACAATTTTTAAAAAATGAGGGTGTGAAAGCAAAGTAGTTGGAGCGCGCGGCCCCCGTAAGTAACCCTTCTTAGCGAAAAGTAGGCAACAAAAGTGGGAATAGGCTGTGCGGTGAGGGCGCAGGACGCTTGTCGGCGACCATTACGAAAGTGCCGGCAAAGCAATCAGGGTTGGCAGTTTATAAAAATCATTGTTTTCTGTTGGTATGCTATCAACAAAAAAAGATCGATTCAAAAATTTGTTCGTAGATGCGATGATGACATATCCTACACGCGCCTCCCGGTTGCGTGAATCTTGAAGATTTTCTACTTATAGATATTTACTTTGGTGAAAATGTGAAGAAAAGAGTTTTGTTAGCAGACTTTCGCAGCTTAGTCTCTCCCGTTTGCACGCCTTCCTATCTCTTTTACTCCTTTGTTTGCAATGCGTAATTTTTGATGTTCTTCAAAACATTTACAAGGAATTAAATCGGTAACATTTTAGCTCACTGATCTGTGCTCACTGTACTTAGTCAACGAGGCATAGTTCTAATAATCCTAGGATCGATAGACGTTAAAGACATCCGAATAATACTATTATAAATATACCAGTTAAATAGTTCTTACTACAACTACTCTATTCCAACGCCTTAAGATCTAATATATACTGTACAATGTAAAAATTGAGTGGTGAATCGTATCCGGAATTATGACAGCCGGTGACTTTCAAAGGGAAATTTAAATCAATTAATAGGTGGGTAATAGATATATAAAAAGTTATTCCTTTTTTAAGTTATAATTTGTTTATTTTTAATTAATTACTTAGAGCTTATCAAAAAAAGGTTAGGTCCAACCACTTCTCATTTAGGTACAATAGTTTATATTCAACATTATAGACTCTCCTATTTTATATCTATAGGTATTTTCTATAACATCGAACCTCCATAAATTCTCATGAAACGTATCTTCCTATAATGTTTCATAGCCTTAGACCGCGACTTTTTCGACTTTAAATAGCTATAGGTAAGGTCTGCAATTACTTTATTTCAGGCGAACGGAGGATTTAGGACTTAAACAAAACCAACGAATTAGAATAAAAATGGTAGGCCATATGTTAATTAAGCCGGGTTAAGGTTAGCTATATTATAGCTAGGAATAACTATCTTCATACCAAACTACATCCAAAATGGCGTGAAGAAGTCAACATACAAACTAATTTGTGTTACTTCGTACGACATAACGACGATGTCAAAGTGTATCGCGTCTTGCCCTACTGATACCATCATTATGGTCGTTTTTCTACCGACTGCCAAAAACGGAGGAGGCACTCAATTCGACTGTACCTATGTATTTTTATTTTTGTTACCTCATAACTTTCGACTGGGTAAACCGATTCTCAAAACTCTATTTTTGTTTGAAAGCTGGTGCTGGTGTTTAAATTTAATCAAATTCGGTCCAGTAGTTATTGAGATACACTTCAATAACTGAATAGAATGGAAGTCGGTATTAAATTTTTCAAATTGTACTTGTTTCTACCGACTTATTTCTTTCGACAATTTTTTTTTATGTTTGTTACTTCATAACTTCTGATAGGGTGAAACGATTCTCGAAATATTTTTTTGTTTGAAAGCTGGTGCTTCCCGTGTGGTCCCATTATTCGGTCCAGTAGTTTTTGAGTTACACTACAATAACTGAATAGAATGGAAGTCGGTCTTAAATTTTTCAAATTGTACTTGTATAAGGCAACACACTGGAGCTAAAAATAGCAAATATGTAACAAGACAAGCCCGCTGAGTTTCTTGCCGGATTTTCTCAGTCGTGGTCGCGTTCCGACCCGGTTGTAGAATTAAGAAAAAATAAATGTAAAATGACAATTTGTGAGTCAGTCAATATAGCCCTCGTAGGACTATACAGAATAATATTTTGATTTTGATTTTAACGTATAACGACATAACAAATGCAATATGTGGGCAAATCGTAATACAATATCTATATCAATTTAAATATCAGAATCATACCGAAGATACCGATGCGTTTACTGATGATTAGTACGAGTATTTCTTATCAACAGCCGTTCAAATAATTAAGCAAGATTAAAATTCCGAGGAACACAATACTTATTGAATGTGACAAAATCCTTCACTTAAGTGATTAAGCACGAGTCATGTCAAGATTTGAAAATGAAGTGATCAGTAGGGTTGCTACCGGTAAGATTCTTTTATAGAGTTTTTTTTGTACTTATGACGAGAAATATCTTCTGCTGAAGAAATACGAGCACTGAACTACGAGCAAAGGTGAAATCGATGTTTAACAAAACTATAAAACAGTGTAGACAAACTGTGAGTTCCATTTTGTTACTTTATTAAGTACGAGTGCTAAACGTACAAGTCGCTTTCAGGGTTCCGCAGAATAAAAAGTAATTAAACTGCATTTTAAACGGTTTTTATCATTTAACTATTTAAGTATATAGCAGTGAGTAAAAGAAAACTGTATAGTAATTCAATGGTGAATAAACTTAGAATCAAAGATTTGACAAACAATGTTTTGAGTTTATCCAGCAAGACTCGCACAGAACTTCATCCTTGAAAGCACATTAGAATTGATTATTAATAAAATCTTCTATAATACTAATATAATAACAAATCTTCTATAAACTTAGTTAATAACAAATCAAAATCACCGTCTAAAAATCAGCAGCGTCTTGAAGGTCCCAGAACCATAGCCGCATTGCCTCATGAAATTGCCAGGATAAACTTTTGGGCAAAGTACACACCTGCTGGCAAGCCACCTGAGGCAAAGACCAGTCTTTTTGACATTTCCTTTTAAAAATAATATTATTATATATAGTTTTATTATAGACACTAGACATTGAACGTATTATATTAAAAGTTAAAAGATATTTAACGCTGAAATGACAACCCTAATTGCAAACACCCTGACATGACATGATACCACAAACGAGGCTGCGACAAAGCTGTGTGCCGCCTTTGACAACTCTCTGCTGGTTAGCTCTGCGTTTAGGTACTTATTTGACACCTGATATTTGATTTGGACTAATCTTTTTATGAATATACTAGCTGCGCTCCGCGGTTTCACTCGCGGGGTGATGGGTGTTGATTATGATGAATCAAATATAGCAAATGTTACTCAGGCATAATGTACTTAGGTTTCTACTACTGAAATATTTTTTTGAAACGGTTAGGTTGTTTTTGCGTTTCTATAACAAACAAACAATGAAGTCTTTCTTCTTTGTTATATATAATATAAATTACTGTTACATATTTTAAAGTGAAAAAGTACTTATTGTGACATAACTTTAATAGTAGTACTACAACACTTTGCTCTATTGTAAATAGTTTCAGTAGCGTACGCGATATGAGGGTTTTTTTGGTATTATTTTCTACCGACTTACATAAAAAGGAGGAGGTACTCAATTCGACTGTCGGTTTTTTTTATTTCTTTTTTATGTTTGTTGTGTGAACCGATTCTCAAAATTCTTTTTTGTTTCAAAGCTGGTGCTTCCGGTGTGGTCCCGTTTAAATTTTATCAAATTCGGTCCAGTAGTTTTTGAGATACACTCCAATAAACTGGAATGGAAGTACGGTATTAAATTATTCAAATGTACCTTACATTATCGAAGTTTTCATACGGATCCCTAAATTTTTTAAATTATCCTATAGCCTATGTTCATCAGGGACAATGTAGGATTTTAATGGTGAAAGAATTTTCCAAATCAGTCCAGTATGCTGCCTATATATGCTGTTATAGAGCCTATTCCATTTAAACACATTTTTCCTCATTATAATAATATTAAACGTAGATTTTTATTTTATTGGTGGAATATTTACTTAATATATTATATTTACAAGAAAAGTACAAACTTGCACTTAAACATTTACAAGTCTTACTATTTAGAATTCGTAGAATTTATAATTTGTTGTAAGATAGGCTTTGGTTAAATTGAAGATAGTATTTACCATGAATTTTTTTTATTTAACTTATATTTATCATTTAGGCAAACTTAATTTTATATTGTTAATAAGTTATTTGATTGTAGAGCTTCTCATCTCATTCCGGTAACACACAATTCCACAAACTAAGTAGGAAGGTTTTTGAAACCAATAAGAGAACTATATTATATTGAATACTATATATATAATACTATATTGAAACTAAGAAGTATTTAAAACTAAGTATGATAGTAATTTTTCATATATTTTTATGTTGACACAATGGAAAAAACCTAGCTAAGCCTAACAACAAATTTTCCTTCAAATGTTTTCAATACATGTGATCATTTATGACAAAACATTTTAAAATAATTATTTACTTTTATGATGTTGATTTTATATCCAGTGTAGTAGCATAAAATATGTCCAGTAAAGATGCCGGAAAGTTGTTATTATATCCTGATGACAAGCGTTACGCTAGGTGACTGACTATTGCCGGTCCCAATAATCTATCTATCGCCGGTTTACCTTACTAGAGATAGACATCATCTAATAACTTACTTATTATTATTATTATTCCTTTTATTCAAAATTAATCACGGATTTCATCCGGTCCTTTACGAAGGCATAAGTGGGGCTGTAGCCAACACTTAGAGGCCTGTTTGGTATAAAAAATACAAAGTAGTATAAAAAAAACCAGAAACTTTTGGATGGATGGTCACATGGTATATCTATTATAAAAATGGGTAAAATGACAAGGCTATTGAAATTATTATTATTATTATTATTATTACTTACTTATTATTGGGCCGTCCGCTCTCAACTTGTTTAGGGATCTGGCGAAACGTTTGTTTGAGGCGTCGGGTGACCGAAATGCTGGCGCCTATTTTGGGCAAAAACTTAGCATTGCCATCCAGCGTGGCAATGCCGCCAGCGTTTTGGCCACTTTTCCCCCCACCATGGGGCTTATAGATTAGATAGTTATTATTATTATTATTATTTTATTCATAACTTACTAGATGATGATATTCCTATCTAATTCCAAGCCAAATAGCTAAGATCTCCAAATCAAATTTTATAAAGATCTCCGAATAATATCAAGTAGGTATTTACCTAATTACTTGAGTAAATGTTTCTTTTCTGCCTACGTTATTTTACTTACATTTTTTTCTTTGCAACATGCGTACGTGTTTTCATTCTTATGGTGACGAACGTGAAAACACTTGGTACAGACCGAGATTGACCGTATAAGTTAAGAGGATTGCATAGCTAGTACTTTCCATGCTAACTCATTTCTACCTCTTAAAATTGTCCATTTCAGTGATTTAAAAAAAAAAAGGAAATTTATAGTACATTGAAATACTGAAGAAATCAAAACGTACGGGCATAGTAAACAATGTCATGATTCCATGAAAAAAAATCACTGAAATTGGACAATTTTAAGAGGTAGAAAATAGTTTTCTGTTTTAGCATGGGAACTATGCAATCCTCTTAAGCCGTGAAAATAATATTAAATAGGCTAAGTAAGGTTGCATAAATTAGTCTATGTCATTTAGTATTGCGCACTACAAAATTGTTAAGCAAATTATCTGTTGTCGTAAGTAAGACCGAATATGCTGCCCGACGTATCCTGTATGGCGTTGAAGGTAAAATTTTTGAAAATAAATTATAATTTAAAAAAGCCTGCAGGCTTTGATAAGTAAATAAAAATAATTACGAACATATAATTTACGAAAATCTCTTCCTATGTCATGAGTTCTATAGTATTTTAGTTCATCTATATCTATGTAGAGTAAGTGTTCATCAATATAATTATATATACGAACACAATAGGTACCCGCAGATGCTTCAGTAAATATCCCGTTTCTAACTTTAATTCTTGCATTAGTGATCATGTCAGTTTAAAAACATATAAGAACAAATATTTTTTTAATGTTTATGCTATGTTAAGGCTGAGCTGATTAAATTTAATTTCAGTTTATTCAACTCAAAAAACTTGTAAAACTTAACTTTAATTAAACTTTGGAATTTTAGAGAGAAAAAAGTTGGCATCCTTGGACGAGATTCGAAGCCGCGTCTTTCGACAATCCGTGTCAGATCCCATGACTACTAGGCCACCAAGGCTCGCTATCCGAGCATCGAATTTTAACTATTTGGTTGATTTTAACCGTCGTATTAGGACGGAGCGACATCTATTGAACAGGTTGACTCAACAACATTATCCATCCAACACATTTTTTCAAATACTTAACTTTCGTATTAATGTCATACCTCTTCACAATTTTTATAGAACTTACTCATGCTTAGCGATACCAAACATTGCAATTTTAGAGAGAAAAATGTACAGCCTCGGACGGGTTCCGAACTCGCGTGTTCCGACAATCCGTGTCAGACGCCATGACCACTAGGCCACCGAAGCCCGAGGTTCATGAAGCTGTGAGCTGACTGAGGCATAAGTACAAAAGTTTAAATCAACTAAACTTTGTAAAGTATACTTATCTAGCATAAGGAACTTCAATAAATACTCCATACTCCAAACAAAAAAAACGTAGCAAACGTGTGACAAACGTACTTTCACAAACATCAAACCGTTAAGTAATTAAACATACAAATTACATAATTCAGGTATAATGGTTCTTTTAATGAAAACGTCACTTTAATTATAATTACAAAGCTCGTAATTAATTTCGTGAAGCCGCACGCGCCTCGGGCGTTGACAGTTGTGAGCTGTTTTACTATTTCTGTTATTAATTACAACGACAGATATTGTCATACGTAAATGATTTGTACAGATAGATACAGATAAATAAATGATGCCACTGTTGCACCATGGCTTATAATATACTAGCTGGTGCCCCCGACGTCGTCTGCGCAGGATTAGTACTTAGGTCGTATTAGGACGAGTAGCTTATTATCTTCTCCAAAGCCATATCTATCTTTATACCAAAGCGTCATAAAATAGTTACTTAAACGGTTAGTTATTTATACGGTCGAATTGAGAAACCTCCTCCTTTTTTGGAGTTGGTTAATAATTATCAAATTACACAATGAACGCATAGAATGACTTATCCAAAGAATTAAACTAGATATGAAGCGCTCGCAGCGGAGTTTGACTCTTGATCTTAATTATTAACCGGTAAACAAGTTAAGCAACGCTTGCTGCGGTCAGGAGTTGGATGGGTGTGGCATTGTTTTACATAGTGCTTCGGAGGGCACGTGAAGTCTTACGACAGTTGTTAGGCTATGTTGACGGGCTTCGGACGGCCTGAAAACTTCGATATGGGTTGTTCACTAGCGTATCCACCAAGTCGCATTAGGGCTGCGAAGAAATAATATCAGGATGAGTAACTGCCTTAAAAAATTACCCAATAAAAGTCGTGCTAAATCAATAACATCGTTCACGCCGCTATGCCTCAGCTGTCATAGTAGACGTTGCAGCACGCGCGTGAACCAATCCCTGCTTTCCTTCTGAAATTTAAACCAATCACCGAAAATTTCTTTCTGTACCTCGGAAGTAATTCGTATTTGGAATCATACGTCGTTTTGGTTTCTAGGACTACTTTTTGTGTGGAATTTGTTCTGAGTTATGCTTCCTGACATTATTTCTTCGTAGCCCTACTCGGTGTATATACTGTTTCGGCTACTACCACGAAATAATTAGTACTCGTTGCACTACGTACCTACAACTACCACATTTTTTATAATATCGCTACTACTGTATACATGATAATTCTATCATATTTATGTTAATATATACTGACTTATTTATGTCCAATATAAATTAATCTTATACTATACTTACTAATATTATAAAGAAGAAATATTTGTTTGTACTTTGTTCTTTAAATTGAATAGGGTCCGAAACTAGTGGCACGATTTATAAAAATCTTTCACCATTGAATCCTACATTATCACTGATGAACATATACATATTAACGTGCTATTATAGATATTTTGATTCATCATCATCATCATTCATCACCATAACGAATAAACTCAAAACTACTGGACTGACATTATACATTCTTTCACCATTAGAATGCTACACTATCCCTGAGTAACAAAGGCTATATAAACCTACCACAATATTAGTTGGGAACTCAGTTTTCGAAGTTATTGACGACTACATCTACCTAGGACAGACAGTCAAACTAGGCAGGTCCAGCTTAGAGAAAGAGGTCAATCGTCAAATCTAACTCGGCTGATGGGCAGCGTTCCCGAAACTTCGTGACGTCTTCTCGTCAAAAATACCTCAGTGCCTCAAGACAAGAGTCTTCGACCAATGTGTGTTATCAGTTATGACTTATGATCAAATCAGAAATGAGGAGATCCGTAGAAGAACGAAAGTCACCGACATAGTCTAGACCTAGAGCATCGGTCGGCAACAGGCGGACCGCGAATGATTGGAACTTGGACCGCCAAATATGTGTGATTCTACGTGATTATTGTAGAATCTTGATTAATTAGTTTAGCACTAGTAGGTAGACGCCTTTGAGTATATACCTACCTAGCTAAAGTAGACGCATAACCGTGGCAATGCTGCACACAGCAGTATAGCGCAAGAGTGTTGGATTGCTGGGGTACCTACCTAGTATTGATACTCATTACTAGTAAATACATATTATAAGATTTTGTTTTCTTGGACCTTGACAAAAAATTCAATACTATCCCTGACCCCATTCAAAATTACTTGACGACCCATGGTCCAGGTCTAGAGGATTAGCCAGTTAAAGTGGCAGGGGGCAGGCCACATAGCACGCAGAACAGATTGCCGATGAAGCCGGAAGGTTCTGGAGTGAAGATAACCGAAACACACAACCGTGGACAGACGACCTGATAAAGGTAACCGGACGTCGAAGGATGCAGGCCGCTTCCAACCAGTCCTTTTGGAAAATTATGGGAAAGGCACATGTTTAGCAATGGACGTTCTACGGCTGAGATGATGATGATGAAGCTACATATTACGGTTTATGAGATAGTTGCAGCATTTAATTGGTAGGACAGACAAGACAGACGGCACAGGCTTAATATCATAGGGTCCCGTTGTCTGTAAAGAATGCTAAAAAGCAAATCGAAAGTAGCTTGCACACAGCCGGTATCGATACAATCTACAAACGAGTATGCTATTTGCAATAAAATAATGCAATAATAACTAAAGATGAGTTTGAAAGGCTAACTGCTAATATAAAAATAAAAAAGTATTAATATTACTGAATATAATTGCAACAAAATCTTTTAATTTCATTCCATTCATAATTTAAGTATAAAACTTTCTCTTAATTACAGCTGCAATATATTAAATTGAACTAGATTATAGTAATAAACATGATTTACAGCTATATCCACCATATTGCAGAGTTAATAAATAATAAATTGCGAATTCATCATTTTGAAGCTATTATGACCTTTTTCTATTTTTTTTTCTCACGATTAAAGTCCCCGGTGGCAAAAGAATTGACCCAAAAATTGCCTTCACGCTGTAACGAATTAACAAGAGAGTTCGTTCGGATGATAGATCGCCCGTTCGTTTTCCTATTATCTTTGAAAACGGCTCAGTGTGACCAGAATCGTAAGCTTTTTTAAAGCAACCGTAAGCTTCCATACTGAATTTACCCAAGAAAACGAACTTTTAAAAGTAAAAAATAAGTGCAATATGAAAAATTTTATACCGTCTTCCATTCTACTACTTTGGTAAAAATCAATTTTTGGAGTGTAACTCAAAAACCACTAGACCGAATTTGATAAAAATTACAAGGGACCACACGGGAAGCACCAGCTTTCAAACAAAAGAATAGTAGTACCTACATTTTGTATAAAGAAAACGATGATTCGATCTTGTCGGGCAAAATAAAAAATATTTCCCGCCGAATTTTTTTTTTATCGTAAGCACATTTCAAGATAAATCAGTATACATTCGTTTATTTCCGACTAGCTTACCCGCCAGCGGCTTCGCTCGCGTGGCCTCGCGCGATACGGTTAATTACAGTTTTTCAACTATCCGACGGGAACTCATTAATTTACCGGGATCAGAAGTATCTTATATGTTGACTGGGGATATAAGCTATACAAAATTTCATTTAAATCGGTCTAGTCGTTTCGGAGATTAGCCCGTACAAACAAACAGACAAAACAGACAAAACACACAAACAAGGAAACAAAAAAATAAAAAATCTAAATTAGTTCGATTTCACTCCTTACATCCCCTGACTCGACTTTTAGCATTTGTTTTCAATGTACAGAAATTCGACCTCTACAGTTTTATTATATGTATAGAACAAGTAATCATTACTTACATATCCAGAGATACGGGGTCATGAGAGGACCTTGGGTCAAATGTTTAGAAAACATAACATTACACATAATTGACGACCAACTGCGTTGCATTTCTTGGAATCGTAGTATATTTTTGGGAATTCTATTATGTTTTTGGCCAAATATGGCCAAAGGCGAGTCTACGGGTGGACACGTAAAATATTATAGATGTGCACATATAAATGTCATCCTTATGATATGATGATGCAAACATAAATGTTACACGTAAATATGAAACTGTAAAAACTTATTTGATATTACGGATGAATTAAAATAACTAAAATGGAAGTAAGGCATCTTGTAACCGGGCAACATTATTTGTTCGCAATACTCATTGGATTGTCAACTTTATGACAATAAAAATAAGACTTCGTAATTGAATTCGGACGATCATTCCCAAAGAAAAGAAAAAATAGGCATGCTAAAAATGCATCGATAAAAAAAGTAAGTACTGTCAAAGTCAGCGTGCACAATGCGCTTTAGAAGTGGAGTGAGGCGTACAATAGTGTTTAATGAAGCGGTTTTGTCATGTTTCGGCGCGTGTGGGCATATTAAACCACAATTATGTTATAAATGGGCGTTTATTGGACGATTAGCTGATCGATTGTGAAACTGGCGGTTTGGAAATTGATGTACAGACGAGAAGAGATGCGCACTGGTTTTTTACAACCATGTAGAGCAACTTTATACTTGACAAATTTCGGTGTATATATATATATATATGATGATGATGGCTTCACCTATTCAATTATTTCATCATATCTAAACTAAGTTTAAAATTTCACTTTAGTAGCTTTGACGTGAAAATGTAATAAACAGACTTCAAGCTTTTGTATTGAATGTACTTAGTGTGATTACGCACTAAAATCATCCTATTCCCTTATTAATAATGTACGTGGATTTGTGTCTCTAGTAAGTCAGTGGTATGCTTAAACGTTTATTACCATATACAGGCATCAGGGCATTATTCTCTATGTCAAATATTGTAAGTCTATATCAAATAGTTCTGAAACATCTAGATTGATGGATTCGAATTAGATATAGCTTGTACCTGATTGAAATATTGATACTTTTATCCAAATTCAATGGGAGTTTTCTAGAGCACGCGTTTTCCCTGTCCTACATGGACGGAACCGCGGGTGTAGAAGCTATTACGCTTAAGGCGCGCTCGTATCCTGATAATAGTAAAAAGCAGAATCTTTAAACATCTAGTGTAACGAAGCAGATCAATAATATTATATGAAAAAAATACTTAGGTTAGAAAAGGAACAGGCAAAGATTAATAACCGAACAGAATTCTTAAATATTACTCGCTCTCTGCAGAAAAAAATCCTGAATAGGCCAATAAAAATAAACTTTGACGTCCAAACTCCCAGAATTTTCAGCGATAACACTATATTTTTTTGTAGGTAATACATAGCCAACATATAGTACTAAATTAGTAACCAGCAGTTTTTTCAATTGTGTTAGTATATATCGAAATATATTAAGAAAACGTACAAAATTAATGCATTTTCGTATGACATCGTCCAATATAACATGCGATTTTCAACCTTACGTAAAGCATCGTAAATTATTTTGAAATTGAAGTTGGACCGCGTCTTAAGCCATAATAGTTATTAGATTTTTAACAAATTTTATATATTATCTTGATAATCTTATTAATGGAAGAAAAATCGTGAAAGGAAAAGAACCTTTATTTAAGAAAATTTAAACGATTAAATACCGTACTTATATTTTTAATGTACAAAAGTAAACTCTTTCAAGTAAGTTTAGTTAAAATTACAATAAAACAAAAAAAATATATTTAAAAATAAATAAAAGAATAATCTATATCTATACTATCTAATCTTCTATACCATTTACTATTAATATTATAAAGAGGAAAGATTTGTATGTAAGTGTGTTTGTAACGAATGAGCTCAAAAATTAGTGGACCGATTTCAAAAATTCTTTCACCATTGGAAAGCTACATTCACCCTGAGTAACCTAGCCTATATAAGATTCATCATCATCATCATCATCCATCTAGTAAATATAACAAATCATGTTACATATTTATTGGCAAAAACATAATTATAAACTTACAAAAAATAACAATGTTATTTGTTCAGAATTAATACAATCACATGTTCTCTAACAGGATCTAGAGTATGTTCTTACAAGTTAAAATCCAATTCGTTCACCCGTTATGAAGCTAAGAAGTAACAAATCGACAACGAGACACGTCATTTTCCACGGTTACATTAGCGTGATGCATGGTAACACAAACACTTGTGGATGCGACGGTACAGTGTTTATGAATAACATCATAATAGATTTGTGAAAGGCACCGCTACACGATTAGCGAGATAATTTCATGTCCTCCTAGAACCTAATTGCTAACCTCTCGTCTACAAAGACGGCCGCGGAGACGTTTTCATAACGTACTAACTGTGGTTTAATCTATGTTATCTACAAAACAATACAATGACTCTTATTTTTTCGCTTTCGCTCTTTATCTTTCTCACGTTATCATAGTATAATAAAGAGTATTTGTAATTTTTGTATATTTGGATATTATTAATCTCATGATTAATAATATAATACATAATTAATAATACACAGGATTAGATGTAGAATTATTTGTAAAAGGTAACCCGCAACTGTTCCCAGATTTGTCCGACACTGTCCAAAGAAACAGACGAGACGGAAGAGCATTTTCTGCATGGGACCTGTTATTTATAACAAGCTCCCGCAACGCTTAAGGGACCTCAGCTTTAGTCTATTTAAAGTTAAAATTAAATACATATTATTGACTAAATGTTATTATAGTATAAATGATTATTTGGATGACTGATTGATGATTATAAGTTATTTAACAAGCGTGCATATTTAAATTTAATTTAAATTTTAATTCTGCCTTTATATAAATATTTCAATTATTATTTTATATTATTTGCAAGTGGCCGCCATCTCACTACTTAGGTATATTTGTAGGTACGCCTACGCGGGCAAAACATGTTGAAACTTATTTAAATTTAAGACCTACATGCACATCCCTGTATGACTACACACATGTTTTTAAATATATTAATAATTTGTATTGTAATATAAATAATTTGATAAATTTTTATCTTTATCTTTATTATACACTAAAGATCTTTTCATTGGATGCCGAAGGAAGAATCTTTGGAAATCACACTAAGGGGGTAAACTCAATTATTTCCTCGGCTTCGTAGTCCATGCGAGCGAAGCCGTTGGCGATTGGCCGTTTCCGGGTAAACTATTTATGATATACATATATATTCATTATATTTTATATCGACGTTATTAATCACATGGCCACAAAGGTATAGAAAAAAGGTAAGGAAAAAGGTGTAGAAGACGAAGATGCTTGGAATACTCCACTTCTGGCAAGTTCTCATCTGCCACCTAATAAAATGTAATAATAGCAATTACTAAGTAGAAACATTGTAAAAATCTATATGATAAGAATGGCCCCGAGTTTCTTGCCGCTTCTTCTCGGTAGGCTCTACTATATATTTTGGAAGGCGGCGGTAGAGCCTTTAAAGTACATTATAGGGAATAATTGACGTTCACAAGTGGGTCTTTGACGCCTAAATTTAGTAAATGATTTCGACTTTGACTTTGGTAATTGACAAAGTAAAGAAACAAAAATACTTGAATGTAATTACTACAAACGAACTAAAATCAATAACAACACAATACAAACATTATTTATTGATAACCAATCATAAAAGAAAAACATAATACGAGTACAATAAAAAGCGCTACAGTAGATTGGACAATTGGCGGCCTTATCGCTATAGCAATCTCTTACAGACAACCTTGCATGGAGAGGATTCTTAATAATAATGCGATAGTAAGTAGATGCTAAAATAAACATTATCTAGGAATACTATTAGATAATTAAAATAAATAAATACATATTAATAAAATTAAATAATTATAAACTAATACATACCATTAAAATATAAACATAAATGCAATATTTTAATACATAATAATCATTTAAAGTAAAATATAATATTCAGCAGTTATTTGATAAATATTGCGTCTTCACCATATCTTTGAAAGACGAAATTGACTTTGCCTATTTAATTTAAAATCCTATAGTATTATAGGTTATTAAAGCCGGTCATTAGTGAATCTTCGTGCAAGGTTCAAGCTCCAAGCGGGCCTAGATGACGCACTTTTTCTGAAGTAACATACCGCCGTAACCACAACAATCAAAAACATTTCATGTAAACGGC
Source organism: Selenia dentaria (assembly GCA_917880725.1). Lineage (NCBI taxonomy): Eukaryota > Metazoa > Arthropoda > Insecta > Lepidoptera > Geometridae > Selenia > Selenia dentaria. Next base: position 15,586,974 of record OU862899.1, on the reverse strand, counting down.
CAGTTACACGGTGTTCTATAAAATCGATTCGCCACATCGATGCTATAATCGATACGTTAGTTTGTATTCGATGTTTGAATTACGAAGGTTCGTCCGCGTCGTCGTCGTCGCGTGCCGGTGGAAATGTCAAGCCTAGGACTCACTGTAAGAAACCTATAATTAAAATAACTTGCTTCGAATCATATAATGGCTACTTAGTAGTTATTGATTATGTGCCATGGCTCAACATGCTCATAGATATCTCAATCTTCACATCTTTTTTAAATTAAATTTTTAATGTTAAATAATTTTTATTTTGTGTACGCTATGGACGAACTGTGGTTCCTGAAGCACTACAAGTACAATTTGAAAAATTTAATACCGACTTCCATTCTATTCAGTTATTGTAGTGTAACTCAAAAACTACTGAACCGAATTTGATGAAATTTAAATGGGACCACACGGGAAGCACCAGCAATTTTGAGAATCAGTTCACCCAATCAAAAGTTATGAGGTAAGAAACATAAAAAAACAGTCGAATTGAGTACCTACCTCCTCCTTTTTTGGAAGTTGGTAGAAAAGTCCCTTAATAAGATCTATTTCAACATAGTTTATACAATAAATATAATTTCATTTCATTTCATTTAAAGTGAAGCTTATGCGTACTTTTATTGTGTGGTGTAGGTACCTTAATCTAATAGAAACTTAGAAAGAGAGAATTCTTAATATATAAATAAGATATATTTTTGTAAACCCTGGACTTAGAATTGTAATTTTTATAGTTATTATAGTCTATTACTTGAAAAATTATTAGATAAGATTATGCTCGAAATAATTATAAACTATTTCTTTTTACGATATTTGCGAGTCATGTTTGAAACATAACCTTCATTTTACTTACTACTGGCTTCACTCGCGATTTCCTAATTTTTATGGCCGATTTCTTGAGGGACCGGTGCCAATATGTGAGGCATGGTACATATGTATCTCAACCATATTGCACTAGATCCGGTATAAGCCAGGGTTCTGTCACCGGTCCTTTACTGTTTCAAATGTTGATTCACGACCTACCTAATGTACTATCTACCGCCAAATGTCTTTTGTATGCGGATGACCTGAAACTATTTTTTGAAATTAAATCTCCTAGCGACTGAAAAGCTTGAAATTGCAGGATGATATCAATCAAATTTACGAATGGAGCGTGAGAAATAAAATGACATTTAATATAAGTAAATGCAACGTCATGACCTTTGACCGTAAAAGAAATCCAATACAGTTTCATTATCACTTAAACAACGTACCTATAAATAGGGTTAACTGTACCAAAGATTTGGGGGTAAACTTCGATCGTAGTCTAACTTTTCATGATCATATATCAGAACTCGCAAAAGAGTCTTACCGGCGCCTTGGCTTCGTCCTACGGAATGCTAGAGACTTTAAAAATCCTGAAGTAATTAAAACATTATATAACTCCTTAGTTAGAAGCAAACTTGAATCGAGTGCTTGTGTCTGGAACCCCTATCATGTCACCTACGCGCGAATGCTTGAAAAGGTCCAAAAGGCCTTTTTAAGGTCGCTGTATAAGAAAATGTATGGTTACTATCCGTTTCTGTACCCAACTAAATTCCTACTCGGTCAGCTTGGTTACAACTCTCTGGAAGTTAGAAGAATGTTAGACCAGCTAACCATCTGCTGTAAGGCGCTTAGGGGGTCCGTCGATTCTATACGTCTGCACGACTTGCTATGCGTACTGTTCGTACCGGACGAGCCCGGGGTTCCAGTAAACAGACGTGGTCGCCCACATGACCTGTTCCACGTAGATCCCGGTCGCACAGTAGCACGTTCTATGTCGCCTCTGAACCGTGCCCGTCGCCACTTAAACGCACTCCTTGCTGCCAACCCTGATTGTGACATTTTTTATGATAACTGGAAGACTATTATAAGTACTTCCTTGACTGTGAAAATTTAATGGATCAATGGGACAGGTGTAAAAAGCCTGACGATTCATTAGATTTTGACGGTAACCTCTGAGTTTATTGACTTGGTACTCTGAGTACTTACCCAAACGGTATATTTTACTTTGTTTGATATATCTTTTTTGTATCGACATGCTAGGCGTATTGCCCATTTGTCATTTTTTTATAATGACATTTTAAATGATGTTATGACATGAATTGTTTAAGAATAATTTTTGAATATTGTGAGATAATTATAATTGTTTTTTTTTCGTTTTTATCTCAGTAAACGAATATGAATATGAATATGAATAATTACATTAATTATATTCCACACAAGGCAGTGTCACGAAAAATAAATACTTAGATGTATCTTTGTAGGGATCCATGTAAGTTTATATACGTAGTACTTACTTAATTAAGAGTTTTAGGTGCAAGTCTGTTGAAAGTGGGCAACCTACTATAATATCAACAAAACAATATGATATATACATTATATGACCCATAGAGCACTATAAATATTATGATTATTTTTATAATATTTGTACAGTTATTATGTAGTAGGTATAATAATAATAGTAATAATCCAGGAAATATATACAATAAGTATAGAATATAATATGCGAAAGTGCCTTTGTTTGAGTGTTGCGGTTTCACGCCTACACGGCTGACAGATATCGATGAAATTTGGAAAGGAGATAGATTGGATATCCCGGGGAAGTTTTTGAGGGACATTGAACAGTTTTGATCATCATCTTCCCTAACATAACATTAATAATGTGCTTTATTTGGTTATGCAAATGAAATCACATTAGTACCTACAGTGCGCAAATTTTAATGTGAAAGTTACTGGAATTAAACTTTCTTAGATATTTGCATCGGCCCTCATAATTCGGCGCGAATATCCACATATTCGCCTAAGTACAGTATCATAACACAGAAAGTATATTGTTTTTGTTTGGTTTTAGTGCACACCCAGCTTAAGTATCGAATCAAATTGCACCGAAAAGTTCTAAAGTCAAATTGTTAAAACTGTACGAGTATTTGTCACGGACAAGAGTTTCTTGATGGCTAATTGGTCACCCACCTTCTAGACCCACCAATAACATAAGACCTACAATCACTTCTAATTTCTCTCCATAAACGGTTCCATTTAAATTGGTCATTTTCCATGTCCAGTTAAACTTGAACTGTATTCACTTAGAGTTTGCATGTGCGTCTGGTTTTTTATTATCTGGTGTTAATGTTGCACGAATGTTTCGGTCATATGTAAATATAATTTGTGTGTTGTTAATACGTTAACTATGGTCACTATTCTTATGAAAGCGTTAGATGATTAGCCGTGAATAAAAAAATAATTGCTCAAGCGTCAAAAACTATGAAAACTAATACGAATTATTTAAATTGATACCCATCAAATCTCTTTAAATACTACCTATGCAGCGTGTTACAAATAGGTGTAGTAATACTGAAAAGTCTGGATATGTACCTAGTCGGGATTCACATGGCAAATAAAAATACAAATAAATTGCTTACCTATAAGTTTTTCATACAAAATCAAAAACATATTACACTGAAATTTTTGGACAGCCCTATTAGGCATGCCTATGCTTGGAGTTCGTTGGGGTCAATGTGCTCTGTAATTCCCACGCCTCCTATTCATTCAACCCCGTCCCCCTACCCTGCATACACCCTCTCCTAGCGCCGCACCCCAACCCAAGCCACACTTAGGCCTGTTTACCTAGTCTACGCTCTGGAGGTCATTGCCATCTATGGCCTAGTTTTTCAGGGATGAATCTGCTTGAGTATCCGCTCGGGGTAAGCCAGCGTTTGGTGATAGTATAGTAAACCAGGGTCCTTATTCGCCATGACCATTCATGCACGTAACGCGGTGAGTTACGGTATCTTCAAGAAATGATAGTAAAATTGTGTTGACTCCATGATAATTCCTTGAAGATATTTGAACGCGTGGTGTTGCGTGTTCGAATGGTCATTGTCAATAAGACCCCAATTGGTTATCGTTCCGTTTAGGCTAAGGAAATATAGGCAGCGTAGTACAAACTAGTAGTTCTGCGAACAGTAGACCTCGCGAGCACAATCTAATCAGCGGAAATTTTTTGCAGTCTGAGCTTCCAAAATTGTCTAGTATCTAAACTTTACAACCTGTTATATCGGTAACTACTTGACCTTGCTTGCTCATATTCGCTATTCCTCTTTATAGTCAGGTGAGTAATGTGTGTACAAACTTTATCAAAATTTGTCGGTAGGTAAATGGCGCCACACACAGCAAACTTATCTCGGTTTTAGGATAAGGACCTCACTCAAAAATCGTCGTCGACAAAAGATGTAGGAATAGTAGAACATGCCTAACAAGTTTCCTAAAAAATGCGACATGTACAGGAGGACCAACATACAACCTAACAAACATACGGACAGATGAAAGTCAATTTTGCCAGTTAAGACGCGGTCCAACCCCAATTTTAAAATAATTTACGATGCTTTACGTAAGGTTGAAAATCGCTTGTTAGATTGGACGATGTAATGCGAAAATGCGTTAATTTTGTACGTTTTCTTTATATTTTTCGATATATACTAACACAATTGAAAAAACTGCTGGTTATAACTTTAGTACTATACGTTGGTTAAGTATTACCTCAAAAAAAATATAGTGTTATCGCTGAAAATTCTGAGAGTTTGGACGTGAAAGTTTATTTTTGTGGACCTATTCAAGATTTTTTTCTGCTGAAAGAGAGTTATATTTATGAATTCTATTCGGTTATTACTCTTTTTCTATTCCTTTTCAGACCTTTGTATTTTTTTCATAATATAATATCGATCTGTTTCGTTACACTAGGTGTTTAAAAATTCTGCTTTTTCTTTAATCAGGGTACGAGCGCGCCTTAAAGACGCTTCGCTCGCTCGGTCGATGAACAACCAACCTTTCGTTATGGCGTCATTCATTATATTGCATGACGCCATAACGAAATAAATAAAACACATGTTTTTACATAATTGAATACATTCATATCTATTTCCTTTGAATGATAACCTATAATATCATAAAAGAAACAACAAAATGAATTGAAGCAAAACATACGTTTATTAATTTATTGTTATTAAAAGTGCTTTATAAAGCAATAATATTATAGCCAAGAGCTGTTAATTTACGTTGTAAATAATCAACACTGGCAACATTTTTACTTTTTATTGGCACTTGCTTTATTAGTTGGTGCAATTTAAACTTTTTAATTGACGTTCTTGATACTAGCCACATAATTATCTTTTGTTTAGTTTTTATTCTTCAAATATTCGATATTCTAACAAATTAAATGTACGGCTTTCAGCATCTTTTGTTATTAAGGGTTTAAAGGTGTAATTTTGAGGTAGTAGTGGGTGAAACGCATTAAAATGATATTGTATCATATTGTAGGATGTGACCAATTTGAAACCAGCTTGAGGCGTTGCATTTCCCCTTGCCATGAGTCGCCTTTCCACAAATGCCGGAGTTGCCATGCATGACAGAAAAACATGGTATAGAACATAAAACACTTCACACAAATAGATTTGAGTATGCTATTATTAGTATTACTGTCACTTTTACTAAGTCGTTTCCACATTTTACACACTCATATCAAATTCAGTTAAGTCTTCTACTGATCTTAGAAAAAAGATGTTATTTGAGATTATTATATTTATGTTACCAGTAATGTATCATCATCTCAGCCATAGGACGTCCACTGCTGAATATATGCCTTCCCCAGAAATTTCCATAAGGACCGGTTGGAAGTGGCCTGCATCCAACGTCGTCCTGCTACCTTTGTCAGGTCGTCAGACCACCTTGTCAGTGGATGACCTACGCTGCGCTTGCCTGTCCGTGGTCCCACTCCAGAACCTTCCGGCCCCATCGGCCATCTGTTCTGCGTGCTATGTGGCCTGCCCACTGCCACTGGCTAATCTTCTGGGCTATGTCGGTGACTTTAGTTCGTCTACGGATCTCCTCATTTCTGATTCGATCACGTAAAGAAACCCCGAGCATAGCCCTCTCCATAGCTCGTTGTGCGACTTTGATCTTGCTTATGAGGCCTATAGTAAGAGACCACGTTTCAGTGCCATATGTCATCACTGGTAACACACATTGATCAAAGACTCTTGTCTTGAGAGTAATGTATCGATAAACCTTAATTCTTAAGTTACGGGCTGTAAGCCAGCATGAAAGTGACTTTTATACTGGCTTACGGCATACTACATAATATATACATATTCAATGTTAGGTTTAGAACATGCAGAATGTAGAGGAAGATAGACCGGAATGGAGGCTCTTATTGTAGAATGCGAAGAATTATTTTAAGTCGGGGTGTTGTACGATCATAGTTAGTTGATTAGGTCTTAGTTTCCCACAAGAATAGCCAACCGATTGAAACTCGCATTGCTCTGAGTCACCAACATTCGTATACTCCATTTTGTTTACTTTCATGATGATAAGATTTTTAGAAAGAGAGAATTTTGTATTATGTAAGTACTAGACCGCGATATCGTCCACATGGAATAACATTATCATGATCCCTTAGGAATTGCCAATTGAGTTGGGATAAAAAGCCTAGGTAAGCTTATCCTGGATTTCTCTATTCCAAACTTCGTCCAAAGCGTTAAGAAGTAAACATACACATACACTCAAATCCTCAATGACTTTTGCATTTATTGAATCACTGTGATAATATAACTTTGTTTAATATTTTGCAAAATAATTTAAAAAAAAAATTTACTACGATTATAGGCCTTTAGGTCTAAGCATACACTTATCCTACTAGTTAAGTGTTATAATGTGAGCTCCAAACTATTTATTTATAATATTTCATGATTAGTACCTTTAGAGCGAATTACACCAACGATAGATTACATATTAAAACACAGTCAAATTAAATTTATTAAATATTATTACTAACATGATGCCAATAAAAAATAGGAACCTACCAAACAAAAAGAAAAAAGAAAACGTGTTTATATAAAAAAAAACAACAGCCTCAAATTATTATATGAGCGTAATATAGATTTTGTAATTAAGTATATTCGCGTCGAAAGTAGAACTAATACGGTTGGCACCGTAAAGAAAAGCAGGCATGCATGTCTCACCTATTTATATTTTTGGTTTTTTTGTTTATATTAACGATAATATTATTATAGTGTTATTTATAGGTTATATGTAAAGTTTGATGAATATTTTTCTTCTTACTTCTATTGCATATGTTAACGCGTTGGGCAGGTGAGTGGCAGATTTGTATTTTATAGTAATAAGAAAGTAATATAGTTACCTACTCAAACACAATCATATACCATAAAATAATATATTATATTTATTTAATATACGTAATATTTATTTATTTACTTTATGTTTAAATATAACGACAGTGCTAGTGATAGTGACAGTGCAGAATATGTCTCTTGTTATTCTTCAGATGACAGTAGCGATAGTTTTAGTAGCATACCCACTCTTTCAGACAGTATCGAATGCTTTGTTAGTGATGTCCCAAAAAATCTCAATGTTCTTTATATAAATGCACAGAGCATTCCAGCTCATTACGCGGATATGCTGGCATCGTTCGATAATAAAAATATTCACGCTATCTTAGTTTCGGAATCCTGGTTAAATCATTCCCTACCTACTACTTCTTACTCACTGCCTGGATTTATACTCTTACGCAATGACCGTGCAGGTAGAGTAGGAGGTGGTGTTGCCATATACCTTCGTGCTCATATTCCTTACACCGTTTTGAGTAAATCAGCACAACCCCCTCCAAGTGACGCCGGTGAACACCTTCTAATTGAAATTATCCTTTCTCACGCTAAAGTATTGCTTGGTGTTTACTACTGTCCTTCCAGCCGTATAAACTTTTTTTCATCTTTTGAACAACTTCTTCAAGATTACACTCCTTCTTATGATCATAACATCATCATGGGTGATTTTAATACCTGTTTGATAAAACGTGATTCGCGATCATCAACTTTTGAGTCATTAATAAGAGCTAGCAACTTGACCATCTTGCCGCTTAATGCCACGCACCACTTTCCAAATTCCGCACCTTCTCTCCTTGACCATATTCTTGTTTCCTCACCAAAATATGTTAGCAAGCATAGTCAATGTTCTGCGGACGCTTTCTCTGCCCATGATTTGCTTTTTCTTTCATACAAAATTCGTCCACCTAAGTCAAAACCCAAAGTTCTTCTGCTACGTAGTTTTGGTGGTATGGATTTGGAACGTTTACGCAGCGATGCACGGGAAGTGGATTGGTCGGCTGTTGTAAATGGACTTTCCTTGGACGACAAAGTGGAAGCATTCAATCGTGCTCTAACAAAATTATTTGACATCCATGCCCCATTGCGACCAGTCAAGTTAAAACATCTACCTTCACCTTGGCTCACAAATGACATAAAAGCAATAATGCGCAAGAAGCTAGTAGCCAAGACTAGGGCTAAAAATAGACCATCCGACTACAATAAAGAAAAATACGTTGAGGCTAGAAATCGCTGCAATAGAGTTTGTAGGAATGCGCTACGCCGACATGTCTATAACTCAGTAGAAAATGGTGATCCCGCTAAAGTTTGGAAGTTTCTTAGGTCCATGGGAGTGGCAAAATCTCGTCAAGACAATTTCCCAATAAATATTAATATTGATGTGCTGAATAAACATTTCTGCTCTTCTTCCGAATTTGATAGAATAAGAAAATCTTCAACATTGGATTATCTTTCTTCAATTCCACCACCCGACCATTCTCCTTTCATGTTCGATCAATTTACCGATTGTGACGTTAAAAGAGGCGTACTATCCATTTCATCCAACGCAGTAGGTAGTGACAGCATCGGTCGTAAGATGATCCTACCCATACTTGATGAAGTAATTCCAGTTATCAGTTTCATACTCAACTTTTCAATTACCAGCGGTATATTCCCATCAGCCTGGAAGGAAGCATTAATAACCCCAATTCCTAAAAAAGCCAATCCATCCTCTTACACCGAGTTTCGACCCATTTCCATTCTTCCTTTCTTATCTAAAGTACTAGAACGACTTGTTTATCATCAACTCTCCTCCTTTCTCAACAGAAACGCTCTCCTCAACCCGTTCCAATCCGGTTTTCGTCCTGGTCATAGTACTGCCTCCGCTTTGGTAAAAATCACTGATGACATCAGATATGGTATGAGTAACGGGCAACTAACCGTGCTTACACTACTCGACTTCAGTAATGCTTTTAATAATGTGGATTTTGATATCTTACTTGGACTTTTGCGCTCTATTAACGTATCTCCAACGGTTATTGACTGGTTTCGTACTTACCTGTATGTGCGCCGGCATCGTATTCGCATTGATGAGAACTTATCTACTTGGTGTAATACATCTGCTGGTGTTCCTCAGGGCGGCGTATTATCACCTTTATTATTTGCTATTTTTATAAATTCTATTTCTCAAAACTTGTCTTCTTCCTATCATCTCTATGCGGACGATCTACAGATTTATACACAGGCCCCTTTAGTTCAATTACACACTGCTATCGATACAATAAATAAAGATTTGGAATGTATCTCTAACTGGAGTAAATCTTATGGTCTCAACATAAACCCATTAAAGACGCAAGCTATTGTAATTGGAAGTTCCAGAATGATATCTAAGATTGACTGGTTCTGCCTCCCACAAGTTATTTTTGACGGCAATACTATATCCTTAAGCAAAACGGTCAAGAACTTGGGTGTCTACCTTGACAGTCATTTATCTTGGGAACCTCAACTTGCTGAAGTCAGTCGAAAGGTTTTTGCATCAGCAGCATTACTTAGAAGACTCCGTAACTTTCTCCCAACTGCCACCAAAACTGCGTTAGCACAGTCCCTCCTCCTTCCAATACTTGACTACGCTGACGCCTGCTATCTGGACTTAACTGAGGATCAGTTAAATAAACTAGAGCGCATACAAAATTTTTGCATCAGATTCATATTTGGTCTGCGCAAGTATGACCATGTATCTGAATTCCGGTCTAAGCTCAATTGGTTACCCATCCGACGTCGCCGGGATTTACATGTCCTTTCTCTTCTTTATAATATTCTGTTCTTCCCTCCGACTCCATCTTATCTTAAAGAACGTTTTGAATTTCTCCATCTCTCTAATGATTTTTCTCTTCGTTCTTCTTGTACCCGTCAGTTGAAAACCCCTACTTCCTCGACAACATTTTATCAAAATTCTTTTACTATTCGAGCTGCCCGTCTGTTGAATGCTCTTCCCGTTGATATTAGACACGCTCAATCAATTAACCTATTTAAGAATATGGTAAAGAAGCATTACATGTCTGAAGGCTGCTAGTCATAACTTTTGAATATTTTGTATGTATAGCATTGTAAATCTAAAATCTAATTTCTTTATTTATTAACTGATCCTATAGTAGGTATGTTTATATTATATAATATATATACGAGTATATAATAAATATGTATTGTATGTATGTGTGTATTGTATTTGTGTATCATATTATTATATATGTACCTAATGTGTGTATGTATGTGTTATTTATATGTATATATTTGATTGTGTCTGAGCAAACGAAATATTTTGAAAAGTAATATGGTAACAAGGCATTTTTTTTTTTAAATAATCTATGCACTAAGTTAAAATTGTTTATTTATTTCCATTTAACACCACCATGCGCCAATTCTAATGTATATAAATTTCAATCCATCCCAAGGTTGCCTGTAAGAAATTGCTTATAGCGATAAGGCCGCCCATTGTACAACCTGTTTTGTAAAATATTATTATTTGTTTTCTTTTATAAGCTTGGTGTTCAATAAAGTATTATTGTATTGTATTGTATATTTAGTAGTTATAAATGGATCGTGGTGATAGTTACGCTTCACTAGTTTTTTTGCCTTACTTGTGTTGCTCCTTGGTACCTAATGTACCTACTATACTATAGGATCGTATAAATATCAATTATGTATTAGAACCAGCATAAATATGTTTTCAATGTATGTAAAGTATTTGATATACATATAATAATATGGGCATAATGAACTCTTAATTTTATTTAGCATAAAGAGATGTCTCTACTATGGTAACACCATCAAAAGTAAGGGTCTAAGTAAAATGGCTTTCAATAGTTGTTGAGTTCGAATGCAACAATTCGAAATTTGAAATAATTACAAGTTACATTGTCAGGACTATAACGCGTTACATTTGTTTTTACAATGGTAATGAAAGGTCTTTGCAAATGCAGTGTTGTCATTATTGAAACACTAAAGCAATTCATATTAGCGCCTTTTCGCAGTAAACATTCGAACTGTTCACTATAGTTGGTACCAATAAATATGTTTGGTTACTACGACATGGTGTTATAATGTTTTTGTAAAATTGAACCGCAAAGTCATGTCATTATACAATCATTACATTTTCAAGATTGTTGTATTTTTGAATGGTGTTTGAGTAGTGTTTAAAAATTAATAGTACCTAACTGCGACTGCGGTTAACTTAGTCCGACGGCTCCGGGGAAGCGGCTATAAGTGTTTATGTAGATAATGGATATGACTAACGAACTAAGAGAATATAATATGAACTAATACGGAAAAAAACTGTTCCTCTTCCATACGTCGAGGAGTGCCGGTATTACGGTGAGCCGGTCTCCCTGGCATCCGCGGCCTTGAAGGGGTCGCCACCGTTAGATGGCAGACGCGGTGGGGTCGCAGGGGAAGTCTGACTGTCGGTATTGAGAGGCGCCACTGTCCCTATCCTCTGCGGCCGAAGTAGCAGGCGGCGGGGCTACTCAGCTGACCCATCGTAGGGGGACTTAGGGCGCCCAGACACGCGGGAATCTGGCGTCCATTTGCGAGTTTGGTCCTCCGAGGCAGTTGCGGCACGCCAATTGTTTTGGCATGCTGCAAGAGAGAAGGGTCCGGCAATGGATAGCCGCGGCGGGTTCGCGGTCGTATGCGAAATCTGTCCCGCGTTCCCGCCAAAAGCGGCAGTGAGGGAACACCGCAGAGGTTTGGTGGGTATGCTGCCCTTCTGGCAGAGACTCCCACATAACCACCGTGCTCCCCCGGGACCAGTGGTATCCTTAAAGTATTACTCTGCGTAAAAAAAAGGGTGGTACTGCTACCATACCTTTTTCTACCGCGAAGTTGTGTTCGCTATACTGTGTTCTGTTTTAATTAGTATAATGGGTGCCAGCGAAATTTCCTACAGGCACATGAGACTTAACAACTGAATGTTTTAGGTTTACGGGCGCAGTGAACTCGTCACTTGTGAGGAAATGCATCTGTTCCAGGCAGAGGTTGCCACTCAACACCAGGTGGGCCTGGCGCTTGTGCCGTCTCAAAAGTATTCTCATTGAGCGCTATCTCACAGTTATATTATTCTTCTTCATGAACAGTTCTTGTAATGTTCTATATAAAGTCATGCACATATAAGTTAACAAAGAGATAGGATAACAATAGGTACGACCTGATTGTCTATATTCGCAATACTGCAGTGCAAGTACCGTAATTGTCGTTAAATTTGTCGAGCAAGTATGGAAGTCATATCGACGACTTATTTGCATTCCACAATGCGTCCTTCTATCATTTGAAGATTGCTACAAGCATTTCGTTCTCTACGATCAAAAGAAGGCTGTAGTCTATTTTTTATTGAATACTAGATGCGGCCCGCGGTTACACCCGCATGGTGATGGATGATGACGATGTTGATGAAAGTTATTCCATGCCGTTTGAGCGTAAGAGAATAACAAACATCCATTCATCCATAAATACAAACTTTCGCGTTTATAATATTAGTAAGATCAAACGCAACTAAACACTATCCTCATTCCCGGCGCCAGTTGATATGCTATATCGAGGTCATTTTTAAAGCTGACAAAACAATCGTTAAAATCGATTAAATAGACGATCTCAAATGTAATTTAACAGTTCCATGCTAGGGTTATCGTTATAATCATAAAAGCTTATCAAATTTGACTACGGATCGTTACTTACTTACAATGATCGTCACAAGATCGATATAGCCAGTTTTTTCGAAGTATGACGAAGTCAAGACTCAAATTTATCGATCGGTAGGTAAGTTGCACTGCTGGCGAGACATAATCTCTGAACGCAACAGATCTAAATATATTTTTTATCTGTACGCAACAGTCAACAAGTTTCTCAAAACTACCCTCATTTCAGAGAACCTCCTCCTTTTTTGGAAATCGGTTGAAAACCCGCTAAGTGCGAGTGGGACACGTGCAAGATGGTTTCCGTAAAAACGGCAAAATATCATGTCTCTTGTATGGGAGAGTTATAGATAATGGTATGTACGGAAACCTTCGTGCGCGAGTCCGACTCGCACTTGGCCGGCTTTTATTGTGTACAACGACATGACAACCGTGTGCACTTGAAGGGGTACGGGAACAACAGTTCGGTTCGGCCCGGCCGGTCGTCTCGTCTGTAGAACGGATTTGGTAGGCGTAGGTACTTGGTTGGAGCGTATGTTAGTACTTTTAGGGCTTTTACTTTGCAAGCGCCGCCGTCTCCCCGCGCCGCACGCCAGCACATGCCCCGCTCAGGACCCTTGTTTACTTATTGAGTGGTACGGAGTCCATTGTCGTCTTTGGCCTAGTTTTTCAGGGATGAACTTGATTTAGTATTAGAAAACTTTGGTTACTCATAAATCGGAATGTTGACTACTTCCTGGGACGCAGTAGTTAGGTCCCAATTATATGCAAGCTTCTGCGTATGGGTTTTACTATTACTACACCTTTTTGTTACCCGTAGTATACATTTAGTGTAGAGGTTTAAATAAAAATCAATATTAAATTTAGAACACGTAATTGTTTATTTACACTTATAATATTCACATTAAGCATGGTATCTAACACTATCTTACAAAAATGACAGCAAAAGTTTATACTTCTTTTATAACTACTTACAGCGGGTAGAAAAATACTGAGATATTATTTATCTACTAAATAAGTTGACATGTAGTAATTACTAGGTATTCGTTTTAGTGGATGCCGTAAACTAAATAGTGAGGGGCAGCAACAGTAGCCCTCATCTACTTCTTCTAATCTAGACTTCACCCCATTATATTGTTATATTTAATTACTGGCCTTGGTGCGTTGACAGTTGACATAAACTAATCAAGTTCTTCTTTTAAATAATAATAATTTTAGCTTTGTTTGCATTAAATAAAATGGTTTACTTAATTTACGCATTATAACGTACTCGTACAAATCGAGTAAATAGAAAAAAAAATGACCACAATATAAAACCATTTATTTTAGAAACTGTTGTATTGGAACATGTTTCAAGCAATCTGACTACAATAAACATTGGACATTTGCTTTTAGATGCAACATTTGATGAAAAAATGACACAATATAATTTGGTATAAATTAGCATGAACTTAGAGAAAAATTAGGCTGTTTTAGATCTAAATTAAGTATTTTATTATACTTTTCCTGAAAGTAGAAACAAAGCTTTTCAACTACATTGTAGAATCACACGCTCTTTAGTGTCCCTTTCATTCATGTCAAGAAAAACAATTCAGTTGTCTCTTTCTCTATTTTGGCTTCGGTCAGTCAGCGTCCATAGTGATATTCAATGGTATAAAAAACTGCGTGGCATTTGATTTAACCCAAAGAGTAAGTACGTTGCCAAACTCTCCATACGTACGTATACGTATTAACAGTAATCCAATTTGAAATTTCGTATCTGTTTCGTACTTCATTTCTAATTTTGTGTAATTTACCTATGTATGATTTTTTTGTATGCTAAAACTCTACGCAAATCCAAAGAGTTCATAACATGACATACTCTTATAAGTGTTTGTAGTTACATAAACAGCGAATGGATGAAATGGGTTTAAAGGTTTATATCTACAAACTGAGGATGCGCCAGATTAATATCTCAAAAATAATTCATTTGGTAAGCTTAATCGCTACAACATACAAATGAACAAGTAAATACGTATTAATATGCAATATATAGTTAATAATTTAATGGAAACTAGCAATACGAAAAACATCACTAATCATATTTAGTTAAATGGTTCAAGTTCATTATCGCAAAGTCACGTAATATCATCAATTTCAGTTTGAATTTCGTAAATCGAATAGTAAAATCACCAAACAAGTTTGAAAACAAACTAAACACAATCTTGAGATAAGAATATACAAGTTATGAATAAATTATATACTAGTTATGAATAAGGCAAAGCTCAGGACCAAACCAATCCCACCCTAAGGGTTAGCAAAATAGTATCTACTCAAAGGACTTAAGTTTCTTTATTCCAAGAAATAAAAACAGCATTCAAAGATAAAAAGTCGGTAATCAAACCTGCCAATAAACATCCAGTGTTTTTATGATACTGATTGCAAGGGTGATCAGGAAATCTTAAGGAACAAATCTCTAACAAACATTGCATCTAAAATTTAAAGGAGACCATGAAATCTAATGGCAAAGAAAAACTAGTCGAGTTTATTCTACTTTGAGTTTATTCTACTTGGAGAAACTTTCCCTCGCGGGGCATTGGTGTGGTCCCACCATGTATAAATAAACTGTATTATTACTCGTATTTTTACGTTCAAAGAGTTGTGATCTATAGACGATGCTGATAATAATAGAACATGTTCACAAGTGAATTGAATGCGCAAATGGCACTTTCAATTCCAGTAGATATAAACCGAGCCTAAAATGCTTCTCTAAAAATAAATATATTTAAGTACACTGCTTATATTCTGTAGGACTAAAGTCATAAACAAATGGAGATATGCTGTGAAATTAAATGATTATTTTTATAATGTTTATATGTTTGTATTTTATAATGAATTTATTAGATTACAAGAAATAGATTTGTCTTGTATTTGCTTTTGTTTTATAATCAAATGACGGCAAATGACGGTCTTAGTTATAAACGCTGCTTAAATTTAAATAACGTCATTTAGTACGGCGCAGAACAATTTTGCTATGCGCACTAAACTAACTAACTAAACTAACTAAATAACGTCATTTAAAGTTAAGCAGTTCATAATTATAA
Source organism: Selenia dentaria (assembly GCA_917880725.1). Classification (NCBI taxonomy): domain Eukaryota; kingdom Metazoa; phylum Arthropoda; class Insecta; order Lepidoptera; family Geometridae; genus Selenia; species Selenia dentaria. The sequence continues at coordinate 15,571,002 of OU862899.1, read as the reverse complement.
ATCAATTAACACAGATTATGTTCATTACTTATATATTTGTCTTTATAATATTAATATTGATATTTCTGAATGTAGAACTTTTAATTTTTAAATTCTGATATCAAATTAATATGTTCTGGAGTGTAGAACCATTGCACTAATTTTAAATAGTAAATTATTTACTAATTTATTATTAGGTTATTAACTATACATTTAACTTATATACATACTTATATACTCTCATATGTGCTTGTTGTCAGAAGTAAACAACTTTAATCAACTGAACAAACTAAAATTTTGCTAAGTACATGGTATTAATATTTTATACAGGATGTTCCAAGAAGTAGTGATATACTGAAGCTGGAAGGTAGAGGACCTAGAGGGCTATCTGTATCACCCCATGTATGTTCCGCGATTTTTGGTATTTTCGGAGTTGACTTTTTTTAAATTTTTCACCTATCGCCGAGTACGATGAGATTTTTATTTATGGTGACGTGAATTATTGCGGTAGATGCTTGATTTTTTTGTGTGCTAAGCTGATAGATAGGCCAATTCAGTATAGTAACATTTACTATCGTTAGATCTTTGAATGAAATAAAAAACCCAGATAAAATTACCCAGTATGTTCACAACTTCAAGGGCCATTGAAAAAAATCACATAAAAAATACCCTTTGACTTTTAAAAACTTGCTGTATCTATCAGGTAGCTACCCTGAAAATTTCATTTTGTTATTCATACGGCTTCAATCAAATAATTTAAATCTAAATGTGGGAAGTGCAAAATTTTAATTTACATATTGATTAATGCAAGCAAAGCAAAACCTTTCTAAATAAATTGCACTGGCCATCAATAGAAAAAGAAGAACCTCAAGCTTCAGTATATCACTACTTCTTGGGACATCCTGTATATAGGTGTATTTATCATATTCGAATGCGGCACTATATGACGTATAGAAAAAAGTCTGAATAATCTTTCTATATTATTATGTTCCTAAAAATGACATTATAACTTATGATTCTAAAAACATGAATGCATATTAACAACTAGTTTGTAATCTATGGGTCAGTTAAATGTATTTCTCATACACTCACAAAAAGTTTGTCCAGTTTAAGAATTGCTCTGCTCAATATCCTCCCATATGGTTATCGTAAAAGTAGACTGAGAGGTTGGATGAGAATAGGTTCAGCTTCATGCATTGGCAGGCATATGGCTTTAGAAATATGATGAATAATTTAATAATACTAAGAATTAATATAAAATGTAACTGCAGGCAAAGGAACTTAATTGGTCTGGGTAATTTTATAACCTTGTTTATCAGATTTTCGGTTTAGGATATAGCTAAACCTGTTGTTTACTTTCGGCCAAATTAAATAGACTACTTTTAAAAATATTACAAATATTACAGTAACTATAGAGATATCTAAATTAATACTACATTTACAAATTTATTATTTACATAGTAACTCTTAATGGGGTAAAGTAATGGTTTATATTTATCATTTTATTGCTCATTCAAGACTCACAAAATAATAATGAAAAGTATATGTTTAAAAATAAGTAAAGTCTCTTGTGTACTTATATGAATTGTGAATCTGAAATTATATTGCATTTTCAATATAAACCATTATTTTACCCTTTATAATAAATAATTTAGGAATATATCTTTAAAATATTAAGTACTCAAATAAATCAACTATCACATTTATTTATAACGAAGCTTCTTCATCAAGTTTTTGTACATATAATAAAACTACTTCAGATCATTTCAAAGATATTTACAGTTTTAAATAGTGAAGTACTTTACGCGATATCTATTTATTAGTGGAGATAAAACTAGTAAAGTCACTAAACAGTTTTTTTAATGTCACAATAGTCCAAAATTAGTCGATTAATCGAACGATTCGATTCAGTAATCGAGCACGCGTCGATCGTAAGTGACACTGGGTACGATCTGACGCGCGGCCTCGTTTCATTTAGACGCATTCACGACTAGGTTTGTCGCAGCCTCTTCACTGGCGCCTATGCTCATGGCTTTCTTCTTCAGAATGCCCAAATCCGTCACATTCTCGAGGAAACTCTTATGTGCGGACAAAACCTTTGCACTCTCCACATCCTTCTTCAACTCCTCCATGTCTCGTTTTAGTTTTGCTCGTCTGTTCTGGAACCACGTGATCACTTGGGCGTTGGAGAGCCCCAAAGAGCTCGCTATTTCGTCTCTATCAGCAGGTGATAAATACTTCTGGTAAAGAAATCGTTTCTCCAACTCGAAGATTTGGTGGTTCGTGAACGCCGTCCGCGATTTCCGTTTCTTTTTCGGCTGCGGCCTCGAGTTGAAGAGGTTGAGGTGATTCGACTGACCATCTGGAACAAGCGAAAATTATCGAATTAGTCACGGTTATTCGCAACTGAGACTAAGTGGTATAATTAACGAGGTTATTAACTTTTTAAATCGTTACTCCGAACTCGTTTGTCGATTAATCGACTAAAAGCATCGAACTGTGGCACGCTCTCAACAATAGTCTGAGGAATTTAATTTGAATAAAAGATTAGGGGTAAAAGTGGGCTTATGGCCGTTATATAGATAACGCCGACGCTTTTCGTCTCGTTATCAGCCACTAAAACATCATTCGTGTCTATGACACTGCAATAAAGAACCCGCAGCGCTAAAATGTAACTCGTCCCTCATAAAATATACTATAAAAGCACGCCCAGGTATCGTTATATTTTAACGAGCGCGCAATCACATACGGGCTCTTCGTAAAAGTATTTTTAATGAAGAAAGAGTTAAAACGATCAAACAGACAACAGCCTGAACGTTTTCATCCAGCGAGGATTCCTTTAATCGGATTACATACACAGTGTTTGCAGTAATGTCTGTTTTCACGTCAATTTAAAAGGCAGTAAAAACTCAATTTTCCTTTATGACCTGAGTAATAAAAGGCGGCGGAAATGAAGATACAACAATGGCGCTATCTCAACATCCGGTCTATTTAGTTGTTATCTCTACAGATATTCTCCACGGTTTAGAATTGCGTTATTTCTGTAATTATTTTTCGAAATTGACTCGTTAATGCTCGGTGTTAACATTCTGTTGAGTACATGCTTTATGATTGTTTCGATGATTTTACGCGCTTTGGGAATGAAAGAGCTTGTTGTGATATTTCTTGATTGTGTTTTTCACAATTAGAGATTCTTGAATGGTAGTAAGAACAATAAACTTTATGACTTTACTGGGTAATGTTGTGAAATGAAGCTTGTTTCGAGTTATGTTATGGTTTTGATGTCTCCATGATGGCGTCAAATCCTAATAGCCATATGATGTAATAGACATAAACCAACATTTATTTTATAGAATCGGCTCGCGTTAAAACCTAATAAAATTGGTACTTTTGTTGTGGTCTCGCTGCTCAAAATTAAGCCTTTCTGAAAGATGACGTCATTGGACATATAAAAGAGCAAAGAGCACGCGGTTAGCCGCAGAAATTAAAGTAACGTAAAATAATCCATTTATTTTACTCGAATTTCAATGTCAAAGTAATAGCCCATAATGTTAACGTCTGTGACGAATTATGCTGTTTAATTCCACACATAAGACCATGTTTCTTCTTTTAAAAATTATTATCTACAGTGACTTTTTTTGTTGCCATATTTGACCTGGTTTTTTAATAAAATATCTAAGCTATTAAGAGTACCTATAATGTACAGCAATAGTAATTATTTTCAAATAATAATTAAATTAGATATAGTTACATTATTTACTTCTAATAGTTTTTGTGTATAGGTACCATCACAACTGTACATCCTCGATGTGCGCGGTAGAGTAGAGACTACTGCTAGTTTATGTCTTGCTAAACTTAGGTTTTTCTAGGTAGGTCAATCAGGAGAAATCAGGGGATGAATATGCACTGATTTTGTTTTTGTTCTGGTACGAAACTGCCTACTAATCTTCCTGATTTTCCCCCTCATAATTTAATGTATCTAGGTACCTACGTCATAGACCTGGATCTTAAGCAGTCCTTTTACGTGCTGTAAAACTCAATAATTATGTACTGTGTTATCTGTTCTTCGGAATGATCATCAACTTTTCTACCGACTTCCAAAAAAAGGAGGAGGTATTCGACTGCATTTTTTTAAATATTTGTTACCTCATACTTAACTTTTGACTGGGTAAACCGATTCTCAAAAGTCTTTCAATATTCTATTCTTTCAAAATTTTGAAAGCCGGTGATTCCCGTGTGGTCACATTTAATTTTCGTCAAATTCGGTCAAGTAGTTTTTGAGATACATTCCAATAACTAAATAGAATGGAAGTCAGTATTAAATTTTTCAAATTGTACTTGTTTTATTCATACTTGAAATTAAACAACTTTAAACTTATTATATAAATCGCGTATATTCATACTTGTTGATAACTTTTATATTCTGTTGAAATAGTTCATATTTAATCGGGTCCATCAGAAAACTCTCAGCTCTCTTTTGAATTGACTTATAAAGTATTTTTATTCTTATTTTTTTAAATAGACTTACATTCAGATGGACAACGAAACGATCCTAAAAGAGTTTCTTTTTCCTCTTAAAGCATGGGACCATAAAACAAAGGTAATGACTAATTTATATAGCGATACAGCATGTGCAAAATGAAACAAAAATCTTTTAGTATTGACTGACCTTCTTGAATTCACAAAAAACAAAGTTTAATCTAAAACAGCAACGCTGTGATTTGCTTGTCAAAACACGACTTGATTAATTAATTAAAAACCCGTACATTTATCACTTGTCAAATTCCATTCGTTTAGCGTCACATCAATTATTGGGAGGGCGAAGTTATCAAAAGATCAGTCCAGTGTTTTGTGAGTGTACCCACTCACAAAACACTGGACCGTGATCTTTTTGAAAAACTTAATTGTAATAATGACCTTAGGTACCCACAAAATAAGGTACATATTAAATCAGCATAGATGTAATAACCTGACGCGTCTTGCGTGAGCGATTTTGACGCGAACGCGAAGCGGCGCGGCGTGGCGCGAAAACAACAAAGAGTCAATGGAAGTAAGTGGCCTACGTAACCAAACGCACGTAGAGTGCGGAGCGGCGCGCCGCGAAAGGAAGCGAACGCGATCAGTTGGTTTTATATATTCGCGTGAACTGGTTGCGGTGCGATTGTTTTAATAATGTCAGATGTAGAATGTGCAGCAGGCCTAGACAAAAAATGTTTCTGTTAACGTTAACTCCAAAATAAAACTCCAAAATGTATGGCGTTGACATTACCTGTGGAAAAGTGACGTCGTGCTAAGTTCGTAGGCGGGACCCGGAAACGTTCTGTCTGTAGCGTGTGCGGAAAAATGCTTGTTTCAATTTTGTCTAGGCCTGCAGTTCCACTGAATGGCGGCGGCGCGGCCGTGCGAGACGATTCGCTCGTACGTAGGACAGCGCCGCATCGCACCGCATCGCATCGCTTCGCAACCGCGTTCGCTTTGAATCGCCTACACACGTCAAGTCAAGCGGTTTTGGTTCTTATTTTAAACTGAATCTTTTTTGCCATCACAAAGGTCGTATTAATCACAGCCTAATCGCATCCTTAGCGAATTCGTACCTCAATTACGTGTATAAAACAGCAAAGGTTCAAAAAAACAGGCGAATCCAAAGACATCGTTAGGCGAAAGCAAAAAAATACGGAATCAGTCTCGGTCAGGCAGTTTTGCGATCGCCTCACATCTTTTGGGAATATTTTAAAAGGTTAATGACTAATGACATCTTTCGTGAGTAAATGTCACAAGATTACAGCAGATTATAGTGTTTCAAAATTTAAAAATCTCATTTAGTGAGTAAGGTGTGAGAAACTCTGGAAGCAAGAATATGAGTGCATTATCGGCGCAAGGTGCAACTATGGTTGCGTGAACCAATGAACAAAAAGAGTTTAATGATGAGGATGACGTCACAAATATTTAAAACCGGACATTTGAAAACGATGAAAAATAAATATTCAATATCAATATACTTTATTCGGGTATGTATACCGAATACATAATTAGTAAAATATTTTTTGCTCGACATGAAATAAGCGTAATTTTCCCTAAAACACCCTCGAGGAGTTCATGTCGATGGTATGAATCAACTCCATCCAGTTTCTAGGTAAGATATTTACAAAATAAAGTGTAGTCCAAACAAACGTCAAATACTTAAGTTTACTCAGTTTATTGTTAAAACGATTATTTTTTTAGAAAAAAAAAATTACAATTATATTACTTATAGTCACTTTATTTAATACAACCATTATATTCAACTATTATTATTAACCGGCAAAACACTCAAGTTAAGGATCGAATAAGTCGACTCGGGTTTCAAGCATGTCCGATGCTCAACTCATCAGTGCCCGCCGGGAGTTCGCAGACGCCGCTGTTCATGACATTGTTTACTATGCCCGTACGTTTTGATGTTTTCAGTTTTGTTAAGTTCTAAAATAGGAAATTTATAGTACTTTGAAATACTGAAAAAATCAAAACGTACGGGCATAGTAAAGAATGTCATGATTCCATGAAAAAAAATATCACTGAAATCGGACAATGTTAAGAGGTAGGAAAGAGTTTTCTCTTTTAGCATGGAAAGTACTAGCTATGCAATCCTCTTAAGAAAAAGGTTTACCCAAGCCTAAATACACTTCATTATTGATTATCCCGAAACAAATTTGCTTGAAAAACAAACACAGACCGCAATCGTCACATGTTTTGACTAACAACATTAGCCTCATAAATATATGAGAAAAAATCCCAAAGCGTTACAAAAACATTGGTAAGGCACGGTTGAACGGCTCGTTTCATAGCATACTCGATTTACCCCACGAGTGTCTCAGACGGGCGCGAAATGGGCCGTGTTGGGACGGGCCTTAATAATTAGAATAGGTATCCGGTCAGTGTTTAACATTTCGGATCTTAAACGTGGAATAAACACATACTTTATGACGAGAAAAGTCTGTGAGGAATTAATTTTGCTAAAGAATTTCATGATAATTTATTTCAAACTGCGTTAGTATGATTAATTTTTCAGTGGTTTCGGGGAATATATGACGACACTCGCTTTATTCTTACTAAAAAGAAGACGTTTAGTATAGACTAGCTGACCCGCCAGCGGCTTCGCTCGCTTGGTCTTGATATAGTGGCAAAAGCGCCGCTTTGGAATCAGGCTTTGTACTAAAACCAGGACCCCCAGGTCCACGGGTCGGACAGTTAATGGGTCTATCTGACAAAACAATTCTCAAGTCCGCGGAGTCTAGTGTAGGTTTTTAGCCGTACCATAGGAATTCATGCGCGTCGACCAGTCTGTCGAGAGCCCAGTTTTATATGAGACCATGTAGCAGAGAGAGATCATGCTGCTATCTTGGATTTATGTGACGGATCAAGATAAAAAGTAAAGCTCCGGGCTCTATCCTATCCATATACCAAATTTCATCAATATATGTGCGGTAGTTTAGGTTATGCGTGAACATACAGACAGACAGGCATTTTCAAAAACGTCATATTCTTGTTCACCTACCTACTATTGGAGGATCCCAATAATCTATCTATCCACGGTTTTCCTTACTACCGATAGAAATTTGACGTAACTTCCATACAAATAGTGTCAAATATCTAACTCTAGTAAGGTAAACCGGCGATAGATAGATTATTGGGACCGGCCGTTAATCTACTTTACATTGACCCTCTTGGAAATTTATGGACCATTTTAGTAACCTGAATAATAATGTTACATACGATAATATATAAAATAATAATGTTACATTCGAATGAATGTACGTTCAGTTCAGTTCAGCTTTGTATACCTACAAAAAATAATTATATTGTAAGCCAAGCCTGACAAAACAAAAAAGGTCTAATCTGAAATTCGAATCATTTTCTTTTCTAATTTTTCGGCAACTGACGCCCTGTCATTATGCCTAGTTTGTACGATTGCTACACAAACGCACTATGCATAACAATGAGTTATATCGTGGTTATTTATCTAGACAATTAGTCGAGTATAGTTGATCATAATAAATTATGCAAAGTAGATAAGTATTAGGTATATTTATAAAATACTAGCGACTGCCCGCGACTTCGTTCGCGTAATAGGCTCGCCATAACCTCCCATCTTTTCAAGAACCTTCTCCTGACAATAATTAACACAACAAAAAAGCAAGATTGTACCATCCGTTCTCAAGTTATAGCATGTCCAGGAGAAATAGGGGTTCATTATTATATACTTAAAAAGATAATTTCAAAAGTTTTTGATTTCTTTTGTGTTTTTTTTCAAAACATACATTTCTAAGCACACTGCAAACGTATAACTTTGAATTGTTTGTAAAAAGTTCTTAACCTGGCCCTAAATCTTTAAGGTCTGTCCACAGTTTTAGACGAAATATTACGACTCGATATAATCGCCAATCGAATTCCATAATAGTTACCCATGTAATTTTCCTCCATCCGTCTTTTAGGCGCATCTTAAAGTAGCAATGGATAACAAACATCACGATTTGACCGTATTGATTTCACGTCATTATTCGTAGGGTCTAAATGCTGAACCTCGCATCCCCTACGTGATCTCATTGAGAGAATTAATTAAATACTTTTGGGATAAAAAGGGGACTTTCAAGGAAATATCGATTTACTACGCTTTTTTTCAGTATCTGTTTGGAATTCAGCAAAAAATTCGATGATATGTTGTGCTTAGGTATTAATATAATAATTAAACGGGATTTACGTGAACTTAATCCGGTTTTATTACCTATCACAAAATTTGTGATCAGTGTGTCAGTTTTAGTAACATTAGTTAACCAGTTTAGAAACTGGTTGCCTTAAGAAAAATAACTTACAGATAACTGGTTTTGCATCCACCTACAAAACTACAAACCAATAATATAATGGATATATTATGTGAAAGTACCTCCACTATGTCCTAGGTTATGGTTTCGTATTTTATCTGTAGTTATAGTTGGAATCTTCTTTATCGACAAAATAACTGTTTTGACACAACAATGCTATAAGCCTACTTTGAGTTCTCATAAAAAAATTGCCAATTTGCCAAACGAGTGAGCAAGATCGAATCGAATCGTATCGGTTGGTCTTGAATTAGTTTGTTGCTTCATTCGTAAGATCTGTAACAATACATGCTGAGTATTTTCGAAGGCCGCTGTTGCTTTATAATATGCTCATAAATTCAAAACATATTATAAATGTGAATGTTTTTAGCATTTTTTTTAAATGAAAATGAAAAAATAAAAGTGAAAAAAAAATAGCAAGCAAAACTATTTACAGAAATTTTAATTATATTATTGAAGTAGTGTTGTGTTTTACATTTTCCTTTTTTAGTATAGTGTGTCAGTAATATAACTATATCCTATTATAATATTATAAACGTGAAAGTTTGTATGTATGGATGTATGGATGTTTGTTACTCTTTCACGCTCAAACGGGGGGGCTAATGTTGATGAAATTTGGTATGGGGGTAGATGAGGCGCTGGATTAACACATAGGATACTTTTCATCATCATCATCATCATCATCCATCACCACGCGGGTGAAACCGCGGGGCGCAGCTAGTATTTATATATATAATATAATATAACCTTTACGTTATCACCCTGAAACTAATTTGAGTATAATTTGGAATGACGATGGCTTATACCTGGGATTAATAAATAAGATGTATTATGCACAATAAGGTTTTTGTTTTTGGGACAATAATTATATTCCGCGCGGATGTAGCCGCAGCAAGTTGAAAATAAAAGGAGAAGAAAAAAATTATAAACATCTTGCTATTCCTGTTATGACCAATACCTTTATCCAAATCATATAAGTGTTTAAAAATATATTTTTTAATATATAGAGCACCGCATTGCGCATTTGTGTCTTGTTTCCAATGCTATTTTCACACTAGGTACTATTTTAACCTTAAGTTTTAACCTTAGAGGCTCTTGAAAAAAAAACAACCTGTATACCTAATTGATAAGTTTTGTTTCAACTCAACAGTTGTTTTATTTTTCTTTAAGGTACGAGGTGAGGCGAAGAGAGGTTTTGTGCCGGTTCTATAATTGAAATAAAAACATAAGCATCAAACGTAATTATTAGTAATATTCAATTACAAAACGTATTCCCTTAAGTACTTAGGTATCAGTAATCTAAGGAGTTACATAAATTACAGCAAATTTAAAAATATTGTGCTTTGGAGTTCCTTTAGTGGTTTATTTGATTTAGCAAAATAACAAAACCTACAGCGCCTATTAATATTAATTACCTAACCTTTTAAAGTCAAAGAGGCAAACAATTAGAATACATATAACGTAGGTAGCCCAACCCATAATACCCCTGTCGGCGCTGAAAGCAATTCAAGCAAAGCGATGTAAAGCAATTCTGTCAGCTAAAGCGATACAGGGATCGTCGCCTTTCAAGGGACTACCGCAAGATCAAGAAATTAGAGAGTAATCTAATAAAACAGTTGAACCACCCGACCGCATTCCCACGGGATCCAGTTCACACGGCGGTAGGTACATTTGGGCGCAAGCCACAGCACGTATGCCCTTCTGGTTTTCACGCTTGTTGCCTCCAGATTTAGAAAAAAAAGTTTTATAAGAAAATCGTTCAGAAATTACATTACTATTTGCGTTTTTCTCCGTTTTGTAAGTTATCGGTGAACGGTCGGAGCTTCTGGGAATTCTTTTTTCAAATGCAACTGGCCAGTTAGTTTATGTTTACGTTTATTTTTTATATTGGATTTATCGTTTGCTGAGATTTTTAAATATAGAATTGTCGATCTGCACACTGGTCTGTATCCATTAATTTCTGGACACAAAGAAATAGAAATATTTTATAAAACTCTTCTATATATTATCTAAATAACATCCGTAGTTATGATTATAAATTGATTAGTTTTAATTAAACGGCAACGTCAAGCTGCACGACAGCCAACGCATGGCAATGCCGTTTGGGCCCACGCCAGAAATGCCACAATGTCTCATTAGCTACAATTAGTATGGCATAAATTAAACCATATCTATACACTAACTTTGGCCTAATCTATGTCAACATTGTCTTGTAGCCGAGGGTGGCGTAATGGCAAACTGCTATTGTTTATGGCTATTGAAATCTGTGATTATGCCTAATCGCACAACTGACATTTGATAATTTAATCAGATTTCGTTATTCAATCAATGATGTTAGGCAAGTGTATTATTAGTTAAAATGAGATAGAAACTATAATGGATCAAATTTTAAGTGATTTAATGAACCTTAATCTTTAGACCTTGCGGTCTGATTGTAGCAGATTTGGGTTTCGTTGTTCCGAAGGCTACGGGACCCTATTACTAAGCATACGCTGTCTGTACGAGTATGTCTGTCTGAATCTTTTGAATTGCATTAGGTACCTACCCAGTTCAGTTTGACACAGTAATTATTAAAAGTATTATATAAGTATTAATTATTATGCTGATATCCTACGAGTATTAAACAAACAAGTACAATTTGAAACATTTATACCAGCTTCCATTCTATTCAGTTATTGGAGTGTAACTCAAAAACTATTGGACCGAATTTGAAGAAATTTAAATGAGACCACACGGGAAACACCAGCTTTCAACAATTTTGAGAATCTGTGCACCCAGTCGAAAGTTATGAGGTAACAAACATAAAAAAAACAGTCGGATTGAGTACCTCCTCCTTTTTGGAAGTCGGTAGAAAAAACCTAGGTAATAATAAAAAAGCAAGAGAGATATATACATGCTCTTTTAACAGTTTATGTTTTTTGCTCAATGGCAATGGTCTATGGTTGTATACACAAACATTTACCTTGGTATACTGATAGTGGAAACTATAATGCAAATAGAAGCTCTAGGTTTTAATGCATCGAGGAGCTCGACCTGGTACTTGGGTCATCATTCCATGTAAGAAAAGTACCTACTCCAGATGAAGTGGAACTTACACTTCGTATAGTAAAATGTTTGAATTGACGCTTCACTTCATTTAGCACGCCAAAATTCTTAGGTGTGCGCTTGGATTTGCCTACTTGAAATATTTTCGTCGAACTGTGCAGTCGCAGAATTTTAGACTTTAAAGTTTCAATTCTCTCTTGAGCGTTCTCAAAATGAACCACAACTTATAGGGTTTTTGGGGGATTGTATGCAACCTTACGGTTTGAGAAGAACTGTATGGCGTGGTCAACAACAGTAAGTACAGTGAATGTGACCTTTTTATATTTTACGTTAGAAAATAAGTTCGTGTGTACAAATTCACTTCTTGGCTGATTGGAATAGACTATCGCAATAGTATTATAAAGTTGAAAGTGTGTTAGTACGTGAGTGTGTAATACTTAGGATTAGTACAAATAATCTCGGTATAACGGAAATTTCCTCAGGAATCGCCATAACTTATTCTAAGTCGAAGAAATTGCACGCAGGTTATGCAGAGGCTAGTTTAGGGATAAAAATCTTATCTACTGACAACATAAATCACAAAATATATATTTCATTGCAGTATAATATGCAATATAAATTATATAATAGCCAAGGTAATTAATTAATATCGTTTTTTAAAAATAAGACTACATTATCTGTAATAAAGTTTCCGTAGTAACATTAATACATTAATTAAATTACGGCTGGTTGTGTGCAAGCAAAAAACGATAACACAGACAACTGCGTTGCGTGGTTACTAGTAATTAATTAAAGAACAATATTTCATAGATTTTATTACCTACTTGAGAATCCAACCTCATTTTAGTTCTTGCCTGTTATTATAGATACATATAAAAATCTATTAGCGGTCCCATCAAAGTTGGCGCTAAAATACCACAACACACAAATCAGCAACGCATGTATAAATCAAAGGCGCTTTACTAATAAACCGTGTTGCCCGTTCTAAAAACGGCATTCGAAATTTCGAACTTTGAATTATAAAAAGAACGTGAAAAAGTGCATAGTGGGCGCAAAAAGCTCTTGTCGTGGACAAAAACGTTGCACGCGTGGAGTGAGGCAGTTAGTGCACGGGCCGTGACAGAATAACGACCGATGGTTATCGTCTGCGCGGTGTCTTTAGTAAAGTGAACGCTTCAGTTGTACAGACTAACAAACATTGTTGGTGCTATAGACGCCCGTCAGGAAAAACGTAGTATCTTCTGAGTTGTTTTCTAAATTCGACTTCGACTAAAACTTTAGTGAAACCAACGTGATCTGTGGATGCAATGTAATCGTCACTATCCGTATATAATCGATTACTGGTAGGATTACATTTTGATGTTTGTTACTGTTTTTATACTCATGCGTAGACCACCGCCGTCGCATTACAACTGCCATTTTGTTGATGCATAATTATTTTGAAGCTCATTGGTGTGTACTAAAGTAAGCATATACCTATGACCTTAGCACGAATAACTGCAACGTAACGTGTCGGTTCACGTGAAACTACACAAACTGTCATTTATTATATATGATATGATAACTCATAGTTTGCCAGTTCGCTGAAGCGTGGCGCGTTGACGCTTACGGTAGGTACGAATATGTACTTTTTCGGAAATTGTTCGTGCTACGGCCTACTAAAAAGACTAAAATGATGGTCTTTACGAATTCAATATTAAATCAACATTATTGTTTTTCATGTTTTCTTGCTTGGAAATATCTGCTTATAAAACCGTATTTTCGTCAAGTTATAATAATTTGTAATTTTTACTGTATTTACAAAAAATAATAATTCAATAAACATATTGCTACTTATGGGATGAAAACCGTGGTATTTATTTAAATAAGCTCGCCGATATTTCGACACTGTTGCAAGCGCCGTGATTGCGGGACGACTGGAGAATGCGGGTGGGTGGATATCTGTCTACCCTCTTTCTCTGTCACAGACCGTTCTCTGCAACAGTGTCAAAATATCGGGAGCTCATTAAAATAAATAAAACGGTTTTCATCCCGTAAGTAGCAATATGTTTATTGAAATCCGTGAAAGTTTAAAAAAGAGTTTAATTCAATATTCAACAAATGCAATTTTTATTTTAACGCCTACATAATACTTCAAACACCTTCATAATGGTTTACAAAATAAAAACACTGACCCCTAAAACTGTACAACACCGACACAATTCACATTAAAGGTACATAATCATTAATCAGACATAACTCAAAGCATTGCGTAGCTATAGGTATAAATATGCTTACCTATAGTTGTATACACAATGATTGCTTATGTACCGCATTAAGATTAACATCTTTACGTGGAAATTGTAGGTGTGCTTCCTTTGTTCCCTTGTACAGGTAGTTAGGCACGATAAATGTAGTGTAGCAGGCTAAATAAGCACATAACTTCATGGTACTATATGTTAAGTAAAGAATTATTATGCGGCAGCTGTGTTCATTGCGAATAAAGGATGATTTGATATAAAACTACATACTGCAGTTAAAATGTGGTTTATTGGAAGTAATGAAAGAAAAAACGAATACCAAAATGAACCTACGTGTTTGAATTTATTTATATCATATACTAGCGACTGCCTGCGACTTCGTTCGTGTAGTAAGAACTATACGTATTAGAAAACATGTAAAAAAAGATGATAGAAATCGGAAAAGCCGTTCTAAATTTATAGCGTGACCAGCCGTGCGATTCTCTAAAGATTCGTCGACGAGCTCACCGATACTTTATGAGATATCGCCCTTGTACACAAGGTTGTTTTTCCAACGTTTCTTGTGATTTCGTCATTTGTTTCACGGATGTTGTCAAAGATGCAACGATGTTTGCTCTCAGAGAATCACACGGCAGGAGAAATACGTGTTCGTTATATATAACATAATATAGATTAGAGTTGTAATTACACTAATAAGTTGGTAGGAAAGCTAAATTATGAGAAAATGGGTACTTTTTTCGCGCAAAGTCTACTTGAGTTCATGGTCGATGCAACTCGATCGAATCGTCGAGGCGAGTCAAAAATATACTTAGATACAAGCACAAATATATTTTTTTATAGCTCCATTGCTACACGTCATCATGTTAACATAAATGGTTAACAATATAAATTAATAGTAACATAATAATAATAAATTAGATAAATTGAATTTAACAATTAAAATACATATTATAATTATTAAATTATATAACACTATATCAATTTAATAATACAATCAATTAAATTATAATGTCTAATTTTAAGTATTCATCTAAGTCATAAAACAGTTTCTCCTGTACTCAGTGATATTACTCAGTGCACGCAAAAAGTTCTAATACCCTGTAAAAATATGAATTTGATTACGTCGGTAATCAAATTTATGTTTTTAGTTTATAAAGTTCCACAAAAAGAAAGAAAAATAACTAAATATTATTCCGCATGGGTATACGAGTATGACTTATCTCACAAGAACATTTTCCCGGGATAAGAAATGTGTTATCAAAAACATTTACCTTTAAAAAACATCGACCATATTGTTTCAGAAGAGTGGCGCTAAAAATGTAGAGTAACATCAATTTATCCATTCATTCAAGAATATATACTTTCTTATTTAATACATTATATTTTAATCCTACTAATATTATAAATGTGAAAGTTTAGATGGATGCATGTTTGTTCACGCTCAAACGGTTAAGCCAATTTTGATGAAAGTTGGTATGGAGGTAGATGAGGCTTTGGATTGACACATACAATACTTTTCATTATCAAGTTTTTTATCACTGCAGAGGTCATATTGTTAGCTGTAATGTAAAAGCCAAGCGTTTTTTAAACAATTATTGAGGTTTTTGCCCTGTCTAGTTAAGTGAACGAGCGGTCTCATACACTTTGAAGTTTCAGTGAGCTGATAAGTTTTTAATACATCTTCAGGCGGTGGTAGTCAAAACAAACCATTTGTATCCCCTTCAGGCATCACTTGAGTTTATCGCCTACTTTTGTTTTATGTTTATATTTATTGCTTTTTTGTGGCCACGACTTTTTGTGAGTTGGTGCACTGTGCGCTCATGTGGCATGATTACGGTTCTTCTTCTTCTGTGGCTGTTTAACGTTGGAAGACGTTACTCTGCCAGTGTCAGGTTCTTGCACTCAAAGACATAGATTAATCAGACTAAAGACTCAAAGATGATTACGGTTCAGAGTTGGTGGAAACTCCGAATAATATATTTTGCTTTTATACGTATAAATATATAGTACGCAAGCATTACCGTGTAAGGGTGTAAAGGGCACTGTAGAAGTAAATGTTTTGGGCTAATCTTTCAATTAGAAACATTCAAATTACTAACGTGAGTTACCATGTATGTTTTCTATGAGTGTCCGATATGTCGGCACTGTTGCAAGCGCCATGATCACGGATGAACTGAGGAATTGCGGGTGGGTGAATTTTTACGAGCAGACGACACGGTCTACCCTCTTCCGTACTCGTTTGTTATCTGTCAATGTTAGAACGGTGACAAATTCAGTGCAGTGCCACACATATGTTCAGTTCTAAGCTTATGTGATTGCAACTGCCATGAGTAGACGTAGTGCGTCACGTATCGTCACTTGATAAAAAAAAACGCAAGCCGCTATTATTATAAAATGTGAACTAAAGATAGATCCGAACTTAAGCTCCGGACTTTGCTAAATTTCATATACGAAATTCTCCTAAACCACGGTTTAATTTCGGAACTTTAGACCATGTTTTATAATAATAACACGACGGAGTTATCTCGTTCAGTTAAGAAGTTCTTATGGTCTTGAGTTCCGGCTCCATCATCAGACCAGCCGGAAAGCACGGAAACGTATTATTGCATTGTCAGTGAAGTTACTAAGGTGTGCGAACAAGCTCTATCATGTACCTACTAGCTAGTGCTTGAAAGATGCATTTTTTATCGTTACTTACGTAATAATAAAATAATTTTTTTGTTCCAAAAGATGGAACCATGGTACAATGACAGTTCAAAGTAGGTACATATTATCACAATATTGTGCGGGTGGTACCGACTTCGACAAGTCATTTTACACTATTTGGTGTTGAAGTCGGTTCCCTACTGTGGTATAAAAAATAATTATCTCCATTTTTAGTGACCCTTGCTAATTACGGGATTATTGTCACTCACTGTTAATGATGATATCATCAAAATAAGTGAATCACTTTTCAGTTATTGGAGTGCAATTCAAAATGGCACCACCTCGGAAGTGTAGGGTATACTTCCGAGGTACAAGCAAAAAAAAAGACGTAAGGCACTCGGAGACTGCCGCGGTAAAGCTATTGCATAGCTGTTTTTATCAACTTATGCAATTATAATTATTTAACCAATGCCATCTAGAGGCGAGTTGCTGAACTAAAGAGACAAGCGTGATATTTCAAAAAGTCATTAAAAGATCTGCTATTCATCGATAGATGCCAAATCAATTTATGCAATTATAATTATTTAACCAATGCCATCTAGAGGCGAGTTGCTGAACTAAAGAGACAAGCGTGATATTTCAAAAAGTCATTAAAAGATCTGCTATTCATCGATAGATGCCAAATCAATTTATGCAATTATAATTATTTAACCAATGCCATCTAGAGGCGAGTTGCTGAACTAAAGAGACAAGCGTGATATTTCAAAAAGTCATTAAAAGTTCTGCTATTCATCGATAGTTGGAGTCGAAGTGGGGGGGGGGGGGTATTAGGTTATTTTCGTTACGGAATTTCTGGATTCGATCTCCACACTCAAGGCCCGCAATAGAAGCTATGCTAGCTTAAAAGCTATGCAATAGCTTAAAAATATTTTGAAAATCGGTTCACAAATGGGGGAGAAATCGCTGATAATAGCTACACAAAAAAAGTACATTCAGTCGAATATTATAACCTCCTCTTTTTTAAAGTCGGTTAAAAACTATGTTAGGTAAGTATATTTTATTGTAAAATGATGAGATATTATTAGAAGCGGCCTTCCAATGCACTATACTTTTTTATTTCTATGCTAAATAGGTACCTATCGGTAATTGGCTTTGGCGATTAAATTGTTATTTTTACGAGTAGTTACGCAATTACACTTGAAGGTCTGCACGCTTTCCTTCAACCTAGTTATAAATTATTAACCTGCTAAATGGGTCTTAATAGAGATGCGCTACATGGAGCTTACGAGAATTTTATGTCACTCTGTTTAAAATTGAAAACCTGTCGTTTTTATATGTTGTAAAATTAATAGCATAGATGTGTTTGCATTAGCGTTTTTACTTTGAATGTATGGAGATCACACTTTCAGGCTAAAGGTTTCATATAGAACGTGTTTGGTGGAACCATGTAGGGATTTTCGGAGCCGATTAAGGGCACCAATATAATAATATATATACCACACCAGCCATAGTGAAAAGTGTCATGGTTTTAAAATTAATATAATAGTTTGCTCTTAATTTTAATTTGGACGGTCTACGAAAAAAAATCTAGTCACTTCAAAGTGGTTTAAAATGATTATATTACCCTTGATCGGCTCTAAAAAGTCCGTACATCGTTCCACCAAACATCCTGTATAATATTATTTAGAATTAAATAAAAAGGTTTAGTGCAAACCTTTTTTGAAAAGGCCATTATTCGAAAGGGCCTGCCTGTAACTTCAGATTAATATTGGAATAAAATCTGGCTAGTCTTCATATCTAATAATTATAGATAAAATGATAAAATTAGAAAGATCTATACAGAGAGATGCTTTAACCGACTTCAAAAAAGGAGGAGTAATATTATTATGTTTGACTGCATATATTTTTTTGTGTATGTTCACCGACATGCGTGGACTGATTCTCAAAATTATTTTTTGTTAAAGATAAAGAAAGATAAAGATAAAGATAAAGATCATTTATTGGCCATCAAATAACAATCGTTACAGGCATGTCAAATTTTACATTAATTCATATTAAATAATACTTACATACTAAAAGATTCACGCATTTAACATTAATTATCGGACATAACAACATAAAAGTCAAAAATGTGTTGAATTATGTTCATACTGATTAAAACTGTGTATTAACAATGTTACTGCTTTTCTTACACATAGCAGAATGACGATTCCAAGAATTGCATTGACATGTACTCGTTTACTTTATAAAATGGATTACGTTCGAAAAAATGTTTTATTATATTTTTGAATGTGTTGTAATTTAATTCAGTTATACTAATGGGTAGCTTGTCATACATCAATAATTTGAAATAACGTCCCTGTTTTCGAGCTTTAGCTAACCTAGTCCAAGTAGTATGACCAAGTTTTCTTTACCACGGAGGTTATACGGAATTATATCTTTCTTTTTTATTACATTTTCCTTGTCTGCATGTATTTCTAATAAGCTATTATATATGTAAAGCGAAATAACAGTCATTATTTTTGTACGTTTAAAATGTTCCCTTGCTGGGCTACGTTTCTTCAATCCATTTATAATTCTTATTGCTTTTTTCTGGCATTTTAAAACTTTTGTTATATATTATGTTATGTGTTATGTTTGGTAGAGTACCTATACTTTCCGCGGTGGTCTCATTTAAATTTCATCAAATTGGTCAGCAGTTTTGAGTTACACTCCAATAACTGTAAAGTGATTCGTGAATGACAATCGGTTCCGTAATTACCACTGAGGCCGTAGCACAAACAATTTGAGAAAACGTATTCGTATCGTAAACGTCAATGCGTCAACGCTTCGGCGTACAAACTATGAGTTAACTGTGTCACAGTTGCCCTAGATAAATGTACCGTCACACTTAGGCACTGGTCACTAAAAAGGATGAAATAATAATTTTTACCCAAACATTGAATGTCCACACTTTTTAGTGCTGAAGACAGTTAAATTTTTTTGGTTTTAAAAAGATTTACTTTTTGAATATTTGGATGATTCCGCAGGGCACAGCTATTAGTAAACTAATAAGTCTTGATATATACTCGTACATAGGTAGATATATATCATTATTATTACTTACGATACTTTTTTAAAGTAAGTAGCCACTTAAATTTTAAACAATTTTTCAATAGCGAATCTTCACAAACAAACATTTATGTTCTTTACATTTCACTACGCATTCCACAGTGGTCTGATCGCCGTGAGCGCGGGACATAAATCTAGTTTAAACTTTAAACAACAATTTGTAAGCGACACCCGTACCGTTGCTGATCTCCCGGCGGACAAAGCCGTGTGTGGCGCAATATCACTTGGGGAAATCGTGATTAGCTCGTGGGGTCACTGACGCAACTTTTCAGATGAGGTTGATTGATTTCAATAGGATGATGATGTTAAGTAGGCAGAATTTATGCTAAAAGAAAAGCCTCCTAGGATTTGAGGTCGTGCGTGTGCTAATTTACTATATTTAACCCGTTGACTCGCGATTCGCCATATATAGCCAATTATACAAAGGATTTCGCAGAACTCAACCTACTTTTCCAGGAACTGCAACGTGTGTGGTTAACGCATAAAAAAGCAGATTGTCTTTGCTGTTAAATTACTGTTTTACTTATATTTTTATCGAGTTGAAGTTCAAACTTTGACAGTTGCGTGGCGGACAGCCGTACGATTATAAGAGCAAACATCGTTACATCTTTGACAATATCCATGAAATAAATGACGAGATGACAAGAAACGTTGCAAAAACAACCTTGTGTACTCGTCGACGAGCGCATATCGACGAATCATTAGAGAATCGCACGGCTGATCATAGCTATAGATTGGACTGTCATATAATAATTTGAATGTTGGTACACCGTAGCGCCACGACGGCCTTCTTTTGGGACTCAGGGCGCAGTACAGCTCGTCACTAATTGTGAGTTGTGGGGAAATGCATCTGTTTTAGGCAGAGGTTACCACTTAACATCAGTTGGGCCTCATTGTACCGTTTCCTAATAAAATAAAAAAGTACTAAACCGAATTATTGATTGGTTTATTTATTGGGTAAAAATTATTTGTTGGTACGAAAAAAATCGGTACGTATGTACCTTTTGTTGCATTTCAATAACTTAAATTTCCACTCACCTGAACTGTAACAAAGAGTTCTAACCTTCAAGAAGCCATAATGAAGCCCAAAACCGGCAGCTCGATATAAATCACAGCGAGGCAATAATGTGGGCTCGGCTAACCCCAGGGACAGATTACAGACGCGCCGAGAAATGTGTGCGACGAAAACACTTCCTTTTGTCACATAATCGCCTAAATTGTTATTAGAGGGAATAAAGACATATTGCCCGAAGGGGCGGGAATCTGTATTTATGGACAGAATGAGAGATCGAGTTTTAATAGTGTGATTTGCGTGGTGATTTGGGGTTTTAATTGGTGTTTCATCTAAAGTTTTTGAAGTTACATTGAAAGTTATTATGTAAGTACATAGTTAAATTTTGCTAGATCACATATTGAATTCCTTATTTACTTCATTATCATCACCATCTCAGCCGTAATAGGTACATTCAATGCTGAATATATTGATGCCTCCTGCATAGATTTCCAAAACGACCAGTTGAAAGCGGCTTGCATTGCATCCAAATCATCCTGCGACCTTTATAAAGTAGTTTGTCCACTTCTTCAACTGGCAACTGACAACTCAGAAGTGTTTGTTAACGCGTTATGTTAGAGCTGACGCGAAGTCAATGTTGTCCAAACTTTCGCGCATGCAAAAAGTATTTTGCTGAGGTTCTTAGACGTCAGTCTATGACTGATAGCATACATCGTGGCTGTACAGCCACATTTGTTGTTGCCGTATCCATACGCGAGTACCATATCTACCTCTTTTTAATATAAGATCATTGTGTATGGGCATACAGGGTGGTTTTAAAAAAAAATCCTGTATTATTGAACTAATGGATTCTGTTGCTGATAAAGATCAATCTTTGCAAAGAAATGTACTTATTACTAAAAATGAATGGAAATAGTAGTTATGTTAAAATTTCGTTTAATATGTAAACTTTGAAAAATCTTTCGCGTAGATTTCCGTCAAAAGTAAAAGATTTAAAAAACTAAATATGCAGTTATAGGTTTTTTATAAATCGAGGGCATGTCTCCTTTTACGATTTTTCTCTAACTCTCGTGGTTCCGGACTTGGCCATGGCCGCCCTTCTAAAAAAAAAACACCCTGTATAATATCTCTGCCATGATTTATGTTGTACGTATCAAGTTTATTCAGGTAGTGGCTGTCGAATAACGTAAGAAAACTGACCACTAACTACTGTGGAACATTCCTTAATTGTGTAATTGGATTATGATTGCTTTCGCAGAAGAGACTTTGAAGATCCATATGCACTCATTGTTTGATTTGATACATCAACTTTTTTGTTAAGTATAAAGATGTTATAGAAGCAGTAGAATTTTATATTTCTTTTTAATTTTATATTCTCTATTTTTAATATCATTGTGCACATTATCGCCTGAGAATCACTCGTATGTGTTAACATAGCTACAAGCAAATGATTTACGTCTGTAATACTATATTTTCTAACATAATATAAACCTACTTACTGTAGGTTCTACATTATGTGAATACTCAGTTCAAAACCAGACACAATCCGCGGACGTCCTGATCGTTCCTTGAACCCATCTGATTTGGATAAAACTATTTAGTTACGGTGCAACTTGAACGTGAGTGATTCCTAATTATCATATAAAGCCGTGTCAAACCACGATAGTTTTCATGATACTCAGTGAGTTGATTATTTGTACTTGGTCCCATACTTTAACTCAAGTTAGATTTTCTTTCAAGCAGTCCTAATCAGGTCACAGACACATAAATAAGCCACTATCCTCTCTAAGTCCGTACAAGTAAAGTAATGCGGTGTACGCATTACTAAATCTAAGGCAATTGACGAGGAAAACACAAAACAACGCTTCAAAGTTTGAATTTGTTCACTTTGATACGCCCATGCAGTACCTATGCACCCTTACGAATTACGAACACTTAACGGATAATAACTCACCACTATTACACGTCAAAGCTCGAAGAAACACAAATCTAGAAATATTAAATAAAGTCAACAATAGCTATGGTTGGGTATTTACCCGCCAACTTCCAGTAAATTTTATTGTTACTTAAACTCAAAGTCAAAGTCAAAACCATTTATTCAATTTAGGCATCAAAGACGCAATTATGAACGTCAATTTTTCATTATTATTTACTTTAAAGACTCTACCGCCGCGTTCAAAAATATACATATAGAGCATACCGAGAAAAAGTGGCACGAAACTCTAGAAAAACTAAACTTATTATCAACATATACTAGCCTTGTAAACAAGAAGATAACCACAGAATAAAATTGCTTATGTACTTCATATATGACAGTAATAAACCAATTGCGAATACTCGTGTACAAAGAGGTAAATTGTTTTATAGCGATCGTTACTTTTGTCACTGAAACTGTTTAATTTTACGACATCGTGTCTCACCGATTTATTCAACGACATCATTAACCAAAACTCCTCTTAATAGTTTTACGAGAGTGCGGTGACAAGTCTTAAACTATCACAAACATGTCGCCGCCCAATAACAATAATAATGTGACGCGCGTGTGTGCGGTCCAAACAAATCACTGCCACATGTTCCTAACCTACAACAAAACGCCCAAATGACAGATATATTAGCGGCGTTCCATTCACGTAAAAACCACAAAAACATTCCACCTAAACCAAATTAAAACGTTCCAATTTAAATCTTATTCATTTTGTCTCAAGTGTGTGGCATTTTAAACCAATGTGCGGTATGTCACGCAAATTAATTCTTAACCTCAAAAAGTGCATTGAATACTTGAATGTTATCTGATTAATGTTGTAGCTAAAAATACTTGTAACGATATATTTATGGCAATGAATTTTGTAGAGAACAGATATTTTGAAGTTTACATACTTCCTTATTTTTTACCATCGTATGCAGCTTGCAGATGTGACGACGATGGACAAGACAAGAGTTCGTCTATTGATGCCCGGGTGGCATCAAGCGTTGTGTGGTCATATTTGTTTAAACAAAAAAGTGTTACACAAATTTGTAGCCATATTTTTTACATCTGTCACAGATATGCTGTGATTTCTTATATAGGTACAGAAAATTATTTAATAATATAAAGTGAGCATAATAAGTGACCGCGACATTTTATTTGAAGATTTTTTCAACAAAGTAATAAGTACTCAATACTTACTAATTAACGAAATGAAATCTGTATTGACACTGTATGGCTTTTTATGCGATGGCATACGTATATACATAATACTCGTATAATATGTAAGCAAAACAATCTTAGTATAATAATTGGTAGAACCATCTAAATCGAACCTGATACATATTAACATCGTGCTAAATAATTTAACATATCAACATTTTATTTTTGATTATCCAGAAATAATTTTGAACAACATCATTCACGTCAACTAATTTTGTCCCCGCGCTCGACCACTGTGCGTTACTAATTGAGACATATTGTGCATGTGAGTAACGGCGCATTAAGCTCCTCTGTGATATGACATCCTGGTACTGATGAAGACAGAATCATTACTGTTAGTTACTGTTTCTAACTATTAGTTTAGGATACATCAAAAGATTAAGGGGAATCTTCTTGGCTAATGAGATACTTTAATTATGAACTAATGGGTAGGTACGTATACTTAAATGCTAATTAAAATTATCTAATATTATATTACTGCACAGAAGACCAAGTAAAGGTAATACGGTCCTATAATAACCTTTTTCCTTAACCCTTAAGAGGAAATGAAATTTAAAATCAGTTTCAATATATAACTGGTAAAGCAAAAACTAAAGCTTAAAATAATAAACTAAAAGTTTATTATATTATATGTATTATATACGAAACGAATGGTATGTCATAAGTTTGTATTTCTTTTGTCCATATGTATTTTATGAATCGAACATATATTACTTACCCAGATCCAAGAGTTCGATACCATGCAAGAAAAGAAAATATGTTACGAAGTACCTATCTAATGTTAACTTTGGTATCCATCGACCTATAAGTGTTAAATCACAGGCTCCTAGTGCACAGTGTATCAAACAGCAGGACACAATCGCAACTGGCTTAAACAACGACTGGTTAGATTTATACCCGCGTGGGATTTATTGCAACGAATCGGGAAAAGGAACGCTAGAGTGAGAAAAATTGGGGAAATTTACAGCATGTAAAAACGGGCAATATTGATCAGGATTAGCAATAACTTGGGTAGTGCGATGTGTATTTAGAATGTTTACTTCGCGTAATTACTATCTGCATTGAAGATAAGAATGGTAATTGATACAAATAGTGTTAACCCGTTGACTTGCGATTCGCCATATTTGGCCATTAATACAATAGATTTCGCAGAAATCAACCTACTTTTCTAGGAACTGCAACGTGCGTGGTTAAAAGGCTTGAAGAGTCGATGAAATCTTAAATTTTACATTACTTACATAATATGGTTTTCGTTGGTGTTTGGTTAAATTCCACTTTATCAATGTTTATTAATCTATATGTAAGTATGTTTGTAACGGATTGGCTCAAAAAGTACTGGACCGATTTCAAAAACTCTTACACCATTGGAAAGCTACATTCACCCTGAGTAACATAGGCTATATAAGATTCATCACCATCATCATCATCCATTACCGCGCGGGTGAAGCCGCGGAGTGCTCTCCGCGGTAAAGAATAAAAATGTAACTATGCTTCATTTGTGACATGATTTTTTTTAAATAATTCCGATAATTCAGCATGAACGGATGAACACAAAACTCAAATAACTATATGACAAATATACATATAAACCTGGATGATTTGGGTAATATTTGACTAGAACATGTTTCTCACGAAGTCTACTTTTAGCAGAACTAGGTAGTTCTACAGGTACTTACCTGTTACTAATATTTTATATGCTATTCGATTATATAATCGAATACTATAATCAGACCAAACGTAGATATACGTTAGACACGTTACGCTACTAAACTTTGATCAAACTATACTAAATCACAGACTGTCAATGTCATTTGTCACCCGGTCCGCAGTTAAATGGCCAGCGAAGTGAAGGGGCAGCTGTCCCGATCAGTCGATCGATTTGCACTGTGACACGCCTGATTAATTGATAATCGATACTTCCTTAGTGACGAGACTCGAGCGATCGCGAGAAGGTAATTTTATTCTACAAGTTTACGTAGGGAAAGTTGATAGTAATAAGCGGTTAGAAACGTTATCATTTATGTTTTCTAAACGCTTCGATAACAAGTTAAGGAACATATTGTGTTGCAATGTCTCAATGTAGAATGAGCTCCTGATATTTCTACAATGTTGCAAGCGCCATGATTGCGGGACGACCGACCAATATCGGGAGCACATCTTGTCTAATACCTTTTAACGAGCAGTTCTTTTACTCGTATATCGACGGCAAAAAGCGGAAACGTTGTAACCGACACCCCTGTCATTTTATTTTTATTGCAGAATCGGAATCAGTTTTTTTTTCTGCGTCGAACGCTCTAATTCCCTTGGCTCTATGGTCAATAAAAGATTTTGTACGACGTTGAGATTTTTTCCATTTTTTTAAAAGGCCGTTCGAACAATTGTTGTAAATAGCATAAAAAACAGCATATTTTTATCATTTTGCATTATGCCAATTCAACTTTTGCAAATAATTAATCCACGGTAATTACAGCCTTGTTGAAATGTCGGGCGGTGTGGGTTACAGCGTTTTTGCGTATCAAAATTTTGTGACGGACCACATTAACTACATTAATTAGATAAAAAATTGTAGATCAGCCTGGTTTACTGCAATTTACACATACACGGTATTATAGAAAATTGATAGATACGCTAATTTAAAAATATATATTTTTTGGGATATTCGCAGTTATGTCCCTTTTAATACAGCTGTTAAATGTTGACTAATAGGATTTAATGCCATTGTAACACGCGCTCGCGCCGAAAGCTTGCCAAAGGTGCCATCGCATTATTGCAGAAAAGACTTTAACCGATTATATCTACCTGAAGAAGTTCGAAACGTGAGTAATTTAAATCGTATTTACAAGTGAAATTTAAAAAAAAATTATACCGACTTCCATTCTATTACTTTGGTAATAATCAGTTATTGGAGTGTAACTTAAAAACTACTGAACCGAATTTGATAAAATTTACGTGGGACCACATGGAAAGCCCCAGCTTTTAAACAAAAAAAAAATTAAAAATCAAAGTTTCAGTCCAAAATTATGAGGCAACATAAAAAATACAGTCAAATTGAGTACCTCCGCCTTTTTGGAAGTCGGTAGAAAACGAATGTGATCAGAGCGCAATTAAAGAAATGTCTTTTCAAGTATTTTGGACCTGGTTTAAAAACTCGTATAACATTGATTTCACGTGCCTAAAAAAGATAAGTGTCTTATTTGTTGTAGTAAACATTATGAACAAAAAATAGAAGCAGTTAAAGGAAAAATAGAAAAGCATATTAAAGAAAAACATGAGTCTTACAAGCGGTTTAAATGTCATCAAAATTTATATATACAAGATAAAACTACAATATGTACAAGTTTCGATATCCAGAAGGTTCTAAATACCCCACATCACACCAATCAATATGGCATAATATTATTACTTGCTTTACATATACAAGGTTCAATGTAATTTACCAGAAAGTCCCGATCAACAAAATCTAAAATAAAGTCGTAAAACAATATTTGTTTTATGACTTACGCGACCTTTGAGACCATAATTAAAAATCTCTACTATTGGCTTCGTCGCATTGGCCAACTATTATGGAATTCACACGTCAAGATCCAGAGCCATATAAAGTTAAGGTAGTACTAAATGGTAAATTTGATTCGTTGATGTTTTTAACGCCATATAAAAAAAAAATACATTGCTGCTTTTAAGAAACAAGAGCTCAATGTGATATACATTAAAAACTCGATTATGCCTGATGCTGACACTATAAAAATTCCTTTGCTTCCTTTAAAATACACGGTTAGTTTGAAGGAAAACTTATATCCGACACAACTAGAATATCTATAATAAATAGCATATCTACAAAAACTTACAAAGATTTAATTAATCTTGTTTACAAAAATGTCATCCCTTTAAGATTTGCTCCAGAATACAAAAACTTAAAAATTAACAATAAGGTAAAGATTCTTTATTGGATACAGTTGAGGAAGATGTGACTGATGCCAATGATGAAGATGAATTAATCTTTGAACCTCATTTCTGATTCGATCACGTAGAGAAACCCCGAGCATAGCCCTCTTCATAGCTTGTTATGCGACTTTGAGCTTACTTATGAGGCCCATAGTAACACACCACGTTTCAGTGCCATAAGTCATCACTGGTAACACATATTGGTCGAAGGCTATTGTCTTGAGGCACTGGGGTATTTTTGACAAGAAGACTTCGCGATGTTTCCGGAATGCTGCTCAGCCGAGTTGGATTCGACGATTGACCTCTTTCTCGAAGTTGGACCTGCCTAGTTTGACTGTCTGTCCTAGGTAGATGTATTTGTCAACAACATCGAGAATTGAGTTCCCAACTGACATTGGGGTAGGCACAACAACTCGCCTGGGGCGAGATGGTGACTGCCAGCGCGACCCTGTCTAGCCCCACCTTGGCGGAGGACTGCTCACGGGGGGGTTTTAGTGGGTCTGAGCCCCACACGCCCCCTTCCGTCACCCCCGTGGCGGAAGGGAAGTGCACAGCATTTCCCCGCTAAAAAAAAAAAAAAAGTCACAACATGGGCATTAGACATAATTTTCGTCTTGTCCATGTTCATCTTAAGCTACCCGTTGGGAAACTCAAAGCGTATATGTTACTCAGACATACTCGTAATATAGCTTTCTACTGGTGAAATATTTTTTGTACCAGTTATGTAGTTTTTGCGTGTATCTATTACAAACAAACTTTCAAATATTTCCCTTTATTACTTTTAATTATTACGTAACCTAATTGTGATCTCATGATTATTTTTGTTATTTTAACAGTCCTTAAAAAACTATAAATAAAGTTAATACAACATTTACGTCATTTTATTTAAACTATCTCTTTTATCTTTTAACAGTTAATACAATTAAGCGCCCGTTGTTACATAGACATTTGAATTTAAGTCAAAATTAAGGTAAATTACTTGAATGTATATTTGTATTGTATATTTACATCATTTTGGCTTTATAGAAAAATACTTGATTCGGAGTCGTCCATACTATTCTTCGTTTTGTTTACAGCTTTTTAACGTTACAAAAAATAGGTGTTACTGCTGTAACCCACAAAAATATTGATCTATAGAAACTTTTAGTCGATTTTAGATATTTATCTTGATAAATGATCAAAAAAGACTCTTAGATTCTTAGAATGACATTTGTAGGTGAAATAACAAAGAAGAAAGTAATTTTTTTCTGAAATCTCCGAAGTTTTTCGGTTCTCTTGAACATTTTATAAGTTGTGGGTTACAACCTTTCCGCTTTTTGCCGTCGATATATATAATCAGATTGTAGGAAACAGCTCCAACAATTTTCATGATATTTAGTATGCAAGGGGTTTCGGGGGCGATAAATCGATCTGCTTAGGTTTCATTTTCTGAAAACGTCGTTTAATCCGTGTTTCAGGTAATGAAAAAAAACTGCTACAACACTAAAGCTATTTCGATAATAGATGGCGTTGTTAGGCAACACAAAGCCAATTAATGTTTGGTTTGAGGTTAAACCAAGAAAATCAGTTGTTTAGGTACTTACGAGCAAAGATGATAACAATATGTTTATTTTCTTTCATGTTATTTTTATTTCATTTATTTTCTATTTAGTTTGCCCCCGTGACGTCATCCCCGTGGAATAATAGTTTAGGTATGAGTTAAGAGCTGTTTTTATGATTATTTTTTGTTAGAATCTAAAATTACACTAACTAGATGTCTAATCTACTAAAGATTTATATCAGCATAAGCAAACAACACCAAAAACGAAGATAGAGATGATGATAAATAACTTAGTATTTACACTATATGTACTAGTAAATTTTACAACAATGCACTTAAAGTAAATTTTCCTCCCAATAACTTCACGTATTTCACCGAGAAGTTAACATGAATGTCACGCACCGTCGCGAATCTGGGATCCCTTTAGCAAACAAATGATCCCGGATTAGGGTGACAATTTAACCGGGACACGGGCCGCCGACACAAACGACAACCGGGACAACTCGAGGGCCGCACCCACGCAAGCATTTGTTACCATTACGCGCAGATTTGTTCGGAGCCAGCTTTGCATGATACAACGATCAATGAGGTTCAAGTAAAGACTTGTGTTCCGGAACGCTCAGTTCTAATTCTCGGCTTGAGTGAAGATTTGAAGGTGCACTACAAAATTCACTCAGCTAGGATATTATGTATCTGAGTTGTAATCAAATATTGATTAGAATCGAAAAATGGCAGCGTTATGTCACTTTTGTCAGCTCTAATCATCAACTTACTAACATTTTGCTTATTTGGAATACAATACAAAAGGTAAATATTTAAAAAAATAACATCTTTTGGTTGGATTGGATCATGCTGTCAAACTGTTCTATAGATGTCGCTTCGTCCCCACACGACGGTTAAAATCAAATAAATTCGATTTTCAGACGACGAGCCTCGGTAGCCTTGTGGTAATCATGGCGTCTGATATGGCGTTCGAGGATGTGAATTTTGATCTCTAAAATTTAAAATCTTTATTCATTAACTCTAAAATCGCTTAGCAGGCGTTAGTGCTTGAAAAATCATATTATAAAAATGTCGTTACATTGCACAACATTGGCATGTCAATATAGATAGTACAGTTAAAAATATTTAAAGTTAGGATTTCCAAAATATTTCATACTCAAATAGAATTTTTACTGTACTTTTGAAATACAAGTTTTTGTCGTCAACGGAATCACGAATTTACGAGTACAGAAAACTTATTTCGTCTTGCCTATTTCTTACTAATCATAACCCGCTCTTACTAACATTATGGGTGAAAATGTGTGTCTACTCATATAGCACGGCTTAAAAACTTTTCATGAAATACCAAAAGTTTCTAATCTTATTCAAACTAATATTATGGATGCGTGTACTTGGGATAGGAATTGAGTATTATTTTAACTTGTACCTATAACCTTTTAAAAATTACAAACGGCTCCCATAGATCAGTTGGTTTCAGTAACCCTGTTTTCAAAGCGCGGAGTCCTAGGTTCATGCCCTGGCAGGTTTTGTTTGTGTGATGAGCAGAGTTAAATTTCCAACCGGTCCTTTGGAAAAACATGGGGGAGGACTATGTTCAGCAGTGGACGTCCTACGGCTGAAATGATGATGATATATAAAAAAAACCTGTAAGGTATTCACTATTTGTGCGGGCGGAATCGCGAGGCGCATCTAAGTTGTATACGACCAATAAATACTAATGGATTCCTATTTTTATTAAAATTTATTGTTATAATTTTAGTATCTAAATAATAGGAATGTTTAATGAACCAACGCAATGAACTCTTGCCTTTTTATTATGAAAATGCAATTATACTGATTTTATGATTAATTTTATTCACGCACGATTATATCTATTACTGTCTTTTCTCAAAGATAGACCATCAGTTTAATAGTGAAGTAAATCGATCCGTGATATATACGTAAGTACTTACGTAGTTTATTTGCAACGAACTTAAATTACTAAAAGCAATTAACAGTTTCGCCTATTTGAGCATATCAAATGCACAGTGGAGTGAGGCTCCCAGTTTAATGGGACAAAACTTTGAAATTTCGTTAGCGCGCGTTAAGGGTGATCACCCCCCCAAGTGGAGGGGAGTTGTCACTAGAGGGGCGTTTTCCATTACACGCTCCGTTCGCCGTTGATGACACCGCATTCCGGTGAGCAAATGGTTCGACAAATGAACAGAGGGGCCATGGACACGCCCTGCAACGTCATAACTGACACTACTAAGGGGCGAAAAGCCACCCGCTCTCATTTCGGAGCTAAAAGCCCTTGCTCTGACAAATTGATTCGATTTAACACCACTCTTACACTAGACCCTTTAGAGTTTATAGCACTTGGGTGCTAAATAGAAAAGATGCCGCCAAATTTGGAACTATAACGTGCTATTATGTTTGCTATATTCAAACGTTTACTGCTCTGCGTAGTTACATTTTGTTAAACAATTGAATTAAGGCACAGAATGGAGTCCAGCCGTGCGATTCTCTTATGGCCGTTTTCAATATTCTATCTATCGCCGGTTTACCTTACTAGAGATAGATATTTGACACTATTTGTATGCACGTTATGTCAAATTTCTATCGGTAGTAAGGAAAACTGTGGATAGATAGAATATTGAAAACGGCCGTAAGAGCAAACATCGTTGCATTTGTGACAACATCCATGAAACATAAAACGAGATGACAAGATACGTTGGAAAAACAGCTTTATGTACAAGGGCGATATCTCATAAAGTATTTAACATCGGGGAGCTCGTCGACGAGCACATCAACGAATCATTAGAGATTCGCACAGCAGGTTTTGTAGTCTAAGATATCTCAAATACCAGCCGTGCGATTATCTAATGATTTGTCGACGAGGTCGTACGAGCTCACGGATGTCAAAACTTTATGAGATATCGCCCTTGTACATAAGGTTTTTTTTCCAACGTTTCTTGTTGGATTTTCTTGATCTTTCGGATGTTGTCAAAGATGCAACGATGTTTGCTCTTACGGCCGTTTTCAATATTCTATCTACCAATAGTTTTCCTTACTACCGATAGAAATTTGACATAACGTCCATACAAATAGTGTCATCTCTAGTAAGGTAAACCGACGATAGATAGGTTATTGAAAACGGCCGTTAGAGAATTGCACGGCAGTTATCTATGCTACCGTTATACTCGATAAAGCTTATTTGTAGTGATTTCAATTGTTTCTAATTGGCTCTATCGATATGCACTTTATCTTTTTTATAACTCGGTCTGCAGGGCTATTATGTATCTCAATTGCTAACAAATGTTAATTGAAATCGTAAAAAAATGGCGGTTCTATGTCACTTTTGATAACTCCAATAAGTAAAAAATGAAGTAAGTTGATGACTGGAGCTGACAAAATTGACATAGAGCGGCCATTTTTTTCGATTTCAATCAACATTTGTTAGCAACTGAGATACATAATAGCCCTGCTGTTGTATGTTTGAGTTTCAGTCATACGTCACATAATGACGTAATACGTTCTTGTCTTCCGTTTTACGACAATTACAGCAGCGCACCTTAATTAAACACAGCAGTAGTAAACGACGACTCTATTTCACTTGTTTTCATAGACAATAGAATGTTGAACGTTGAAAATCACATTTCAAAGCTTTCTTTGTTTAATTGTCAGTTGTGAAGTATTTTACGACGTGAAAAGCCCGCCATTTAATCGTGTGCAATTAGTTGAAACGAAGAATGGCTTTTTTTGTTATGACACAGGTTTAATGTTTCACACATAATGTGCCTTAATTGATAAGAGTGGTTGTAAAATCTCGCTGTCAAATTGTTGAACATTAAAATATATATTTCAAAGTGCCTAAGAGTTATTAGTTTTATTTCAGCTCTTTTCTGTGTCCGTATATTATAGATTTGTAACCACTGTCGATTTCCTCGAGGTTCTGGATGATGATGAGAATGGTTATGAGTAAATTTTAAGTACAATTTCCGAACCAGAGGTAGTTACGTGTCGTAAGTGGAGTTGTATGTATTTTATATAGGTATGAAAAGTATTTTATTACATGCAAACGCTAAATTTCCAAAACTTGTTCCTGTATTATATACTTAAAGTAGTCAAGCTATAAAAAATTTTGCCTAAAAAGTTATGCCAAATTAATATTGCATAACTATTGTTAGGATAGGTAAGTGAAAGTATGCCGTATGTACATTGCAATTTTAGACAGAAAAAATCACCTCCTCGGACCCGTGTCTTGCGACAATCCGTGTCGGACCCCATGGCCAATAAGCTACCGAGGCTCGCCGTCCGAGCATCGAATTTTAACTCTACATGATTTTAACCGTCGTATGGGGACGCAATACAACGGTTAAAATCATAAGTACGCCATGTTAAATATGACATAAAATTTTATTATGAATATTATGACATAAAATTTGAGATAGAAAACTATCGCGAGTTATGTTCATAATTACGCTTAAAACCGGCCAGGACTCGCGAAATATTTACCGGAAATATTCTCCGACCAGTTTCGAACTTATTTGAAGTTCTTCTTCTGCTTGAAGTTACGTGCTGTGGCCCGCGCTCGCCGCTGTGCACAAGAGTGACTCCCAGAAGAAGAACTTCAAATAAGTTCGAAACTGGTCGGAGAATATTTCCGGTAAATATTACGCGAGTCCTAGCCGGTTTTAAGCGTAATTATGACATAAAATGTTATGCAAAAAAAATAGGAAACCATCGTACGTACATTAAATCCATAACATTGAAAGAGGTCTTAACAGCAGCAAATAACTAGACAATCGACATTCTTTCTCAGTCGATTACTTTGATCATACATTTGTTTCGCCCAAACAATCATACAAATCGTCGCTCAATTCGAAGAATCCGTACAAAAAGTGGCATCATTACTTACCAGTGCGTACTTCACCCCTATTGGTCCGTATCGGAAGGTGTCTTGATGTCACGGCGCGTGACAACTGTCGGACAGTGGACACCTTGCAACCGGTCGGATTGTCCGAGACAAAAAGTGGAGTTTCTTGTCCACCTGAGCGGCTAATAGCACCACTGTGCGCGTGCATCTGTTTATAGCTCGAGCAATAACCGCACTTTTGAAACTTGTTAGTTCGTGACGTGTTAACTATATAGAGCAAATTACAGATAGGTACTTATATGGACCGGGGGAGCCAAGGCCCTGAAGTTATATCGAAACCAATACTTTACTCCTTTACCCGTCCCCTTCGCTACCTTTTGAATTTTATTATAATAATAATAAATATGTACCTAAATACAGGCTCACTTGATTTTATGTATGTTTCGAACGTATTAGACATTCTTCTTCAGAGAGTGTTCGCGGAGATCGCTCGGAGACATAATACCGACTGAGTGCTCAGACATAATAAAAAAGTCAAGACAGAATGTTGTGAACGGCGAAGTGAGGCCGGTTTTCTAAACTACATGTGCGTGACTCGGTATTGTCATGGTAATTCAAATCAAATTAAAGTTATTGAAAATTAATCAACAATTAATAAATTTAAATTAAATGATAATTAAAACTTTACGTGTTGCTTTCACGCGCCGCGATAGTGCGACTGACGAGCCAAGTCGTAGTTTCATGGTAGGGTTTGTATGTACGCCGAGGCGTAGTTTTACCCGGCCTCACTTCTCTGTTCACAACATTCTGTCTAGACTTTTTTATTTTGTCTGAGACTGAGTGCAGCCGGTATCTTTATATTAATAATAATTTATGTGTCTCACTATAGCTTTCAATAATAATAATGTCGCATATTATGTATTATGTTTTGTTAAATTGTACTATTGTAAATTATGTAAAAACATTATCTAACCTTCAACTACGCTATTCACATGATAAATACATTTGATGCGTATATCGATTTCCATAGAATTATTTTATCAAATTTTGTTATTTTCTACCGACTTCCAAAAAAAGAGGAGGTACTCAATTAGACTGTATTTTTTATGTTTGTTACCTCATAACTTTCGACTGGATGAACCGATTCTCAAAATCCTTTTTTTGTTTGAAAGCTGATATACTTCCCGTGTAGTGTCTCAAAAACTACTGTACCTAATTTGATGAATTTAAATAAATGGGATATTTAATTTCATCAAATTAGGTACAGTAGTTTTTGAGATACATTCCAATAACTGAATCGAATGGAATTCGGTATTAAAATTTTCAAATCGTACTTGTTAAATTTACAATAATTTCGATTTTACAATTTCCTAAGTGTATGGGCTAATAACCACATTACAGGAACGTGATTTGTCTCAACGACTCGAATTACGCTGATTGGTTGGCAATTACCTAAAAACAAACAGCAAACGACAAAACAACAAAACAATGACGACGCGCTTGTCTTTTGTCAACTTCGGATGGGTAAAACCTCCACGAGAAGTCCTTCAAGGCAGGGCGAGACAGGTTGCGCTTGTATTCTCCTTCTCGCTCCGTAATATATAAGAAAACCGGCTTTAATTTTTTTAAGGTTGGGCTCTTTAAAGTAAAGTAAGTAGCACATACTTCTGTTTTTAACTCTTTCGAATACAACCGCGGGATCGATCTGAATCCCGGCGGGGCGTCGTCGGCTGCAGGAGTCGTCACAGATCAGGTGCATCACTATGACAATCGGAAATGGAACGCCAATGAAACCTTTTTGAAAATGGAAGCTGGCGATGTGATCTGTCATTGGACGGATTTGAAACGGTCAGGTTTATTTAACCGAAACGGCTATGTACTCATTCCGGACTTTCGAGTTGCATTTTATATAGTTAACAGGAATTTCATTACTAAGCTACTAATTACTTAACCAGCGATAGATAAATACTATATGTAAGACCGCTTAGGTAAACTGGAGAAAACTCCATATTTGTCTTACGCCATTAATTACAAGAAAAGGTTGAAAAGGTTAAAAAGTCTATTAATAAATCAGCAAAATGTTTGGTGATTTTACCCAGGATGCGTCAGCCAGAGTTAAGCAAGACAACTCTAAGTCCTGGGTTAAATCCACGCATTTTGCGTTATGGCGAGTTACACAAAGTTATAGGTTTGTAAGTAAAATAATTAAACCGCTTTAATCCGCTATTATTATAACAATAATATATTATTAATATATTATTATAACAATATTGTTATAATAATGCGTATCCAGCAAAATATTGTAGGTAATTAATCTTGTTCTGTAATCTGTATAGAGTTTGACGTGAATCAAGGCCTCTATATTTGGGTTAGCCTAGTATTAAATAGAATATTGAATAAGTACTTGTGTGGCAGAGAAACACAGATTAGTGAGGTGACAGGATGTGACGACCCCTTCATTCACAAATGAAGGCGAATAGTGTACAGCGTGTTGTTCCATAGGTTAACCATAATATAGAGCATACTTTTCGATGCAATAACATTTTGCAAACTAAGAAGTTACAAACATAGTTCAGGGGCCCATCTCATACTCTTTTTCAACCTTAGCATTAAATTTGGTACCACCACGTCAACATAGAAATTAAAATAATATTGGATTACGATAGACGTTTTGATGACGTAGTGCTAAATATTTCAGTCAAATCGCGTACTTTGACGTGACTTTTGACACTAAGTTTCATTGTTCCAATGTTATATTTTTATTGATTTGAAACAGTTTGATGGACAAATCTTTAGAATGAGGCTTACTAAGTGGCTGTTAGATAATTGCTTTTATAGTGTTAAAGAAGATTTAGATTTTCAGGGCATTACAAATATTAATTACTTAAGATAATGCTAAATGTATAGTTATAATTAGTGCGACTTCAGACCAACCATTTGCAAGTCTGCTTGCAGGCTGAATACAGACGCAGCACATTAATTTGTACAACAACTAAAAATTTTATATTTAATGCTTGTATTCTGGCAAATAAATTATTAGAATTTGAATTTGATAATAACAACATAAATAATAACATACAAAGAAAATAGCAAAAACCATAGCGCGAAACTGGTTTCGTCCCACGAGTTTCGTACTTTTTGGACCAAACGCAAAGCCGATAAAATCTTTGTGACGGCGAATGATTGTCACAACATCACAAAACTACGAGTATTAATCAGACCATAAACACAGCTGAATCTGTAACATATTGCTCATCAGACCACTCGCCTGTAATTTAAATATCGTATCTACATGTCAACGCTGTCGCGTAGTCTGTGAAAAATGGAGCTTCGGCATTCGTTACTAGCCGAGCGAATGACAGCTCATTAAGTGTCACCCAGTGTAATTGGAATTCACGTTCTGAATTCGAATTTCAGGGCACTTCTCGTTTTAACCTAAAATGTATCCATCCAGCAATATTTATTTACGTTTCTACCCGCTATTTACTTGATTACTAGATTTTACTTTACTATCGAGTACAGATAAAATATAAACTTATTGAAACCCAATCTTTGTTTTAAGCTGGATATTAATAGATATATTTTAAAAGTTAAATTAAGTTTTAAGTAAGTTAAATAATTTATAAATAGCTTATACGGTGTTTATACGAAAATGTCCATAATAATAAATAGAAATATGGCAATAGGTTATCAGAACCCGCAATATATAGAAAAAGAAATTACTAATTTATAATTTTTTTTTTAATATCTTTATTCAAACATACCATGGTTCTGTTCATATCTAGTGTACATGGAATCCTAGAAGCGACAATACGTGACTATAAGTAACATTTTAAAACTGCTGGCCTATTATGTATCTCAGTTGCTAACAAATGTGGAGTGAAATCTGAAAAATGGCCGCTCTTACTTTTGTCAGCTTCAGTGATCAAATTACTAACATTTTTGCTTACTGGAGTTGCCAAAACTGACATAGGGCCGCCATTTTTCAAGATTTCAATCAACATTTGTTAGCAACCGAGATACATAATAGCCCTGCTGGCTAGCTATAGCGCTTATATAAAACTTATTTCATGATATACTAATTAATTGTTACAGTATTAAATGATAGTTATAATTGAATAATGAAATGATATTACGAGTAGATGTATAAGTATACGTACAAGCGTGTGTGAAGTAAAAAAGTTCGACCTTATTTTACATGGACTTAAATACTTCCAAAAGGTATCATTGCAGTTAGCAGCGTTTGTTCCCTTTTTCAATAAGTACTTACCTTTCTCTATAAAATATCAATACAATCGTCTCATGATAATAACATTGAACTTAACTAACGTGCGTCTATCAAAGTAATAAACAGCATAACGGTTAATATTGTTTCTAAACCAGCGAATAAACTCTCGGAACTCTCACAAAACTCTTTAAATTCATAATTAACTCGAAAGTAAGTATCTACTTAATCACATTTACGAAATGAACTCATTATATACGGTGCACATAATCACAATCCAAAAACTACTTCAAAAACATATGATTTCAGCCGTTCTTCTCTGAGGCAACAAGCGTGAAGTCAAAGAGTAGATAAATCGCCGACAGACGGGCCGTATGGTAAAAAAGGTATAATATGAGCCTAATTAAACAGCAGTTTCGACTGTGGAGATGTGCCAGAGATCCGGAGATATGAGCTAAATCTGAGGTTAAGATTATAAGGAAGATTGTGGTACGCCGTGATGAGCTCTGATGATATTTGCGTATTTATAGGTAGAAAACGAGAAAAAGTATCTACTAATTATGTGTTTATCTTTTTTGTAGTTCAGTTGGCTGAAGTAAATTAGATTTCTGTGTAGATTGAGAGCTTAATTTTTATCCAACTTCTTTATAATATGTAATTTCTATTCAAAGTTTTTCAGTATCAAAACAAGTACAATGGAGTAGACTTCTGTATTTTTGACGTGATAACTGATAACGTCTTATAAATTGATGAACGCCGGCTGCACGCGCAAGAATAAGTATGACTCATTGTCACGTTCCGCGTGCAAGTGAGAGCGCGGAACAAGCGATAGAGAGGCACGATCGGCCTAAGCGTTCGGCTGGGCTTATGACGTTAGCACGTAAACATATCATACGTAAACCGACTTTACAGACAACCATTTTTAAACGCATTTTATGTGGTATGTCAAAAACATGTACAGGTGGATTTTACTTTCCATACTAAAAGAGAAAACTCTTTTCTACCTCTTAACATTGTCCGATTTCAGTGATATTTTTTTTTCATGGAATCATCACATTGTTTACTATGCCCGTACGTTTTGATTTTTTCAGTTTTTGTAAGTTTTAAAAAAGGAAATTTATAATACTTTGAAATACTGAAAAAATCAAAACGTACGCGGCATAGTAAACAATGTGATGATTCCATGAAAAAAAAATCACTGAAAAGAGTTTTCTCTTTAGTACGGAAGGTACTAGCTATGCAATCCTCCTAAGGTGATTTCTTATTAATATTTTAATAGTATTTTAGCTCATCCTAGTTTTTCCCAATAGTTATGTGAAAATGTATTGAGAAAAGCATTTTTTTGGTTACGCAAACCAACAAAACTCATACTAAAAGTACAGTGGGCCGAGCACGAAAATCTTTTTAATTGTATAACGTAATCATAAGCATCGTTAACGTATTTAGTACACACTGTCATTTGTCTAGTACAATAGTGGCACAGATAACTCATAGTTTGTGCTGAATACGTAAACGATACGATAACGTTACTCTTAAGCAGATTTTCGTACTCGGCCCATTGTCTGAGAAGTATTTACGTCTCTAATCAATCAAATATCAAAACGTGAATCAATTTTTTGTATATTTAAAACTAACTCTTTGTAAACCAATTTATGGTCTACCAATTTCTACTTGCGTCATAAACGGCCCCAGACATGTGTGCGTAACAAACGCAATGATTTCTGATCGAGTGATCAGCTCAAGTGGCGCGAATCGGAGAATTGAGCGGACACTTGCTAATAAGACAAATTTGCCGAGACAAACATGGCGAGGCCATCTTATTAATCAATCATATTAAACGTGATTCCGCTACGATCATACCCACTGATGAATTAATCTGAAAACAAAGGAAAATCTACTAAGAGTGCATTTTCAATTGCATTTTTAGGGCCTGCACGACAAACAACAGTGGGCCTAGCACGAATAACTGCCTAATACTTACTTTAATACATGACTGCGTAAGGATAAACTGTTATTTATCTAGGGCAACTGTGAACCAGATAACTTTTAGTTTGTACTACGAAGCGTGACGCGTTGACGTTTACGATATGAACACATTGTCGCAAAATTTTTGTGCTACGTCCTTTGGAGGGTACTTTTCTGCCAATGCTTACACGTGATCCCTGGGTGGTTTAAAAAGGGTATAAAAAAGACAGTAGGAAGTGTATATTTGTTTGGCGAATGAGACAAAACAGCTAGGTTCTAGGGTTACGACCTTTTAAGCTTAGAGTTCTGCAACTGTAGTAGCGAGGTGTGACACCACCAGGGACCAGGTGGGGACATTTACCATCAGGCAAACTACTAAACTCGTCACCGAACAGCTCCTCTCTCAGAAGAATTGTTTTTCGCCAATGGGAACGTATGCTTATTAATCCGCATCATATATAAAACGAGGGAAAAATATAGTCCCGAGTTTAAGCCATGGATGAAGCAAATTTATATGATATTGGTCTTGGAATAAAACCATGGTTTAAACTCGGGACTATGTTTAGTCCTCGTTTATAATGAAACGGATTGTGTTTATAGACAGTCGTCACGAAAAAACATTAAATATTTCTGCAACCACCAAACTTAAAAGTTTATTAAAATTTCTTGTCATATACGCCAGGACAAATAATATTAAGCTAGTGTTACTAATGCAATCATTTAAGTTTGAGCGATCATCTCCAGCGGTGCGAATTACAGAGTTGAGCGGGCATTTGGACAATGTTGGGGGAGAATATTCCCTCTGCCGCGCCGTCTGGATTCAAATCGTAAGAGGAGAGGATACCCGACGTTAGGATAGGACGATGGGCTAGCATAGCCTACCCAGTTAGTCCATCGTCTTATCCTGTTCGTCATCCTCCTTTTGTAGAGGCATAGGCAGAGAGTTATCCTACTTCCTAATAATAATACAAATGTGAAAGTTTGGATGGAAGGATGGATAGATGGATGAATGGATGCATGGATGTTTGTTGCTCTTTCACGCTCAAACGGCTAGGCCAATTTTGATGAAAGTTGTTATGAAGGTAGATGAGGCTTTTGATTGAAACAAAGGATACTTTTTGCAGCTAGTAATGTTATAAATTCATTGATAATGCATTTTTATTCGCTGTCAATTGAAACCTGTTTTTGGTATAACTTTATGTAGCTTCGTATTAAACCTCATCTGTGTTATGAAAATGAAAGAAATGATTGGATTGACCGAGGAAAGTCAAGAGGAAGAAAAAGGGATTGGGAGGAAAAATTGGGAGGACACAGCTCTTAGCATAGAATATCATATTGAATAATTTGTATTATCGTGAAAGATCAGTACATTGCCTTTAACAATGCTATCCAGTAAACATAAAGTAAAAAGCAATAAGTACTTAAGCAACATATACCTAAATCTTGAATGAAGCAGATACCCTTATTGTTTTGTGTGGATGGACCTCTATCATTCCTGTGTAAAATTAGATTTTTCCATTCCGTGGCCACATGGACATTTACACATCCGCTCTGGAGTGAAGTAAGACTTTGTCAGGTCATACTTTGTTTCTAATATATACCTTACTATATTTATTTATAGAGTTCTTTTTTATTTTCTTATCGTAGACAATATACTTGATAGTAACGCAATGCAAATCTAAACCTATCACTGCAGAGCCTTGGTTGGTACCTCAAAGATGCTAGATATTCCGTCGCATAGAACGCAAGCATTACGCATAATCATTAGGGTAGGGCTACGAAGAATTAATATCAGGAAGCGAACTGCCTTAAAAAAAGACCTAATAAAAGTCGTGCTAAATCAATAACATCGTTCACGCCGCTATGACTCAGCTGTCATAGTGGATGTAGCAGCACGCGTGTGAACCAATCCCTGCTTTCCTTCTGAAATTTAAACCAATCACCGAACATGTCTATTTGTAACCTCGGAAGTATTTGGAATCATACGTCGTTTTGGTTTGAAGGACCACTTTTTGTGTGGAATTTGTTCTGAGTTATGCTTCCTTAAATTATTTCTTCGTAGAGGTAGGGTGCCATGGGCACCGTAGCAAGTGAAATCACTCCACTCGGTGATAGAAGCTCAAAAACCAATGTCCCAGGGTGACGGCCGTAGTGCAAAGCTGCGCAAAACGAATACAAATATCTTTATTCCAAAACTATAGTAGGTATATACATATGGTGTTAGTACTTTTGTTTTAGTAACTTAAGTGCGGTACACATGGTCAAGGTTCTGCGTCGCAAGCGGAGTCCATACCTGGGGGCCGATTCCACTAACTAAATATGTTCCAACTGCAATCGAACCGTAGCTGAATAAAACGTTTTCTTATTCTGCTATTGAACAACAGTCCAGCTGCAGTTACGTTTCTATTATATAATAGAAGAATAATTGCTTTTTGAGTAATTATCGAACGACAACAAGAGTTGAACTGCAGTTGCAGCGGGATAGGTTGTTGACCGTTGTGAAATAGGCCCGCAGGATAATAAAATGCCAGCCTCGTTACTTG
Source organism: Selenia dentaria (assembly GCA_917880725.1). Taxonomy (NCBI): domain Eukaryota; kingdom Metazoa; phylum Arthropoda; class Insecta; order Lepidoptera; family Geometridae; genus Selenia; species Selenia dentaria. The sequence continues at coordinate 15,527,854 of OU862899.1, read as the reverse complement.
ATACCATAAAAAACTTACTACTAAGGCAAGTGACCTTTGGGACTATAGGGCTATTTTATTTATTAAACGCTGATTAATAAATAGGTTAAGCCGTTACGACCACCACGTAGCAACCTATTTATTGATCAGGATGGACACTTCTGTAAGTATCCATCTGTTGTGTTCATGAACATTGATGTAAGTACCGACATTGTCACAACTGACGAAGTTGTAGGTATTGATATATACCTAATTATTTCAATTTGGAGACTTACTACTACCTACTTCTGTACCTACTTATTAAGTTAATAAACTTTATTCATATTCTTATTCTTAGGTAAGTCATGTCTAAGGGGATTTAGAGGTTCTATTTTTAAGAGTTCTGTACAACAAAAGGGAAAAGGAACCTTTATACAGGGTGACTGGTTGAACACTTTACATATTGATATATAGTGCTCAGTACTCGATTCTCGTTCTAATTAAGAAAAAAAAATAGGTGCCTACTATTTACCTAATTTAACTTTAATTGTCTACTCAAAACAATAAACATGGTCACTCGCGGCGCGCGTGTAGTAATAAAAGCGCGGCGCGGCCGGGCGGGCGGCCGACGATCGCGGCATCCTTTGGCGGCGCGGGCGGCGCGGCCCTTTGGGTCATTAACCCCGTTCGGACGCAGCTTGATTCCTTTAAACGCGGCGCGGCGCTTTGGGTCATTAACCCCGTTCGGACGGTGTCCATAATTTTCGAGTTATAGCACATTCATAGAATGAAGGTTTCTTCTGTAGTTTAACGGTATTTTTTTAATTTTATTTTTTCTAAACGTTTCATGTGACCATGAATTATCATGTCCTTGTTTATGTAAAGTGTTCAACCAGTCAGTCTGTAGAATTACTGTTCACAACGAGCTATGGAGAGGGCTATGCTCGGGGTTTCTCCACGTGATCGAATTAGAAATGAGGAGTCTTAGAAAACCGCAGGACACAGCTAGTAATAGATAATGACAAACAAACTAATTCAGTTCAAGTTTTTCTCCTATAATACCACGTTATTGACTATTTGAAGTATAATATAAAATGAACAAGTATCCTATAACAGCTAGCGTACGATCAAGATGTTCCTCATATTATTATATCTTCTGATACCTCATTTGTCAAATAATGATGGTATGTAATGAAGTTCAGATTTTTTAAGTGAACAGATGAAAATAGGCACATACATACCTACCAGGCGAAATCATAATCGTCCGTTTTGCTATGCCGTAGGCAGTAAAAAATACAGACACTTCATATAAATTTACGCATACCTAAGTATTATAGATAGCTATTTCATATTGATCTGATGAATATTGTGGGAGTCATATTTCTTAAAAATATCTAGAAAATAAATAAGATTTAAAGAAACATGTTACTAATCAGTAACTAAAATCATCAGCACATCATACAAATCTATTTAGATAACACAAAGCACAAAAACAAATGAATACAGCTCTAAAGTTAATTATATTTCCAACTAGCCGGTGCCTGCGACTTCGTCTGCGCAGGATTAGTACTTCAAGTAGCTTATTATCTTCTCCAAGGCCATATCTATCTTTATACTAAAAGTCATAAAAAATTTACATGGTCAAACACAATTGCTATAATAGTGTTATATTATGAGTAAATTGAAATACTTAGTTAAGTATTTCAATCAGTAAACACTAATAATAAAATACAGTACTTACGTACATAGAAATACAAAATTAATCACCGTGTATAAAAACTGACAGGAGGCATAACAGTTGATGGTGTGAAAATCACCAATTTACGCTACGCCGATGACACTACTCTTCTTGCAGCAACTGAATCGGAAATGGTTGCACTCCTGGACCGAATGGAGCGGATTAGCGAAGAGCTGGGACTTTCCATAAACAGGTCTAGAACCAAGGTCATGGTGGTGGATAGAACTGGGAGGTTGGAACTCACTGGCGCATTAAGATTAGAAACAGTGGACAACTTTATATAGGTACCTGGGTTGCAACATCAGCAACGATGGTTCGTGTGAGAAGGAAGTGCGCAGGAAAATTGGCATGGCTAAGAGCGCCATGTCTCAGCTTGGAAAAATCTGGTGAGATCGCAACATTTCCGTAAAAACTAAAACCAAACTGGTACAGACTCTGGTTTTCTCGATCTTCTCTTATGGCGCTGAAACCTGGACACTGAAAGCTGCAGACCGAAAACGCATCGACGCCTTTGAGATGTGGTGCTGGAGAAAGATGCTCAGTAACCCCTGGACAGCATTCCGGACCAACGACTCCATATTGCGAGAACACAAGATCTCTTCGCGGCTGTCATACGAATGTCTACGCAGAGTTCTGGAATATTTCGGTCACATTGCTAGGAAAGACCGTGGCAACCTTGAGAAACTCATTGTGACCGGAAAAGTAGACGGGAAAAGGCCTCGTGGTCGCAGCCCAATACGCGCTCTACGTTTCACAACGCCCTCCACGCCGCCAGAAACAGAAACAGATGGAGAACGATCATAAGACAGAAGGTGATTCCGAAGGGAGGTCACGACCCTCATCACTGAAGAATATGACGCAAGGAGGAGGATAAAAACTGACATTATTATTTCATCACCCTTGACGGTCGCAGAGCACGTCTAGTGTTTCGAGCTGTCAAAATGATTGCGTGCTTCTGACTAAGCTATCAGAAACTGACACAAACTTTGACAGAACTGTCATCATTACGATCTTGACGTATTTATTATTTTGTCTTTGATGTATCCAAGAATATTACGCTTTTTTACCCGCGTGGAGATGGATGATGATGATGCTAATTAGTATCCTATATGTTAATCCAGCGCCTAATCATCTACCTCCATACCAACTTTCATCAAAATTGGCCTAGCCGTTTGAGCGTGAAAGAGTAACAAACACCCACACATCCATATATCCATACTCCTAAACTTACGCGTTTATTATACTAGCTGCTATCCGCAGTTTCACCCGCGTGGTGTTCGATGATGATGATGATGATGATGATGATGAAAAGTATCCTATGTGTCAATCCAACGCCTCATCTACCTCCATACCAACTTTCATCAAAATTGGCCTAGCCGTTTGATCGCGAAAGAGTAACAAACATCCATGCATCCATGCATCCATGCATCCATCCATGTAAACTTTCACATTTATAATATTAGTAGGATTAGTGGGATAAAATGCAAACGTTAGTGAGAAAAGAATTACTTAGTAATGTAAACATATTGCATTCCATCGTTCCAAGGGCCTTCGGACAACATTTTAGCTAAATCACAGAATAACTATTCTTGATAATAGGTGACAATGATAGTGATAAATTGCTCAGTAACATAGCTCATACATTGTTACTCACAGCTACTATCTGGTTTTCCATCTAAACACTGTCACTGTGTTATTAACACTCACAATAAGCTTGTAACAATGTTGCGTAATACTAGTTTTGCTACAAATAATTACAAATTACAGTAGGAACGACATTCATTTGACAGATGTCAATCTAAATTCATCATAAACGTAGTATTTTTTGTTACTTTTCTGAGCACTCTGTGCTATGGACACGTTGAGCCGTAGTTTTGTATCTGTATCCATAGGTAAGAAAGCAATAATATGAATGTGTAAGGAACTGATCACCACGACACACATTATTATATTAGTGTACAGACTAGGGCTTACAAAATATACCTAACCTTAATTTTTCCATAAGATTAGGTATATTTTGTAAACCTAAGTGCATTTAATTTTAATATTAATTGATGAAGACATATTAAATATTATTATTCGAAGCGATCTAATAACTCTCATACTGGAACTGGCTAATAGTCAAACCGTCAAACCCGCACTGGGCTAGCGTGTTGTAGATACTACATAACCAATCTTCTTTAGGTAACCCAAGCGTCTCTTGAGACGAAAGCCAATATAATATATTTAATTCAATTAATAAATAAATAAATTAAATAAATAAATAATCTCTGGTCCTACAATCTCGGTTTAAAATAACATATTATTTTTACAATCATAATTATTATTATGATCTTCCCCTAGTAGGATAACTACTCATAACTTCCTTTTACTTAGAACTCATAATGAAATAATAAAGCCTTACGGCCTTATTAATAAACTTGGCTTACACACCCGGAGTAGTTAAAGCATCTATCTGTCAATTTTTCGCTTGCAGTAAATGTCACGCGAGACAAAGCATGTTACGCCTAATATAGGTTTACGCAACGTTTATTAATAAAGGTCTTAGTGTTTAATCACAGTTTATTTGAACTCCCAAACATTTCAGGGACAACTTTATAAAAAAATAGGGTATTGTATTTATACAAATAAACAAATCGACACCTCTAATCCAAACAAACATTAAATAAAACTAACAAAGGGTTGCATCGCCGCCGTTTGTACAGCAAAAATAACCTCAATAAAAGTCCTAAAGTGCTGGCATAAAATAAAAAAGAAAATACGGGTGTTCTTTTTTTTTCTGGCAAAGGTAAGTGGATCGGAAAATGACAAAATAACACAGGAGTTGAGCACAAAGCCCCCACTGTGAACTACTGGTGCGGCATGATACAATAAAGGAGATCTTTATGTTTGTCCCGAGAGGTGTTGGGCCTCTTTTGTGAAAGGAAAATAAAAAAAGTTTTATATGAGGAGAAATAATTTATTTGATATTACTGTTATCAAAGTATTTCTTTACGTATAGGTTGATACGAGTATACTTATAGATTGTTTTATTTATAAATCAACTGAATGTTATACACTTAAATATTTTTTGTGTGGCTGTCACTTATAAGAAAATTATTTATTTAGCAAATATATCTACCGAACGAGATTTATACCTACAGTGCCGGAAAATAAACTGAAGTAATTTCAAATCAATCGATTTTACCAACTAAAATAAACGCAAAAACATTAAACAGTTATGTCAACACATTGTTCGGGTTAGTTCATCTGTCAAATTGAAAACTTTAAATGCGCAATGATCCCAGAGCGCGGCGAATCACCCCAAGCTTCCGTTCGAAATCATTTAACAGATTAGAAGTATTGTCGTCACCCCTAAATGTTATTCTTAATTACTTAGTGACATAGTTGGCTGAATACCGAACGAAACCATAAAAAAGGTATTTCTAAATCGAGAACTTTTTATATATATCTTTGTCAAGTAAAATTTTGGTTAGGTAGTTTATACTATGAACTGGATAAGCAGAAAAATTGGCAACTGAATAAGTACGTTTTGTCTCAGGGCTCTCTAAAAAGCTCACTCTGTACAATTATACACATAAAAACAGAAAATAGAACCTTTCATAAAAAAAGCTAGGTATATTTAAATAATTTTTGTAAAAACTATTTTGGCTAACTATGTGTTTTGTAATTTGCCTTTTTACCTTATTTATGAATCAAAAAATATGATGGCACATTTTTATTGATCTAACTTTGTTTTTAATTTGTTAAGTAATGTTATAAAATGCGGAATTACTTCTCACATTAATTCTTCGTGAATTCTATGCTATGATATTTAAACTGAATAAGCCAGTATGCAATACATTTTTATAACCTACTTAGCTTCTGAACAATATTTTTACGCATAGCCAATTCACAGATTAACTAATAGTAACCCAGTAACTCAAGGTAAATACAACTCGTCAACATAACTCAAAGTCACCGACATAATGGGTGCTACTACGAACCAGTAAAGCACTGTGTTGCGTGTGGCCGCGACTATCGCTCTCATCGCACGACAAAATCGCTTGGCTCACGAAACCGCGCGACAAATCACCCGCCTCCACAGCCCTCATTAGCTTCCTATATATCGAGTGAAACAAGGACAAACTAGTAAATTTTTATGTAGCGACTGCCACTCTGTTCCAAAACCTCATTTTTATCGTTAATATAATTTATAACCTTTCTAAAGAGGTTAATTTGAATTTGACTATTTTATGTGAGGAGCCATATAAATGTAGCTAAATCAACAGAAGCCATGATAAAAATACATAGGTAAGTTAGAAATACAGAAATAATACTATATTTGAGCTTAAAACTAGATAACAAGGAAAAATAGGCACAACTTTCATTTATACTAGATATAGCTAAAGTCACCAATACCTATGTATACAAAGCTTCTGAGACGTTATAATGCGACTATGTTATGTTGACCTTACTTTATGAAAACGATTATGGCAGATGCGTATCTTTAATTTTATGGTATATTACAACAATGTGGCATTTAGATTTATCTGACATGTGGTGCTTTAGTTTTTATTAATTACTCAGATATATTGCTTTAGTCACGGTAATATTATCTTGGTACTTTAGTTATATTTTTATTGGAAAAGATATTGCGTCTAAAAAATTACCAACCACACATAAACTTGGTATAAAAGATTAAATATATTAAGTCGAGTTTACAGTTACGTGTAGTCAGTCAACTGCCAAAATTTTATAACGGGTCCAGCGGCAGCCAGGGCAGTGGAGGTAAACATCGCAATGCACCTCCCACTGCACACAAAACGACTTTTTCGAAGTCCTACTCAAATATTAGGCCGAACACACACCGCCGACGGAAAAAACAGATAACGAGTTGCACCGCTACCGGTCAAAGCGCCCGTGCCGACGTCGCATGGGCGGGGCGCATCACGCACAAAACAAACGCGACGCGCGACAGAGACGCATGCACCCACCTCGTTAGGCAAGACAAGGACAACAACAGCCCGGTGCTCCCACAAAGCTAATTTAAAACACGAAAATAAATTGATGCCGAACTCAAAACAAACAGATATGGCTGACAAAAAAAGGACGGGCGCATACGAAAACTTCATTAGCAAGCGAGCTAGAACAATGAGCGGTGCCAGTTTGACGAAAGCAATCGCGTCGTCATTCGACAATAATTAAAAAAAGTCTGTTGAGATGATACTTCATAAAAGGTAACAAACAAGAGTGATGGAGCGGAATCGAGTCAACTTGCGTTTTAATGAATGAGAACTGTCTATTAGCGAAATGAAACCGTTAAAATGGAATTATTTCAGACGGATTCATTACCAGCGATATAAATCTAACTAAATCAAGCGAGGGATTAAATCAGCCAATAGGCGAATCCATCGCTTTAACGATTGCTCTATTAATAAAATAACTGTTGATATGAAATTAAAAGAAACTAATCTCACGGCATGAGAACTATTTTGATCAGTTAGTTAGACTTACAATGCTGATAAGGATATAAGGCAATTTCTCTTCATATTTTGGTCACAAAAAAGAAAAAGTTACCTATCTGCCTGGCGCTGGCGCTTGCATAATTTTGAAGTGGTTTTTTGCATCAGTGGCGCCAATATTTCGACAGGCGGGTGTGTGCAAGACGATTTGTGATGTTTGTGTATCAATATTGTGTACATGGGCTTAAGTGGGCGGAGAGATAAGCCTCTATTTGGATAAGTGCCTCTAAGATATTCCATTGATATCTTCGTAGATATTATACCTACAAATAAAACATAATTTGGCACTTTCGTATAAGTCACTTACTAAAGAATTGTTTGTGTGTTAAAAGAAAGATATTGGTCTGTTTTTAAGTAAATTAATGTAGGTATAAATAATGTACTTCCGATACTGTGAATAAGCTTATAAGTATATCTATTATCCACCCCCGCACTAGACCACACAACATTAACGCGTCACAAACATCCAAGACCTGATAACGAATAATTCTGCTCATCACACAAAAATTGGCCAGCCAGGGATTGAACCAGGGACCAGTCACTTCGAAGGCAGGGTCACTTCCAACTTCCAACTATGCTAAGCGGGGCCGTCGTGATATGTAAGCTGTATAGATAACTAAATAAGTAAAATAAAATGTACTACATAGATAGGAAAAACTAGGCTTCAAATAAATACTACATTTTTATCCTGATTGGTGTGAGGAGTTCTTGTAGGAATAACCGGTGCTGATGCTCTCGGAACACGGATGTGCTGCTAACTAATGATGCTATATATACCTATAGTTAATCTCATTGATACTAACGGTCACCCATTAAAATCATGAAAACAGCACACCTTGCTATGATAATTTTTCGTTGTTGATCAGTTACCTACGATTGAAAAGGCCAATTCCAGCGTTTGCACGCAGTATTGACTTGATTGATGTAATGACGAAGTTCAATCCTAATTCATTCCTCCTAGTTCATTTTGAGGTATTAAATCTTCCCATTCTCCGAACTCCGAACCATAGACACAGAATAAATAATAGTACTTCGCCATAGATAACTAATCACTTGCTTTAGACCAATAGACAAAATTATAAAATATTTCGAGTCAATAAAACCCATTTACATATTCGTCCCAAATGCCAACATAACAAAACAATAATAAATATTGGCCAACAAAAAAGGACCGGAAGGAGTATTGGCAAACGGTAGACGCAGAATGGGACAATAGGTTGCCCAAACGATGTTTACTTTGGCAAAACAAAAGACGACCACACATAGTGGCTGTTGTTATATTGCGTAAAGTTTCAAATATGTTTGAGTCTAAATTATTTTATTTGATAAAGACGAATGGTTTACGAACTGAGAGCGGCACTACGCAAATCGATATATTGACGTAAGTGTCATAAAAATTACGTTTATACTCGCAACCGTTACAAAGTCAAAACCGACTTTACTCACGTAGTTAGCCGATGTTGTCGACCTAGTGCGATTCAGTGCAGTCAGCGGTCGCCGCGATCTTGCCGAGTAAACTCCCAGAGGATGGGCATTGGACATGTCCGAAACCAAGGTCGACAACTTCGGCTAATTACGTAAGTAAAGTCGGTTTTGATATTAAACAAGTACAATTTGAAAAAATTAATACTGACTTCCATTCTATTTATTTATTGGAGTCTATCTCGAAAACTACTTTGACCGAATTTGATGAAACTAAAATAAATAAATGGGACTACACAGCTTTCAAACAAAAAATAATTTTGAGAATCGGTTCACCCAGTCGAAAGCTATGAGGTAACAAACATAAAAAAAATACAGTCGAATTGAGTACTTCCTCCTTTTTTTGGAAGTCGGTAGATAAATATGTGTCAAACTCACGAGAATTTTCAAACTGAAATAGCTAACCGTTACAAAGGGGTTTGTATGTCTAGCACTATGGATGTTGATATACAATTTGTAGAGAGTAGGTACTTATTATATATATTACGTATTATATAACGGAACCATATAGATAATAATAATATGATGGGAGTCTAACTAGGCAGAGCATGTACTATGGTAACCAGGGTAATGTGTGTAGCCCGAAAATTTGCTAGTGTGTATCGTAATCGAACCGTTGACGTATGCAGTACAAACTATCAATTATCTAGTACAACTGTGGCACAGATAATCCATAGTTTTCCTGTATACGCCAACGATACAATTACGTTACACTTACGCAAGTTGCGTGCTAGGCACACTGAAAACTAATTATACGTAATTATATACATAGATGAAGAATGAGAGAAGCGCTCGCAGCGTAGCTTGACTTGGCGATCTTAACCGAACAACAAGTTAAGCAACGCTTGCTACGGTCAGTACTTGGATGGGTGACCGCTAGTGGCATTATTCAACTGAGCGCTTCCGTGCTTTAGAGGGCACGTTTAGCCGTCGGTCCCGGTAGTTTGTCTTAGGACAACAGTCATTAGGCTATTTCGAAGGCCATCGGGCGGTATGATAACTTCGACATGGGTTAGCCACTAGCCTATCCACCGCGAGCTGCACTGGGCCCGCGTGTTGAATTATGGCCCAACTTCTCTCTCTGAGATGAAGGCTCGAGTCCCAACATTGGGAACAAAATGGGCTGATTATGATGATATACATAGACACACCCATACACAGGACAAACCACATGTTCATGCACTGAAATGTTTCACCTGTCCGGGGATCCAACTCGGGACCAGCGGTTCAGAAGGCAAGGTTGCATGCAACGGACTATATCAATCAAATTCAATTCCTGTATTCGTAATAATCTGATCGTTTATTGCCAATATAAGTAGATGATATAAAGTTGATGTTGTAAGTAAGTCAGCTGTATTCGGCCAATATATCAAATGAATTACTTTTTACGAAATGTCAATGCACTTAAGAAATATGATAATTATTACATGATTGTCTATTAAATATTCAATCTATCATTAAGGTGTTCATTGACATCATAATACGCGTAATGTAATAAAACTTATATTTGATTTTATATTCAAACATGTATATGTACCTCCTACATTCGTAATACTAAAAAAATTAAAACAAAATTAACAAAAACAAGTTTAAAAAACATGTAATTCCAAATGAATCTATTCATCAAAGGCTACGTTCTGGAAAGCGCCGAAATCACTCGCGGCGTTCGCACACCCATTTCTTTACAAGCCCACGATGATCGTAACTCGATACGTCTTCAATGACGTCACCGAAAACGCTCACACTGCGACCACAACGCTCGCGGATCGAAGGTGGTATTTGCGAACTGTCACTGTCAACCAAAGGGAACGGCAAACGGCGCGACACTTGTGAGCGTTGACGGCGCTTACCGGAACGTACAGATCGCGCGGCGAGAGTTTGGCTTTGACCGCCAAACTCTCGCCGCGCGATCTGTACCCAAAGTAAGTATGTCTGATTCATATTGTTCCAATGAGTGCTGAAAGAACAAAATATTTATAAGAATATATAGAACTTACTACTGCCGTTATAATTAAATAAATGTCCAAATTTAGAAAATAGCATTACGACGTATTAGGCACGAATGAAATTAAATACTTAGGTAGCACCATGAATAAAAGTAAAAATAATGTATATTCGTAGAAGGTATGTTAGATTTAATTATTATCTAACTTAAAATCTAACGATATTAAGTCCTTTTTGCTAACAAAATAACGAACCATTAACGTGTTATCAAAACTCATAGGAACTCAAATAAGTACACATGAATTCAAATAAGGAACGTATGCGAGTTCCAAGAATTAATGACGGAAAACATCTTGCCGGCAAATTGGTAACCTGACCTTTTCTCGTATGTTGAGGGCACGCGCGGGAAATGTGGATTCAAATAATTTGAATTTAGAATACAGTGTGCAGGGGAATGAAAATCATGATTGAACTAATTTGAATGTGGAAATTATGGAATAATATGGAAAACTCTTTTTTTAATTTTAATGCCTCTGTGTTCATTTATGACGAAGTAAAGTTCATCATTATAATTTATTTCGCTGCTCTTCCTTCTTCATGCGAGACACCGTCTCTAAGCTCTAAACGTGTTAATCAAACTGAGAAGATTACCGTTTCTGATTAACTTAAATTTAGTATTCTCTTGTTTCCGACATTACAAATCAAAAACATTTACACGATTACCTATGAACAAATCAATGGATAAAAAATCACAGATGGTTTTATTTATTAAGAACTTAGCAACGACGTGAAATATTGTAAAATAAGATATCTCAGCAAAGCAAGTATCGATAATGAAGGGAGTAATGAGACAACATGATACTCTACCTCTAAGAGCTGGCCCAAGTGATAGACTGCCTACGAAGATTAAATATCCTGGTCAGTATTTTTTAAGATACTGTTATGACGAGAATAGCAATTCGTTCCCTTGAAGTATTATAATCCATATTTAAAACTTTAGCCCGTTAACTCGCGATTTGTCATATTTGGCCAATAATACAATAGATTTCGCAGGAATCAACATACTTTTCCAGGAACTGCAAAGTGTGTGGTTAGGTGGTGTTACGTTTAGTTACAAACTGTTAAGTTCAGAATAGCATAGCAATATTTAGCCACGTAAATTCGAATACCACTAGTGAGTCTAAGAGGCGGAATTATATCAAATCTCAGTGTGAGATAGGTATACCTATCAAGACGAACTCTTGCACTAGAAACCTAACGTTTAGTAGAAAATTATGATTAACCCAAGAATAGCGAAGAATAGCGACAGTAATGTATTATTATTATTAATGTGAATCGTATGATTTGAATACATGAAATCGATTTTTAGATGCCTATTCTGTATTTCTATTATATTTATTGTGTACAATAAATAATAAATGAAGAAATGCGAGAAGTGCACCTTTTAATTGCTTGCATTAAAATAATTAGTATGTCCGCATTTCACCATCTTCCTGCTTCTGTTTCGTCGGTGCAGTGCAGCCTTCTTCTTCAAATGTTACCAGTCTTTGTCTATTCATAATTTTGATCCATCACTTAAGAGGATTGCATAGCTAGTACTTGTCCATACTAAAAGAATAAAACTCTTTTTTACCTCTTAACGTAGTCCGATTTCAGTGTTTTTTTTTCATGGAATCATCACATTGTTTACTATGCCCGTACATTTTGATTATTTCAGTTTTTTTAAGTTCTATAAAAGGAAATTTATAGTACTTTGAAATACTGAAAAAATCAAAACGTACGGGCATAGTAAACAATGTGATGATTCCATGAAAAAAACACTGAAATCGGACAATGTTGAGAGGTAGAAAAGAGTTTTATTCATTTAGTATGGAAAGTACTAGCTATGCAATCCTCTTAATTTATCCTCTTTCAGGTTTCTCACTTTCCAGGGCCCGTCCGCGTCGGCGGAACGCACCGCAAACGTCTCGCGTTTGGTGTGCGGAAGCCTTACGATGTACTATCGCTACCGCTCATGACATGAACCTCAGCTTACGCAAGTCATAGGTGAGGTATCGTGTAAGTACGGTTTCTCTGCATTGTTAACCTTTTCATAACGATTCCAGTTTACGTTACTTTGAGTAAATTAGTTTTGTTATACCGTTATTAGATAAGTAGTAAGAAGTACTTATAAAGATATGAAAGTATGTACCTATACGCAAGCGCGGATCCACCGTTGTGGGCACGATGGGCATTCCCATAGCCCTAAAAGACTTTTGACATCTGCCGTGTGATTCTGTAATGATTCGTCGAACTCGTCGACGAGCTCACCGATGTCAAATACTTGAGATGAGATGATATGAGATATCGCCCTTGTATATAAGGTTGTTTTTCCAACGTGTCATGTCATCTCGTCATTTGTTTCACGGATGTTGTCCAAGATGCAATGATGTTTGCTCTAAGAGAATCGCACGGCAGACGTCAAACTTTCATATTCGACAGGCCAATGATATGACGTTTTATAAAATATATAAAACCTGGATATCGATGAAATTATTAACGTGTTCGCGAAAAAATGTAAGCTTCTTTTAAACGTAATTTGACATCATTTGATATCCTTTGTAGTTGTTTCCAGCGAGGTTACAGAGCAAGAACATCTTATAAGTATATCCTTGTAAAAAGCTCAGTGCTTTGGCATGCACGGTTTAAAGTGTTGTACCCAGTTCAAAATTTTGACTTGATACTATATCGATCATAAGAGAGTTCACGCTCCGACTCGTACTTAGCTGATTTTCGGGTGGCTGTGACCATAATCTTTTTTGTGGGCTGGATCTGCCTATACGTATATCACTACACACATAATGCGTTCGTATTTATAATATGTATCTACTTACATGCGCTAAGTAGTTCTACACATTTCGATGTAGTATAGTGAGTAGCGAATATATCTATACCTCATCGGCCTTATTAATAAACTTGGCTTACACCCGGAGTAGTTAAAACATCTATCTGTCAATTTTTCGCTTGCAGTAAATGTCACGCGTGAAAGCAAGACAAAGCATTTGACGCCTAATATAGGTTTACGCAACGTTTATTAATAAAGGCCCATGAATATAGTTATTATACATATAAATCAGATAAATACTTATAACATCCTTTCTTAGTTCTCTTACTACTTTAAAAAATATAAACGTAGAGTAAGAGAGTAATTATTATGATGAAATTTTAGAATACAGTAGGTATTTGACTATTACGGGATACCTTACGGGGCATTTTTAACCGACTTCGTATTTTTTTTATATGTATGTTAATCGATTTCTCCCCCATTTGTGAACCGATTATTAAAATTATTTTTTGTTTGGTAGAGTGTATACTCTGTACGATGAAATTTAAATGAGACCACCTCACAAGTATTTCCGAGGTCAAGCAGTTTTTAAGTTACACTCCAAAAACTAAAAATTGTTAACGTTTATTACCTTGACGACATCATCATTGACGGTGAATGACTATCGATTCCGTAAGTAGCAAGGGTCACTAAAAGTGGGGAATTTTTTGCATAAATTAGTCTATGTCATTTAATAAAAATTAAAAATTGCGCACTACAAAATTGTTAAGCAAATTATCTGTTGTCGTAAGTAAGACCGAATATGCTGCCCAACGTATTCTGTATGGCGTTGAAGGTAAGATTTTTGAAAGTAAATTATAATTTAAAAAATGCAGGCTTTGATAAGGAAATAAAATTAATTACGAACATATAATTTCTTCAGTATTTCGAAGTAGGTACTAGAATTTTTTTTTTTTTTTAAATCACTGAAATGGACAATGTTAAGAGGTAGAAAAGAGCTTTCTCTTTTAGCATGGAAAGTACTAGCTATGCAATCCTCTTAACAACTTAATGTCTCAGAGTTAGGGGCGCAGTGCTCAGAAATGAATCTGTTCTAGGCAGAGGTTAGCACTTAACATCAGGTGGCCCTAGTGCTTGTATTGTACAGTTTCCTAATAACTAAAAAAACAATATTTTAAATTATAATTGGCGTTATACATGCGTAATAGGATTACGAATACTATTCTAGGTGTGTGTCTACCGAACAGGCAAACGGAAACAAAGTCTTATAATGAGCGCGTAAAAAGGTATGGAACCTATAAAATTACCTCAATTATAACTATAAAGTCGCTAGTAAAATAGTCTACAAAGTAGTAACAATTATTTAAAACTGCATTATGGTAATGCGTGACTTTTAAACTCGACTTCTTTGAAAAACAAGTTAAAAACCATAATTAAAACCCATTAAAGTAGTGTTTGAATAATCACCTTCTTGTAATTGAGTCTATTTATTACCATTTTACATGTTTAGAAACTTTTTAAACACAAATTATGTATTTTTGTAACTTTTTGGCTTTTTCGTGGACGTAATTATTGTTAAAAAGTTATGAGTGGTATACTTTCATCACTGGGTATTTGTTATGTTAAAACCGTGTTTTATTTTATATTGACTCCCTTGGTACAGTTGGTACAAAATAAGTTAACCTCTAAAAATAAAAATCTAGTCTACAGACTGGCTTGACACAAAGTAACTTACTTTAAGGTAAGTATATATGTATTTATATTTTCAAGGAAATAATCTCATTTATCAATGAGTTCTTGTTAAAAAATATGCTTCTAAACTTCAGAAAAGTGCCACTGCACTATCTAATAGTATTAGTTACACGTTATGACGAACCTAAATACATTATAATAAGACTTACGTGTATAGTACGTTAGAAAAATATGTCTGTGATAGTACCGCAAACGATAAAAAAAAGAACTCAATGACACCCTTGTCACAATACGAAAATACACCGTATTCTTCTTTAGCGAAGAAACTCTCTGAAAGCAAAACGTGACAGGGTACTACAATGATTATATAATTTATTGATGGTGCCTGGACATGATCAGGGGCCTGAGGCAGCTTCATTAAAGTCGACTAACGATGTAATTGGCAGGTCTGCTACTAGCAATAAGGAAAATAGGACAGTACACGCAGGGTCTAGTTGACTTGAGCCAGTTACTGACGCGAGGTGAACGGTACTTTCCTGACTCAGGTGTTATGAAAGCGTGGAACGCGTTTATACTTCTATGCTAATATATAAAAAGGAAGCCTTTGTGAAATGTATGTAGTTTTATTTATATTTGCGGGTTTCTTTAGCTCTACGGGGTAACTTTGGCTCAAAACAGAAAAAAATTTAAACTGCCCGCTTATTCTTAACATAGTCGACTTGTGTGAAATAAACTTGTTCCGATACCTCAGCTATTGATACGTATATAGAAGATAAATGTTGATTATCATAAAATATTAATCTTAAGTTATAATTATACACATTTTCGTAAATGTCGAAAAGGATGGTTTAGGTTAATATCGAAAAAAAATTCAGTGTTTAGTGTTTCTTCTCTGAAAGTTATACTTCTTTTCACATCTAATCATTGGTATTATTACTATCTATTATTCAACAAGTCTTAGATTGGCTCAATATAGTTATTAATTATAGTTTTTGGATCGAAACTATATGCTGGTCAAAGTAACCCGCTTACTACTACAACTTTGGCTCAAAAGGTAAAAAAAATAATTAATAAAAATATTCAGATGTAATTTTTAGGAAAAATGTGACTACTATTTATTAGCGTATATCTTTTTCTGTCAAATAAAACCATTAAAACAGTAAGAAATTCACCATTATCATCTGTACTAACAAATCACTGAAATATATCAAAAAAGTAACTAAAGTAACCCACATTTACTGTATAGATTATGAAAAGTAAATGTGGACAAATTTTGTTTTATAATTTCGGAAAATATATAAATATGGGAAAAAATATGTAAATTAGTAGAATAATTCCAATCATAGTTTTAACAACTTTAAAAAAAATATAACATTTCCTTGGATGGATTTTGATTCCGGACCTTCTGATAATCAGACGTTAATCAGTGTCCAAACAGACACCAAAACAGCTAGGCCACCGGCCTCGGTGCCTACCCATTTGAGCATCAAATTTAATTCTCTACTGGATTTTAACCGTCGTATGGGAAAGCAGCGACATCTATCAAACATCTTGACAAACATTTACGACCGAAAGAAGAGTTTTTCCACACACTTAACTTTCACATTGGTATCACAAACATATAAAGGGTCACCTTTTATATTTTTTTACATATGAAGAAGAAATTAATTGTGTCAGTATTTGTAAATATTTGCAGTAGCGACATATCTCGCAACATCTGATTTCGAACACGCACTGCGACAATAACAAGACGAGTCACAGTAAACGATGTTGCTTGTTGCAAAACAATAGTGCATAAACACTTGCAGCTAACTAATGGCTCTTGTAAATGTCATTGCAAAGCCAATTTACTGTTATTTCCTCACTAAGTACTTACTAATAAGTTCCAATGGAAACCTTATATAAGATACAGCTTGTACGTACACAGCAATGTACAAGAGATGGCTCGATTCCCCGCATTTCACAACATCATGCAAGATCTAGCTCGGCGGGAAAAAAACACAAAAATCTATCACTGATTTTGTTTAATTTCCCTAGATATGACGTGTAATTGTGGTGGACCGAGCTCATGACAGTGCACGATTGTGTATGCAAAGTGTACAAAATCATGAGATGTTCTTGTTTTTCTTGTCAATAGCTTTAGAAAGCTAATGCATCTGCAATTTTTCCTAGAATGTGATGTAGACAGGACAGTGACTTAACGATAGACTCGGAGGATTTGTTCCGCACTGTATCGGTTGGCGGTTTTTTTTCGAACGGACTAATGCTGTTTGCCTCTACAGGCATTTACAGCGTCACCGGACGGGTGGCGAGCGCAGATGGCACTCACACTCAGACTCCGGTTGGCGGATTCAACAGTATGTATTTATATTCAGTCCTTAGAAGTATAGAATGTTCGACATTATAACGAAATAATAGCGGTCTTTGACTATTCATTTTGGTGTAAATATCTTCTGGTACAATTTATTGTCAAGGAACAATCTAGCTTATGTCTTTAGTGTAAGGGTATATTTGCTAGAGTTTGTCTTTTGGCTTAACGCTGACTACTTGTATAGAAATAAAAATCTCACTCATCAAAATAAATTAAAACAAAAAATGTAATATTGATTAAATAACTAGTACCAAAAGTATAAGCGTGCGAGTCCACTTATAAATTTAAAAAAAACACGCAAATGAAATTACTATTCTATCCCAAAGCCTTGGTACTCTTAAACATCACATTGTGATACAGAGTCTATGGTGGTACTACATGAAATAATTATATTCTTAGACGTTTCTAACTTAACCTAACTATGCTATGACAGAAAATTTCATATATCAATACCAATAAATGTTGGCGAAAAAATTTAAATATAGGCGTTGTTGACATGGTAGTCTAAGCTTATAGTCACTTAACTATTTTCAATGGAATGGTTTTTTTGTTTTGAAATGGGAAACATGGTGTACAATGTATAGAAGTGAAGAGTGAGCAATGAAAGTTAAAGTGCAGTGATCTTGCATAAAAACAAGTGCTATTTGAAAAATTTAATAAATACCGACTTCCTTCTATTACTTTGGTAAATATCAGTAATTGGATGTAGCTCAAAAACTGCCAGACCTAATTTGATGAAATTGGGACCACACGGGAAGCACCAGCTTTCAAACAAAAAAAAAAGAATTTTGAGAATCGGTCCACCCAATCGAAAGTTATGAGGTAAGTAACAAACATTAAAAAAACATACAGTCAAATTGAGTACCTACTCCTTTTTTTGGAAGTCGGTAGATAATAAACACAATACATTGTCTCTGTTTTTTGGTCGCTGCTTTACCTATTTACATTTTACCATGATTTCAAGATCCGGAAATCATTAGATTGGAAACCCAGTGAAAGCACGCCATAATATTGCATAAACGCTATTTGAGTTTAAGCTACGATTTATATTAAAAAAAACGGGCTGTGCGCTCAAACAACCAAAACAACGATTATATGGCAATTAAATACAAAACGAGCCGTCGAAAATCATCGATCACCGTAATTAACTTATTAGAAAAACTAGCGGAACCACGATAACAACTTTCTACTTATTCAATTTAAAATACATAACGCCTCAGATTACATTGCGGCGCGGCTCAGACTACATAGCGGTCTCAGACTAAAAAAGACAGGTACAGAAAAACTCGCCAAAGATAGAGTAATACTACGGCGGACTGAGACCTTCTTCCATCTACGCAGACGGCAGAGGGGACTGCAGTAGGGCGAGGGAGGAAGAAACGTCATACATCTTTTTCCCCTGTGTCTTTTTTTTTCTTAGCAAGATTACAGCCCGTGCATAACGCCAAAGTTGTGTTTCGTGTTGCAGTTACCAGCATAAATACATGATGACGACGTGACATTTTTGAAAACGATATTAAAAGTAATATTTTGTGACACTTTCGCAAGAAAAATGCTTATGGCTGAGTTACGGTGTGCACCACCCTCCCTCCCACATAAAATACAAATTGGAAATATACGGAATAAGAAACACATAAAACAATTCAAACAACCAAACACGATTCGACACGTTTTTCGCCTCTACACGAGGTATCCTCAAGAGATGTTGACTCGTCAAGCGCTAGACTGACTGACAGTTATCCCATGGGATGGTAATGTGTTCAATACGAGTATATTTTATCATCTATTTTCATGAGACCTGTAGCTCTACCATGAGTTGGCACATAAAGGTCATCTATAGTCGATACTCGATCTCGCTTACCTATCAAGCTTGTGATTGGCGTACTCACTGACAATTTTAGTTCTACAATCGACCGCAAGGTGGCACTGTTCTTGTTTTCATACCTTACCTTGATACCGAGCATTGATTGACGTCAATGTTGTAAACTCATGGTAGACCTACCCTACTGACATCTTCTTTTCACATTTTCAACCCCTTTAGACATGTAAACGTGTGATTTAATAGTATAGTGGGTGTGTTCTAAATTCTAAATTCTCTAAATTTAAGGTATGTATAAGTATGAATACATTGCTCTTTTATACTTGGGATGTGTATACATAAGTAGGTACATCGCAATAATAGCGTTGGGTTCTGGATAAATATACAGTAATAATTATAAATTAGCATATTTAAACAAAATAAAATGCCACCCACATGTTCATACTAACATTATTTTGTAGCATTACGAGTACAATAATTATATAGTTTTTTATAGTCCCTACTTCCGCTTCACTAAATTAGTCAAATCAACATAAATAATTGTCTATTTAAGCATTTAAGTTCATAATAATTATCAGTTGAACGTTAGAATAGTGAATAAAGTTCCTGCTAAATCAATTTAGGAATTTGAAAATTATAATGTAAATAGTTATTTTTTCAACGCTGCTACGTCTAAAGTTCAGTTGAGAAGGGTATCACGTGCGAGCATGGATCTCACGATAAACTTGTCGAGTCGATAAACTGACTTTTATCACCTATCTTACCTAGTCTCTTGTATGGATCTGCTGATCAGGCTGCCTTTTGTGGATAAAATTATCCACAAAAGGCAATCCTATAGACAATCCATGCATACCGATTAGTTGTTACATATGTCCTGTTAGACGAATATGGACGAAACCATCATTCCAAATTAAAGTTACAGTGTGTTGTTAGCAGATCAGGTTAACCTTAATGTAGAGGTTATTATTCGATGGTGCAATAAGTTTGTAAAAAAACTAACAATTTAGAAGTAGTAGAACTCTCTATAAATGAATTCGTTCGGCGAAGTACTTACTACCACCATACCTTTATCTACCGCGATGCAGTAATGTTCGCAATACTGCGTTCTGGTTTAAAGGGTATGATTGCCGGCGAAATTACAAGCACATAAGTCTTAAAAACTTAATGTCTCAGGGTCACACGGCTTGTACCGTCTAAAGTTACAAAACAAATCTTAGTCAACGGATCATTATAATAACATAAATAAATTCCAAGAGTGCTAATAAAGCTTCATCTTGTATTATAATATAACAGACATTACTAATTGTCGAAGCATATAGTTAAAACATATTGACTATAAATCGACGCGAAACAAGATTCATTATAATAACTTTAATGGTTATTATTGTTGAATTCTTCTCTGACTATTATTTTATGTTTTATGATTTGCGTTAAGGTGTGAATACACTCGACGTTTCATTGGTTATGACAGTTATGTCTTTTTGTGTGTCTAGTTTGTATGCTTGTGATAACACAAGCCATCATAAAATAACAAGAAATTGTAAAAAAAACCGCAAAGAGGCAATATAGTACCTATGCTCTTATTACCTCCTTGGTGGCGCTGTTGTAGAATATTGAAGCTGTCAAACGATTTGTTCTCGATCAACTCAGTCATTTCCATACTCCGTAGGTATTAGAGAATAAACTTTTATTATTTTAGTAAAGGTTTCTTACTAATTAATCTCATATTATACAAAATTATCATGTATAATAATAATAATTATAATTTTTTGTATATTTATTTAATTAAATATTATTAAATTATTTAATTTAATAATTATTTGAATACATAAGGAAATGTTTTGACAGGACTACATTTACAGTAGGTAAAAATAAATACTTAGTTTGTGAATATAATTGTGTGGTTAGGCTATACATGAGAGTAAAGCAACACAAATGTGTACAGTATATATACGTGGTTACCATTACCGTGTATATTGAGTAAGTTCGATAAATACACATAATTTTTTATTAGAGTTCCGCAACTCAAAAGAAAAGTGGAATACCTAAAGGATCACTTTATTTTCCATCCACTTTATAGGTATATATATATAGGTGTAAAGGTGACATTATTATGAAATACTCTCCTTAGTAGCTATAAATTAAAAATTAAGTTAAAAGTGAACACAATTAAAATATGCGACTATTTCCTATCTATACCTATGTCTCACAATTTGGTACGCGCCATCATTAAACCAAACAAAACAAAAACAATGAAGTGCAATAGAACTGTTTGTGAATGAATTCGTCCGGGGGGTATTGCTACCATACCCCATCTCTACCGTGAAGCAGTAATGTTCGCAATACTGTATTCTGGTTTGAAGGGTATGGGTGCTGGCGAAATTACAGGCACTAGAGATTTAACAAATAAATGTCTCAGGGTTACGGGCTTAGTTCAATTCGTCACGACGTATGACGAAATGCATCTGTTCAAGGTTACCGCTTAACACCAGGCGTCGTGCTTGTACCGAGTCCTAATAACATTAAAAACAGAGATCAGTGTACCACTAGCCTTATTAAAAATAACAAAAATGACCTTGTGCCGCTGATCGATTAGTTATAATTATGAAAACCAATAAAGTGGCAACTTTACGATATGAATTTTCTAAATGTTATTAAAAGTTATAGCCTTTACTATAAAACTGATATTTATGTACAGCTCTTAGCTAAGTATTTCGCGATACTCATTACAGCTTGTGAATAGACGCTGGCGCTCTAATAGTCATTGTATTATCGAATTTTAATTTTAGAATCTTATTGAATTTTATTTTGTATGTTTGTAAGGAATAAACTCAAAAACAACTGGACCGATTTCAAAAATTCTTTCACCATAACAATGCTACATTATGCCTGAGTAACATAGACTATATATTTTGATTCATCATCATCATCATCCATCACCGGGTGAAACCGCGGAGCGCAGTTATAGTTTTAAATAATACCGATAGTTTTAACTTAGTCTCCAGACAAACTTAACTACCTAAGAGGTTAGCGATTGAACATGTACTAACCCAACCATAGAGTGTATGATGTGTATAATATTTTTTTGGATAGGCACTGAAATAAACAAGAAGAACTACCTAAAAGTTTGATAACCGGACTACTGAAATAATTAGCCCGCACATTAAAGCGCATAAAATCCGCTCTCCTTTCTGGCTTTGTCACAGTCGGGTAATTATGTAGGTACCCAATGACTCGCGCCATCAAGACAAATCTAATTATGTATTGCTTATCAAAATCGGTTGAGCCGTGGAGTAGCTACGAGCGGACATAGGGACAGACATGCATACATACATATAGGTAAAACAAACCCTCTTTTTGGGGTTCGCCGCAGACGACCCAGAACGAAGCAAGATAAATAAAAGTTTGTAATAAAAGGCAATGTTCTTATACTTATCAAATACAAACTCAAACTTCACTCTTGTTAAACTTGTAAATGTAGCCAATCTAGTTTGGACGGAAGCGCTCGTACTGGAGCCCGACTTGTCGGCCTGTCGTGCCGTTCTTAATTATTATTATTCAACTAGGTTAAGAGAAAATATCACAGATCTAGTTAGTACAGCTTTGGCAACTTTACCATGTAATCCTACAGACTGCGCCACAATCTTATATGTTATTCCAGCGCCTCATCTACCTCCATAACAAAATTTCATCAAAATTATCCCAGCCTTTTGAGCGGGAATAGCGTAACAAACATCCATACATATAAACTTTCGTATTTATAATTTTAGTAGGATGGTCCCAGATATTTTTTCCTAATAAATTTAGCACCGGTCACTAATTGAATAGATAACCCGTAGTAGATTTTTTACTGAGAGTTTCCGTGTTTTTTTATTAGTGGACTCGTACGTTTGTACATTTGCCATTTCTCAAGTTAATGATGTTAGATATAAAGTTAAATCAAGTAAGATTTCCATTCGAGAAGTATGAGGCAAATCTCATAAACAAACCTGTCGCTAAGTCACTGTCAAGTCATGTTCTAGTAAACTATGAAAAATTGCATTACTCAAACTTTCTATGTCGATTGACGAGAAAACACAAAAACAACGTTTCATGATTTCACACACTTTTCCGACACTCGTGCACCATCAGGAATCCACCACTATTACACGTCAAAACTCTAAGAAACACAAAACTAGGAAAATTTACTTATTGTACATTATCAACGATAGTCATTGTTGAGTTATTTCCCTACTTTTGAAGTGATAACTTCTTATGGAAGGGCAAACCGATTCGTTACGTAACGCGTTACGGCGCCAGGCCGTCTGGCTTTCATTTCTCTCACGCATCCTTTCTCACTCTAACCCACAGCGCTAGATTAGTTTAAGTTATCACTTTACGAGTATGTCGAGTATCCCGAGATGCACCCTTTTAATGTTTCAGTGTTTTCTTTTTTTATATGTGGACTCTGATTCCGCGGTTTGTTGTACACCTTCTGGGACATACAGGCATAGTCCCGTTAAGATAATTACGGCGTATTTCCTAAAAGTCGTTCGGTAGCCGGTCATAAATGTCCAGAGAGTCATAAATAGCTTGATCATTTGAACAAGTAATGCTACGTTTTCTTTAGAATACTAAGTAGATACCTACTTATAATATATGTACATCTAAAAGCTTATTAACATTATGTTAATTTCATCATATAAATGGTCGCGATTCGGACCGCTGCCAATGTTATCGATCGATCGGTGTTGCTTTATGCTTTTGATTCGTTTTAGACTTTATCACCTTATCGTAAATTTGTGAAGGTACTTCGATTAAATTCTTTTTAGACACTTTAAGATAAGTAGGCATTTATTTATCATAGATCTTCAATTATTTTGTGCATAGTTTCAGTGTATTGAAGAATCTTAAATAGTAGAGTAGGTACGAACATTATTTATTACAATAATGTTATGATTACAACGTGTAGTGACCAAACCAACTTAGTGTGCGGAAGGGATCCGGGAATCCCGGGGAAGGAACTTCATCACCATTATCCATCACCAGAGGGACAAAACGGTTAGGAGTAGCTGATCACAACACTGATTAAAACATCATTATTAAACGTCGAAACACGAGCAACAACATTTAGTTCTGCGAACAGTAGACCTCGCAAGCACGGTCTCATTAGTTTCATAGTCACTATTTAATCCTGTGCAAACGTCAGCCCGAGACGGTTTGACTCCCACTTTCCATTTTACAGATGTCGGAGAAACGGGGCTTTGACGTGACCTTCAGCCAGATACGAGCGAGGGCTCTGTCTGAGTTCTGACAGACATTTTGTATTGGAGGCGGTGCGGTGTAGCGTGAAGCTTGCACACAGATTAAAAGGCCAATTCTAACCCTTCAAAACAATTTCATACACCATCCAGGATCCTTATAAATAATACTGTTAACAAAATGTCAAATGATATACAATTACGGCATTCTTTTATCGAATAGGTGCTAAGGTTAATAATGTATTCTAGTGTTTCTATATAGACTCCGTCATGTAAACATTTAGCGGGTTTGGTACTAGGGCTGACAAAAGTATACGAAGAAACAGTGCGCGGGATGGTAATCTTACTCATATGTGGCCTGATTTTCTTCGGATGTTCATTGGCACAGTATAAATTGTGGTTGATAAAGCTTAATTTAATAATACGATTGTTACTTTGTAGTTTTAGTAAACATTCGCTGTTCATTAATTACATTTTATGATAATATTATTTATGGTAGTAGGTACGAGTATATTTACTCAGATATGAGAAAACGATCAAGAAGAAGATGATTGTAACGTCTTA
Source organism: Selenia dentaria (assembly GCA_917880725.1). Classification (NCBI taxonomy): domain Eukaryota; kingdom Metazoa; phylum Arthropoda; class Insecta; order Lepidoptera; family Geometridae; genus Selenia; species Selenia dentaria. The sequence continues at coordinate 15,502,718 of OU862899.1, read as the reverse complement.
ATATATTTAGTCAAGCAAGTTCAATTTAAAACTAAACGTAGACTCTTGTTTGTTGATTTCGCATAAATTGGCACATTCGGAGATACTGTGAAAGTAGGATTGAAATTAAGTTACAAATCGACCAGCTTACTAAAATACGAAAGTGCAATAAATTAAGATTAAGTCAAACTTTGTTCTCCCTCCATGTCGTCTCACTAAATCACTATTAGCGAATTAGTTCTACTTCCCAATTGTAATCTAAAGCCGTGTGGAAAAAAAAAGAAATCTTCGAGTTCATTCAATCCATTTCCGAATTTCACATTTTAAACTTTTTAATTTCTTCCCGCCAACACCCGCTGTTCGCGTCATAACCAGCCAGTAGGCACAAACGTGACCGCGGCGTCTTTGATATTCATCCTTTTTTCTTTCCCACTTTTTTCTTTAATTCATTTTTGTTATTGGTTACAATATTATCTGGCGGCTACCGGGCGATCCAAAGGGCTGTTATAATTTGGTTTTATTTATGCAAAATAAAAGTGATACAGTCATAAAGATTTATTGAAGGACGTGGCCACCCCAAACTGGTTCAGGGCTTGCAGGAATTTGTGTGTCACTGGTCTTATAATTTATCATTTTTTGATCGTTCAACTTAATTAGTGATATTTTAGCACCGCTTAACTATAATGTAGTCGTCAATGTCAATTGGTTTTAAGATTTATAGCATCAACTTATAACTTTTTTTGCAGTATGTTAGCGTAATAGGATATTATTCGAGTCAATAAACACAAATAATTTGCATAAAATGATTACAAAATATTCATACTTATTTTTTTGGTATACGAAATTTTATTTTTGTGTATACCAAACTGCTACTCCTATAAGCTACTCACTATTGACACCATAGCAGCTCACTAATAACGCCTTATTATGTATTTTATTATTTGAATTAGGTATTTTATATGAATTAATAAATTAGTTGCTTTCAACATTGTCAAAATAATGTTTTTTTTTTATGAGAGAAACGGTCAGAGGGGTTTACCTAATGGTAAGTGATCACCACAGATCACAGAAAGCTTAGATCACCGTCGCCCACGGACATCTGCAAAGAGGTCACAATTGTTTTGCTCTTTTCTTGAAGGTCCCAAAGTCGTATCGGCAGACAGACATTTGCAGACACTTCTGATGGCAGCTGGTTCCACAAAGTGGCAGTGCGAGGTAAGAAATGCCCTAAGAAACGGACAGTTGTGGACTGCCAGACCTCGACATTAACTTGGTAGAACAATAATATGCTCTGTTGGTACATCGTTATCATCATTAGCGCCGTAAAAAAATATAAAAAATATACCTGCTGTCACAAAATGTTTGGTCAACCGCAAGCAAGCTATGAGACCAAGTTGTATGCCTGATGGTAGGTAAGCTCTACTTCTGCACATAACAGCTGCAATGCATATATTTATATATATTTGGTTGTGCCAATGACACAGGGCTATGGCCAGGGTTAGGCCTCCGTTATATGAAGAATTTGGGATGTCTTAAATTTATTTTTGTGTATAGCTAACTGCTACTCGTATAAGCTACTCACTATTGGACACCATAGCAGCTCACTAATAACGCCTTATTATATATTTTATTATTTGAATTAGGTATTTTATATGAATAAATAAATTAGTTGCTTTCAACATTGTCAAAATAATGTTTTTTTTATGAGAGAGAGGGCAAACGGTCAGAGGGGCTTACCTAATGGTAAGTGATCACCACAGATCACAGAAAGCTTAGATCACCGTCGCCCACGGACATCTGCAAAGAGGTCACCATTGTTTTGCTCTTTTCTTGAAGGTCCCAAAGTCGTATCGGCAGACAGACATTTGCAGACACTTCTGATGGCAGCTGGTTCCACAAAGTGGCAGTGCGAGGTAAGAAATGCCCTAAGAAACGGACAGTTGTGGACTGCCAGACCTCGACATTAACTTGGTAGAACAATAATATGCTCTGTTGGTACATCGTTATCATCATTAGCGCCGTAAAAAAATTAAAAAAATATAAAAAATATACCTGCTGTCTCAAAATGTTTGGTCAACCGTAAGCAAGCTATGAGACCAAGTTGTACGCCTGATGGTAGCTCAGGTAAGCTCTACTTCTGCACATAACAGCTGCAATGCATATATTTATATATATTTGGTTGTGCCAATGACACAGGGCTATGGCCAGGGTTAGGCCTCCGTTATATGAAGAATTTGGGATGTCTTGGGGGAAAGATGACGACGCCTAACCCTGTTGAGTGTGGGAGTATATTACCTACTGTGTTTCGTTTAAAGGCAATGTTTCCTGCAAAATTACAGGGTATGAGTTTTGACACCTTATATTTCATGGTGATGAACACAGTATATTGCCATGCAGGGTTTTGATCTGTTGTTGTTTATATTTTTGAATGGCACTGAACTGTTATGGGCAAGTGTGACGCTTAACATAAACACAAGTAAAATTGTGACCATCAAATCAAGGCCATTATGTATCTCAGTTTCAATCAAAAGTTGATTGAAATTTGGAAAAATGGCGATTGATGACAAGTAAAAAAAAAGTCCAGTAAGCAAAAATGTAAATTGATAACTGGAGCCAAGGATTCATATAGTATATGAATCCTAGTGGAGCTAACAAAAGTTCAGAGAGCCGCAATTTTTTTAAATTTCAATCAACTTTTAAATGCAACTGAGATGTATAATAGCTCTATCAAACTTGCAGAATTGCTGCTTAGTTTTGATACTTTTACCTTTAAAATACCTATAATATTACCAATAATAAAATAAATAAATAATCTTTTTAGAAAATATTTTACTTACATGTAGATGTACCGTCAGTAATTAAACACGTGTAAGAGATTCGTCTCAGTGGAATAAAACAAGAAGAGCGTAAAGGTATACCATTGAGGAAATTGGAGGGCCAGTTTGTTTCGGCAATAACTTGTTCGGCCACCCCACAAGATACTCGTAACTGCACTGCAGACTAGAACATTCAATAGCAGGCAAGCCAGGATCTAGTTATTATATATATATAATATAGTTAGAGGTCAGAGGAGTTAGAGAACTTTATAAAAAAACTTTAATGTAGGTATATAATGTTTAATTAAAAATTAATCTCTATTTCTCTTGGTCACGCCATAACTTGAGAACGACTTTACTGATCTCGATGAAATTTGGCAAGGAGGTATATTATATCCCGGGTATACGTAGGGCACTTTTCACTATCATCATGTATCCAGTAAATTATAATAAACCACTTTTTTATATTTGTCTTTTTTATAGAAATGAGTCCCTACTTTCCTTGAATGAATCCTCACTTTCCCCATGCTGTAAGTTGAGAAAGACTCTATCGATTTCAATAAAATTGCAACGGGATATAGATTATACCCCGGGGAAGGACGTCAGGTACTTTACATCATCATCATCATCATCATCATCAATAACCACGTGGGTGAACCCGCAGTCTAAATTAGTTTCTTGCCGCTTCTTCTCGTAGGCTCTATATATTTTGGAACGCGGCGGTAGTCTTTTAAGTACATTACAATGAATAATTGACGTTCACAAGTGCGTCTCTGATGCCTAAATTGATTAAATGATTTTGTGACTTTTGACTTTTAGTTGCATAAACAAAAGAAAATGTAATGAAAAAATAAGCTCTTTTACTTACTTATTAGAGCTTTCAATCTACCTACATTACACAACGTACTACACCACAGTATACGCCTTCAAACCATACCGCTGAATAGGCAATAGGCATCATTGAAAAATTGCGCAAGTTGCAAGTTGAAGAGTGAATCAAAGAAATGGTTGACAGTGAGGTTCTTTAAGCGGTACAGATTAGTTACCACTGTGTATGAATGAAAGCAGCCATGGAGGCTGTGTCGGTCCGAGAGAGAGGGATTAAAGAGAGGGAGGGATGATGCGGCGGCTGATGCCAAAGGCGGCGGCATGGCGCGCTAATTGGAGAGCGCGGTAAGATCAAAAGCGGCGAGTGAACAACGTTTATATTAGGCAGGTACACTCCTGCGCAGGATTGATTAATTTCACCAGATCTCGCTTGGCAATTAGTAGGCTTTGTGAGAAGCTCGACACGGATACGGATGTTCCAACTGTTGAATTCTTATTGGACTATTTGAAATTCCAGACTATGAAATCTATTAGACATCGGGACGTATGAAACAATAGAGTGAGCAGTTTCTATAAAGAGGATAAAATTTTATACAATTAGACAAATCAATACCTACTTAAATTCAAAAATCAATTTTTAATAATAAAAAAACCTGTTTATTTTATGAGATAGACAATTATAAACACCTTGCTTTCTCATAACAGATGCAATGGTAGCCACAAATTGAAGCTAAAGTGTGTTGTGGAACAGTACTGCGCTCTTCATCCCAAGGCATTAGAGTTAGTCTTGTTTACGTAGTAAAGTAATATAGTTTATTGACTTGAAGAATCTTATAGTCGATTCGAGTCCGTAGTTCCGCCCGCGTTGTGATTATCCCATAGGATATGTTTTTTTGGGATAAAATGTGGCTTAATTTCAGGTAGGTAATAATCTAACTATGTTAGAAATGTCAGCTAAAATTAGTTAAATATGTTTGCTTTAAAATGAAAACATATCCCTTCATCCATCTAAATAGACCTCTGTCACATAACAAATAGTACCTATATAGTAATTATTTTTAAACAGCAATTTTCTGTAAAATTCCCCTCCACGAATTTTAAATATGTCGTTATTTTCGTGACCTATTCCTATCCAAAAATAAATTGAGTTAGACCAAACTATGTATCTGAATCTGAACAGCTAAACCTTCACACTTCTTATACCCCTACCGATATTCCACAAAAATGGACCGAATAAATTGCTCCGAGACATTCTTCAAAGCGTCGATTCTGTCAAAGCCAAAGATCGATCAAAGGAGTTAACCAACAAAGGTATTTTCCTCCAAAACGCGTATAACTCCGCTCTAAACAACAAAGCTTTGCCGACGCTGTGTCCTTACACTCATTTAGTGATTTCCTCCATGAAGTGCTGACACTAAGCCCAATTCGACTTGCCTTCTCTCATCTTATTAACAGCCATACCTAAACACACTTCCTCGACTCTGTAACACTCTACTTTAGGTTGACATTTGATTGAACGGAAGATATCTGAAATATTGTGAGAATCAAGCTTTACAAAGTTCATTTTACTCATTTTCACATCCCTAAAGATGATACCTTAAAGTTTAATATTGCTTGAAAAGAGGGTGATTGTTAAATTGCGGAATATCTTCTTTCGGAACTTTTTTAAACGCAGGATTGGGCAAGGAATGATTGGATTAAAGTGTCAATTGCATGTAAATCAGTGGTACGGTAGATTGGTGTAATAGGGCGTTCAACTGTATTGTACCATTTGGAGATTATTGTCTTCTTGTAAGGCCAAAGTACGTTATTAATCGTGAAGATTACATTATAACAAGTCTACTTGTCGCAGTATTGACGTACTTACAAGTTAGATTCAGGAATGTTATAGTTTAGAGCCTTAAGATTCTAAAGAAGAAATAACCTACGAAGCGATGGTATTACAGAAGTAATAAATCTAAATCGAAGGTGAATAATAGAAGGTTTAAGAAAGTGTAAGCGCCATATACCTACTTACCCGGTTGTTCGCTGAACGGTCCAATTATGAATATTCCTCTAAGATCAGAGTTCCCTCTAATGGAACTAACTGATCCAAATATAAGCCTACTATGTTTGGTGCTGAAATTAAAATACATTTTTGATAATCACTAGTTATTGATAATATATCTATAATCGACTGATTATCAACGATATTCGACTGAAACGAACAGATCTTAACGTTACGAGATTCATGCATTACAAAGTTAGTTTTATACATTTTCACATATTAATGTTGTGTACCTGAGTAATTTCTTAACATCAAATTCTTCGTTCGGAAAATTCTCAAACAGTAGCTAAAGATCAATAACTGAACAAAGGAGTTTGCATGATAAAATCGATTATTTTTTCGCCACGCGCCTGCCGATGTGATCTAAAATCGATCATAATCATCATCTGCCAAATTGATTCGCTGTTGCGTACGTAGTATGGTAATTTAACATTATGACCATGCTTTTAAAAACTATTTGATGCGTTTATTAAAATCATTAACGCTCGAGTCTTACTTGCACTTTTTACTTTTTATTCATTAAGTTGATTTATTTTAGTTTTATCGACTTATTAATGTTTTTCTTTGTCAGAAAATTGGCAATTTGCATATTTTAATAGTTATGAAAATTGAGGGTTCGAAAATGGCGCATATGTAAAATGTATATTTTTTATATATTTACTCAGGAGTTCATATTTTTAATGTTTTAATTTTTTTAATGTAATGTTATTAAGCCAATATTTTTCAAGGTAACAGATAATCATTGGTTTTTAAACGAATTATAAAGGATATGTTTAGATAAACAGACATAATTAATCATTAACGCTCAAATATTACACAAACAATATAATTAGTTATTTAAAAGTATCAAAACTTAGTTTTATTAATTGATAAATGTTATCAATTAATAAAACTAAGTTTTTCATTATTATATCTTCCAAGCAATTGTACACAATTGTACCTACACTTAGGTATATTCCGCAACCGCATTGTTTGAAGAGAGACGTTGAGTCTATAAATAATACTTTTTTAATATTACTTTAGGAATAGACTGTAGAAGCTGTGACGTCACAAAATGGCGGTTTGGGTAAAAACAAAGACTTATGTGATTTTAGCATTTTAAATTATTACGCGCTTATTGTGTTGTGAATAAAAAAATCAAATCAAAAAGAGAAACCTGAAGGTGTCCCCTTCTTTCGATTTTTCACCTTTTTTAAACACGGATTTTTTTTCTTTTAATAGCTCTACAATTGTGCTCAAGGTAACAAACGAAGATATTTGAGAAACTTGCTAAATCAAAAAAAAATATACAAATCCTTGTTACAGAAGTTTGTTTTTACGCAAATGTGAAATTCCGCCATTTTGCGACGTCACACTTCTGCTGTCTATTAAACTTTGATTGGCTTATCTGTTAGTATTTTAAGATCCTGGACACCCTAATTTAAGATTGAGTCATTTCCTCTCGCCTGCGGTGCGATGCTATCTATTGTTTTGCTCTTCTTATTGTCCGTGTTTTGAAACTACCCACCCGCTCATTAAGAATTAGAAGCGCTTTTGGTTGATGTCCAGGCCAGGCCTATAATTCTATCGAAACTAAATTTTTAACATTACTTCGTAAACCGATATTTTTTGCCGTATGCTGCATATTAAATGGTACAAGTTTATGCTTTTCTTTGTGTTATTCTAACTAGAAAGTATTAAGATTTTTGTCATCTCTCAGATCTCAGATAATATTGACAAAAATTATAAAATCTTGATCCATCAGTCCAAATAATAAACTAATTTAATTAAATTTGGAATGTCGTAGTTTTCTATAAACCAGTTTCAGTTTATAAGTATATTTTAAATACGCTTAACTCTTTAATAGAAATTTCGATGTTGAAGTTTTGATATAGCTTCAAGTCAGGCCCAAATTTTTTGGTCCCATCTTTTTATTTATATGTATGTTTTACATTATTGTCGTATTTTTCTATAAACTGCCTTCAGTATATGCTTACTTAATATATTTATATTTAGGCTTACTAGAAATTTAGATTTCAATATTTTTTGTTATAGATTCAAATCCATATCAATCTAGTTTTTCTTTATGTATATTGGTATGTATTACATTAAATACCAAACTCTTTCTTATTGTTTTCTACCGACTTCCAAAAAGAAGGAGGTACTCAATTCAACTATTTTTTATGTATGTACCTCATAACTTTCGATAGGGTGAACCGGTTCTAAAATTTTTTTTTTTTTTAAAAGCTGGTTTCCCGTGTGGTCCGATTTAATTTTCATCAAATTCGGTCCAGTAGTTTTTGAGTTACACTCCAATAACTGAATAGAATGGAAGTCCGTATTAAATTTTTCAAATTGTACTTGTTATATAACTTCACTTTATTTTATACACTTGAATCGCTCTAGAAGAGCGCTTACTATCAAGCGGTTAACAGAACATAAGATACCTTTATCTCCTTACCGAGTCACAGATTATATCTCTCCCATTTTCCCCATCACCATAAAGGATAGTTAAAAAAATGATCGGATTAAAAGGCTGCCTCAATAATAAGGTTAATGGCTTACAATTAGTTCCGAGCGCGACCACCGGGGATACATATGCGGGAACCGGTTCGAACCAGACTGGAACATATCGGAGAATTTCGCTTACTTTGTGAATTAAATTGTAGTTTATTAATAAAGAACTTATTTAGAAAGTATCTGATTAGTATAATGCAGGTACAAGTAGAATATATTTATTTGATATAAAAAAACGATTTTACAACTGTCGTTACGGTCGCTGATTCGTGCTAACATGTCGAAAATACCGGCGCACATCTAAACCCTAAAAATTAAAATTACTTACATTTATTATTATTATTATTCTTATTATTATTATTCCTTTACAAAGGCACAAATAGGGCTTTAGCCAACACTTAGAGGCCTGTTTGGTATAAAATATACAAATGTGTATAAAAACAGAATTTGAGATGACGGTGACATGGATTTTCTATTACAAAAATGGGTGAAATGGCAAGGCTATTGATATGAACTTATACATGTAAGGAAGATCGATGCTGGCTATGGACGAGACTACGGCACATGCCAATTTCAGTCTCCTCCTAAAATTATTATTATTATTATAATATATATGAATGGCGAAAACCAAAGGAATCATTATATAAATCCTTCTACACACTCCGTTCCAATCCTGAAAATCGAAAAAACAAAAACACGCAGTAAACGGAAAACTTCAAGCGGTAGCTATATATATTAATACATTCCTGAGTACAGTGCACAATGCATGCTTTATAGCTCTATTCAAGACTTGTTTAATTAACCCGGTCTATTCTTACGGCGGTGGTAAAGCCAACCAGTTTACTAGAAGGGACGGTAGCTATTGGGTAGAGAAATTGCTTCTTTTTATCGTATCATTTACATGATTTATGTGTATGATAATTTGATCCTTATTACCAAAAATTAAGTTAAAATTTTTATTAGTTAAAGTTTGTAGGCTGAAGGTCCAGTAGACCGAAAATGACGACTGGTTTTAAAGTAGTTATAGCTCAATACAGCTTTAGTTTCTAGTGACATCTTTTCGTTCCTGAGCCCCTAGTCCAGGCGGATACTAAAACATCCTACCGACGTGTTGTGGACACACCGTGGGGTGCCGAGTTAAAGTGTCACCCCTCGACATATTTTCATGGGTGTCGTAAGAGGCGACTCAGGGGAAAATACAGTGGGTAGCAGTGTCACCTGTACTGCGATCCCCAAAACATCTGCCAAGCGAGGAGATTATGGCAAATCCTTGACCTGATATAGATGATGTATTTTCTTCATCGCTAAAAGCTTAAGACTGAGGTAGGTCTTAAACCGGTTATAGCCTTATTAGTGGCAATACTATCGCTTCAAAATAAGCTTATTTTTTATGTTTACAGATCTGAAAACAATACATTTGTCCAACTTTAAGCAGATGTGCCCGAAAACAGAATCTAATCTAGACCAAAGATTTATTGTATGATCGTGGCCTCTCATTTCTTTTATTGGTCTATTGTTTCAAAAACAGATCCTGTCTATTGTTCAGTCCAAATATGGTCGACTATCCTACATATTTTGGCGACCTCTTTTAACTTGAAGAAAGCCTCTGAGCCTTATGAGGCGTAAGTACGTGCATAACATCTTAATACTCAAACTGTTGTAAAAATAAATGGATATGAATTTTGTCTCGGAATGCCCTACACGGACCACACTTTATTCATAATATTTCGTCAATCAAAGCAAAATAGTATACTCCAGTTTTCCCCACTCTAGCTTAACGTAACCTCCTTGATAAGTCATTAAGACTAGTTTGCAGTCAGAATGCGTAGGCTAATCGACTGGATTAGAACAACAATGGCCTATTTATAGCAAGATCGAGCAAATCGTCGCAGCTTTGTGATTTGTACCACCTATGCATACGTGCGTATGAGAATGAATGTAGGACAAAGGTGCTCAAACTTTATGAGTCGGTCAAACGCGTGCGTATTGAGTTTTCGTTACCTACAGTTTCAAACGAATTAAGGCATCGTTTCACAACTATTTCAATTGGTGATGGAAGGAACTAGTGATTATATTTTATTTGATTTGAAATACGCGAATATTCGCGATATTGACATAATTCATCATTTCTTGACATTCGTAATATTCGTATTCGTAGATTTTAATCGGATGTTTTGCGAATATGAACATCGGAAAAAGTAAATGAGATATCCATAACAAAAAGGAAAATCAAACAAGGAAATATTATTTGCATATAATAGAATGTTTTACCTGAAAATATAACAATTAAATTATTATATGCGAAACCTTATTCTAGACTTACTTATACAAAACCATAAACTTTCTAATTTACACAGCCGTGCAATTATAATTATCAACTTTTATATTAAATTGTAATGAGACTTCACTTTAATGTTTGGTATTGATTTAGTATTGTAAATAATCAACTTTTCATTAGAATTTACCCAACAAAAATATTTAATGTTTAACATTCTTTAAACTAAAACATGTAATTATCTTATACTTTGATCAGTCTTTACACATATTGTCTACTATTTTGAAGTTAAAATATTCTTATATATTCAAACTAGATTACCTATTAATTAACAAATCAATAAAGATAACCTCTAAAAACTGTTCAAAAAAATGTTCTTACAAAATTTTGGACTCTAAAAATGATCATCTTCTTATATTAATTGAAAATAATAATGTAAAAAAAGGTCATAAACCTCTATTCATCTTATTTGGGTTAATAAATTGATTAACATTTTACATATTTTTAACAAATCAATAATCAAACTTTAGTAGAGGAATGTTGTACTTGAAATATTCGCATTCGCAATCGCGAATATCTAAATTTTTTATTCGTTACTGCACTAGAAGGAACACTGTTCTAGTGTGTGTCCTACTATTATAAGTCTAGATTTATACTGCAATGGTTCTGAAAGATACTCGTAGCTGCCGGTTGTACGTAACAATTTTATTAGGATTAGGACTGATTTATAGCTGAAAAATGTATAGGAGAGTTTGAGAGCCATTGACATAATATAACTAGGTTCTAATCTGTACTTAAAAGATATGACTTTGAAGTTCATTTCTCAACAGCTGAAATCCTCATTAAGTAGTTTGTGTTTAAAAATAGTGCTATTGGTCGCACGGAAATTGTGTTTATGTGTATTTTTAATTAAAGATACATGCATGCATGCGGGTGGTTACGTATGCAATAAATTGTTTTAATTGATTGTAATTCCATCAATAATATAAAGTAATAAGTTTCTTTAAATGGCTAAAACTTACGCCCAATGATAAAGTATTGTATATTTGGACGTCAATAGTTTATGACTATGACTGTACTCTGTTAGTACATGTAAGAATCATATTGGCGTAAAAATAAAGGAAAGGTAAATAAGTGATTTGCAGTCTATGCAATACCTTCATTATGTGTACGAACCTAATGAAATAAATTCAAAATGGGAGGCGCGTCTAGTGGAGATTTCTCTTGCATTTTCGACGATTGCGAGACCTTCATCGGTGATATATCTCTATTTTCAAATCGATTGGCTAGTTAGTAGCAGTCCTGTCATATGTCGACGTTGCGTTCGTCGACGAGCTCACCGATGTCAGATAGGTACATCGATGTCATATAAAAGAGTTCCCGTGGGATACTTAAAAAAAACTGTAACCCGCGAGGCCACGCGAGCGAAGCCGCTGGCGGGTCAACTAGTTTCTTTATAAATTTCAAAATACGTAGGTGTATACTATAATCTTATAATCTGAGTGTACAATTTCGGCATTACTATTAAATTTATTGATTTATTTAAATATCCGACATATAGTTACAAACCCGTCAGATTGATTTATCGTTTTTCATCCTCGCTACATAATACAATTATCGGAATCTAAAGCTAAATTTTGAATATGTGGTACACTAATCTCATATTTTATGGAGTATAACAAAAATATTTGATTATTTACTTTTATTTATTGCATTCCATAATACTCCACATTACGATACAATCTATATATAAAAATGAGCCCCTATTTCTCCTATTTCTCGCTAATTCTTTTTTTTGTGTTAATTATTGTGAGGAGAAGGTTCTTATGAAAGAAAAACCAAGAAAAGACGTGAGGTCATGGCGAGGGCGAAGGCCGAGCCTACACGCAAACGAAGTTGCGGGCAGTCGCTAGTAGGAACCTACTATATATAAAATTAAAATACTTATGAATTATTTATATGCAGCAAAATAATATAAATAACATTATGTTTGTTATTTAGGCATAAATTCTTGTGAAATTGGGTGCTGAGAATGTTTTGAAATTAATTGAAATTACCCAATGTACCCATAGTATATGTACTTACTGCATAAAATAAGGCTAGACACACACGAGACCAGAAGTGCATGCCTGACGTGGAAATCCAGTGAAATGATAACTGTGTTGCCCAATGCAAAACGTCGTTAATTCCTTTAATAGTCAAAATATTTAAATTGTTCTCGAGGCTTCCTCATCTCAGATTGAATGCGGTTGCTTGCGAAACGGAGACGCAACGCAAACGCGGCCGTTGCGGTTTTCAACTGAACCTTTCTCATAGTTCTGCTTTTACCCGACTATGGACGCAATAGCACTTTACTTTTTCTGGTAACATTATTAATTTATATGGGTGATATCGTAATTCAAGGATTTACTCATGGTTATAAATTATGAAGCGCTCGCAGCGGAGCTTGACTTGGCGATCTCAGCCGATTAACAAGTTAAGCAACGCTTGCTACGGTTAGGAGTTGGATGGGTGTGTGTGAGTGGCATTATTCAACTGAGCGCTTCCGTGCTGCGGCGGGCACGTTAAGCCATGGTTGTTTGTCTTAGGACAATAGTCGTTAGGCTATGTCGAAGGCCTTCGGGCGGCCTGAAAACTTCGACGTGGGTTGGCTATATACTCCAAGTCCAGGCATATGGCCTAACTCCTCCTTCTGAGAGAAAGGCTTGAGTCCCAGCAGTGGGAACATCACGGGTTGATTATGTATACTCATGATTATCTTCATACGTCATGATGACGTACAGTTTATCTTCGAAGTGAGGGGTCCTAGATTTGATCCCTGGCAGGGTCAAAATATGTGTGTGAGGAGTAGAAATGTTTGTACTCAGGTCTTGGATGTTTGTTATATTCATGCCAACCGTGACACAGACAGGAAATCCTAGTACCTACAGGAGTACCAGTGTGAGCAACTATATTATGGAATATAGGTAATCGGTAACTTTAAATCAAATATAGAATAAATATACAGAGTCCTAAGGTAAAACACGATTTTCAAGTTGAAAATAGCTCATGTAATAATAATATTTTATTTCTTTTTACTACTAATGAAGAGAATAGCAATTGCTGGTACCAAGTTTCCATATAATGATAATTTTTGAAATTCGGCAAGCATGAGAACTATACCTATTCAATGTTACAATAAATTAGAATAGCGAAAGAAAAACAAACAAAATGAGGTTTTTTTGCTTATTGATTGTCGAATATTGCATAATCAGTCTTATTTTCAAAACCTATATTTTGAAATTTAATTTTATCAAAATAAGTATTACTTACAGCAGTAAACTAAATTGTTTTTAAATAATTCTTCTATTAGTTTCATCCTATGAAGTTTTCATCAACATCGCCTCTAAATAGTACTCCATGACTTTGAGATGATTTATTCGTATCATACTTCGTTGTCCGCCATTGTTCTAAATTTAAACGGGCCAATAGGAAACGAGAATTCAAAGCGGATCTAACAAATATGTCACATCTCACTCCAATGTGTCACCAGCCAGTTACAATTTGTAAACATAATTCAATTAAGAAGGTTGTAATACACTATTGTTGTGTTCTACGTTATCGCCGTGGAAAATATGCATTAATAGATTGCCTTATCGGTGTTGCCAGAGTATTATTAATAGATTTGAAATGTGTAAGTCTATAAATGGGCTATATTGTTCGGGGTTTGTAAGCGTATTAAATAAGGTTCGTAAAGTTTATTGGACATGGATATATATATTTTGTGTAGGTATATAAATCATAATGATTATATAACCATGTAGGTAAACTTTGTAAAACGTAATTTTATAGTGTAAATGAGTCCTACGTTTAAAAAAATAGTGGCACTGCAACTGTCCAGTCGATATATAGAGTGGTTTTTTGAGAAGGGCGGCCATGGACAAGTCCGGAACGAGAGTTAGAGAAAAATCGTGAAAGGAGATATGCCTTCAATTTATAAAAAAACAATAACTGCATACTTAGTTTTTTTTTAAATCGTTTACTTTTGACGGAAATCGACACAACATATTTTCAAAAAAAATACATACAACCTGTATTGTTGAACTAATAGATTCTGTTGCTGATAAAGATCAATCTTTGCAAAGAAATGCATTACTAAAAATGAAAGGAAATAGTATTTTTTTACAAATTTCGTTTATTATCTCAATTTACCCAACTAATAAGTTGATCAAAATGGTTTCCATTGAATCCAATGCATAAGATCATACGTCTGTCTAAATAATTTACTGCATTTGATACCATGACAGGATTTATCTTCGAGAAAATATCAAGCAATGAGCTTTGTAAGCTGTAAGTAAGCTTTGTATCACCACAGTAGGTATATCCCGCTAATAAGACAAATGAGTTTCACACACAACGACTAAAAAGTGAGCCATGTAAAAATAATAAAATAGTAAAAGTTTAGTATTGCCTTTCATTTTTAGTAATTTATTTCTTTGCGAAGATTGATCTTTATCAGCAGCAGAATCCATTAGTTCAATAATATAGGCTGTCTTTTTTTTTAAATCATTCGGGTCGATTTCCGTCAAAAGTAAAATATTAAAAAAACTAAGTATGCAGTTATTGTTTTCTTATAAATCGGGGGCATGTTTCCTTTCACGATTTTTCCCTAACTCTCGTGGTTCCGGACTTGGTCATGGCCGCCCTTCTCAAAAACCACCCTGTATATAATCTTCATATAATTATCTCTATATAATTTTTCTGTAGGTACGTGTGTTTGTCACTTAACTTCTAAACGGCTGGACAGATATGGATGAAATTTTGTGTGTATATTTGAATGGCTTGAAAACACAATTGTACCCGGTAAGTGGAGGGGCTATGGGTATGCCACTAATTTTCTTGATGCGAGCGAAACCGCAGGCGGGCCGGCTAGTTTATATGTATTTTGTTTATATTTTAAGTGTACAACTTGATTGTTTCGTCTTTTAATAATATATAATTTTAAATAAATATAAATTAAAAACTACAATTAAAAACAATAAATGAAACAAAGCAACAACACGATTCAAAACGTTACGTATATTTATATTTTAATAAATGCCGTATACATTGACGATAACAATCAAAATACATTAATGGCAGACATTCGTGAGTAAGATATTAAACATAATTAAAGGGAAAAGAACAACACATTGCATGTGTGAATTACAATTATAATAAATTCGAAATTAAACGAGAGTGCTATAATAAGAATCGATGTTACGAACAATTGAATCCTCCTTTGTTCAATTCTTAAACTTTATGCATCGACGTGTAATTTATGAAGATAAGAATACTCTATTAAAATTTAATATTTTGTAACTGTGGCAGAATGCACAAATCGTGAGATGCCACGAAAACGTTCCACATATTTTTTCTTTGATGAACAAAAAAGTCTGTCTTTAAAAGTTACTGCCAAACAAAAGTCGTGACGAAGTGGTAAAAGACGTTTTATAAAGTATTTTTGGAAAGTGAAGAGTCTTTTAATTCCTTTATAATGTTATAATCAGCCTCGGGGTCCGTATGAAAGTCCTTGCAATGTGCCACAATACTTAATGACCTTTTGACGGTTTGTGGTCGGTGGTTTGCGAAAGATATTTTTATTGTGAAGACAATTGGCGTAAAAACTAAAAGTATTCAAATTGAATGAAATGGCCTTTCTTTTTACACTCACACGCTTACGGGCTTTGCTAAAAATGCGATGTGTACAAATTTTGCAAAAGCATTCCTCATTTCTACAAGTTACAAATACCATACAGTATAACAAACAGGCTTTTTTACGTAAAGTGCACGTCCTCTTACGAGAATCCATGAAAGATGGATGCATCATAAGCACAAAATAAACCTCAATCACAATTGGGACGTATTTCAATTAGAAGTTAACCGTGCTACGAGCACGACATCTTGGTAGGTTATAGACACCTATACCTATCTCTTTCACTCTTGCGCATTTGAAGAGAGCGTGTTGTGAGTTTGAAAAAGCTTGTAAGGTATAAATGCATACATAATGCAGTGCGCCCGAATATGAAGTTCATTAAAGTAAGAATATATTATAAAAACTACAGGCACTAACGTATCTCCTGAGAGAGCTATACTTCTAAGAAAGTAAATTTAACTAAGCATAGAATAAAAAAGGTATAAAAGTCCGAGTGCTGATATATAAAAATACAATAAAAATGCTGATCGGTATATAAAAGAGTATATAGCCACACCCACTTCTAAATTAGATACATAATTTCAAAACAAAAAATGCACACCTTTATCTATACTTGGTATATAAAAAACACACCTGACTTTTAAAACTCACTGGCCACTTAGAAAAACACATAATTGCGTTAAACGAAGCAGGGTAGGTGGAAAAAAAATCAATCGATTGATTTGAGGGTAGATAATTTTATCTTAATTGATATCTGAGTGGGAAATTCGAGATTGGTATATTAGAATTAGAAAGTGGTATACACAGTCATGCCATCTTCGAATTACAATCTCAAAAATGCTTGGAGAGAGGGTATGAGTAGGTACCTAAGTAAACCATATATAAGGATATATGCATGTGTTTGTATTGGCACATTATCTACATCTACACTAGACTAATATAATAAAATACTATAAATAGGAAATATTTAATTGTTTATGTAAATTTTCTAATAGTCGAACTCAAAAACTACTTAACCGATTAAAACATTGTTTTACCTTTGGAAACATACATTACTCGAGAGTAACATGAGCTATATATTAATAACTATTGAAAATATGTTTTTTTTTTAAGGCGACACGAAAACACGGGATAATTTATAGGTGAAACGGAGTCCGCAGGGACAGCAACTAAGTAATAAAATATAAATTTGTAAACTACCTACTGAAATAAACGATATACTTACATAGATACATAAACTCTTTATTGCAATACCACATTATAAAGTACAATAAACAAATGAAAACTTAAAATTAAGTGTCACAATGGTCGTCTTATCGCTCAGAGCGAACTCTTTCAGACAACCATGATATATAACCATACGTACTTGTTTAATTATTTATTAATTAACTATTCTTTTGTTTTTTTGCCTACGGATTAGCTTCTTATATTTTTACATAAGACGTATGATTTCTAAAGAACTCATAGTTTAAAGTATTTATAGGTATTTATACAAAACATACCTCCGGGCGGAGCTCGAATATCGTCTTCAAGCTATATATTTATGGTACATTTTGTCTGCCGAGCTTTTAAGTGATATATAACAAAACCGACTACAATTACAATGTACACGCTCAAAGAATGCGCGGCTAAAAGGAGCCAAATTCATAGTCAGACAAAACGCCTGCGGCCTACGTTCAGCGTTCGAGCAACGTCAATTTAGACAAGAATAACAGTGTTTCCACAAAAGGGCCGGCGGTTTATTTACAAAAACAGGCACCTATAATTCGGCACTCGGGGTGTCCAAATGCAGGGTTATTAAATAATGACCCGCTGCTGAAGGTTTTAATATTTGCTGGCCGCGCGCTCAATAAGCTTGCGCTCTTTTCATATTTTTACATTTCATCTTAAGGATATAGATTATACGTACTTAGTTTTTTTTTTGCGACATTAAATTATTAGTCATATTAAAAATCGGGAACAGAATAATAAAATAAAAGTTTTTTTCGTGAAATAGTCCCTACCTATCAAAATGTAGAGCTAAACTGTCAACTTAAATTTAAATCGATTATACATTTGTAGTATTTGCACAACACTAGACTAATTCCGGCTAGATGCACTGTTGCATCACTGACATACATCATTGTGTCTATTGACACAGTAAACAAACTAATAAATAACAATTATGTAATTAGGATACTAATAAGCAAGTGGCACTAGCAATTAGTTTCCACTAATTACAACAGCCAATATAATATTTTTAATAATACTGAAGAGTATATATACCAATCCTTCTTAAGCTAACTATGTAGTTATTTCAGTTATTTGCATTTATTAAATATGCAAGAAATGCAAATATTCAAATGAATAACGTTATATGCTATCAAAGCAACTTATTCATTTGAATTCGATTTCTCTAGATATTGTGTAGTAGTGTTTTCGTGATGAATTATTATTTTGCGTTCGTATGATTCTGAGAATGGAACTCAAAATTTCTCGAATTTCTTTAATGTAATTAAAGGAACAGCACACTGTATCTTAATTGAATGCACTTTAGTCATACCCCTTAATCTCACAGATGGAGATAAGCCGCACAGCGTAATATATAATTAAATTAACAAAATCTTATGCACCTGTTCTTTTCTAAGCCTTTACAAAAGACAGAGAGGACAAATAATGGGGTTTGTGTGAATTGGACATGGTACAATTAGCGCTAATTCGTTTGAGATGAAGTAGACGTCTGCCGTTTTGAGGTGATCTTTTTATTACCTTGATATTCGGATTAAGAATAATAATGGTAAATATCATTAATATATTTATATATGAATCAAAGTCTTGGTTGATTGACTGACTGATAAACAACGCACCGATGGTCGTAGAGACTTGAAACATGGAGGGTGTTTTCGCCTTGGTGGGTAAAGGTGTACAAACAGAAGATTGTTCGAAATTCGGCCCCTAAGGGGTTAAAATGGGTGGAAACGTATGTATGAAAGTCCTTTGTTAACCTTAGGCGTTAAAATTTGAATTTTTGAGAAAATAGAGGGTAATATGTATTTACAAGACTTAACCCAATAATTATATACTTACATAGTTTTTCCTTAATATTTATCAACCTTAATTACGGTATGAAGTAGAACAAAGTGTAAATAAAAGCTTTCAACTCTACCCCTCTCGTCTTTTAATCGATTAATGAAATACAAATGCATAGCTGCATATTCATAATCGATTTCAAGCCAGTAAACTTCCTGCTTCGGACCACGTAGTACGAATAATTATTTTTCCAATCGATTCATACCAAATAGATTGCACCCCATCGATTCCAATAACCTCTACAATCTATTAGTCAGCGATTTCAGAACGAATCATTCGTATAAAGGTTGTATGCGCGACTTAATAGCTGGTCGGGTGCGCCCTTTGCCGCCTTTTTCTATTTTTTTTTAATAGAGGGTAATATAAATGTGTCGGGACTGACACCTTTGCGGACCCCACAGGAGGTTGTATAGGAGCGCAATAATTTGTGGGATAATAAAATATAATCATTCTTTGAGCGTCTGCGACTGTCGACAGGGTTCGAGCATTGCGGCCATGCGGTGCCATATGCAGATGTGTTGTTCAATTGTAGAACTTCGCTTTTGAGTATATATTCATATTAATTTTATATTTGAGAGCACTCTGGCCACTTAGGGCTACACATCGCGGGTTTGATTTAAATAAGTCATACTGTTTAAGTTTACAATAACTAGCTGCGCTCTGCGGTTTCACACCGTGGTGATGGATGATGATAAATCAAAATATATAGCCTATGTTCATCAGGGATAATGTAGGATTCTAATTGTGAAATAAATTTTCAAATCCGTCCAGTAGTTTCAGAGCCTAGTCAATTCAAACAAACAAACAAATCTTTCCTCTTTATAAATACTATACGTAATAAGTAATACATAAATATAAGTATGTAGGAATAGAAAGCATAGGTATGTGATGTGCCTTTGAACGATAATGCTTTCCGATACTTTATGATACGGGATTTGGGAGTTTGCCAATAGTATAAAAAGGTCATATAAACGTTTTTTATAAGTATCTATTGTAATTCAGTAAACGATTACTGTGTATTTGCTAAATCTGTCAATTTTTTATATTTTGTATTAGGTATATGATTTTTATAGCAATAACGTCTGCTTAGCGAGACTAAACTTTGCAAATTTACAGAGAAACGTTACATCCTAGGACGGGATTCGAACCCGTCTGCCGACAATCCGTGTCAGACACTATGTCACCATGGCATACCGTCCGAGCACCAAACTTTAACTCTATATTTGATTATAACTATCGTATGGGGACGGAGCGACATCTATGGAACATAATTACGCTTTAAAACCGGCTAGGACTCGCGTAATATTTACCGGAAATATTCTCCGACCAGTTTCGAACTTATTTGAAGTTCTTTGCTGTGGCCCGTGCTCGCCGCTGTGCACTAGAGTGACTCCCAGAAGAAGAACTTCAAATAAGTTCGAAACTGGTCGGAGAATATTTCCGGTAAATATTACGCGAGTCCTAGCCGGTTTTAAAGCGTAATTATGAACATAACTCGCGATAGTTTTCTATCTCAAATCTATGGAACAGTTAATATTATATATAAATCTTTACTCCGAAAACGTCGACCTATTTAATTCAGGGCTACGTTGTTTCAAAAATGTTGTATGTTCCAAATATTTTGATGATTAATATTTTTCAATTAATTACAAACAAAATTCTATGAAAGCAAAAAGGTTGTAAAATTTCCTTATTTTTGCATGCAAAGAAATTAGCAGATACACAAAAAATCTAAATATAAAATGTATGTCCCTACCTACTATCGATAGTCAAACTCGAGGTAAATGGTTTAAACCATTATTTTTTTAAGTATATTAGGTTATATATATAATAATTTCAACTGGTTATTATTGTTCTAGTATAGTTTCTCTATGTACCTACTCATTCTTTCAATAATGTATCTTCCATTTAATTATAAGATTTTAAGTTTGTAAAAAGTCTGATAATTCAGACTACTTCGGACTGTACTATTAGTGAAAACTATTTAGGCTAGTTTATTCTAAATGTCCAATTTTATTAGTTAAATATTATAAGCTGTTTATTTCCATATATGTAAAAATAAAAATAAAATAAAAGTAAAATATAAATTCTTGATATTTTACCGTTTAAAGCTGTGCCAAACAATTTGGACGGAATCCCGAATAACTCGTTTCTTTTTCATGGTTTATTTTTTACTTAATTATGTTACACAGTTTGTCAAACGTTACAGATTGAGTTTAACAACAGACGTTTGACAGAACCTTTTAACCTCTGCGGGTACGTAAAGGAGGAAAGGTGTTCAAGTATCAAAATATTGTGGAATGTCCCTTTAAAATACTTCCAATCTTCTATAATACTAGGAAAATAATTGCTAGGTCTTTTAAGCTATAAGTTAAGCTAAAGTCAAAATTTAGGTAGGTAATAAAAATATCAAATTAGAATAGCCAAGACTATTACACAACCACATAGCATGAGAGTTATATATAATATAGGTATATAACTCTCATGCTATATTATAATATATTTGAATATTACTATTATTCATAATGCATATATCTTTATGAAAATTATCATCATTTCAAAATTATGCCGTAATTTGGACGTATCACCTACAATGATCGTATACAAATTACATAGGGATATGTATGTATATGTAATGACATATTTTCAAGTAAATTACTCTATAAGTGGAATAAAGTTTGTTTAATGCTTATATAGAATGGAGAAATGATAGTAAATGTGTACAAATGGCACAATACCGTTGTGTATTTCAGCGCTTTTTTTCACTTTTAGCTGCTTCTTACAATCTTTTCATCATTACAATCAGCTACGGAAAAAATAGTTCGGGTCTCGCATTTGCATAATTCCATCCTAAAATATTCCAGATACGTCGAATTCGTCGTTCGTACGTACTGTTCCACATTTTCATTAAAGACAAATGACAATCTAAATAGAGCTTCTAATTTTGAAACTTTGTTTTCGCTTACTTCCGGAAAAGGAGATCAGACTTTGTAAGTACGAGTAGGTACTCAATGAGTTACTATCTTTCCGTGTCAAGCGTAGCGTAAGTAACACTTATTGTACAGATCTTACTCATATAATATACAAATACATATTATATGTAGGTATATTTATATTTGTTCGTATTCGACTTGTTACGTATCTGACCATCC
Source organism: Selenia dentaria (assembly GCA_917880725.1). NCBI lineage: Eukaryota > Metazoa > Arthropoda > Insecta > Lepidoptera > Geometridae > Selenia > Selenia dentaria. Next base: position 15,480,382 of record OU862899.1, on the reverse strand, counting down.
AGGACCACTACAAAATATTCCTTTCTCCTATAAGTACACCGTAATAAAATAGTATAATATTATTTTATTGCAGAATAAATTACTCATGTCAAATTATATTGTACACAATATCCAAACTAAACCTTAAAAATAATTAAATTAGGTGCTTAATGTTATACAAATAATGCAATAAATAAGCATTGAGTTCAATTCAATTAAACTAGTTCAAAATAAAATTACTATGGCAAGCAGGATAAGAAAAAAAACATTATAGCTCACTAGAAACTTCCTAGAAATACTTACGATATTCAAATCAAACCCCTAATGACGTCCGTGATACATCTAAATATACATACTATAATAAATATACTCATTATTATCATAAACAGTAAACCTTCTAATGTGTTACAACTCGAAAGGGGATCTAAAAAATATTATTTCCGTTCAGAAATACAAGAAATGACTTCCTCAATCAACCTTGTTTTCCCGCGCTCCCGATGACAAATGACCACTAGGCGCTTACAAGTTAATCTATGTAGTAACATATGGACCATAGACAACACTCGCCTTTCTCTAACGTCTATTAAAATTTCGTACAAGGATTCTTTTTTCAAATTTTTTCTGCTTTCGAAGTGTGATGTCTTCTTTTGTGCCAGCAACAATAGCGTTTTTGCAAATGACGTTACAGTGAACTTTTTTGAAAAGGGGCCCGTTGAATGACTGTTTGTAACTTTTGGGGTCTTTAAAAGCTCATTGATCGGTTCTGTTATACTATTAAGTGGTTAATTTGTATCAATGACGTTCGTTAAGTGTAGCTAATGCCGTCGATTCAAATGTATTAGCAATACTCGTTTTCAAATAGCTTTTTTTGGTCAACATCTGCATGGAATAAGTTGTCACTCAAGCTATTTGGATTGAAACTATTTAGAATCTAATATATAATTGCATGTGCTTATACACATGTCAGTTTTGGATAAGGTACACCAGATCAGCATACGGCACCATAAGGGTGCAATATAATGACTCATTTCGCATCCTTATGAAAAAACCAAGATTTTACAGCGCGTCGGGCATGTTCTCTGATGCACGGGTTCCTGATTTCTTCGCAGTTATTCGATCTCGTATTGCGTCCTTTTGGGATAGGATACGAAGATCGAATAATAGCATACTGCAGTGCATGTCTGATAATGTATACTGTCCAATATATAGGTTCTGGATATCTGTACATCAGAGCAAAAACAGGAAGTAAAATGACGTATACCTACAGCAGTAGGAATTACTTATATGGTTTTATTGTGCTGTATTAGTATGTTTTAGTTAGTAATTATGTATGTGTTATGGGTACTGACAGCCTGAAATAAACGGTATTATTATATTATATTATTAATACAGTAATAATTTATATTCGTCTCCCAAATTTACTTCTCACTTCAGGAACGCTTACGGAGGAGCTTATAAAATATTTGCACGAGTATTGGCAAAATACACTTACGTTTGTTTTAAGATATAATTAGGTAATTAATAAAATACCTATGCGTAGGTACCTAAGCTTAAGAATGAAGAAGAAGAGAAGCAAGAAAATTTCAGTTATGTTGATTGTCACTCTTTTGCAACAAGTTGCTACGAAATTGTAAAACTTTATCTATTTTCAATAAATGATACCTACTGGTCATTTAACATACTTTAAAAAAATTAAAACATTAGTAGGTACATACATACCAAATCTTTTTCCTTTAAAATTTGCTATTTATTTAAACTTTTTTTATACAAACTGATTGTCACTCTTTTGCAATATTATCCTGTTCAGTGTCGTGTTGATTGTGGAGTAATACCTATATTTACGCGTATTAACCCTTTGCGTCCCAGAGACGTAAATAAACGTCAGTTTCATTCATAAATCTTTTGTTTTAATTATCACGGTTAACCAGTAGTAACGGATTAAACCAGTGCTTTGTATTCGGGATTGCAGTGATTTTTTCCGCGTCGCTATACCGTGTTACTACCAGTTACATGCTGTGGCCCGCGCTCGCCGTTGTGCACAAGAGTACGGTAATACTTATAGATAAAATTACCGTGACAAGAGTGACTCCCGGACGAAGACCTCCAAATAAGTACGAAACTGGAGGCCGAGTGCTGGAGTAACTGAAGTAACTACTATATTTAATATGATAAAAAAACGAATATGTCATTACATTTCGTCACCCCAGATGCTTCTATGGCGCGGTTAGTGTATTTTGCATATTTCCACAGCGTAATGTCATATGGGATATTGCTATGGGGTTCAGCGACTGATATAGAGACCATATTTATCCTTCAGAAACGTGCTATTAGAGCTATATACGAAATGGGTCCCCGTGAATCTTTGAGAGATTTATTTAAAGAAATCAATATATTAACGTTGCCTTCCTTATATGTTTTTGAAAATATAATGTATGTTCGTAAAAATTTACATAAATATAAGTTAAATAGTGATCACCACACTTTTAATACCAGAAATACAAATAGGATAGCTGTACCTAGTTTTAGACTTGCGAAGACTAATAAGTCATTCCTAGGAAATGATGTGCGTTTTTACAATAAAATCCCAAAGCACATAACTGAGCTCACAGAGGGCAAATTCAAGTTAACTGTAAAAAACGTTTTAATAAAAAATCTTACTATAAAGTTCGACATTATATAGAAGATAAAGATGCTTGGAATACTCCACTTCTGGCAAGCTGTCTCTCTGCCACCCATAAAATGTAATATTTGTAGTACCTAAGTAGAAACATTGTAAACATCCATATAAAAAGAATGGCCCCGAGTTTCTTGCCGCTTCTTCTCGGTGGGTTCTATATATTTTGGAACGCGGCGGTAGAGTCTTTAAAGTACATTATAATGAAAAGTTGACGTTCATAAGTGCGTCTTTGATGCCTAAATTGAATAAATGATTTTGACTTTTGACTTTTTTGACTTTTTGTATTTGTGCTTTTTCACTTTCACAGTAGAAAACACGGAATCCGTCAAACGAAACATCGTAGTTCATTTTGGTAGTAGTCCTCCAGGTCGAAGACAACTTTTGGTAAATACCACACGGGTCTGATGAATGTTTTATTCTATCTCAAAAAATCAAAAAATCAACTGTTCAACTTTTAATTAATACTATCTGACCCGTAAGCGCGGATCCACCGTTGTGGGCACGATGGGCATGCCCACAACCCTAAAACACTTGTGACATCAGACGTCACACTTTCATGTTCGACAGGCCGATGATATGATGTTTTACAACCAATGCAAAACTGGATATGCATTGGAGAAATTATTAATGTTTTCGCGAAAAAGAAATCTTCTTTTAGATTTAATTTGACATCATTTCATATCCTTTGTACTTAGTTATTGAGGAAATAATAAGCAATTGTGAATACACTAGGTGTGGTGCGTCAGCGCCCCTATTTGAAGAATAATCCGGTGTCGCCCGGTTAGACCTACATGTGGAAAAGTCCTTTCGAGGCAAATAAGCAGTTCATTGAGAAATGGCATAGTTGTTTCCAGTGAAATTATATAGCAAGAACATCTTATATCTACGAGTAAAAAGCACAGTGCTTTGCCATGCACGGTATCGAAGTGTTGTACCCAGTTCAAAATTCTGAATGGCACTGGACTGTTATGGTCAAGCGCGACGCTTCGACGCGACATCAGGCAAGCGTCTTGATACTTTATCGATCATGAGAGAGTTTATGCTCCGACTCGCACTTGGCTGGTTCTGGATCCGCGCCTGCTGACCCGCCAGCGGCTTCACTCGCTTGGTCTTGGTGTAGTGTAGAGATAGAAGTGCCGTTTTGGAACCTCTAGCTCCTGGGTTCGAGCCCCGGGTTGGACAGTTACTGGTTTTTTTTGACAAAGAAATTTTGAAAGGTTTTGTGAAAATATTATATAGCCTATGACCATCAGGGAAAATGTAGGATTCTAATTGTGAAAGATTTTTTCAAATCGGTCTAGTAGTTTCGGAGCCAATTCAAGACAAACAAACAAATTTTTCCTCTTTTTATTTCAAAATATACTAACTGCAGGTGCCAATAACCTATTGTCGGTTTACTTTACTAGAGTAGATATTTGATGCTATTTGCATGGAGGTTACTTCAAATTTCTTTCGGTAGTACTGAAAACTGTGGATAGATAGATTATTGGGATCCCCCAACAAGTAAGTTACGTTTTGTTAAGAGGATTGCATAGCTAGTAAGTACTTTCCATACTAAAAGAAAAACTCTTTTCTTCCTCTTAACATTGTCCGATTTCAGTGATATTTTTTTCCTGTAATCATCACATTGTTTACTATGTCGTATATACGTTTAATTTTTTTCCGGTTTTTTTAAGTTCTAAAAAAATAATTATAGTACTTTGAAATACTGAAAAAATCAAAACGTACGGGCATAGTAAACAATGTGATGATTACATGAAATAAAATCACTGAAATCTGACAATGTTAAGAGGTAGCAAAGAGTTTTTTCTTTTATTATGGAAAGTACTATACAATTATCTTAAGCAGGCGTTATTATTATACAATTTTTATTTTCAACAGAGAAGTGACGTTCGTAACACCATTGACAATTGTTTTTTGTAACCACACACTAATAACAGGCCAAGGCGCCGTCCGTCCGGCGCGGCGTTCAATTATAATGCCGCTCCGTCATCATAATCGAATATTTGGGCGCACATCGGCTTGTATCGATTGTCGTCGCCCATCGATAATTGTAACAACTTCATCGATTCAATTGTACATTTTGTTTTATTTGTATTCATACTGAGAGATGTAAAAGCTCTATATTTCTTTACCTATACTTATACCTACATCGGCTTGTACGATCGGCGATACAAAACACAAAATACAAAACCAACTTGATTGTGAACAAAATGACAAAATATTTTTTATATGGCTAAACTGAAACTATTTCTACAAAACAAATCATATTACACAATCGACGAATTTTTGAAAAAAAAACTAATATAATTACGATATAATTAACTATTGACATTAAAATTATTTCTACTAATATTTTACAAATTAATTTACATTTCTATAACCATAATTGCGTCTTCCTCTCTTCTAACTTTGCGGTTCCCGCACATATAAGACTTTGTGTACATTTTTTTCAACACCTTTTTACCACCACATTGTAAATGGAAGCAATAAAATATCTGAAAATATCTGAATCTGAATCTGGATACTGAAATCCCTGCTCGCGTCGAAATAGCCCGTGCTTGACTCAAACATGCAGAAAGTCATGTGCAGTCGTCAACTCTCCATCGAATTGAGAGCCAGGCTCCTTCAATGCTGCATCTGGCCCGTTGTTCTGTATGGGTGTGAAGCGTGGACCATGAAAGCAGAGCTCCGTAAAAAAGTAGAAGCTTTTGAAATGTGGTCTTACCGTCGCATGCTTCGCATCAGTTGGACGGATCAGTTACGAACGTTGAAGTTTTGCGCCGAATGGGATAGAATGTCGAACTGATCCGGACTGTCAAGCAGAGAAAGGTCGCCTACCTCGGACATGTTCTACGGCATGATCAGTATTCTCTCCTGCAGACCATCATGATAGGAATTGTACCCGGGAAGCGTGAATCGGGTAGACGAAAGACGTCTTGGCTCCGTAATATCAGGGAGTGGAACGGGATTCTGACCGTGGAGCAATTGTTCAGATTGGCGATTGACAAAGAAAAATTTAAGAAGCTGACTGCCAACCTTCAGTAATGGAGAGCCACTTAAAGAAGAAGAATACCTACATCTCTGTATAGAAGTCAAAAGGTAGACTTTTAAAGTTTCTTGCCTTTAAATGATTTTATATTGCACACTAATTTAATTATTCTTTGTGGTTTATTATGTGTAGTTTTTATGTATCAAGTGTATTTTTTTTATGTTGTTGAGTATGACTAATATTGGTAGAGTCGTTGTTGACGATAATATTTCCTTGAAGTAGTCACACATTCTCAGAAAGTGACTAAACTTTCTAAATTCAGGAATTTAAATAAATATACTAAAATATCCTACAAAATATTCCAAGAATATCAATTATACATGATTAATCACAAACGTTTAGATATATAATTACTTGACCATAACCGGTCAGATTTTTACAGCTTGTCAATTTAAATAAACAGAAAAATATGTTTAATGACTAAAAAACTATTAAATGATTATGTGTTTGATTTAAATAATTTGACGCCGTATTTGGTTAGCAAATCGACGGATAATTGGATAACTTTCGAAAATTGAGGTTTATTAATGATGAATAGATTTTTAAAGCAAACACACAAAGCGGTAAATAGCGTTAGGTATACATATCATCATCTACCTATATGTTAAAAATACCATATAATAAAATGCAATTTGAGTTTATTGGCGCTGCGTCCTTGCCGTATCGGGCAACATCGGGTATTTTTTTATAATCATGAGAGGTTTTATTTTATTGTCGACTTACCTCGATAAAAGATATGAAACTACAAAAAATCTATTGATGCAATAATTGCAAGTTATTATAACTTTTGGAGCTAATTTGTACTAACGGGTTGATTGCAATAAACAAAGATCAAACATCTATATGGCTAAATCTGACTAATAATCAACATTTATATGAAAGCCATCTCAAAACACATAAGTAACTGAGCTCACAGATGGAAAATTCAATTTGGCTGTAAACACGTTTTAATAAAAAAGCATATTATAAAGTCCGACATTATATTGAAGGCAAAGATGCTTGGAAAACTCCACTTCTGGCAAATTGTCATCTGCCACCCATAAAATGTAGGTAATAACATTAGTACCTAAAAGAAACTAAGTAAGTAGTGTGTAAAAATCTATATGAAAAGAATGGCCCCGAGTTTCTTGCCGCTTTTCTCGGTAGGCTCTATATATTTTGGAACGCAGCGGTAGTCTTTAAAGTACATTATAATGAAAAATTGACGTTCACAAGTGCGTATTTGATGCCTGAATTGAATAAATTATTATGACCCTTTGACTATTGCTATTTTAAATAAACATAATTACCCTGATCCGGAATCCGAAATTAAAAATTGTACCTTGAACTACCTAGTACTATGTCACCTTAAGTGACCGTTATTAAATTGAATATAGACCGATTTCCAAAAATGAAGGTTGTCCATTTGACTATATGTTTTTTATAACGCACGATTATTCCGCCAAGTATGAATTGATTTTGATTATTCCTTTTTTGTTTCATAGATCATTTTTCAGAGGTGGTCCATATACATTTTATAGAAATTTATTTAGTGCTATTTAATAATTTATAATATATAATAATTTATAATTAACATCGAGTCTTAAAATTTTGAGTACGTATTTTCAATAATGGAATGGAAGTTAGTTTCAAATTTTTCAAATTGTAGTATATCATATTCTTAGTCTAAATAAACTCCAAAAAATGTATTTACCATCCAAAACTTAGACTATCATTACAGTGAGATACTAATGTATGTAAATAATATAAAATAAAAATTATAATGTAAATAATATAAAATAAATGAAACTACCATGCAATGGCAACTGTTACAATAAACAGAAGCGCCAAAAATAAAGAAGTCGAGTCAAGTAACAAACATAATTATAAAAAAAAGAAAAAAAAAGTAAACAGAGGGTGTTGTTTAAACACGAACATATCTGACTATGGGCCATCGAAAAAATAAGAGATACGAAAGTACTATATTACACATAGATCTTCAAAAGCAGTTTGGCAAATAAATAGAGCGGTCCTTATCGGACTCATACGTATAGCAACATTTGTCTATTTCTGTTCTATATTTCTAACTCAATGGAAGGGGTACATTGGCTTATACACTTGAGTGAAAGACACGCCGAAAAGAGAGTTTTGGGTTAAAAACCCAATCAATTACCTATTAAAACATTACTTATTTTATAGTCTTTTAAAAATGTAGCGCTACGTAATCTATACCAATATTATAAAGGAGTAAGAGATAATAATCTAGAATTAATGAACCTGTTTCAAAATTATTTCATTTTAATCGTAAGCTACCTCTGACATCCAGTTATATCTTCCAGTCATCCCTGAGTTCTGAATATAATAGTTTATTAAGTATATTATAATATTATTTATTTATAGTTATTTAGAGTTTAATAAATATAGAAAAACCATGTGCAATGACGGCTTGCGCTGAAATAAATGAATAAAAATATAATTACCTCAAAAATATATTTTTATTTTTGTATGCAATGCAACATCATCTATTTATGAATTATTCTTAAGCCATTATATGCTTACGGTTACATACATTTTTTTATAATTGAAAGAGTTGTTTAAATAAATTTATTATAGGCACAATATTTTGTTCATCATAAAAATAAATCCATCACTGTAAAATTTATATGTACCTGATAAAATGTGCTCCTCTAATAGCATGTTATTTTATTTTAGGTATGGATTGCTAAATAATGTATTTACAAAATTATAAGCTGAAAAAACGCGTCACTTTAATATTATAAGTGTAATAAAGTGAGTAACTGAATGATAACGTACGTGTGAGTGTATACGTTTGTTTCTTCTTCACGCTGAAACACCTGATTGATTTTTGATGACATTCAGAATGCAGTTAGCTTATATTACAAGAATAACACATGGACTACTTTTATCAGGATTCAGTGGGCAGTTCCAGAGGAATCGCGATAAGATATTCACGCGTATACAAAGTAACAGGGAGTAGCTAGTATTTTATACCTTTATTAGATTCTTATCAGTATTTATATGACACAATAAATTTATATTTTCCACTAAATATACATTTATTGTTTATTAGAATAAAGTAAATAAAAATAATTATGTACAGTCGCCTGCAATAAGATGTATTGACACTTGCCGCAGTGCCGCCGGGATATCTGAAGAAGCCTTTACTCGCTTTACTTTGCTTTAATGATGATCTATCTCCGTAAAAAGCAATTTTTGAATGTTTACATCTATGCATATAACATATGAACATTAGTACGTACGTAAATGTATTTATATTATGAGTACCTAAAATATTAATAAGAATCGAAAATTCGCTATCATACTACGAGTATCACACTAATATTATAAAGGCGAAAGTTTGTAAGTTTGTTACTTCTTTGTTTGTATGTTTGTTACTTCTTCACGCTCAAACGGCTGGGCCAGTGTTGATAAAATTTAGTATGGAGGTAGATGAGGCGCTGGATTAACACATAGGACACTTTTCATCATCATCATCATCATCATCCATCACAACGTGTAACCACGGGGTGCAGCTGGTGCAGCTATATTGATAAATACGAAAATTTTAAAGTTTTTAAAATAAAATTATATAGCTTCAAATTTTAAATTGTAGTAGATTTATATTTAAGAACGGTAATTAAATACAAATACATAAATAAATATCTAAACTACGAGTATTGCTAGTTGCATAAACCTACTATGTTAGATCTTAGGAAATTATCTTATGATAGATACAAATTGACCTTTCGCTAATATCTCGTTCCAACTGAGAAACTGTGAATGATACATTGTATAAACGTGTGCCAAATGAAGCTAATTATAATCAGAGTTCATTAATTAAAACAGTTAATTAATGATGCAATCAACTAAGCTTACTTTGAACAAGATATCAGATGAGTTCTTATAGGAGTAAGGAATCAGTATATTTCTGATAGACACAGTTTCTGCCCAATTATTATGGCGGTGCAGATTGTGTCCACAGAAAGGAAGCGTGACAAGCTCTGGACTAGTTTTGCTATAGGCCATTACCTACAGTTCAAGCACGGAATGAGTACAGGGTTGTCAGCAAAGTTTTTCGCTCATTCTTGGTTGTTCGTTCCTATGGTTCCAGGTTACAATAATATGACATGTGATAATCGGATATCGTCCGGCTTAGACTATATGTGGAAAGTAATTTCAAGGCATTAAGCAGTTCAATGACTTACTAGAATGGTAGGATACTTCTGTCTGCAGTTGTCATATCTCGTTGGTACCAACTCAGTACCAAAAATTATGTACTTACCTATGTGAGGCTTAGTGTGGTACTAGGTACTGTGTTACGTTTAAAAGCATAAATCATGTATTATTATGCGAAAGAGAGGCAAGCGCTGACCAGTATCGTGCAGAAAAACTTAGAAGATTCAAGATCTGGATTATAGTGCAAAATGTGGGTAGAAATTATAATTTTAAAACATCAAGCATGCCTTGCCCGGTCCTTAACTAACAAGAAACTAAAATTTGAAACAAATGAGGGATTCATAATAATAAAATAAAAAACAACGTGCAGTGCCTATAAATCTGAGTGACAGGTCTATTTCCTTGTTCGGATGTTTTGCTCAGAAAAAAAATTGATATTTTGAAAGCATTCTTCAATGTCTTCACACTAGGTGGTGCAACGTTATGGGTGGTATAAAAATAAATATTAAGTTAATGGTTACATTAGTAGAATCATAGCAGTTTCAGATACTTACAAATTATTTTGATGAATGAGTTAAGTATTGCATGTAAGTAAGAAGCCAAGCAGCATTATCAGCTCTTATCAATAACAGTTTATACCGAAAAACTTGAAAAACAACGTTACATATTTTAACCGATCATTATACCTACAAAAAATATTGAGCAAAATATTTGATATTTTGTAGTACCTACTTTTATATCAACCAACTTTAAAATTTACAAATATGGACGCAAACTGAGTGTCAAAAATTACCTGATTCAATGTTTACACATGTAAGTTTCTCTCTAAGTTATAAATAATGGAATTCTATCCATTAAATGTATGTAATGTCTTCTTAGTTCACGGGGGTAATGAATAAGAAAGTTTAATTGTAATTAAGTACTGTTCATTACGCAGTTAATCAAAATGTTAACCATGCGATAAAATCACTCGTGTGTTAAAAGATAGATTTGATGTGTCCATTAACTCTGCAGCCATAACTTTCTACAATTAGTAGAAACGTAACCTACCTATCAAGAATCAGAAATGTTCATCAGATAATAATTTAGTATTTAGTAGCCTTACCTTAACTATTAATAAATAGGTAGATAAACTCCTAACTATGTTAAAAGATTCTGAAGAATTTCTATAATGCGTAGGTACAAACAAAAACTTATTACAGCTTAAACTTAAACTTAAATGTTTGTAAGTTACGATTAAGACTAACCTCCATTGTCAGGGTTGTTTGCCTCGAAGGTTTTGCTCGTCATGTGGAACAGAGCATCCAAGGGTGTGTGGGGGGCGTTGGAACCCTGCTGCGAGGCTCTTCTGGGTTCCGAGCAACAGTCTGATGCTGACGAAGATCGTTCAGACGCTGAGTCGCAACACTCAGCTGGCGCCATTTCCCGCGGCCTCAAGAGTCCTAAAGCTGCCAGCCTCCATCTTTCTCCATCTAGCAAAGCAGCACCGGCCAATCGTTGCAGCCGCTGCAACCGCTCGAAGCCCGACGCATCCCACGGTCGAACTATACGCGGCGGAGTACGCGGACTGTGAGATAAAATGTCCAATATCGAGAAACTCTTCACTCCATCACCTCGTCTCTCTTCAGGTGGTTCGGATGCCATCTTCAATCTTTTCAAAGGTCTGAAGTAGTCTTGAGGCGACGGTGACCGGGACGGAGCCGGCGACGGCCGCCCCACACTAATATCGTCTTCGGAACAGCTGTGGCCAGACATCGACTCCTCCTCCATCGTTCGTTTACAGATCCATCACAGAACAGTCACCAAAATATTCAAAACGTTCCGTTTGTATTTATCTCACAAATTGGTAACACGAAAGTTAACACGGGATACGGCTGACGGGTCGACGCGCCTCGGTCAACTGACGTGGCGTGTGACAGCCCTGGTGCGGGCGTTGAAGATGGGCGTGGCGTATTAAGCTCCAGCGAATGGGAGCGCGTCACTTTATTGCCGCTGCGCTGTGATTGGTGGTGATGGGAACGCTAGGCGCGTCAAGCTGTCACACTCGGATCTCCAATAAAACTTTTTAATCCGGCCCTGGATTGGGGGCGAGATTCGTGGTGTGATTAATTTAGCTCGGTGCGGGTAGACGCGGGGTGACGGTCGAGGTGGAGGCGAGGGGGGTAGTGGTTAATTACCGGGATGAAGACGCGAGTCTAACTACGCGCTCCATTATTTAGCGTCGATAAGGCCGACGTTTGTCACTAGAGAAATTGCCACTTTTCTTCATTTATAGTTCATCGGTTAATTGTGGTTCTCTACTGATCTAACATTAATAACTAGGTGCACTATTGGAAATTGTACTACCTCTATTCCGTTTACTAATTACCTATACCTACCTAGCTACCTCAATTCATAAGTTGGTAATGGTAAGTAACTAACAATGTAATTTTTAGATTATTTATGTACTTATAATCTATCCCATTCGTGATTCGCTACAATTAAATAGAATTCGCAGAAATCTACCTACGTTTCTAAGAACTGCGACGTGTGTGCGCTGGATAATTTCAATATTCGTAATGAAATAAACCACGCAATAAACATGGTAAGTAGGTTGCATAGAAAATCCTTCTGGTAATTTGGAAGAACATATTTCCTTTCTCTTCTATTTAATTATTGTTTTTTAATTGCTTGGATATGATAATTTTATTTATTAATATTATTACCAAAATACACCGAAACAATATGCATATATTTATCTCTTATATTGTATAGGTATATCTATTAATAATAATATGTACCTACCTAATAATATTGTATAATAAAAAATATGTAAGTACTCAAATTTGCACAAAGATCAACATTGCCATTCAACGTGGCAATGCTAATACTTAGCATTTTGCAAAAACATGCATGATACAGTATAAGCAGTAGGTAGCTACGATGCCTAACAAATGCATAAATACCTACACAAATTAATGTAGAGTTAGATACACATAATACATACATAATACATAAATGCAGAGCTACTCGTACAATACACATAACAGAGTTGTACATCAAAGGCTGTAAGTATTTTAATGTGCTATACAATACAATAGATAAACATGATGTGTCGTTGTAGATATTTATTAGGTATACTTAGATACATCTTGAAATATTTCTGGGCAAATTAAGAGTATTTAAAAATAATAGATATAATTTATAGTATAGATATTAGTCATTATATTAACTCTATATATTGTAACACCATAGTACAAATTATATGATATAAATAAAGAAAAAATATTTCACGGTAATTATAAAATTAATTATAAATTAAAAATAACAGTGCCACAATGCATTGTCAAATTCGCAAATGTCAAATATATTATTGTGTACTTAAGATATATTGGAAATTTATTATTAATTTTTTTTTAATATTTTGCATAAAGCCTAAAAATATTTACAATATATTAAAAGTACTTATATAGTTTAAAAACTAATCTATAAGCCCCATGTGAGGGGGGGAAAATGGCCAAAATGCTGGCAGCATTATACTTATATAAGTATACAATAAGTAAGCATTCGGTATAAGTATACAATACTTATTTAAGATATAAATAATAAACGATCCAGGAAATGTTGAACAAAATCCATGTTCGGAATCTTTTTCAGTCAAATCAGTTTCTTCAACCAGTCCCAATGTCTTACACTTTACAATTTCCTAGCTACAGGTTACACCATCGTTACAATAATGTAGTCCCCCTCATAATACAACAGAACTAATTAAAAAAGTAATATTTACTTAAAATCGGTTACAGTAACCGCCATGTTGGCTGTTTGTCTTCACGCTCCGTGAACACGGGACCGAAAAAGTAATCTAATTTGACATTCAGTTTAGTTTTTATGTGTACAGGCTGGTACAGTTTAGATTGGGGTAGGGCGGGGCTTGATATGCTTGCAAATTAAAATTGGAATAATTTATACAATTACGCATGGCGCAAACTCAAATTTTAGTCCCATAAGTATTAGTACCTATTTGCTACACAATTTTATTCAGCAGTACCTATTTAACTACTAACGTTAATGGCGGGAAAAACCCCAATAATGTCTAATATTTTTGTTTTTGTTTGTTAATATTTTTTATGTACCTAGATTCCTGTTTTAACTGCTTAATTTGCTCGAAAGGACTTTTCCACATGTTGGTCTAACCGGGCGACACCGAATTTTTCCTCAAATATGCAATCGTGTATTCACAATTGCTTATTCCTCAATAGCTCATTGCTTCAACATTAGGGTTAAGAATTAGAATGGCTCTTAGAACCCAGCCTCACCATTTTCCTGTGTAGACACGGACTCCCCTTTACACTTTTATCATTTTGATGTGTAATAGTGGTGAATTACTAACCGTGTGTGTGAGTGTAAGCAAAGAGTACAAAATCATGAAAAAAGTATCATCACCTCGTCAATCAATCAATCTTAGAATGTTGTAGTTATTACTGCATGTCACTATACCCTATAATTAAGCCATATTAGGTATTTATTTACCTATCAGTTTGCAATTAATCTTTAGGGAGAACACATTTCTCATATACCTAGTTACATAGGTATAGAGAAACTGTCTACGTAATTATATCTTATAATAATTTTTAAATGCTTTTTTTTATGAATAGGTAGATAGGTGGTACATCTGTACGAAATAATAGAAATGCGTAATATATCGATTTTTTAATTGTTATTCTTATAATAATATGTAGAAAAGTACTATATATATTCGAAATGTTTAATCCTCTATATCGGTAATAAATCTCTTATCCAAAATGCTTGACATTTAAAGTTATCAAAAAAAGAGTGCACATTTTGAACGAAAAAAATGAGTTTACATTCCATCGGAGAGAGGGCGCTTTTCGTTTCTAGGTAAATTGTTTACTCATGTTGTATGGCATATAATATTTTTAACACTGTGGTTAAAACTATGGCATTCTTTGCTTACGTAGGTAGTTAGGTACCGTTGCTTTTATTTGCCTCTAGACACTGAAGCGATGTCGCTTATAAATCTAAAACTATACCTAATCTGAACCGAACTAAGCTAAAAACTAGCTCGCCTGCTCATAGGCAGGTACTTTTAAGTAGTAGTAGGTACTGGAGACCGTACCTACTTGTATACTGTACATATGTCTACTAAAAACGCATTAGGTACTATAGTTTTACCAAATTTGATTATCTACTAATTGTCACGATTATCATTCCATGTCTATATTACCATTTTTCCCGTTTTATGTTTTGGTTCAATCAAAAAATAATTCAGACACCATTATTTTAGTAGAACATACGTCAGCTCATCTATTCTAAAGGATTGCCGCATAACTGCTTTTTCTTTTAATTCCTCTGAAAACGTATGTCAAGTCACATAAAGTAATCAGCAATTACAAAAAACACGTAGATCGAGAGAAACAAATAGAAATCAACGGAAATAAATAACAATAAACGGCTCCATTCCGTGTTATTAAATTCTATATTTCTCATAAACGTTACGAGCGGAACCGACGCCATATTGTTCATTTTCCCGCGCAATGATTGACCAATCATTTCGATATCCGTTCGAAAATTGAAAATGTTACTGTTAAATCATTTGAGGAACTGTTTGTTTTGTAAAGTGCAGATAAATTGCATTTGTCTATGGTACGTCTAGTACTTTTATGCTGGTGTTTAAAGAAAATTGTTCAACAGGACGTCAAGTCGTAAACATTAACTGCCATGATACTCTGCGTTGATAGAGCTTTTTACGTTTAACCTTTTTAATGTGCAAGAAACTTACTTCCACCTTCAAATTAACTCAACTAAATATTAGACTATAATTTTAAGTCTGGATTTGGTAGTTATCACTAGTGTATAATATAGTTGTGGTATTTAAATATGACTACTTAAAATATTAGATGAACCAACACGAAGAGTTTGAACTGGAGGACAAATTAAACTTAATAATAAGTATTTATCTGTATACAAATAGCGTTATATATAGCGTATATTGGTACTACAGAATCAAAAGAATGTATTTCCTTTCCATCCAGGTAATTTCATATTATATCATCTTCTCTAATGGTTAGAATAGGAAATACGTACCGTGCATGTAGACATATAAGTACTCAGATCGCTATTTCCTCTCTTCTTTTAATTATTCTAATGTCAGTATGGACTGAAGCGAAGTCCACTGTCAAAAACAAAATGGTCAAATCTTATTTTGCAAACCATGGTTCAATGTATGTTTGAAAGTTATTTATTTATTGTAATGCATGCGCCACATACATTCAATAATATTAATGAGTAGGTAATACAGAAAATATTAACACATTTCTGTATTCGAAAATCGAAAACTACCAAACGAAATAAAATTACTACACTAAGACTAGATCGTTGAAGAACAATTACATAGGTATCTATGCATGGATGACATGTTTTTAATAGTTGTACAACATCTAATATGTACTTAGTTTAGATTCTTAATAGACTTACTGGCATTTCTCCTTATTCAAGTTAACTTATTTTTTATTGTAACACACGTTCCATATAATTATTATTGTGTCGGCTACAATTGTTTCGGCTTCTTCCGGAAGCCTTCTTCAGGATCTAGTAACACGAGGTGGGGCGCAACGACGAGCGCACCGCACTCAAGATCTTAAAGAAGGCTTCCGGACGAAGCCGAAACATGCGTCGATCGTGATATCGACAACGCGTAAGTCACGTTAAAATCCCGTTATATTATAACAAAATTATAATGAACGTGAGTTTAAATACAAATTAAGTTAACTTGAAATACTTAGAGAAATACTACTTACATTTTTTTTATTTTAAAGTAACCGAACAGGTAAGAGTCAGAGCCCATACTGCTTAAGTAATGTATACTTATTGACGGGAAATATAACACCAAGTAATAATACAATTTCTAAGTAAATACTACACCGCTGATGACAATTACCTCGGTTCTTCGCCTTCCTTTAAACAAGTAATACCATAGTTGAGTAATACCATATTATTGTATAGATACGTACATATTACACATGTTAAGCTGTGGCCCACCCACAGGTGTAAGTAAATATCGTAAGTTTGTCACTAATTACGTACCGTGGAGATGGTAATTGTGAAGACTAAAAAAATAAGTTTACACACTCATATCCCGCAGTAGAATTCAATGTGTCTCGGATAATATGGATGATTATGGACATGGATATGAATAATGGACACAGATAATAACTTAACACAACATCCAAGACCCGGAAGCAAACATTTCCACTCATCATACAAGTATTTCCCCTACCAGCGATCGAACTTCAAAGACAGAGTCGCTACCAACTGAGCTAACTGAGCCGCCTAATAAAACTAGGATAATGGTATATATTATTTTGTCAGATGGTAAACAGTTAACAATTAAGTTAATAAAGGCTATTGGATATACTTATGTATTCGTATATTTACTGTGAAAAGATTGAAATATCCACTATCATTCCGTGCCTTATTTCCAACGATATAATTGTTCGCGATCGCTTCATTCGTACTTGCATAATCGTAGACACGGTAATGTTATAGATAACACGAGTCATACTCGTATTACCGTGTCGTAGAGGTTGCTTTGCTACGCCATATGCCATTATGAAATCTCATTTATATAAATTCCAATGATTTTCTTACAATACTTGTATACAATTGATAAATATCATTGAGAAAAATGACATTTTGAGATAACCTTATATCATGACGTTGATGTAAAATTGGTGCATCGTCTTTTATTATTGTCAAATCAAATCAGATCAGTTTATTTGCATAAATATGGGTAACAAAGTTAGTATCATATTTTGTCGGCTCGCCAATACATTATATTAATATTTATTTTTATATGCAATGATGAAACGGTTTCAGTTTTCACCATGAGGGTAGGTGGTCTCGGATGATTTGAATGACACTGTCAATTCCTTTTATCTGTACATTTACAGTGTGTGTGTATTTTCAACTGTCTAGGAAGTTACAATTTTAAAATGAGACCCGCTGTCAGGATCAGTCTCAAAGAAAAAGATATGGAATATTTAATATTTGGGTTTGGTGCTTATTATAAAACATAATCTAGTGCAGCAGCTCCATTACCATAATCAGTGATTCCTAAACTACCCTATATTTAAAGGTGGCGAACCATTCCGTCTAAATTGACAACGGAAATAAAGCCGTAGCTGTACGAAATGGGGCTGCCTCGCCGCGTCATTAGGGACCTCTAGCACCCGTAGACACGATAGGCAGTTTCGCGGTATGGTCTTTACATTTGCACCTTTCTTGACGTATTATTTTGAAGTGATACACTGAGGAAGGCGTTAATACATACGCTTAAACAAAGCTACGGCTCGGTCCCGACTGGTGCGGTCTTGGCAGCCTATAGACTATTGTCCTTCCCTACTTTCCGATTGAAGTAAAAATAGATTTTGGCGATATTATTACTGTTCTTCATTCAATATCACACTTCACATCACCTATCAAAGGTGAGATCTGACACCCGCAATAGGTTGAAATCACGCTCACCCGCTCACGGCATGGCTGACTTCTATAACTTTTGTTTTGCCGGAACGAAGTTAGAGTAAATAGTAAACACACTTACGAGTACTGTGTGTGAACTGCAGATCACACACAGTAAGTATGTGATCTGCAAGTTGTGTGTAATTACATGTAATATTTGACAGAACTGCTCAAGGTGATCTCAGTTCGTAGCGTGATCATTGAAATCGCAATACTGCGTCCTTGGTGACGTAATCCATGATTTTACATGGGGCTACGTTGTCGCGCTTTTGTTGATTTAAAATGACGATCACAGCGCCAAAATCGATTTTGACTTCAATCGGAAATCAGGACTTGTGTGCGTGTTGTGGTGTGTCTGGCAAACACATACTAGTCGCGATAAAGATATAATACTGCTCTTTATACTCTATTATTACAATCACGGTGAGGAATATTTTTGGTCCTGCAGTGATAGGTAGGTAATCTGCGCTCGCCACCCGTCCGGTGACGCTGTTAATGCCGGTAGAGGCAAACAGCATTATTCCGGTCTAAAAAAATGGTAGGTTAAAAAAGTTATTTAATTAATGTTATTATTATTATGTTAATTGATGTTAAAAAAATGTCTAGCTCTACACTTGGATTGAGGATGTTACCTCATTGACAACATATGTGGAATCAGCCACATGGGAGCACACGCCAGAAAATAGCCAGAGTCGTCATCGTCGGACACGACGCGGACATCATCATCATGTGGAATCACTGAACGGTGCCTTCTTTGGATGTGAATCACTCTGCCCATACGCTCTAAAAAATAAAATTAACTTGGATGGGCTAAATTACAGTTAATAGTTTTCTTAGGATATGATTCAAAATACCACATTATGCAGACACCACTTATTAACTCATAATAAAAACTTTAGTACCATTCTCATAACGTCCCAAAAACCACACGAAAATTAACAGTAACCACAAAAATTTTCACGCCGCAGTTTACATAATAGTTTATAAAGGAGTCATCTACGGCTGTATTTGAGCTCGTAGTAGATGAGCCATTATGGGGCCCAGCACGTCTTTGCAGATAGTAACCAGCACTGTGTAAGTTTTCCTTCAACTATTTTACCATGGTGTAAGAAGTTTTTACTCGGCCTGGAGAACTGTATCATGGCGACTGTTTCCCTTAGACAATATATTCTGTAAAACATTCAATTTATACGTATACTTATGTGCTTCTAGTTAAAATATTAAAACAATACTCACTAATGCCCACGAGATCGTCAGCGAGAAGTCGTCGCAATCTCGATGTGCTGTTTCGGCCAGAATAAGTAAATATACTCGTACATACTCACTTATATCCAGACTCTCCATTTTATATTAAAAATACTCACACTCGAAGAAATTTTATAAACGTTATTAAGAAGTACTTAAACATTTAAGCTCCTTTTATATGTCAGTTCCTCAATATAAAACAACGGATTTTGAAAAAGTACCAGCTTTTCATAAATAATGAACTATGTATATCAACGTAATACGAACCGAACAACATAACTTTTGAGCTATTTATACTATGTTATTTTTAGCGCACGAAAATAATGTGATAAATAATTTAATAAATAATAAAAACATAATGATTTCTCGAACAAAACAACGGCCGATAAACGACAAGAATACTATCAGCTGCCAATGAATAGGTGGTACCTATTTGCAAAATAAGTATTTAAGTTCCATGCAAAATTTACTATGATCTGTACTCAAGTTTAGATTCACAGCTGGGTGAACTTCTGGAATAGGCTTACATGCGCTTACATGTTCCAGAAGGACTCTCAGTTGGGAATCTCGCCTCCTACAAATCAAACATCCTACTTTCTACTAATAATATTATAAACGCGAAAGATTTTGAGTATGGATGTATGGAGGTGTGGATGTTAGTTCTCTTTAACGCTCAAAAGACGGGGCCAATTTTAATGAAATTCGGTATGGAAGTAGATGAGGCGCTGCATTAACACTTAGGATACATTTTATCATCATCATCATTGTCATCATCCATCACCACGCGGGTGAAAAAGCGTAATATTCTTGGGCACAGCATAGACAAAATATAATGATGACAGTTCTGTCAAAGTTTGTGTTAGTTTCTGATAGCTAGGTCAAATGCACGCTATCATTTTGACAGCTCGATACACTAAACGTGCTCGTTCTGTATTATATGTTTGGTAGAGGGTTAGACAAACTCGGTGGGCGCTGTTACAGTTGCAGCTGAAATACTTACTTGAACATCTGGCTCGCTCTGCAGCTGTTATAGGCACTTACCATCAATAAAATATGAAATAACATTCAACTTCCTCCCTTTCTCTATTGCTAGTATAAAAAACCTAATCTAGTGTTCCATGCATTCGGTACCAATGCGACAACATTATCGGGAATACACACAATAGTTCGGAGTTTGGTAAATCGGGTGCAATCGTTATGACACTTCTGCATTTGGCCTTAAACTTAACGTAATAAGCAGCATGCGGGTGGCCTCACAATAGAATTCATATATAGCTTCAATTGTAGGATCAAGGACGAAGGAAAAAGGTACCCGTGGCACTCATTTCAAAAATGAAGCACATCCATCTATTCGTGGCTGATGATGTAATATTAGCAAGCCTAGACAGATAGACAAAGTACAGTCAGTTCAAAATTCAGTTTTGGTTCTGTATTTCATGCAAATAAATAAACTTGAATCTTGATGTTACGCGTGGTTGTCTCCTGAACTGCGTGGTGTACAGTGCGGAGACACCAATTGCGCGAAGCGCTGTGACCCCTTATACCAATTACTACCTATATTAATTAAGTTGGAGTCTCACCTTTCTAGAACGTTTGACAAAACATCGATTAGTTGACCAACTAAATACTAAACGCTCATTGGTCAATGGTATTCTATCATAGAATTTCTATGACGCGATATGTGACCAATCTGCGGTCAGTATTCCGCCTGTTAGCTTTTGAAACTTTGACAAAAGCTTAGTTATTGTCACACTATAGCAATAGTGTTATAAAAGCAAAACTTTATAATGTGAGTAAGTGACTGTGTGTTGATTATTCGATTTGAAACGGATACTCGTATTTGGATGAAATTGGGAAAAATAATTTAAACCCAGGAATAAAACCTACAAAACACTACATACTTTAAAGTTTAAATCCTAATTCAACTCACAGTCCTCAAAGAAAGGCTATAACCTTATTTTATGCGGACGACGATGCGGGAGGCATATACGAGTACATTTTGGGGTTTAGGTGCTTGCGAAGTTTTAAGCGCATCGGCATACATAAAGTGCTTAATTTTTTTCTTCCATGTCTAGAATATACAATTTTTGTAACATTCTTCGGTTTGGCGACGGCGAAATGGTTGCTATTATTATGTTAGCTATGTCTATATGAACCAGTCGCTATTTATATCATAGTGTGTTACCATCTTCTACCACATAATCACTGAACATCAACTGTGGTTAAACGCGAACTGTCAATATTAAAAACAGGCATCCTTCACAATCATACCATCTGTCACTATACATAACATAGTTTCTCTGCATCTCTATCAAATATCATCATCGCTTTTTTTAAACGGACACAAAAACGGTATCTAAGCTTCCGGGGGCGTATTGCATTAGGGGGAATAAACAACTTTAATTATTATTTCCGAGGTGGGCATTATAGCACATCTCTATTTGTGTGGCCACTGTGCCCAATAATTGGATATTTAAAAATAGCTGGGTTAGTGCGTGTCGTGCCATGCTTAAGGGTCCAGTAGCCAGTTAAACGTATCTACATAGTAAACAAGCCATATACAGGGTGTTTGGTAGAGGGACCGACAAACCATATGAGCGTGTTCGGGGAACATGCACATGAAGAATACAAGTTGGCCAAAAAAAAATCCCCGACACTCCAATTTTTTTTACCTAAATCAGTTAGTTAGCTCTGTTTTGTATCCAATTTTTCTTTGCGTGGCCTGAAGGTGTATTAGAGACCAAATTCGACTAAAACATCCGGTCTAAAACAGATTTTACAAATGTTATGGTGGTAAATAGGTACAATTTCGGAGAAAAAGAGAAAAATCACAAAAAAAAATTTAACATATTGGGGGGTCGGGGATTTTTTTTGGCCAACTTGTATTCTCCAAGTGGTCCCCCGAACACGCTCATTTGGTTTGTCGGTCCCTCTACCAAACATCCTATATAATTTACATATTATTGCAGAGTTATGGAATTTCTAAATCTCAACTTGGATATGAAATGTATCTTTTTTATGGTATTAAGAGACGGTACAAACACGCCTACTTGATGTTCAGTGGTGACCTCTGCCTAAAACAGATACATTTCTTAAAAAAAATATGAACTGCATTGCGCCCGTAACCCAGATTGGTACATTATGTTGCTAAGTCTAAAACTGTAACTCAAAAACTGCTTAACCGAATTTGATGAAATTTAAATGGAAAAATAAACCAAACAATAAATAATTTTGAGAATCGGTCCACAAATGGTGGAGAAATAGGTGCCTATACAAAATAAGTACAATTTGAAAAATTTGATACCGACTTCCATTCTATTCAGTTATTAGAGTGTATCTCAAAAACTATTGGACCGAATTTGATGAAATTTAAATGGGACCACACAGAAAGCACCAGCTTTCAAACAAAAAGATAATTTTGAGGTTCGGTTCACCCAGTCGAAAGTTATGAGGTAAAAACCTTTTAAAAAAAACCGTCGAATTGAGTACCTCCTCCTTTTTTTGGAAGTCGGTAGAAAAATACATACAATCGAACATATTATAACTTCCTCCTTTTTTGAAGTTGGCTAAAACTCATCCTAAACTATACCTCCGCTCAGCCTATAACAACGTTCGACGAAAAAATAACTTCCGTTACTTAAAACTCTAATCGCTTGAGCATTTCGACCACACATCGAGTTCCTAAATAGAGACGTGTTATAATGATCACCTCAGAATTGAAGGCTTTGGAAAATAGCTCTAACCGCAATGGAATCAAATGACACTTTGCTCACAGATTTAATAATAGTTTCTTTACAATTTTGTGGCCCTATTTGTAACTTTCTCGGTTTATTTGTAACAACGTGGTCGGATTGTCAACGTACTTTTCTATTTAGATATACGAGATGGGCAAGTCCTGCATGGTTATTTATGTATCGTAGTTGCTAACAAAGATGATTGAAATCGGAAAAAATGGCGGCTCTATGTCACTTTTGTCAGCGCCAGTTATCAACTTACTAACATTTTTGCTTACTTGAATTGTCAAAACTGACATAGAGCGGCCATTTTTCAAGATTTCAACCAATATTTGTTAGCAACTGAGATACATAATAACCCTTCAGGACTTGCCCGTCTCGTACATCTAAATAGAAAAGTACGTTGACAATCCGAATACCGACAGCGGCACTGCCGATTGTAAATTGTACACATCAATTAAGGCGCTGCCATAAGCCAAAGATCCAAAACGCTATGTTTGGCGTCGCACAGTTTAGACGCACAGTTACTGATACAATCTTGAAAAAAATACAGTGCACAGTTAAAAGTTAAAAAATAAACTTTATATAATATTGCACAATATTTTTCTGGCATCTTGACGAAAAAAATCGTAAATAAAACGATAAATAAATTCTTTCGTTTCGAATTTCCCAATATTTTGAGCGACAACCACTATATTTTTTGTAATCATATAAAGAAATATCTAGATTTTTTACCACTGTGGCTTCTTTTATTTAAAACAATTTAAAACTGCGAAAAAGTTATCGTGTTTACAGACGCACGCTTGGTCCTATCACGGCCAGCCGTGCTTCACCCGCTCATGTATCTAAACGTTTCTCTCGTGCTCGTGCAGGGCCTTAATATATTTATTATTTACAGATAATTAAAATTAAAGTGTCTGTTCGTAATTCCAAAGTAACAACTTGAGAGAAAAATGCACATCCTCAGACGGGATTCGAACCAGCGTTTTCCGACAATCCGTGTCAGGCACCGTGACCGTATAAGTATGTATATATGAGAAGATACATAATATATATAGACGAAAAACGATCCGTGCAGAACACTCGTATCGAATAATGGGCAGTAATTTCACGTAATTCCTTTTGCAGCTACCGCAAAGCTAAACTACTCTGTTGCTTCTCTACAGTTATTTCAATTGTCTTGTGATGGCTCAAACTAAATTTGAATGCTTACATTACGATAGCAGAAATTAATTGTATTTACATAAGGTGAAATTTCCAAAAATCCTTCCTTTTTGTACCCAAAAGGTAAAACTGGACCCTATTATTAAGACTCCGATGTCCTTCCGTCTGTCTAGCTGTCCGTCTGTCACCAAGCTGTATCTCATGAACCGTGATAGACAGTTGAAATTTTCACTTTTAAATTTTCATTTTCATTTGTATGTCGGATGCCGCTATAACAAAAAAATACTAAAAACAGAATAAAATATTTTTTTTAGAAGGCTTCCATACAACTAACGTGATATTTTTACTTGCTCGATATTGATAACGGTAACAGGTGGACACTTGAAATATTCACAGAATATTTTGTTATATAATTACTTTTATGGTACGGAACCTTATATGCGCGAGTCCGACTCGCACTTGGCCGGTTTTTTATACATAACGGTACGGGACTGTACGTGCGCGAGTCCGACACGCACTTGGCCGGTTTTTTAATTTGATTAGGTAACAGTACAAGCTCGAGAAACAGATGCATTTCCATTCAAGTGAGGAACTGCACTGCGTCCATAACCCTGATACATTAAGGTGTTAAGTCTCATGTGCCTGTAATTTCGACGCAACCATACCCTTCAAACGAAAACAAAGTATGACGAACGTTACTGATTCACGGTAGAAAAATGTACGGTCTTAACAAATCCGTTTAGTTGAAAGTAGGCTTCGTCCGAGAAAAGGATGAATTCCCAAGTTGGAAAAACGCTCTAACATCAAGGTGGAAAATGACACCCTTTTCTACCGACTTCCAAAAAGGTACTCAATTCGCCTGTCTTTTTTTTATTGTTTGTTACCTCATAACTTTCGATAGGGTTAATCGATTCTCAAAATTCTTTATTTGTTTGAAAGCTGGTGCTTCCCGTGTGGTCCCATTTAAATTTAATCAAATTCGGTCTAGTTGTTTTTGAGTTACACTTCAATAATTGAATAGAATGGAAGTTGGCATTAAATTTTCCAAATTGTACTTGTTATTGTATGGTCATCATGGGACAGTTCTCGCACCAACTGGATCTTATAAGGATGAAACTTCAAATCAAATCTCAAAATTCGCCTTAAAATGGTTCGTGAAATTCCCAAAGTCGCTGAACGCCGTCGCGTAGAGAGCTCCGCATGTTTTAAACAGATCGATTATCCTCCTGAATCGCTATTGAATGCTTATAACATAAAAGGCATCAAACTGCAGGCTCTGTTTTGAAGATTCAGTCAGGCCAGACAAATAATTATAAGTACTTAGTACTTACTTATAATGTATAATATATAATAGTTATACTTCCTATTTCTACGAGTAATATAAATTCGAAACTGTCTAAATCAGGGGAGTCTAAGATATGGCCTCCGGGCCACAATGTGGCTCGCGTCTATTACCAATCCGGCCCGCCAAACGTTATTTTTTCCAATAGTTAATTAAGTACACACGCGTATAAGGTACACGTTTCATGCTTTTTTGGTTGATACTACTAAATATCTCACTGATTTAAATCAATTCCCTAATGAAATTCGGCCTGGCCCGCCGCAAGGTTAAAAGTATTATACTGGCCCACTGAATTACGTTGGACACCCCTGGTCTAAATTTATGATTAGTACAATACACGCTGAAACTGCAAATGGCTAGACGCATTTCTATGAATTTTGATATGTAGGTAGGTATATCTAGGGGCCCGCTATAATAAGTTTCAGATAATACTTTATAGGTAGATGATACATCTACGGAATACGAGTACTAGTGACGAATCTACTTTTTGTTACGAATATTTATAACTTGGTTCCACAAGGCTTTTTTTAAATTTCATAAATCTAAGTACATTCCATAGTTCGTGTCTTTTTTAACTTTTTTGCATTGTATTAATTAAGTAATTAACACAATTCATTATTTTGAAAGGACAACGTAACATGCTCATTTAGATATTTACTTATTTTCTAAAGACACCTTTTTTAACAGTAGGTTACGCAATATGCACCGTGTTTTCAAACTAAGTATTTTTAAACTCTTATATACATTAGGTTTTGTGTAGCGCGTAAAATTTAAAGTAGCTGCTCACTATAAACAATCAGTAATAATTAAAATTATAGTATTAATTATAGGTAGGGGTAGAAGGTGTCAATTTAGTTCTTATTTAATTTATTTCAACAGGTATGGCCAAAAGAATCAATCACGTCGAAATCGACCGTCGACACGGCTATCATTGGCATCGGCGACAAGAGAGGTGACATCGGTGACAAGAGAAGTGACATCGATGGAAACGTCCGATATGCCTAATCACGACTATTGTGGGATACAGATGTTAGGATAAGCTGGGGTGACCACGAGTTAGAGTGTCGTCAATTCTGCATTAGGACATTTTAAAGTGTCGCTCGGGGGACCTATTTAGACTCTTACCCATGGATTAGCTATTACTGCTGATTAGAAAGATCATCATTGAATTTTAAATAATTATTTGGTCGTCTTTTTAGAATGAGATTAATTATATTTTTTATGTTATTTCTTTATGCAAACGACCGAGATATATTGAATTAAAAATTTAAATCGGTTTTAGATCATTAAAAAAAAATTGTTGTCTAGTCAAAAAGTTTACTGTCTACGTTTAAGGCCTATTCAAACCTGGGCGTTATTCGCTACCGCGAGCGATAGGGAAATCCGAAAGGGTATGCGTTAATTTCACTGTTCACACCAAAGCGGATATCTCTACCGCGCGCGTTGTTGTGCGCTGTTGAAGTTCAAATAGATATGGATAATGAATAGAGATGAGAATATATATTTATGTAAGAATTTAATCAACCTGGACACCAAGAGAGTCAATCAGTGACGGGACGAGTAAGTCGTTCACCTGATGTTAAGCGTCCTCCTTCCCATAACAGTTCGGTTCCATTTAGATTTTTAAACCACACGAGTTCTAAACCCATTATGGCAATGCTATGTCCTGTAATTTCACTGGAAACATTGCCCTTAAACAAAACACAGAAAGTAATGTTTGCACACTACTGCTTCAGGTTGAATGACTGGCAAAAGTTTGGTACTTTATCAGGCGGACTCTGCAAAATCACTACCATTATAATATGTATGTTTATATGTATGTACCTATGTTTTCCAAATAGCTAACCATAAACCATGGTTACCTCATCGAACAATATTATGCTCGTTTAATTACCCATGACCGATGTACTCCACATTATTAACGTCACTATTCATGTAGGCCCACTGGGAACAGTCTATTACAAGGACAGATGCACGCCTAATATGGCCCAGGCCTGCTTTTAATAGAGCATAAGTTAGAATAAAATATGCAGTGGTTTAAATAAGTAATTTAATACAAATTATGTGGCGTCTTGTCATGCAAAATAATGTAATTTTGATGGGGTTTTAAAACTATATTTAAAATTTTAAACTAGTTTTTTTGTTGTGGCACACTTCGCAGTTTCAAAATTTCTAACTAGTCGCCGGGATCCGTGACCGAGCACGAAAATCTGTTTAAGTGTAAAGTAATCGCATCGTTAACGTATTTAGTACAAACTGTCATTTATCTAGTACAATAGTAGCACATATAACTCATAGTTTGTACTGAATACGTAAGCGATACGATAACGTTACGTTTAAGCAGATTTTCGTGCTCGGTGCACTGATCCCGGGATCCGTAGATACAAATTTGTTTCAAGTAAGGTTTTTACGCCTTTTTTTGTTTGTAAAGCTTCATGCTGTCATTGTGCTAAGTTTAATGCTCTGTTTCAGTAGATATAAAGATTAACAAACAGACAGATCAAACACTCTCTCTTCGGTCGTTCCCTCATGACTGAGGATCGTGATCATCACGGAAGCACTTTGGATCTGACGAACTGTCTCCATCGATGCTCGCTATCGACTGCCGCTAAAAAATATATGGAATAAGGAACAGTGCCACTTTGTGGGCAATTTTAGAACTAAAATTGACAGCGAGTACGCCAATCACAAGCTTAATAGGTAGGCGAAATCGAGGATCGACTATAGATGACATTTATGTTGCCAACTCATGGTAAAGCCACTGGTCGGAGACCGGCCTCTTGAACGTTTCCCTTCCATGTTTGCCACCACAATGAGCTTTTCCAACCTGTTGTCGCCACGTCTGGCGATGTGGCCAAAATAGCTCACGACGACGATGACATGAGGTAGACAATCGGTCCTTAATTTTTAATTGTGACAGAATTGAGATATTAATAAAAATAATAAGTTTTTATTTATGGAACTTTAAACAATGGCATAAATTGTTATGAAAAAAGATGGTACCCGCAAGAGTCTTGGAGAAAAACAGTGTGTTTGACCTTAATCACCTAGGTATATGAACAAAGTAAATAGTACCAATAGCTAAATATAAGTATAATGATTTATTGATTCAGGCGCTACATTGCAGAGATCCATTATAGTCCATATAAAATGATTAAAAGATATTATCTATATTAATATGTATATTACTGATTAAATATTTACATTCAAAAATTAAATTAAAAGAAATATTTTTCCAGCGGAAGTTTCACTAAGTATTTCTTTTAATATCGTTTTTGAATGTTAATATATACTGAGTAATATACACTTTAATATAGATAGTATTTTTTTTATAATTTTTATAGTCTTCAGGACGTCGAATGAGGCAAACAATTAGCAACGCGTCAACCTTAACTTTTTACTCTGTGAAAAGTTTAAAGAACTTCCCTTTCGACGCCGGGTTTTGAACCCTACGAGGTGAGTAAAACCCACAGACCAATATATCCACTATTGGTCTGTGGTAAAACCCAACAGTCTTGGTAGGTACCACAGTGCTGGATATTCTGTCGCGATCACTCAAAAACGAATATCTGAAGGTGACAAGCGGAGGAAAATGTTATGAAAAACTTAAGCTTAATGATCTGGTTGACATTGCAAATGCTATGGGCGAGCGTGATTAGGAGCAACAATTAGTTTTGTCTATGTTATGGACGAGCGTGATTAGAAGCAACAATTGTTTTTGTCTATGCTATGGGCGAGCATGATTAGGAGCAACAATTGTTTTTGTCTATGCTATGGGCGAGCGTGATTAGAAGCAACAATTGTTTTTGTCTATGCTATGGGCGAGCGTGATTAGGAGCAACAATTAGTTTTGTCTATGTTATGGACGAGCGTGATTAGAAGCAACAATTGTTTTTGTCTATGCTATGGGCGAGCATGATTAGGAGCAACAATTAGTTTTGTCTATGTTATGGACGAGCGTGATTAGAAGCAACAATTGTTTTTGTCTATGCTATGGGCGAGCATGATTAGGAGCAACAATTGTTTTTGTCTATGCTATGGGCGAGCGTGATTAGAAGCAACAATTGTTTTTGTCTATGCTATGGGCGAGAGTGATTAGGAGCAACAATTAGTTTTGTCTATGTTATGGACGAGCGTGATTAGAAGCAACAATTGTTTTTGTCTATGCTATGGGCGAGCGTGATTAGGAGCAACAATTAGTTTTGTCTATGTTATGGACGAGCGTGATTAGAAGCAACAAATGTTTTTGTCTATGCTATGGGCGAGCATGATTAGGAGCAACAATTAGTTTTGTCTATGTTATGGACGAGCGTGATTAGGAGCAACAATTAGTTTTGTCTATGTTATGGACGAGCGTGATTAGAAGCAACAATTGTTTTTGTCTATGCTATGGGCGAGCATGATTAGGAGCAACAATTAGTTTTGTCTATGTTATGGACGAGCGTGATTAGAAGCAACAATTGTTTTTGTCTATGCTATGGGCGAGCATGATTAGGAGCAACAATATAGGCGCACTATTTGAACGTATCTTCACATAATAGTATAAAAACTAACCATAACAACACTTATCTCGCTTCAATAATGGATTTTAATCACTACCTATTTACAATTTTTCCAGAATGTAATAGAATTATTCATTGGCCTTATAACATTAATAGTTACACTGGGAATGTCAAATTTACAATAAGTATCAAATTGTAACGTTAAAAACAGCATTATAGTTTTGTAAGAAATAAGGTACAATAGAAAAATTCGTCTTATATAATACGATTCTTAAAAACGTCACATACTTATAATAAATTAAGAATTGTTAAGATTTTACATTAATACAATGTACCAAAAATTTAACCTACATTATTATTTAAAACGTCTTCTACAATTGGTTGATAATAAAATGTATTCCTACGATTCATTCCATTAAACGCAGTTTCACAAATTCCTTGAATAAAGGCGGTAACTTTTTCTATAGATACAGTACCTACTGTAGTACTTTGATTCTTTGAGAATACTTTCAGCCAGCAAGTTAACCAAACAAACAGTTTACTCATCTTATACCTGCCGCTGACCACTTCCATCCATAATTAATTAAGTATTCCTTTTTTCTAAGAAAGCACAAAACACAAAACAATCAAGAATTTCGAACGTTACATGCTAATTTTCACAATATACCCTCAAAATGGGCTAAAACTTTCCAGCAAACCTCTTTATCGTTAAGTCAACAGGGGGTTTTAAATAATATATTAATATGGACCACCTTTTAGCGCCTCTGTATTTAGGCTTCTCTTAAAAACCCTTTTGTCGGATAAACCAAATTATCTTTACCGGTAGGAATCCCGCCTTAAATAATCTTGAGTCTTATTTCGACGACTTTAAGGTATAAAATCTGAGCTTTAATTTGTTAAGAACTAAATATATTTTGTTTGTATATTGGTCATCTGTCATCGATGGGTGTCACATTATAACTCTATTTTTGGGTGGACAAAAGAGATGGGTTCGTTTGCATCATCACTTACATTTTTCCTGTAATATGTCTTAACCATTGCTTAATCTGATTTAAAAGTTGACGAAATGCACCGTAC
The DNA here is from genome assembly GCA_917880725.1 of Selenia dentaria. Lineage (NCBI taxonomy): Eukaryota > Metazoa > Arthropoda > Insecta > Lepidoptera > Geometridae > Selenia > Selenia dentaria. The sequence continues at coordinate 15,448,917 of OU862899.1, read as the reverse complement.
AAAACTTGCAATGGATTGTGTTCTCATCGTTTTTGTTGTCATTTAACGTTCAGTATATTTCATTGAATAGATAGAACTATCCATCAATCATTATTCATTTTGTTCAGTGTGCGCGACATGTCGTTTAAATTGTACTTAAGTTAAAAAAGATATTGTTTTTTTTTATTTTACACATCGATGATCTGTGAGTGTGACGACCTCAGTGGCGCAACGGGCGAGAGCCCGCCTGCGACGCAAGAGGTTGCGGGTTCGATTCCTGCCTTAGAACAAATTTGTGTACGACCTGCAGAAAATTGTCTATGTGTTTTCTATGTATAATAAAAAAATCTATGTATTATATATATATCAGTTATCTAGTACCCATAACACAAGCTTACTTTGGGGCTAGATGATGCTGTGTGGATTGTCCAGCATTATTTATTAAAAAAAATACCGTACATACTGTGAAGTGAGTTATTTTTATTAGAAGAAGCGATTTATTTTTATTGATTAATAGTTTTTTATTTGTAAGAGTTTTTCCTCATGCAAGTGAGTATGGTGTGGTGGGTATACCTATACACTTATATATGTCTATATTTTTTCCTGCATTACTTATGATTACACTTACATCGACGACGAATGTTTTTTGTTTCATGTTTATATCCATACTAACTAATATACTTTTGTAACTCTGTCTCTGTTTGTTCCCTTATCACGCCTAAACGACTGAACGGGCCGTTCGGTTTTGGATGAAGGGTCACATGGTTTGTATATCTATTACAAATACTTACAAAATTTTTATTTCTTGTTCATACATATATAAACTTATTAGTTGGAACCCTGCCTACTGCTTTAGTATAATACTGTGTTGCAGAAGGCAGTGTCTTCCCCTAATTACTTTGACAATTTCATATGGATGACAGTATTTACTATAAAAACTTATGTAAGTAAGTAGTGTGCTAATTTTAATATTTTTTTTATTACAAATTAGTATTATCATTATCATAGGAATTGAGATTAGCGTAGGTTACATCAGCTGCATTAATGGTTACTTTCATCAACCATTAAGAAAAAGGTTAGTGGTAAGCCATTTAATCACGCCGCCGCCGTTTTCAGTGGCTCTACCATGAGTTGGCAACGTAATGGCGTACTCGCAATCCATTTTAGTTCTACAATTGACCGAAAGGTGGCACTGATCTTTTTTTCAAACATTTTTCGCGGCAGTCGATAGCTAGCATCAGTTGGTGTCAATGTTGTAAACTCTTGAATTTTTCCTTACGACTGTTACCCTAACGGCCGTTTACTATAACCTATCTATCGCCGGTTTACCTTACTAGAGATAGATATTTGACACTATTTGTATGGACGTTATGTCAAATTTCTATGGGTAGTAAGGAAAACCGTGGATAGATAGAATATTGAAAACGGACGTAAGACACCAACCGCAGGCCCGACGGTATATTATGCCCTCCGAACTACTATGTATACAACACAAATTACTTTATTTCACACCCCAAAAGCACAATGGGTGGTCTTATCGCTGGAAGCGATCTATTCCAGCCAATCGTTGGAAGGAAATAATGAGTCCGGGAAATCGGTATGAAAACTAAACCATTGTGCCACTAAAGAGCTCACGTGAAACTACCACTCGCGGTCACCCATCTCAACTAGCTTAACGTAGCAAGGTTTACTTAACTTTTGTTTTGTTTGTTTACTTAACTATGCAGACGACACGGGCAAGTCGTGCGCCTGATGGTAAGCATTAAACGTGCCCATTACAGTTGCAGTGCCATTCAGTGCTTAGAACTGTAGTTTTGCGCAGCATTTGAGGTATGCAAATACTTCGCAAAAAAACTAGGTAGGCCTTTTGTGCAAGAGGCACAAAATATGATTGTAAGTCAGGTTTTCTCGACTCTTACGATTTGCATCCTGATAGTTGAGGGAAACCCATAATAAGTTATGTAGTATGTAGATATGTACTTACTATGGGCCTCATAAGAAAGCTCAAAGTCACACAACGAGCTATGGAGAGGGCTATGCTCGGGGTTTCTCTACGTGATCGAATCGAAAAAATGAGGAGATCCGTAGAAGAACGAAAATCACCGACATAGCCCAGAAGATTAGCCCGTTAAAGTGGCAGTGGGCAGGCCACAGCATGTATAATAGATGGCCGATGGGGCCAGATGGTTCTGTGGGCCTAGCACTAATAACTGCGTAAGTGTAACGTAACGTGTCGTCCACGTCATACAATACAAACAGTCCTTTATATAGGTCATATAATAACACAGATAACTCACAGTTTGTACACCAAAGCATGACAGATGGACGCTTACGATACGAACACTTTATCTCGAATTCTTTGTGGTGCGGCCTCTGGAGTGGAGACTACGGACCGGCAAGCGCAGCGTAGTCATCCCACCGACAGACGACCTGATAAAGGTCGCAGGACGTTGGATGCAGGCCGCTTCTGGCCGGTCCTTTTGGAAATTTGTGGGGGAGGCATATGGTCAGCAGTGGACATCCTACGGCTGAGATGATGATGATGGGGGGAACGACATAACTTAGATGAACAGCTACGAATACTTAACCTAGCTCGACGATAAGCGTTTTATTCGTACTCATTCTCATTAGCGCTGAGCGCTTATAGATTTATGTAGATGATGTGATTTTAGACGAGCGTTATTCCAATTGATCATCAAAAATGATTCGCCCAAGCGACTACGGCACGCTAAAGCCGCCGGTATCGTCTGTATGAGGCTCTGCGGCCGATTAGCGGTGGCTGTGTCGCTCCTCTCATTACACTGGGCCCTAATTGCGTCGGAGTGTGCGTCACAAAAGCGCCGACCGCTTTCATCTCGCCGACGGTCGAAGGATACGTGCTTGGTGGAGTAAGCGGTCGATCAAGTGGTAGCGGGGTAGTTGTGTGTTGTCTCTTGTAGAACTAGATCAAAGCTGTTATGAACAGAGCTGTATTGGCAGCTACTAAACTGCTATTAGCTTATAATGGTAAGTATTTACAATTATATGTTTGATTGTAATTTCTTCACGTTTTTCGTAAGTGTTTGCTATCCATTTGTTTTGGCAAGTAATTATGGAAGCGTTTATGTCTGTGTACACTGATAAAACACTCAGTAAGATAAGCGTGGAGAGTTGCTTGTGGAATGTCCTGCAAGACCTTGGAGTACCAAACCATCTCATCGCCCTTCTTCGTGCTTTGTATGACTCAAGCCAGGGGGTCGTAAGAGTCGATAAAACAACCTCTAAACGCTTTAAATTCCACCAAGGAGTACGGCAGGGTTGCATTTTGTCACCCATTCTATTCAACGCTTATGGAGAGCACATTATGAGACGTACCTGCGAGAACTGGGAAGGAGGCACACAGTTGGTGGTGTGAAAATCACCAATTTGCGCTACGCCAATGACACTACTCTTCTTGCAGGAACTGAATCGGAAATGGTTGCACTCCTGGACCGAATGGAGCGGATTAGCGAAGAGCTGGGACTTTCCATAAACAGGTCTAAAACCAAGGTCATGGTGGTGGATAGAACTGGGAGGTTGGAACTCACTGGCGCATTAGGACTAGAAATAGTGGACAACTTTATATACCTGGGTTCCAACATCAGCAACGATGGTTCGTGTAAGAAGGAAGTGCGCAGGAGAATTTTCATGGCTAAGAGCGCCATGTCTCAGCTTGGAAAAATCTGGAGAAATCGCAACATTTCCGTAAACTAAAACCAAACTGGTACGGACTCTGGTTTTCTCGATCTTCTCTTATGGCGCTGAGACCTGGACACTGAAAGCTGCAGACTGAAAACGCATCAACGCCTTTGAGATGTGGTGCTGGAGAAAGATGCTCAGTATCCCCTGCACAGCATTCCGGACCAACGTCTCCATATTGCGAGAACTCAAGATCTCTTCGCGGCTGTCATCCGAATGTCTACGCAGAGTTCTGGAATATTTCGGTCACATTGGTAGGAAAGACAGTGGCAACCTAGAGAAACTCAATGTGACCGGAAAAGTAGACGGGAAAAGGCCTCGTGGTCGCAGCCCAATACGTTGGTCCGACCAGATCCGCACCGCACTCGACTCTACGTTTCACAACGCCCTCCACGCCGCCAGAAACAGAAACAGATGGAGAACGATCATAAGACAGAAGGTGATTCCGAAGGGAAGTCACGACCCTCAGCACTGAGGAATACGACGCAAGGAGGAGGAAGATAAGCGTGCGTATACCAAGTTTGAGCTTAATCGGTTAAAGATAAGTAAAATTTTTAAAATGTAATACTGACTTCCATTCTATTCAGTTATTGGAGTGTAACTCAAAAATTACTTGACCGAATTTGATAAAATTGGACCACACGAAAAATACCAGCTTTCAACAAAAAAATAATTTTGAGAATCGGTTCACCCTATCGAAAGTTATGAGGTAACAAAAATAAAAAACAAAAATAAAAAAATACAGTCGAATTGAGTACCTCCTCCTAAAAGAAATCTCAAACTTTTCATGACCAAACAAACATAAGTGTTTTATAATGTCTGTACAGATTTAGCTGAAATTTTGGGACGTAGATATAAGACGAATTGCAATAACACATAATAGTGAAATTATATTCATTATCATTATTCATCACTAGGCGGGTGAAAAAGTGGAGCGCGTACTTTTGTATTGTATTGTAAGTAAATAGGGCATGAAGCGTTGTTTTATCACCTTATATGTGACTGTAATAAACGGGAAGGTTGCAAATAGAACCACGAAATGGAAACCCTTCTCATAAAATATTATAAACTCGAAGTTACATAGATAAACAAACACACACAAACCTTGTTTTTATGGGATAGGTTGTAAAACGAGCCAGCGGCTCACCTGATGGTAAGTTATACCGTCGCCCACGGATATCTGCAATATCAGAGCTCTCTCGATACTAGAGGGAAGAAGATAGGAAGGAAGAGATAGAAGGGGTGAGGGTGTAGGGGGAGGAAGAGGGGGAAGGAGAGAGAGAATGGGGGAAGGGAAAATCGGACCTCCCACAAACCGACTGAAACGCAGCTTGCATTTGTGACTGTTACTTAACGTCAGTGTTATGTGGGAGTGTGGTACTTCCCCGGTCGTGCCGGCCCATTAGGTTGTGGGGTTACAGCGTGGCACTACCACCGATAAAAACCTTCCTAAGAACTTCAGTCTTACCACTCCCTATTTAAACAAAGTATTATACATCTCAGCACCAAGCGTAACAATTCATAATAAACTGCACGTTACGCCTACAGCTTCTAATATACTATATAAATAATAATGAATGATGGTTATCTACAATTTACACTTCTCATTTACACCATAAAGTTTTATTTTCTTTGCAAATACAATAAAAACAACCGTGCTAATAATTTGCATATCGGTTCAACAATAACTATATTCACATCGTAAAGTTAACTTTACAAATGCCATAAACTTAATGTTAATACGGAAAACGCTTCCGCCTGTCGATAAAATCGCTCTCCGCTCCACACACCATGCTCCATACCCAACATTATAATGCAGCTAATAAAAATATATAACGCAGTCAAATCATTTAAATTTGCTTCTTATTGTATTGAGATATGAATGATTATGAATTTAAAAGTAGGTTTAACATATGTATAAGTAACTTTGTGTTGTAGTAATTGTTTTTATTCATTTATTGCTCCCCATAGAGCCAGAAAGGTGGTCTTAAAAGCCGCTCTATTAGCGACCAAGGAGTTATCATCGAGTTATAGTGGATTTGTACTAATTTTATTGCGCTAAGTCGGTTTTTAACTTTATATGAATGATCTAAAGAGTTTTCGGTAGAATCGGATGCGATTAAAGAATATTTAATTAAGAATTAATTTAACAAGCCATTGAGTAAGCTGAATTACATTTAATGCGACGGTAAAGGATGATATGGGAAGTAAAAGGCAGGAGGTTTGATGGAAACTGATCTTCAAGTTGTTTAGAAACAACTTTTGTTGTGGTCACTCTTTGTCGTTTATTAGTCGTGTGTAATGTAAAAAACAAGTTTTTCTTAATGAATATGATAGTAAATTTATATTCTATCAATAGTCTAATCTACTAGACACAAAACCTCGCGCATTGTGCAATGATGAGGCGAGTCGAGTGGACCGGTTAAAGGGGGCTCACTACTCATAGACTAAAGCATATTTGTATATATACTCGTATCTAATATCTGTAAATGTTCGAACTATAATCATTCGCTAAATCAATACCTACTCTTTAAAAACAATAACACACTAATAGCTGACACGCCAGCAGCTTCGCTCGCTCGATCTATGCGAAGCCACAGAAATAGTGAAGCACATGCAGGGGATGTAAGGAGTGAAAAATAAGTTCAATTTGTTTGTTTTTCTGTATATTTGTCTTTCTGTTTGTACGGGCTAATCTCCGAAACGACTGGACCGATTTAAATGAAATTTCGTATGGTGGTAGCTTATATGCCTGATCAACATATATGATACTTTTGATCCCGGTAAATTAAAGAGTTTCCGGGGGATAATTAAAAATCTGTAATTACTGTATCCCGCGAGGCCACGCGAACGAAGCCGCTGGCGGGTCAGCTAGTTAGGTATATATTACATCGACAGTTTCGGTAGCTCAGTAGCGGCACCAGTAGTCGGTAGTGTAGTGACCCTGCCCTCGAAGCGCGGGTTACAGGTTCGATCCCTGAAATTAGACACACATGCTGTTACAACATTTTAAATAAACGGGCACAGCCATTTAGTAGTACGCGCGGCGTTATTACAATAATGCTATGAAACTTCCTTCGATTTTTGCATCGGCCCGCTTTGATCCGCTCAGAGTGCGTATCCATTCAAATTAATAGTCATTTGTACAGTACATACATAGTGTATTTAAATAGTGGTTCTTATTAACATTATCACATACAACAGGCATAGTATAAAATCACACTTTCACATTGCAATTTTAGAGAGAAAAATTCACATCCTTGGAAGGGATTCGATCCCGCGTCTCCCGACAATCCGTGTCAGATGCCATGACCAACTAGGCCACCGAGGCTCGAGGTCCGAGCATCGAATTTTAACTCTCTATCTCCGAACCCCGTCCGAGGATGTGTATTTTTCTCTCTAAAATTGCAATGTTTGATACCGCTATGCAGGCGTTATTGCTTTAAATATAAGTAAAACTATAAAAATCATACTTATTTATAGGCTATGTTTCTTAACAGGTACTATAAATACTTTCTTGGTGTTCTTGGGTGATATCCTAATTAAAAAATACTTTTAGTAGATACTAATATCGAAGTACTTTAGTAGGATATTAACTATCATTAACTACCGACTCTGTTTGATTTCAATATACGTAAAATAATGAGAGATTATTGTTTTGGTAAATTAAATTACTTTAATGCCGCCATAAACAAAGTAATCAATTTTATTTGATACATTCAAACCCGGTAGCTGCGATCTATTATATAAACAACTTTCACGATAGCTTTCTTAATTTATTATAGGTATTGCAACTAGTGGCTCTGTGAACTGTAGACCACGCGAGTAGGTATGTGCATAACTTACACTGAATATATATATATTCGCTGCGCATCTTAAAACACAATCCATCTTAATATAGAAAATATTTCCATAAAACTGAATCTTCAAAATCTAAGTATATAAAATTCTCATGTCGCGGTGTTTGAACCCAACCTCCTTCTAAACTGGACCGATTTGTATGAAATTTTGTGTGTACCTAACCTACCTATATTCAGTAGGTCTGAGAATCGTTTAACATCTATTTTTCATATATCTAAAAATGACAAGGGTGACCCACGTCTGATTTTTTTTTGACAAAATTGATTTATTTTTATTATATTAACGGGGCTTAATCGCGTTAGTAATAGTATTTATTTACCTCGACGTTTCGATCAAGTTGCATTGATCGTGGTCACGAGCTGACTGAAGAAACGGATCTCATTGTCTTGAAGTATTGAGAGAGAGAAAGCCAAATTTGTCATAATATATCAAACAGCATAAACATTCCAAACAAAAATGTAACTTTTAATTTCACGAATTGTCCTACTTTGACAATTAATTTTAAATAGGTACTACTAATATTATTATATATTATCAATAAATAGTTTAGATAAACAACTAGTTTTATTTTCCACATATTCGAAATGAAAAGTAGAGTGTTTAACACGGGTAAAAGAATCAATTCTCGGACTATAGTCTAAATACCTCGGGAATTGATTCTTACGACCCCCGGTTCACAATCTACTATTCAGTTATTGGAGTGTATCTCGAAAACTGCTGCACTGAATCTGATGAAATTTAAATGGGAACTCTCAGAAGTTACGCTACCAAACCAAAAAGGATTTTGCGAATCGTTCCACAAATGGGGAGAAATAGGTGATCATACACAAAATAAACTTACAGTCGAAAATATAACCTCATCTTTTTTCGAATTCGGTTAAAAAGTCACAGAGTCCAGATCGCGCTCTTTTGTAGTAAAAATTTAAATACAGAAAAAACAATTGTCATAGAATAAATGTTATTCTAAGGTTATTGTATAATTTTAGCTAGTGCATTCTATTGAAGAAGCGGGGGTTCTTTAGCTGACGGTTTGGTTATTCGGGCTGGACTGCAGTCAATATTGAATGTGAAATTATACAAAGTGGCTGTAAATTTTTATCTCTTGTACTTACTTACTATAACATAAAAAAACAAAACACTACCCAAAGACATTTGAAATTTATATATGTATCATATCTGTTTCATAATATTTATTTCAATAAGAATGGAAAGGAATCGTTAAAAGGCTATAAAAATGTGTACGTTTTTCTCCATTTTCTCGAATACAATCGATTGAAGAAAAAACATATTAAACTTAAACTTAAATAATACTTTAACATTAGGTACCTATATAAAAAAAAATATAACTATCTGCGAACGCGGTTTCACCTGCGTATATTGATTTTCAATTTTTTCCGTAATAAACCCCTGCATTGAAAATAACACAAGTACAATTTGAAAAATGTATTACCAACTTCCATTCTATTCAGTTATTGGAATGTATCTCAAAAACTACTAGACCGAATTTGATGAAATTTAAATGGGGCCACACGGCAAGCACCAGCTTCAAACAAAAATAATTTTGAGAATCGGTTCACCCAGTCGAAAGTTATGAGTTACCAAAAATAAAAATAAAACATTCGAATTGAGTACCTCTTCCTTTTTTTGGAAGTCGGCAGAAAAAGAAAATCAAGTAGGTCTAACCGTTTTCAAGTTTATGCGAGACTAAAAAACAGAATTGAACTGGTTTTGATATTCAAAAGATAATCGAAAAGTACATCGCGTAAGGAAGCTAATGATTACGACAAATGAAAACTTTGAATTTCATCGATCTAAGGCACTTTTCGTGCCTACTTTACCGTCCAACTTTTTTTAACACTCACCCGAGGCCATAAGACCACACGGACGCCGCGTTCAGAAATCGTGATATCATACAAACATTAAGCTGAATGGCTTACATGGGCCATGCATTTAGCCAGCTCGAGCTCCTATGTACTAGTAAAGGCAATAAAAGAGGTTTGTACTCGTAGCATCTTAACTCATTAGAAGCCCTTTTCCTGCAAGAGAAATCTCGTGAGGTATTTTGACATGGATGTATGTTTACTTCTATTGAACTGATGATAGTTTTGGAGTACTAACGATCAGTCATAGGTTCGAATCCTTGGTATTGAGCTTACAGAGAAGTACCGCTCGCGTGCGTGCACGGTAATAAATACGATTCTTTTCAACACACTGCTCGTAAAGTGAGCCTTATTACATCACTTTTAGGGCCATAAACCGAGCTGTTACACACATGTGCACAATAAAATTATAACCTGGTGCATAATATAATCATCCCTATAAAGTTGTGCCTTCCCCTACAATACAATAGTTATTTCTTAAGAACAACAAAAAGGTTTTTTTGCCGGTGAAAATCCATAAACCTACATATTCGGAATAAATAAATGTGTATATTAATATTAAAATATCTGCATTTTATCATGCACTTAAAATGATGTAGGCTGTTCACCTAACTTGCACATGGCGAGTTAAAATAAATTTACGCGACATTTCCCCTAAACTTCATATTTGTTTTTTATCGTATTAGTCGCCCTTATTATTGTAGTTATTTATATTATTGTAGATATTATTGTAGTTGTAGTGTGTTAGTCGCCCTATTAGTGTGACAAAAGCAATATAAATTTGAGTAAGACCTGCCAACTCCAACCGCCTCACAACTTACAATTGAGTTGCTGACCTACCAATTAAAAAAGTTACCAAAAAATGGAACCGACTTCAACACGAAAGAGTATGAATTATTTCACACTTTTTAGTGTTGAAGTCGATTCCATTTTTTATGAAAAACATTTCACCCACTTTAGTAGCCCTTAAGCTACCTAAGGGACCGATTGTCATTCACCGTCAATATGGATATCATCACGATATGCGAAATACTTTTCAGTTATTGGAGTGTAACTCAAAATCTGCTCGACTGAATTTGATGACATTTAAATGGAACCACCTCAGGAGTATATTCTTTCAAATAAAAAATAGTTGTCTATGAAGTCGGTTTACGGACGATAATTTTAAGTAACAGCGTTATAAGACATGCCGAAAGCTCCAGTCCGATGGTGCCTCTCTATCGCTTGTTCCGTGCTCTCGCTTGCACGCTCAGCTCAGGCAGAACGCGACCATGAGTCATACTTTTCGTGCGTGCAGCGTTTATCGATTTATAAGACGCCAACACGTCAAAAAATAATTTTGAGAATCGGTCCACAAGAGGCTGAGCTCTACAGTTAAATGGGAATATACACAGAATTAACAATTATTAAACACGTATTCAAATGTAGCTAGGTATGAGTGCACCCGGTCTTCCCTCTATGAACCTGGTGCCTCCAGAAAATCCTCTTCTAAAGTTATTAAATCCAGTTGATCATTTCGATCACATCGATATTGATATTTAAATGACAACCTCACCGCCAAGCTACTCACTCAGTTGTAAAAGTGGATGGTGAATAACAAAATCCTGGTTACGTCAAAGACCCAGGATCGACATGGGCTACATTTATAGGAGCTGGTTTCCTCTATGGCTACATTTTAGATTCCCTGCGACTACAACGCGCGAACCGAGCGAGCGAAGCGAGCGTGCCGCGGCAGCGGCTGGCGATGATGGCTGGCTAGAACTGAATCGCTCGTTTTAATCTAACTAACTACTTCCTCTTGTATTTTATGAAAAAAAAAAACAATTTTAGGTTATGTAATCACACAGTAGCAGACTGACGTCTGCATATTTTCATAAGCGTTAACAGGGTAATTTTACATTTACCTTCATATTTTATTTTATTATCCAATTAACGGTATAGGAACTTCGGTAATTGATAAAGTGGCTATATCAACATTTTTAATCATTCGATATATTAATCACTCGGCATTTCTATCATAGACAATTTAACTTGTGATTTTAAGCCTATTTATAGTTATTAAATATTATAACAATAATAAGAATAATTATAATAACTATTTATATTTAAATACAGTCGATATTTAAATTTTAAATGTTCGAACATCAAATATGTACCCATTTTCATTTTCTATATCGTTTTTGCAACTCACCCGGTTACCGCTATACGACAAGGGCGCAGACTATTATATGTACTACGTAGACAGGGAGTTAGATGCGAAAATGATTTCACCACTTCATAATATTTTAAAAGCTATATTTTCCCTTTATTTAAAAGATACCTACATATAGAAACATTCTTTGTCTCATAAATGTAAAGCCGATGGCACATGGAACGTAAGTAAGAGTTTTCTCACAAGCCACGGGCGGGGCCCTAATTGTATATACGGATGAATGGCCCACACACGTACCAAACCAATGATAGATGGTCTATTAACACGAGCGTCTTAATCCACTTAGGTGTTCTTGTGTTGGACGCACATAGCATTCTTCAGTGCTGCCATATTCCTTTTTTAAAGTAGAGAAGGTCCTTTATAAGCAACTTCCTTTATTTGATGCGAATTTTTAATTTCTTATAAATATCTTTTGGTATTTATTTGTAGCGTAACTCTTCGTACCGAATGCGTGACGATGGATAGTTTTGCGCCGCTGACTTTTATAACATATTGGATATTGGTTTCAGTATGATCCAAAAACATCTTAGTAATCAGTGATACTGCAAAATTCGGTTCAGCGGTGCTGAAAACAGGAATGGTAGCAATTTGCTTGTTCAGAACACTAAACTAAACTAGCGAACTGAAATTTAATTAGCGTGCTAGCACACCGTCTGCGAGGCGTTGATGGCGCAAAAGGCCGCGGTGCGGGTCAGGGAGAACGATGTCTGACCAGGAGAACGGAGGAGACGGATTGCATGTCTCCTCCCTTCTTCATAATGGGTCAGCTTGCCTTGCACCTTGGTAAGCAAGGTAATCCCTTCACAGCCACATTACATTACAACATAAAACATATTTGAATCGGTTTCTATTTCTTCATGACATCTCTGCGGTCAGATGTCATGAAGAAATAGAAACCGATTCAAATATGTTTTATGTTTTTTGGAAATTTGTGGAGAAGGCGTATGTTCAGCAGTGGACGTTTTTTTATGAAATCTCTTCTTCTTTGCGGTCTTATTGGAAATTTGTGGAAAAGGCCCATGTTCAACAGTGGACGTTCTATACGGCTGATATGATGATGCTTGCTCTTCAACAAAACACAGTAATGTTTGCACACTACTACTTTACGGATGAGTAACTGGGAAAGGTGTGGTACCTACTTCCCTAGGCGAACTCTATATAAGTCTTACCACAACAAAAATATTTCTAGAGATACTTTTATATCTCGTATAGTAATCGTTATCTACCACCCAGAAACCACTTTATGAAACATACATGGAATTGCTCATCGCGTAATGGTCGAATCTAAGCCCCATTATTGCTGATATGTACCAAATTGTGGGTAATATCATTGCGGTAATAGGCTAGGTTAATGGCGAACGATTTGATATTAAAAACCATCATAAATAGACCTTTCATACTTCCTGCGCTAACCACTTACAAAGGAAACTGAAAGAGACAACAACCACTCTATGATCTGAGCTGTAAAGTCGAAAATGGCATAATGTAATTGGAAAGGAAAAGTGGTGGAAATTAAGAGGGGTAGCGTATTAATTTAGAATGAAAGACCTGAAAATATTGGTGATAGGCGAACAGCATTAAGTTATTTAGTCATATCCCAGCAATTTCGCTATTAGTGCGTTTGGAAATCAATTCGTTTGGTTGCATGTTACGGTTGTGATTTCTGTTTATTCAGTTTTATTTGTAGAGCACGCTCTATTAAATACCGTACGGACTTTAACCAACTGACTTTATAAATTCACATTCTTAAATAAATCTTTATTTATATAACCAGTGACTATACTGACAATTTTTTTTATAGTGACTCCCTCTCGCCTGATGAAAAGCGAAGATGGAATCAAGAAGCAATGACCATTAGTGCAGCCGTAAGCCGCCCCGCTTGAAAGACCCAGGGTCATAGATGCAAGGAAATACGTACGCCGACAAAGCACTCCACAATTTACTTACACGACAGAGGTAGGAGCTGCCAAACTTTTTGGTTCGTGGGGAGAAGTTTTGAACAGTATATGGACGCAATGCTAGGCCGGAACGAGTAGTTTGGGATCGGAATGGTGAGTAAGGAATAAGATTAAAAAGCTCTTCAGAACATTCGCCATGGAACAACCGGTAAAAAACGCTATAGTTCTACGCATTTGTAGGGGTTCTAGGTGTTGAGTGACTTCAGTGTCTCCAATAATACGGACAACGCGACGTTGCAGTCTATCAAGAGCATCCATAAAGTACTTAGCGGATCCATCCAAGAGGTGGCAACAATATTCAATACATGGGAGCACCTGAGTTTTATAAAGAAGGCACTTCTGATTAGGAGTCAAGAAACACCTCGCTCTGGTCAGGACTCCGAGTTTGCGGGAAGCTAACCTGACAATACTCTCGATGTAGTCACGCTGGTTCAGGTCACTACGGATGTCCATGCCAAGGATGCCAAGATTACGCTGAACAGGTAAGGCGATTTTCTGAAAAGAAGGAAGAGGAAGAAATGGAGATGTTTTTGCCGAGAACGCGCACAAGTTGTACCCATGATACTTTGTACCTATAAAGCACAGCGCTGGTTGAGCATGACAATTGAAATTCATTGCCGCTGCACTTGGTATACCTAATATCGATAGAATATACCTAAAACAAGAGGTTGACTAAGAAACTGCTTGGCTTTGACGTGAAATGCCGATGGAGCAGTATGCCTGAAGTGCTAATTTGACTAAGAAGCGATTTGTCTATACCTAAATTGCCTATAACACTTTTATCAGAAATACATAATGACTGAGCAGCAGTAATTTTTAAATGCGAAATACCGATAAAGCAAATGTCATGAAGAAATAGAAACCGATTCAAATATGTTTACTCAATACAGTATATTATATTATTATTAATTAAAACTAGCTAAACTTTGGTGTGTTGATTTCTTTAGCATATACTGGACCTTGCGTTGCGATGTTACACACTACCTATTTGTTTTCTAGATCAACAATGGCGTTGTTTACGGCACCATTAATTTGGTGAAGATAAAAATTATTAAAATCAATATTAAGAAACAATTAATATGTACTTATATTAACAATAAATAATTAAATTGTGATTTAGGAGAGCCCCGTTATCGGCGATTTGAATGCAATAATAGGCCGAAAATTTTGCATTAAAATATTTATTGTCCAATGTCACTGTGTCTGTTTCTTTGCAGACAAAATACAAAGAATACTTTTGTTTGCAAACAAACAAAACAAACTTTATGTTGGGACAATTTGGGTACGGTGACAAAATGAAAGAAGAGAAACGTTAGTCAATCTAAGTATATTATTATAGGTATACCTGAAGGCACAGATGGCCGATGGGGCCGGAAGGTTCTGGAATGGAGACCACGGACCGGCAAGCGCAGCGCAGGTCGTCCACCGACACGGTGGACAGATGACCTGATAAAGGTTGCAGGACGACGTTGGATGCAGGCCGCTTCCAACCGGTCCTTTTGGCAAATAATGGGGGAGACCTATGTTCAGCAGTGGACATCCTACGGCTGAGATGATGATGATGATGAGGTATACCTATATAAAAAATATATTCACCCAAAAATAGAACCGTTTACCGAAGTGTTAAAGTCGGTTCCATTTTTGGGTTAATATATTTTTTTAACCTTTTTAGTGTCCGCAACGGTGAATGACAATTGATCCCGTCAATTTATAATTGATCAATTGTCATTCACCGTCAATAACGATATCATTAAGATAGGCGAAACACATTTCAGTTAGTAATTTGTAATTCAAAAACCGCTTAAGCGAATTTAATGAAATTGAAACAGGACTACATCGGAAGTATACTCTACCAAACAAAAATAGAACTATCAAAATCGGCCTACTCCGTAAAAAGTTATGCGTGAAAATACATAAAAAAAATATACGCGTCGAATTGAGAACCTCCTCCATTTATTTAGAAGTCGGTTGAAAATGAACCCCTATTTCTCCTGGACACGCTGTAACTAGAGAACGGCTTTACCGATTTCATTCATCTTTTTTTTTAATGTTTTCTAATACTTCGTAGAAGGTTCTTACATTAAAAAGTTAAGAAAAGTTGGGAAGTTATGGCGAGGCCGAAGGCCGAACGTACAACGCGGACTAAGTCGCTGGCAGTCGCTGGCAGCCGCTATGCAATAAAACATAAACTGTCTATTGTGAACACCTTCAGTATAAAAATATTCATCATGAAAACAACCCATCATTACACATGATACCTGACTGAATTTGCCCTATGTAGGTATTTACACTCACAGTAGAAAATACGAACTCCGTCAAAAGAACTTCGTAGTGCGTTTTTGGAAGTAGGCTTCCTACAGGAAGACCAACACACAACCTAACAAACATGCGGACAAATGAAAGTCAATTTGACAAGAGACGCTTCGCTCAATTCTCGCTTCGGTCAATTAAAGTTGACCGAGCGATGTGGAAACTGACTAAGACTCAAAAGAGCACAAAGTGCAACTGTAGAGCAAAAAGCAACTCCAATATACAAATTAAAATCTGTCAGCAACAATGTATATACATTTAATAGCTGTAGATCATAACAAACTATATAATTGCGTCGGAACGTATCATTTAGATAGTGTTCTCGCGTGACACGACGAGATACAGAGCTGTTTGATTTCTCACGTCATTTCGTAAAACACTTGATTATATGGATTTTGCACTGCCTCTTTAGATTTTATCGCGAACACGTTGAGATAGACCGTGCTACTAAGTAATAAGATAAGAATAATTATGCCTTATGTATGTTTTCAGTACAATGCTCGAAGGCCTCCATCGAGTTTCCCAACGGGTAGGTCTTAAGATGAACATGGACAAGACGAAAATTATGTCTAATGCCCATGTTGTACCTACCCCAATATCAGTTGGGAACTCAGTTCTCGAAGTTGTTGACGAGTATATCTACCTGGGACAGACAGTCAAACTAGGCAGGTCCAACTTCGAGAAAGAGGTCAATCGTCGAATCCAACTCGGCTGGGCAGCGTTCCGGAAACTTCGCGAAGTCTTCTCGTCAAAAATACCTCAGTGCCTCAAGACAAGAGTCTTCGACCAATGTGTGTTACCAGTGATGACTTATGGCACTGAAACGTGGTCTCTTACTATGGGCCTCATAGATAAGCTCAAAGTCGCACAACGAGCTATGGAGAGGGCTATGCTCGGGGTTTCTCTACGTGATCGAATCAGAAATGAGGAGATCCGTAGAAGAACGAAAGTCACCGACATAGCTCAGAAGATTAGCCAGTTGAAGTGGCAGTGGGCAGGGCACATAGCACGCAGAACAGATGGCCGATGGGGCCGAAAGGTTCTGGAGTGGAGACCACGTACCGGCAAGCGCAGCGTAGGTCGTCCACCGACACGGTGGACAGACGACCTGAGAAAGGTCGCAGGACGACGTTGGATGCAGGCCGCTTCCAACTGGTCCTTTTGGAAAATCATGGGGGAGGCCTATGTTCAGCAGTGGACGTCCTACGGCTGAGATGATGATGATGATGATGATGTATGTTTTAACATAATTATAGAAACTAACAAAGTTATTAGAAAAAAAACAACTAACAAAGTTATTAGAAGAAGAAGATGTTATCAGACTTTATTAGATATCGGGAGTTTATAGTTAGAGTATAGTTTGGAAACATGTATACACTTTTTGTTGTATCAGTTGTATTAATAAAATTAGTATGTGATATGAATATATTATAGTATAATATCTGCGCTATGCGGTTTCACGTTAGTCATGGATGATGATTCGATGACCAATTAAAATATATAGCCTATGTTACTCAGGGATAATTTACCTATGTAGCAGTCTTATTGTGAAATAAATTAAGTAATAGTAAATCAATAGTTTTTGAATGTATTCGTTGTAAATATACAAATTGTCTATCTATTTAGGTGAGTATAATATTAGATTATGCACCGAGGGAGTAAAGCAGTGTCTTACGTCACGGGCGGTATATACAACCCTGAGTGTAACTCTCACCCTGAGGGACTCTCGAGTTGGATGATTTCTGGATGGTCAAGAATGATTTCTCTTCCTGGGTGAGGACCAGGTATAGAGTATTCGGGAGGGCAGCATGTGGGATCTCTACAACTGAGTACATTTCTCGCCTTAGGGAATAAACCTGCGTCTTCGAAGAGTACATGCCCGAGTAAACCTCGCTGAGCGTGTGGGAGGGATCTCTACACCTGAGTACAATTCTTATGTATTAGCTATGTAGAGTCCTGAGTGAGGGGTTTAAGCCGCCCAAGACGAAGACAGGCTTTATCTTGGAGATGCATAGATACTCTACTTTTCATACCTACTGCGAGACAATAAAATCTAAGTTTTAAAAAAAACAGTTATTTAGTTAAAAGTAATATAAATTAATAGTCAGTAGGTTTATAAATTGGACACATTTGTCCCGTTATAGAGGGACAGAGTAATATTTTTGGAAGGAACATTTTATGGATAACACCGTTTTAGACTTTCGCGGTTGTTAACTAAGTTATAATTAGTGCTCACGAGATGTAGACCACGATTTAGTTGCTTATGGAGCTCCCGATATTTCGGCACAGTTACATGCATCATGTTCAAAATTATATTTTTTTATGAGTGTTGTTAAAATAACACCAAATACCGTGTATTGTTCCAAATTCATTACAGATCGTGGCACGTAACTTGAATGCCCAGGGAGTGGCCGTGCGTAACCATAGCAACGCGGCGACAAAACAATCACACTCCCTATAATATTCGCAATCGCGCCTTTTTTTATTTATTTTTTCTGTATGCCTGTCTCCGTACTAAGAGCTTTCTTACAACTAACAATCCAAATCACTTGTTGTTTCATACAACATTACCCATGGGAGTTTCATACAACATTACAATCCCGGGGATGTAATGCCTTGCTTTGCGTAGAGATTGCGTGATAATAATTGGACATTTTCGGGCAGGTGGTATAAAAATAATATTCCTACTTATGTAAATTTTTTGATATTCCATAATCTAGCTAGGTACATAGGTAGGTATTTAATGGAAAATTAATTGCTATATTTACACTGTTGTCTGTTCGTCTGTACGTGATGCTGATGAGTAATTATCTAGAATTTATTGAGTAGATAAATTAGGTACTTACAAATGTATTCACTACTTCACAGTTAAATTTGTAACTAAATTTCTACTACAATTAATACTTTTATTCATTGATATATTTTTAGGCCTTTTTATAGAATTTGGGGCCATAAAAATTCTATGTTTGAAATTACTTTTGTTACAAAATCTCAAGTAAGCCAATCAGTATTTAAACAAAACATACCTCTACCTACTGAAGACGCCGATTCATAAAGTTACAGTTGACAACCTGCGACATCATACATTTTCTAATTAGGTACATAAATCATATCGTCTTGTTCTCAAACGAAATATTACAGTGTATAAAAATTTCTATAGGTTGTAGGCCAAAGTTTAGAAAATTATGAAACGTTGTTTAATGTGTTCTTCTCAATTTCCCTAGAAAATTACAGTAGTAATTCCACAGTCTATGTAAACTAGAACAACTTTTATACATACTTTTTATACAGTTTACTACTGACTTTAACTACTTGTACTTATTATTCTGTGCTTTAACTACGATTTTTTATGCTGTGGTAATGCATCAACTTTTACTAGAACCTGATCTAATACCTACATAGGTATTTAAAATCTCGCTTGATGTAACTATAATAATATTATATTTTTAGGAACCTAATTAATGAGAGTAGTGTGTGTGTGCTAATGTTAAGTGCTAACGTGTAATAATTATTTACTAATACTACTAATACTTTCAGTTTAATGTACCTACCTACTATATAGTATAGGTACGGAATCAGAATATAAATATAGGTACCTACCTAGTTTAGATAAGGGTGCATAATCTTCATTTAGATCAGTGGATCTTAACCTATGGTCCGCGGACCACGGGTGGTCCCTGTTACCACCCGAACTGGTGCGAGAATCATCCACATTGAAAGATAGATTCTAAAGAATCTTGAAGATGTTTGGAGCCAAATGATAGTTTCTTTTACAAAAACTCGAGAAATATTGATAAATACTGAGAACTGCAGAGTCAATGATTCAGAAGTTAGTAAAGAGTAATAATAATAATAAAAGCCTTTATTAACAATAAACTTATATGTCAGGTACATTTCCTATTACTATAACTACTTAAGTACTACTAATATTAATCTTTTCATATCACTATCACTATTTTATTTTATATAATATAATAATATATTATATAAAATAAAATAGTTATATATAATATATTATTATATTATTAAGAACCACAGTCTATGTAAACTTTATATCTGTTACCGTGTCATAGGTACCTAAGTGAGGAATTTATGTATGCTAAGAAATATCTATCTTTTCTAGGCGGCTAATCATACCTACTAACATATTAAAAAAATATATAATATGAAAAATCGCGTTGCTTTTCGTTGATGGAATTGTACCCCATTTTTTCTTCGGGAGTTTTTTTTCATATGTATATTTTATGGGTTGTTTCTCAATAGATAGACGTAACACTCATTTCTATTTCGGTCTCATCTCTTGAGTGGTATTTATTTACCATTTCTGAAGAGATTATATTATTCTTATCTACCGACTTCCAAAATAAGGAGGAGATACTCAATTCGCCTATATGTTTTTTTTTTGTTTGTTACCTCATAACTTTCGACTGGGTGAACCCATTCTCAAAATTCTTTTTTTGTATGAAAGCGTGTGCTTCTCGTGTTCGGTTCAGTAGTTTTTGAGATACACTCCAATAACTGAATAGTATGGATGTCGATATTAAATTTTTCAAATTGTACTTTGATTCATATGGCTTTTGCTGGCCTCTAGTATCGAGTAGCAGAGTTAACAATAATTGGTCCTAGTTTTTTTGTTGGTTAATCATCGCCATCTAGTACAGCGTAACGGCACTAAAATCCCACTTAGCTAGCTAGACGAATTTGACAGTAGCCTGATAGTTGACAGTTGACAACAGCTCTATTATACCACTAAACAAAAAAGCTATCAGAGATGTGAGGTGCCTATTAGAGCTCTACGTTTTTAAATTTGTTTCTTAATATTTCAAATGAAATGTCAAAGGCAAATCGTCAATGTCAAATACCCATTCATATTTCATTGAATTGAAACTTGTATCGGAGCGGGAATGTAGGAAATCTCGTTTGTTGATTCCAAGTGATTGTACCTGAGAGTGAGACCTTATAAATAAATTTCGCCTAACACGATGCCGCCAAGTAGCTTGCGAGTCGTCTACGCGTTCGCCAGAGAAATGCATCCGAAAACTACTGACGTTTTCATCCAGTACGGAACAGCCGGATTTCGCACAAAGTGAGTAAAATTCTCAAAAACATATCTAATTATCACCCTAGAAACTTATTAAGGTCATTATTATGAAACAAATGCCTTTATATTGCACCTTTCTCTAATGTACGGTATTGTCACGTAAGCAAAAACGCACTATCCTAAGTATTTCAGTGATGAATTGCTGTGAGTCATGTTCAATCGTTTAAGTATAATGAATTTATAACGGGAAGCGCTCGATTCTGACTCAAATGGTCAATGACAGTGTTATTTATATGGTAAAACAATCTATATGTTAGTCATAGTCTTTGCCACTTATAAGGCAAGACAACTCTGTATTTAGCATATTGATGTGTGCTATGAATGCAGTGGTATTATACCACTGGTATAATATGAAAAAGACCTTGTTGCAATTTATGTCAGTAATGTGGACTAATTACTTAGTTTATATAGGTACCTACTTACCATATACCTAGTGGATTATCATTATCATAGATAGTAATAATTTTGCATGCTATGGGTGTGAACTCCCTGGGGGGTGAAGCTATTTTTGTATAAATTTATATACATTTTTCAAGCCAACATTTCAACTCAAGTGGGTCACTTTACTCCCTTAAGAGTATCTAGAATTATAACTAATATAATTCACCTATAATGATATACTAATAAAATAATTTTGCTTAATTCAGTTCAGTACTTACCTACACTTTTTAAGCAATATCCTATATTTTTTTATACATAGGAAAGTGTTCCTCTTATTTGTACGAGTCCAAGACTCTCGAATAGATCACTTCTGATCGTTTTTGGCCAAAATAACGCTAAAAACGCTCAAGGGCGTTCGAATTGGGAATCGGTGAAAATGTTGTAAATGCCTTTTTTTGTCCAGCGTTCGGAAAGCTAAAAAAGAGGAATTTTTGCCACCAAAATGTGCAATTTTTTACCCACGTTCGGAGCATGGTTGTTTATGATCGTTATTTGACAGCATTATCATGCGATTTTAAGTCTTATGCTCAGTTGAGCATTCGAATAGGGTATGGGTAAAAGTGGCAAAAATAAGGTTTTAGAGCTTTCCGAACGCCTTAACAAAAGAGACATCAATGAAAATGCCACCATTGCCCTCATAAGCTAAACAAATGCACCTAATATTGTGTCTGTATAATTTAATCGCACACATTTTAATGGAATTATAGCCTATATTATAATATAGCCTTAGAGGCTAATGTCTGACCTATTCTAGGTAGTATAAATTGGTATTGGAACCTTGGTTTGATTTAAAAACATAAATACCCTGCCTTTATTAACTACCTAACCTTTTTGTAGGTCAGGGGTAAAAATTATAAGTTTGTTGGAGCCTGTGTAGTTAATGAGGCATGCAGGTTTATTTCTCTCACTAAAATCTCCTATTCCGCCTCTTTGAGTATGATGTAGAGCACCAGAAAATTCAATGGAATGGGCATAGCTTCCTTTCACTACAATCTGACTCCTCCAATGCTCATTATCTAGTATTACTCAGCTCACTGTATCCTGTGCAGCTTGGACTCAATTGAGCCTTTATTTGTTATCCTTCTTTTATCCTCTTTTAGTCTCCTCTTAAGATAAATAAGGGGCACTAGTACCCTAGTTCTATGTTACCCAAACTGCGGGGTTGATGTACTTACTGATCTATGTAAATTTAGCCTTTTGGAAATTATTGCTTTATTATTTATGGCTGATAGGCTTGTCTATAAAATGCAAGACATAAAAAATATGATTTTGACGTCAAATTAGCTGCAAAATTATGGTACTGAAATACAACCATACAACAAAAGATGCACGATAATACATATTTTCCTAAATATGGACAAATAAAAGTTTGCCATTGTTGTTACATCAGATAGAACTTCCTTATTTGTATTGTAATTTTAATTTAATAAATGTATTGAGAAGGTAGATAAATTAAATAATATTCTAACATTATTTATTTGTCGACGGTGTTGACTGTCCCACATCTTATACATAAATTAAAATGATGCAACACCTCTGTCATACAATAATGTCTTGGACTTGAGTTTAGTAATGATGTGTTTATTTTATAATTAAGTTGCATAATTATCTTTCCGCTTTCCACTTCTCATGCCCACAAAGTTCTTATTTATGCCCGATACAAGCAGACTAAAAAGGCACTTTATGCGCATAAAAGCCTGCTTTTTAGGCACAAGGACATAAAAATAATTTTTCTATTCTACATTTTTTCACAAAATTCAGTTTAAAGTAAGTGTTTACTTTATTTAAAATGTTTCAAAGAAGTTGACTTTGACATATTGCATGTAGGAAGTTGGACAGGGTCATTAATAATTCTGATAGATTAGGGTATTATTAAACACCCAGAGGTAATTTTGCCGAATTTCGCAGTAACATTAGGTGGTTTCTGTTTTTAACACATTTACGCTTTGGCACAATGGCAATGGCAATGTATCCATGCATTTTATCCTCGTCTAAAGATCAGAAAATGTCTTGCACAAAATGGCTTGTTTTATGCACTAGTCGTATAACCTACTATTCTTGTTTAGAATTTATTTCAACATAAACTTTTCACTGTATTGTTTATTTACAGAATGTTTTCAAACTTTTATTTTAGACAAGTTTTACCCCTAGGCTCTACAGAGATACAGCCTGGTGACAGATGGACAGCAAAGTCTTAGTAATAGAGTCCCGTTTTACCCTTTGGTGACAATATTGAGTAGAGCCTCTACTCAATATTGTTACATTTTTAGGGCTCCGTACCCAAAGAGTAAAATGGGACCCTATTACTAAGTCTTCACTGTCCATCTGCCACCAGGCTATATCTCGAGAACTGTGATAGATAAACATTTGAAATGTTCACAGGTGATGTATTTCTGTTGCCGTTATAAAACAATAAAAACAAACGGTATGGAACCCTTCGTGCGCGAGTCCAACTCGCACTTGGCCGCTTATTTAAATAAAAATAACTTTTGTATTTTTGAAGAACATAAATTTTATACATTTAATTTGATTGAGCTGTTTCAGAGCTGTAGCAAACTTACTACATACATGCTTTTGTGTGTCTAAAATTCCTAATGTAATAAGGCATCTGCCTCCTTTAATTAATTAAAATCTTTATCTGATAGAGCCATTATAACAAACAAAAAACTCACAAATGTTAACCTATTTAATATATGTTTTTTCTCTATTTCTCAATACATAAATCAATATGTTTATGTTTCTCCAACCTCATCAGAAACCACTTATTGATATCTTCAAACATATATCCCAACTATATTTACCACAAATCTCATAAACGGGGCTGAACAAATAAACCTAGATACTGAATAAGTGTACACTTTGACGGAGGGCTTTCATACTTTATGTGTGCTGGCAAGGTGCCAGCCACTCACAGATCAATTTCAGCGGTATTTGCTGTCCAAATACTATTAGTTTTATTAACCTGCATACTTAACAGAAGGCTATTCTTACAAACTATATTTAAATGAGTATTTGGTTACCTGGGGGCCTACTTGCCACCTTTTACGAAAGTATCATAAATCAGGAGCGTTTTGTAATAAGCTTAGAATAATCATACTTACTATTGTACTCCCAACGCCACAAAACAGTCCAACCAATTTTAATGGTAAGCAATAAGTGGTATGCAATATGACTTCTTTAAGAGATGGGAGTACGGATCTTCAAAACTTTGTCATTGGAACTATGAAACTTAGTGTCAAAAGTCCAGTAAAAGTACGCGAATTGAGTGAACGTACGCGTCATCAAAACGTCTATCGTAATCCATTATTACTCGTAACCTTGCTATATTGACGTGGGGGTACCAAATTTAATGGTAAGGTTGAAACATGATTACTTTAAGAGGTGGGCGGGCCCCTGTATTTAGATGGCATATTTACTTGTACCTACCATAGAATGATTTACTTAAAAATAGGTTATGTTAATTTTATAACAAAAATTGTTATCAATAGCTTCTAATTATTTTATAATGTTATGTTATATGGATGATGTTTCGGGAGTAGTGAAGTCATCATCATCATCAGCCTGTAGCAGTCCACTGCTGGACATAGGCCTCTCCAATTGCACGCCACTTAGGTAGGCGTAGTGAAGGTTTCACACTAATGTGGCGATTGTGGATGCCGATTTCACGTCAGCCTTGAGCTTCAAATAAACAAAGAGAGTGTTTATTCACGTACTTTAAACAATATGGAAAACCTTATTAAATTGATTTGCATATTTCCTTATAGGATTATTAGGCATCCATTAATTACGTGAGGCGATTTTGGTGACTTTTGACCGGTCTCTTAAATTGATTTGCATATTTTCTTATAGGATTATTAGTCATCCAATAATTACGTGAGGCGATTTTGGTGACTTTTGACCGGTCTCTTAAATTGATTTGCATATTTTCTTATAGGATTATTAGTCATCCAATAATTACGTGAGGCGATTTTGGTGACTTTTGACCGGTCTCTTAAATTGATTTGCATATTTTCTTATAGGATTATTAGTCATCCAATAATTACGTGAGGCGATTTTGGTGACTTTTTGACCAGTCTCCCCTTGGTGAGATGTCGTCAGGGCTGGGCTAAATACATACTTTGCTTTAATTGAAATACAAATAACAAAATAAGTAATCTAGACCAGCATGGGCTGAAAAGTAGGGGAAAACAAGATTTATTAATCAGTAATACCAGAGTTTCCTTCCATGAACACTAGATTTTTAAATGTACTTTTAATTTTTCTTTAAATGTACTGTCAGAAATGATGCCGCTTGTTGAAGAGTGAATAAAACCTTCTAAAGAAAACAATCTTTCTGCAGGTCTTGATGAGCACAAACTTGTGTTAAATTGTATGAACATATATTTGGATAGCGCATAGGTAGATATAACATATATTTATTATATTTGGATAGCGCTCAAGAATTGAAAGCTCTTTGCTTCTATCATTTATCAAGCTGACCAACTCTAACTCTATTTTATATGTCTGAGGTTGATCACTGTCTCTGTTCTCAAAAATTAAGTAAAGTGTATTTGAAGCCTCAGGTATTTGAAATACTAATTACAAAATACCTCGGCGTTAGGTATTTGAAATACGAATTACATTTTTTTCAATTACACATTGTCTAGTACCCATAACACAAGCTCTGCTTAGCTTGGGACTAGATGGCGTTGTGTGTTAGTTGTGGAATATTTATTATTTATTATTATTATTTAAAGGAAGTAATTGAAATACAAATACTAAATACGTATTTATATTTCACTTAAGCATTTTAATTAAAAGTAATTCAAATACTGCCAAACCCTGGATGTCGTGAGATTTTGCTCGAGCGTCTCTCCTTTGTATATAACTAAATACCTATTATACAAATAAATCTCTTATATCTGCGTATATATAAAAATGAATCCCTATTTCTCCTGATCACGCTATAACTTGTGAATGGCTTTACCGATTTCATTTATCTTTTTTTAAATGTTTTATAATACTTCGTAGAAGGTATTTCCAATACTTCGTTCTTACATTTTAAAAAATAAGAAAAGATGGGAGGTTATGGCGAGGTCGGAGGCCGAGCCTTCTACGTGAAGTCGCGGGCAGTTGCTGGTTATTATATATAATAATAAGATTCAGCCATATTTTAGTGGAGAAACATTTTTACTCAATTTAACCTGTTTAGTGCTGGAAAAAAATTGCGTGATATTTGCAGAGACTCCCTTCTCCTGAACTTGAGATTGGGTGAGGTTCTTCTCAACCCCCGACCTATACCACTAACGTAATTTGATAGGCAATAGATGGATTTTTATGGACCTTTCAAATAAGATACTATTGAAAATAATCTTTATATACTTATCAATTTACCAAAATTATTATACGAGTATACAGATAATAATAAAATCATTTTCTTTTCTACCGACTTCCAAAAAAATGAGGTCCTCAATTAGACTGTGTTATTTTTTTTTTTACTTTCATTGCTGACTTTCAACTGGGTGAACCGATTCTCAAAATTCTTTTTGTTTGAAAGCTGGTGCTTCCCGTGTGGTCCCATTTAAATTTCATCAAATTCGGTCTAGTGGTTTTTGAGATGCAATTACTGAATAGATTGGAAGTCGGTCTTTTTTAAATTGTACTTGTGGTACGGGTAAAGGACTCCAGGTTATTCCAAGTCGTTTTATAGGTGGCTCATTCTGATCTGTTATAGATTATAGGTTTACATTCGTTCTGCCACCTCTCCTTTGGTATGCCTAATGCCTATTCTTTAAAACATATTGCTCCTTCCATAATTAAAAATTCCGCCTGTCATCTAAGGCGCAAGCCACACATAAATGGCGTCGGGTGCGGACATGGCACGGGCTGCTTCCATTTCCATTCAAATTTCAGACAAAATGCATTGAAATAAAGCGTAATTTAGAACACACAATGGCGCGTCATAACCACGTCGGAGCAATGACATACCGTGTGTTCTCAATTGCGCTTTATTTCCGTACATTTTGTATGAAATTTCAATGGAATAGGAAGCCGCCCGTGCCATGTTCGCGCCCGACGTCATTGATGTGTGGCCTGCGTTTCGCATGCATAAAAGTATGACTAAGTACCTTATTGTTTATCAGATAAAAGTACTGAATACACAGACAACAGTAATACGGTTATTGGCAATTAGGATCATCGTTATCATTCAGTCAAGCATGATTGCATATATTGATAACAATGTAAACATTAGTAATGCTTCGATGCACACTTTAATTTTGTACTTTGTTTCTACGCGATAAAGTTTATTTTCGGATTAACCGTTTTGCGGAACTTGCCAAATATTTGAAAATATGCTAAAGATTTTGCGAATAAATGGTTCTAAAAGTTACTAACCATTCGCGCCGCCGTGCCCACTTGAATTGCGGTCAAGAACACGCGTCATTTCTCTGTCTCTTGACGCTTACTGATTTCATAGTTTTTCGAATTTCGAATTTTTTTAACTATAAATGGAACCGACTTCAACACCAAAACGTGCGAAATAACTTGTTGAAGTCGCTACCATGCGCACAATATTGTGATAATAGGTAAGTAATTTTGAACTATCATGGTACCGACTTCAACAAGTTATTTCATACGTTTTCGTGTTGAACTCGGTCCCTTCCTAATTACGGGATCGATAGTCATTCACCGTCGATGATATCATCGAAATAGGCGTAACTCAAAAACTGCTGGACCGAATTTGATGGAAGTTAAGTGGGGCCACCGCGGAAGTATACTTTACCAAACAAAAAAAGGAACTTTGAGAATCGGTCTAGATGCAAATGGGGAGAAATCAGTGAACATACACAGAAAAATACATAGAGTAGACTCATAACCTTCTCCTTTTGTTAAGTCCGTAAAAATAATATTTGTCTACACCTACGAGTGTATATATGCCGATGCTATTGTATGTCCGTACTCTTGGTTTGGTCACGAACAAAAACAAACCAGATATATTTCAGACATGAAATAGGAAAAATCCAGAATCTGGATTCAATTAAATCAGCCGTAATCCGAACAAAGGCGTATCGGTGGCTTAGGCATTTCAAGCGCAGTTATTTATAGAGATCTCGTCTTTTACTCAGAGACTTAGGTATGTACATACTTACTAATATACGTAAGTATTTTAGGCAGCGCGCTCCCATTCAGACCAGATTTAAAGTAACAATATAAATGCGAAAGTTTGTGTGTACGTTTGTTAAGGCTACACACTGAAGCGGCTTGCATTTGGAATAGAAATAGTTTATACCCAAGATTAAACATTTAACTTTCTTATTCAGCGGGTAGTTCTTGTGGGGGTAAATCTATGGGCGAAGTTGCAGGCAGAATTTAAATAGTGGCTATTTGAACTGTAGACGTTGCGAGTATGAGTACCTATGTCATTGCATAGCTTACACTGAAAAATATCTACCGTGCATCTTGAAATATCCTTTAAAATTAAAATCGAAGAAATTCCAATAAAACCCGCGCACAAGACTTCACGAGAATCGGTTAAGAAATGTGACTTGTGGAGAACAGCTGGAAATACGGACATACGAAAACAAGCTATTGCAAAGACTCTTCGCTCGTGCTTCGCACTCGTTCGGTCAGTTAACCCCACACATGTCGCAATTCCTGGTAAAGTAGTATGATTTCTGCGAAATCTATTGTATTATTGGCCAAATATGGCGAATCGCGACTCAACGGGTTTAATGTTGTCGTCGTATTATACGAAATACTGTGAGTCTCCTCTAACTGCATTTTGCAATGGCAAGTGGCAACATTACCATTTTTCATTTCTACTCTCAGTTAGTTAGATTTTTGGTTGTTAATTTCATTGTTTTCATTTAAGCTTATTGTCATTACGACGCGTAGACTCGCTAACCAAGAAACTTAACATGGGTTGGGCGGTAAATAAGCGTTAATACTGACCATCTACACTATATACTTACCATTTGCCGCTATCTGCGTGTGTGGAGAACTTTGAGCTCTTCACACACGGTTGCACGAGTACGAAGGCGGCTTATTATATTATTTACATTGTACGAATTAGTAAGGATTACACACACATGGTTCCAGAGCAGTGGCGAGACGGTGCGGAAGCCCCAGTTTAAATTGTAGTCTATGACGGGAGTGAAGTAACGTGGAGCGGTACCGGAAACGCACGTGCTCTATATTGTAATCGTTTCTTTCTGATGTTCACACAGAGCGGTAACAGTGAGGTGGGGTGTAGAGGCGTGTAAGCGCAATTTTCTAAGCCTAAAATCGAGAAAATGAAATAATCTTTTAGAAACAGTTTATGACACAACCGTATCGTTTTGTGTATATGTAACTGACGTTAAAAACATACAAGAACGTATTTAAATTGTAAGCCATACCATCTCCACGACACCGAAATTTCTGAGTCTTCGTTGCTACCGTCACGCATGGCAAGGCTTTTCACGGCCGTGTTACAATACAGCTTAAGGCGCGGTTCAATCTTTATTTTAAAACAATTTACGATGCTTTACATAAGGTTGAGAATTGCTTCTCAGATTGGACGATGTAATTCGAAGATGCAATTGAATACGTGCTAATACTTTTTTATATTTATTTCGTACAATTAAAGGATTACATTTTAATGATAAAGGAGTCCATAGTTCACTAGTTAATTTCATTGGGAAATCGAATATGATACATTCATTGAAATATATTTACCTATAATTGAATAAAAATGTTTATCTCCCACGTAAGAAAAATTGCAAGGATTAGGGAATTTTGCCGATTTTTTTCTAACGAGCCAAGTTCGCTCAATCGTGTATTGGCTCCCATACTTCATCAAAACCTATAAGTATTCGATTTTCAATACGTTTTTTCGAACTTCGGTTATTAGATTTAAGCATCGAAAAATTAAGTTTTCGCGAAGTCAAATCATGAAATTTGGTCGTAATCTACACTCATTTAGCCTTAAGTCTTTGCCAAAGCAAAGTAAAAACCAAAACAGGCAAAATCTATATCTATTTTTAGATAAATAGTACATTAGCATAATGATGTGTTTGTTAATTATAAGATGAGACTAGATTTAGAGAATGCACTGCATATAATCGACTAAACTTATATTATAATTATAATTTAGATGAAAATCTTTCTATGTTACAGAGCAAGTCTGCTGGAGCATGTCGTCTACCGCATGGGCCTTTTGGCTGTCCTCCGATCCAGGTGTAAAAATGGTAAGTGTGTATTCATATTTCAGTATCTCCTTGTGCTGTTGTGTCATAAACCGTGTCCCTAGCTCAATTTGTTTATAGTGGGTTACGAGACGAGTCGTTTGCCTAATGGTTAGCTTCACTCAGCTTTGTTTGGTTCCACTGCCTCAAAAACTACTTGCTAAAGTACCCTAGTAACCCCCCACATAGCCATACGCTTACACACAGTTAAGTACAAAACAATATCCTGTTTGGTTTGAATAAAAATGCATTACATAATATTAGACTTGACATTTAATAGTTAATATATAAAAACGTGGTCTCTCGCTGACAGTCCAGTTCCGAAAAAGAGAGAGCGCTATTCCCTCTAGTCAGTTCTTATAAAAACTAAACTGAAACTGCTTTCAAACTAATGTACTTAGCTCTTAAAATGCATTCACTATTTTAGTGTATTATGACAATATTGGTATACACAACATATCTGTCACTGCTGTGGTTCTATTATAGTGTTCGTGACTGTGTCATTGATGCCTAATTTCGTACAAATTGTCTGTTCCGTGCGATACGTAAACGGGGTTGGTATTGGTCTTTCAATGGCGAGAAAATTTTAATATCCCACATTTCAAGGTCGCACAATCGGCATCATGATAACTGCCTCGCACAATTTGGAGCCTGACAATGGAGTGAAGCTGATCGACCCTGACGGCGAAATGCTCGAGCAAAGCTGGGAGGAGATAGCCACCCGGCTCGCCAATGTAAGGTATGTCGCTAACATACAGGAGGACATCCAAAGTAAATAATAGTGACGCAGTCGGCAGGATCAAAATGTCACTAATACATTTTGATCCTGCCGACTGCGCCATATTATACATATAAATAGAGAATACTTTATTGTTACACAACATTATATGGAAAACTTAAATTTAGAAAATATAAAGATAGTGTCACAATAGGCGGCCTTATCACTAAAAGCAATTTCTTCCAGTCAAACTTGCGTTCGGAGTGTATGTAAACAAAAACATTATAGATATGGGTATAAATAGTAATAATAATAAACAAAACACATACACATAGGTACCTGGATGACTGCTAATGACTCAATTGAGTTTCAGATTAAGTTCCTTATGCTATCTGATGGAATGGGTAAGTCGTTCGCCTAATGGTGAGCGTCATGACTGCATATGACTGTGACAGTGCCACCCAGATCTTTAAACTTGAGAGTTCTATATGACACTGCAACGCGATTGTCAACATGAGACATATCTGTTGTAATCCTGTTATATTAATTTAATTTACTAAAGTTCTCTTTAAACCCATACCTACGCTGTAATTCATAGGCCAGGGTCTAAGGATTATCTCTCGTGTGTTCGGGTTTGAAGCAGGTTCTTTTATTATGCGGTGGTACCTACCAATACCAATACAAACAGAAAGTCCTTATTGTAAATAACTAAATGCTGTGAAAATATTAAATTATGTATGTAAAAATAAAACTCAACTCAAAATGATCAATATATTGTGAATTTGACCGAGCGAGCGAAGCGTCTTTGCTTTCTCTGCCAAATTGACCTTCATCTGTCTGTTTGTTAGGTTGTATGTTGGTCCTCCTGTGCAGGTCGCGTTTTTCAACCAATCTTGACGAAACTTGGTATGCATGTTCTATTATTCAATAATTCATATTTAACATTAATTTGTCGTCTGCGATTTTTGGATGGGGGGAGGGTAATTTTCCTAAAATTAGGGGAAGTTTGCTTCGGCGCTATTTACCGACTGATTATGATAAAATTTCGTACACACATTAGGTACCTGACATTAAAGAGGAATATCGAATATGAGCATAATTCGTCAAGTCAAGTTGCCGAGATAATAGGGTGTGAATTTTAAAAACTGGGCAATTTTTGAAATAAATATTTGTATAGTTTTTCTGAATTTAGATGACCTGCAGACATGCAGATAGCTCAGAGTGCGCAAAATTGTCGCTGAAAAGACTGTGGTCCCGAGGGCTACTGTTCGCAGAAGTACTAGTTTTAATTTATTCCGTGTGTTTGATTTCAGTGACAATGACTTAGAATCAACAACCGAGCAGGTTATCAAGGAGGTCAACGCTGATATGGCACTGAAGGCCAGCGTCTTCATTGGAATGGACACCAGGTATGAACTAGACCTTACTTTACATTTTTTACAATACAATTGGTTAGCTCCGAGCTAAGACCTGGGGGCCGATTTCACTAACTAAATTGCAATCGAACAGTACCTGAACGATGAATTTCATACGTTTTTTTCATTCTGCTATTGTAAACCATCTGCTTTTACGTGTCTATTGATGCCAGCGATCGATCAAAACTTTATATTCTGCTAACTCTAACTAACGTCTAAGTAGAGTTTAATTTATATTAAACTAGCAAACCCTGCGAACTTCGTTTCGCCACCAGATGGCTTCGTTTTATGTAACATTTTGTTTGGCGCCATCTACTTAAAATATTGGTTTGTAGTACATGCTATGTATCATAGATGACGCTGTATGTGAAAAGGGTTTTCCCGCTTTTCTTTTTAAATTTTTCCTGAATTTTCTTTATTATAAACCTCACGGAGCCCGAGACCTTTCCAACGAATGCAAAACCGTGAAAATCGGTTCATGCGTTCTGGAGTTATAGCGTCAGGAAGGAAAACCCGACTTATTTTTATATAGTAGATATATAATAGTGTTTCAGATTATGTTACGTTCCAATTTGTATGTAGAAATAGTAGAACAACTTTTCTGTAACTGCTTATAAAAGTATAGGAATACATATAATAAAACGACTTTTGAAACCTTTGGATTCATTAAATATATATTAAATAATAATCTCTCTAGATATATTATAGAAAATAATATTAGGCAGAGACCTGGACGCTTAAAGCCCGTACACGATCTAGGGTAGATGCATTCGAAATGTGGTGCTGGCGTAAAATGTTAGGAATTTCATGGACGCCGCGCCGCACCAATTCGTCTATCCTAAAAGAATTAAAAATTTAAACTCGACTGTCCAGTATATGCCTGCAGCGACTCTTACAATACTTCGGGCACGTGGCCAGAAGAGACGTTAACAAGTCAAATGTATCATCTGCTATGAGACAAGCCGAATGCCGCAATTCTTGGAGAAACATAGTCAAGAAGGCTATTCATGGTGGTCACGACCCTCAGTCATGAGGAATCGATCAAGAAAAAGAATATTAGGTTGTAAATATTTGTCCATGATCTATACGAAGCCGCGGTCGCGACGGTATTTTATATGTCAGACCACCTTGTTACTAGAGTCTATAATAAAACATCTTGATACATAAATGCCTCTTGAATGAAGGAATAATTATTTCCATTCTCTCATATTATCTCCATTTCAGATACACAAGCCCCCGGCTGGCGGCAGCGGCAGTCCACGGTGTAATGGCGCTCAAAGGCACTGCCAAAGAGTTCGGCATCGTGACCACTCCCATACTCCACTACTGTGTCAAGTGTCGTAACGACAACTCCTATGGCACTCCCACTGAAGAAGGTAAACGCGTTGAGAGGATTCACACGCTGGGCGAAAATTTTTCTAAAAAAATTTTGCATCAACTGCAATCGTATACAAACGAAATTTTGCTTCAACTGCAATGGTACACCAACTAAATTTTGCATCACCTGCATCCGTTCAGCCGTTAGGCGTGAAAGCGTAACAAACAAACAAACTCACTTTCGCATTTATAATATTAAGATAATAGCGTTTAAGATGGCGTTACGTTCCACAATCTAAATTTTGCTTCACCTGCAATCGTACACCAACTAAATGTTGCTCGAACTGTAATCGTTAACGTTTTGTTTTCACCATGAATTATAGCTTTATCAAAAAATGGTTGTCTGTAAAGTCGGGTAACAGACGATCATTTTACGTGATAACGTCATAAGACAAGCCGAACGATATATCCTGTGCCTGTGCCACTCTATCGCTTGTTCCGTGCTCTCACTTACACGCTCGGCTCAGGCGGAACGTGACAAAGAGTCAAACTTTTCCGTGCGTGCAGCCGGCGTTCATCGATTTATAAAACGTTATCACGTCAAAAAATTTACATCTTTATTGGCATATATGTGTGAAGCGGGCCGGAACTTGGTTTGGTTTATTTTAATTTAAATGTATTCTACGTAGAATGTAGAAACTGACCGTAAGTCGTTCGTAATACTGCCGATGGGTTTGAACGAAAACGTCCGTAAATTTTTTGAATAATTTGCTTCCAAGAATGATACATATCTTACTCGGACGGGATTCGAACCTGCGTCTTCCGACAATCCGTGTCAGTGCGTTCCGACCGCTAGGCCAGCGTCCTCATACGACAGTTAAAATCAACTAGAGAGACAAATTGGATGGGCTCCTCTGGCTTAGCGGTAATGGCGTCTGGCACGGATTATCGCAAGACGTGGTTTCGAATCCCGTCCGAGGATATGTAACCTTTCTCTAAAATTGCAATGTCTGTAAATTTCTTGTAAAATGAAAAGTTATAAACAAAATGATATCAAGGTAATTAAAGTAAGTATACTAAACTTTAAAAATTCGCAAGAAGCATGGTTTAACTTCCAAAACTTTGATGTTTCCAGGGTACTATGAAAAAATAGTGGGCGCTTTCAAGAACATTCGTCAGAAACTGCCTATATACGGCGAATATAACACGACGTTGTACGTAGATGGCGCTAACGGCGTCGGCGGAAAGAAACTTAACATCATCAAGAAGACCCTGGACGGAGAGCTTGATTTGAACCTGTTCAATCTTGGAGGGAATGGGGGCAAGCTCAATTTGAATGTGAGTTTTGTTATCGGTTTTATTTTCTTCACTTTGAGTTAGAAATATCAATGAAAGCAAGACAGAAAAGTAACAAAACATATTTAGCTGTGACTGTAACATTACACTAACACTAACATACAGAACAAAAGTTAAATAATATAGGACACGTTACGTGTCACAAATCGGTCCCAAATCAGCAATTATGCTGAGTTGGGACCGATTTGTGACTACAATTACGTGGTCACAAAAACAGACAGCGCTGGTCTTCCGCTGGGGCCAGTTTGTGACGCCACGGAGTGTTTACTATACAACAGCACGATAATAAAATATTGATATTATGACCATATCTAACAAAAAAAATATATCATAATACATAACACACAAAAATAATATAATACAGTATATATATTACTACGAATAATATACAATGGAAAGAAAAAAACGTGGAAATAATAAGATAAACACAAATCTAATATAAGATAGTAAAATGAAAAATAAAGAATATATGTAGTGTTGGAAATCAGAAGTGGAAAGTTTTTAAAAACACAACGGTTAACATTAACCTTACAGTTATTTATTTCTACAAGTACCAATAGCACTGATCCAATTACTGACAATCATTACGACAGTGTTTGCACTATACAAAATCACAATAAGAAACGACGTCGCCACAATTACGAACTCGGAGATGTTGACTCGTCGACGGTTGAAGGCAGAGTGAGCCACGACCGCGTTTTTTTTTTTTTTTGACCAGCCAGATTCGGGCGCAGAGGGCGCACCGCCTAAGGCGAGCGTTGAAGACTCTTCGCCGCAAGGAGAGGAGTAGGCGACTTGCTCAAGGGCACCATTAAGGTACGGACCTCGGCTTGGGCCGTCGCCAGGAGAGAGGGGAGTCGGAGAGAATCCCTGGGCCCTATGAATTTTAACTCTATGACTATTTGGAGAGAATCTAACCAAGACATAATTTTTGCCTCGAGCTCGCCGGCGAGCTCAGTGTCTGAATGTGTTTACCTGGGAATCGTTATCATAACCTTCAATACCTCGCCCACAGTCATTACCTCGGCCGGAGCCTACACCGTGATCGGAATCACTACCTTGACTGGGGCTACAAACTGAATTACCTCGCCTTCCCCCATTTCTGCGACATGAGTCTACACCGCGACCAGGATCGCCGCGTTGTACACTCATGCCTGTACTTTGGGTGGGGCTACATATCGAAATTTATCATTGAAACTGCAAGAACTTTATGTCCCTGGATGTCGAAATCCACTGTATTGCGACGTCAGCACGTCAACATCTAGGCCCTATGTTCCAAAGATTTTCAGAAGGCAGGTCATTGGCAGTCTGCACTCTTTAAGCCACCCTGGTGCTAAAGCATCAGCCAAATTAGTATCAGAGCGTTTCGTTTGGCCAGGTATGAATAAGGACTGTAATGAATGGTCGCGCGGTTGCGCTTCATGTCAGAGGGCCAAAGTCAACCGTCACGTGACGGCACCCCTCGGCTCATATAACTTACCACGCGCACGCTTCAAACAGATTCATATCGATCTGATTGGTCGTCTCCCACTTTCTGAAGGCTATCGGTACTGTTTGACAGCCGTAGACAGGTTTACACGTTGGCCGGAAGTAGTACCGATTCAAGATATCACCGCAGAAACGGTTGCCAAAGCCTTGTTGTCTTCTTGGATTAGTCGGTTCGGTTGTCCAACAGAAATTACTACTGACCGTGGCCGCCAGTTCGAATCGGCCTTGTTTCAATGTCTGTCAAAGATAACCGATTCCAGCATAAAAGGACAACAGCCTATCATCCGGCATGCAATGGCCTAGTGGAGCGATTCCACCGCCAACTTAAAGCTGCAATCGTTTGCCATGCCAATGACAGGTGGACAGAATCATTGCCGTGGGTTTTGTTAGGTGTAAGATCTGCCTTTAGAGCAGACTTACAAGCTTCCTCAGCAGAATTGGTTTACGGAGAGACGCTTCGATTACCCGGCGAGTTCTTCGAGCCAACAGTTAGCGGTACAACTGACGTCTCAGAATGTATTGCCAGGCTCAGAAATTTTGCTAATAAACTGCGCCCTGTACCAGCTTCACGCCACGGTCAGTCTAAAGTATTTATTTATAAGGAACTTCAAACCTGTGATCATGTTTTTCTCCGAGAAGACGCATTACGAGGTTCTCTCACCCCTGCATATTCCGGACCTCACAAAGTCGTTACTAGAGGCGACAAAGTATTTAAAATCCTGCTCAATAGCAGAGAAACGACGGTTTCAATCGACCGTATCAAACCAGCGTTCATACTGTCAGAACAGACACACTACGAAAACTCCCTACCGGAAGTCCCAAAGAGTTATACAACTCGCTCAGGTCGTCAGGTAAAATTTACAGATTTTTATCGCCCATGACGGTCTCTGGAGGGGGGTGGTGTAGGCTCCTTCCTACTCACGCAACAACATCTAATACATTTATGACATAATTATTTACAACTATATTATTCACATTAACATTTAAATAGTTTCTATTTATTCTATTTATATTATTTATTACATACCAGCTTGTCGATAGTCAGAATTGATCGACATTACCACGAGGTAATGTCGATCAATTACGAGTATAAGTGACGACACTAGCGCGCGCTAATACATAACCGCTTATGTACTGCGGTGCGCGTCGATTGCGCATAGCGGGCGATCAGAGGTCGAGTCAGTGCGAATCCGTATCCCAGCTTGAACGCACGTCCGTGCGCTCCCCGGTACGACTACTCGCGCGATACCATAACGTGTACAAACCCGATGTATTTACTGTTCCGGTTCTACACAATATTGTGCATTCTTATATAAATTCTCATTAAACCCCTTCTAAGTGTTTAAATGTGACAGTGTAAATAAAGTGGGCTATATACCGAGGATAAGGATTTTGATTGAGCTCCACGTATACAGCTAAGTACACCCGCTAAATACACATGTAAACAGATAGGTGTTAGACCAGACGTATATAATATATATATACTGGACGCCACACCTACAAGTACCTCGCCCACAGCCGTTACCTGGGCCAGAGTCTACATCGAGGCCGGGGCCACTGTGTAGACTCCTGCCCGCACCGTGGCTGGGGCTACATAATGAAACAGAATTACCTCGTCCACAGCCATTACCTGGGCCGGAGGATACATCGCGACCGGGGCCGCGGTATACTCCTGCCCGCACCGTGGCTGGGACTACTATCGTGTGTGTGTGTGTGTGTGGATTACCTTGACTGCGACTGGGGCTGCGCAGAAGATCTCGGCCGGAGCCTACAATGCGATCGAGATCACAGCCCTGGTCGGGTCTACAACCATTACCGGGGTTTCCTTGGGACGACGCTAAAGCTGCCAAAGTAACGGCTACGATGGGGGTCGTCCGGGTCACCCAAAATATGCCTTGGACGGCGATGGGGGGGAAGGAAGTGAGGATCGGTTATGTCAGTGGAGTAGTTCGCCGCTTCGACCACGAGGGGATTCGAGTGGTGGAGAGCTTTGTCGAAGTAGGAGCCAAGACCGCTCTGCGCGCCGCCTTTTATACTTTTCGGTCGGCTAGGCTATTTTCGTCTCCAACACGTCCTCTCCTGACAGGAGACCGTCCTCGGGCTCCTCTATCTCATTACTAGCAATGCAACTCCTAGTACTGGCATGGAAGCTCCTGTTTCTGGATGGTCTTCAGGCGAGATCTTCGCTTGCAGGCCAGCATTTTGGCGCACCTCTGGATCATGGTCTGGAAGCTTATCTGCTCCGAAGTGTTGCTGGGTTGCATGCCAAACCTCTGCATGCCTGGACATCTGCATGGATGGACCTGGCTGGGGCTCGTTGCCTGCAGATAGTGACTTGTTATCTCGCTGGGGACACTCAGCAATAGTGTGTCAAAATAGATTCTGGGTAAAGACCCAGATTTGATATATAGTTAAGCTAAATAGCAGCAAGATAAAGCCATTAAGTGAAAGCGTCATCTCAACCATTCAGTACACTGTTTTTATATTTTTTTTAATAAAGATATCAGTGTCTTAACAACCAGTCAAGATGAGGCATTACTTGTACAGAGGCACTACGTGAAGCGTTGTCTTAGCCATCCAGCCCACTCCAATCCAGGCATAAGACAGAGGCACTACCTGAAGCGTTGTCTTAGCCATCCAGTCGACGCTCGCACAGATGTTTGTCGTTCCACCCCCAATTGATGGAATAGAGGGATACGTGAAACATAGTTGTTCAGTTGCTCAGCGCAGCAGCCCAGCGCAGCAGTTTGGGCAGCCGCTCAGGATACCTGCTCGGGACAGCTGGAAAACAAATGAATGTGTTAATATCTGTCGACGTACTACGATAAAATTCTGGACTTCCATCACCAGCACCACACTATGCAATGAAAACAAAGAAAAACATTCCATGCCTTACATACTTTACCAAGATCTCACTCGCACAGTTTAGTGATATTTTTCTTTACATACTTTACCAAGATCTCACTCGCACAGTTTAGTGATATTTTTCTTTATTAATGCATACCAAAGACAACTAGCGCGTGATATCAATTTGTGAAGATTAACTGTCGAATGTCTCAACAAACTCAAGATAGCACCTTTGCATGACACCACACAAGGTAATCTTTGGTGTCGATTACTCCGGACTTGACTTCCAGCAGACAACTGCTCGGGACAGCGGCTTGGGCGGCCGCTCAGCGCAGAAGCACGGACAGTTGCTCAGCGCAGCAGCCCAGCGCAGCAGTTCAGCGCAGCAGTTTGGGCAGCCGCTCAGGATACCTGCTCGGGACAGCTGAAAAACAAATGAATGTGTTAATATCTGTCGACGTACTACGATATAATTCTGGACTTCCATCACCCGCACCACACTATGCAATGAAAACAAAGAAAAACATTCCATGCCTTACATACTTTACCAAGATCTCACTCTCACAGTTTAGTGATATTTTTCTTATTAATGCATACCAAAGACAACTAGCGCGTGATATATATTTGTGAAGATTAACTGTCGAATGTCTCAACAAACTCACGATAGCACCTTTGCATGACACCACACAAGGTAATCTTTGGTGTCGATTACTTCGGACTTTACTTCCAGCAGACAACTGCTCGGGACAGCGGCTTGGGTGGCCGCTCAGCGCAGAAGCACGGGCAATTGCTCGGCGTAGCAGCCCAGCGCAGCAGTTCAGCGTAGCGGTTTCGGCAGCCGCTCAGGATACCTGCTCGGGACAGCTACTCAGGACAGCAGCTCAGTGAGCCATTCAGGACAGCAGCTCAGAGAGCCGCTCAGGACAGCAGTTCGGAGAGCCACTCAGGATAGCAGCTCGGAGAGCCGCTCAGGACAGTAGCTCGGAGAGCCGCTCAGGACAGAAGCTCTAACAAAAAAAAAATACCATAATACATAACACACAAAAATAATATAATACAGTATATATAATACTACGAATAATATACAATGAAAAGAAAAAAAACGTGGAAATAATAAGATAAACACAAATCTAATATAAGATAGTAAAATGAAAAATAAAGAATATATATGTAGTGTTGGAAATCAGAAGTGGAAAGTTTTTAAAAACACAGCGGTAACATTAACCTTACAGTTATTTATTTCTACAAGTACCAATAGCACTGATCCAATTACTGACAATCATTACGACAGTGTTTGCACTATACAAAATCACGATAAGAAACGAGACGTCGCCACAATTACCAACTCGGAGATGTTGACTCGTCGACGGTTGAAGGCAGAGTGAGCCACGACCACTCTGCGCGCCGCCTTTTATACTTTTCGGTCGGCTAGGCTAGGCTATTTTCGAACTGCCATCCCCACAAGGGGTTTAGCGACATCCTCTTAAAGGGGACCTTTCGGGTCTGTAGACAGCCGGGTTGAGGGACCTGACTGTCCCTTGACAGATCCAGGGACAGCGATGGCACAGTGTGGCATGTGGCATCGTAAATCGCAAGCAAGTTGGGGGTAGCAAGTCTACCCCTTGGATGTGCTACAGGCGCTGTGTGAGAAGGGTTCCGGTGCGTTCCTTAGGAGATCCCAGAGCCCTTTGACAGGCATTGAGGCTGGCCACCGGGGGGGTTTTAGTGAGTCTTCATAGAGCCGCAGAGAACCTCACATAACTCCACTGCACCCTCTATGCAGTGGAGTATCTTGTAGAAGATTTCCCCCTCGTCACAAAAAAAAAAAAAAAAAAAAAGGCTATTTTCGTCTCCAACAGTAGTTATACATTATACATATCGGCGCGGATACAATAATTAGCCTATAACAATTAGATTTGTTAAATTGATTTCTAAAACATAGATTCATACTTTTGAAATTGTTTACAGTAAATTATTCCAGTTAAAATTAATAATTTACTTATTCTCAAAATGATTAGTTTATTACGATGTACAATTAATTATAAATCGCATGCCATCATTTTGTATTTACGGACCTCTCTGGGACGTCGTTACCTACCGGTCGAATATACGAAACCTGTCAGTGATTTGTGGAGTTTTATTTAGAACAGAATATAAGTGACTTCAGCAGTGCTGACGTCACACTTTTTAAAAAAACATCATGGAGGTCTCTTCTCCGTCATCAGAAGTGGGATCAGAACAAGCTCTGGTCCCAACCACATCCTCATCGACTTCGGTTCACCTGTCACGACTGGAACAGCGCAGGGCAGTACCAGGCTGATAGACCCTGCCTCATGGAACACTTCAGGAGTACCGGCAAACAACTTTAATACCGTGCAGCCCATCACAACGGGAATTACCACAGGCATGACGTCCACAACAATCGCTGCGGGAATACCAGCTTCCGTCGAGAAACCATTCATGTGAATGGGACCCACATCTTACAATCAAGAAGTATACCTTCCAGGGGTACCCATTGCTGCTGGATCGTCCAACACAACGACTATGCATCTAACTACTCCAATAGCCGGATGCCCTCCCCAGTTTATGATGCAAATGATGGAGATGATGCGAAGGATGTCCGAACGGTTGTATTCTCCTCCAGAACCAAGAATCAGGATCAAGGACATCTATCTACCGTCATTCGATCCCGACAGTCACGTTGGAGTCCGTGAATGGTGCCAGCACATCGATAAAGCAGCTGCTAACTACAAACTAAATGACCTGGATCTACGCACTAAGGTGTGTGGATTACTAAAGGGACGTGCTAAGATGTGGATCGACGATTGGTTGGTGACTACATCCTCGTGGGAAGAGTTCCGCGAAAAACGTGATTACCTGTTCATTCTGCAAGAAAGCGGGTCATACATTCGAGACGTGCTGCAAGCGTCAAAACGCACTGACATCGAACGTGAACTAGCTGGAATCAATCAAGCACCCATCACTGTTACGATCGGTGCAATAACACTACGTGCCATCTTCGATAGTGGAGCAGAGTGCTCATTGACTCGAGGATGAAGTCCATCTGTATCATTGACGCGATAAGGATTTAAATATTATTCTTCTTCCCGATCATGAAATGTCAGCTGACGTTTTAATTGGTATGAATTTGATTCATGGCACCAACTTAAGCATGGTGATAACATGAGACGGCACCAGACTGATGCATTAGCAAATGGTTCATCGTGTGACAACAATCCAGTGGAAGGTTTTACCTTGGAAGAAGGCGTACTAAGGAAGCACGCCCTAGACCCGATATTCGCCCAACAGCTGCAAACAGTAGTACCGAAGTCCTTCCACTGGAGTTTAATTAACTCCTTCTCTACACCACACTCAAGCACCCAGGATAGGAGAAAAACCTACTGGTTCAATAAGATGAGCACCACGATCCAAAGATACGTTGATATCTGCATAGTATGTAGAACTTGTAAAGGCACATCTGGGTGTGCCCTACGAAATTATCAGGGTTCTTGAAAATGACCGCTACATGGTGAAAAATGTGGTCGGCAGAGGCCGCTCCAGAAAAATCGCCCACGATCAAGTTCGGCGTGCCCCACAACCGGGAAACCAAGGTGCAGTGTCGGCGGGAGATGATCTCGAGATACTGCAAAACAACGTTGCAACCGCTCCTGATCCAGTGCCATCCACATCTCAAGCTGGCCAGTCAGTTCAGATAACTCACGACGACGAACACTCGTCATCGGATTAAAACCGGCGAGTATAAAATTCATTATGTTTCACGATATTTTCAACTAGAATCTACAAGAATAAAATGTCTGGAGAGTGATACCTCTGAGCTAAACCATATGTTACTCTTGAGCTAACCACGGATCCTTGTTGCATCCACAAGTGAACCCTGAGATGCCGTGGGGCCGCCTTGTGGAACTATGGGTAGACACGTATACACCACAGATTCTAAATTAATAAGGCAGTGCACGATGTTTTTGTGTACTGTTTACTAATCGCTAAGACTCTTAAGTTTACATAACAGTTGTAACAAACAAGATACAGCAATGTAAGTTGTTTACAGATCGCTACTCAGAGAATATCTCATTCTTTGCAGGCCAGCGATAATTAACAGCAGTCTGCGAGAGTTAACGAGTCAACAAGGCTGGTGCAGAGCGCGCACCGCCTGTCAGTATGGCCGTATCGGCGCGGAGACAATAATTGGCCAATAATAATTAGTCTATAACAATTAGATTTGTTAAATTGTATTATTGTATTGAAACCAAGCGTGCCGAGTTGTTAATGAATTGAATTGCGTGAATGTACGTATAATACAGTTAATACGTATATTTTAAATTAACTTACCTGTATATATATATATATATATACAGATAGGAAATATGTCGCGGAGGACGCTTGCCGGCGATCATTACGCGAGTGCCGGCAGAGCGGTCGGGGTTGGCAGTTTTTAAATGTCATTGTTTTCTCTTTTGTACGTAGGCTAACAAAAAAGATTTAATATTTGTTTGTAGATTGCGATGTTGACGCCATAACCTGCGTGAAATAACGCTAGTAGGGAAGACGTTCTATACTTATAGATATTTCCTTACTTTGCTTTAGGCATGATTTTAGACCCTGTAGGTACTGGTGCTAATGATTAGCATTTACTTCTAAACTGATATGTTTGTGTTTTGTCCTTCAGTGTGGCGCAGACTTCGTGAAGGTGTCCCAAAAACCACCCGTAGGCATCACCCACGTCCCGTTCCAACGCGTGGCTTCATTGGACGGTGACGGCGACCGCATTGTCTTCTATTTCTTGGATGACAAGTAAGCTTTTTACTAAAATACTAGATTTTACCCGCAAAGTGTATCCCTTTTTTTTTTTTTGAAGGCGGAAATGCTGTCCACTTCCCTACCGCCGCGAG
Organism: Selenia dentaria; assembly: GCA_917880725.1. NCBI lineage: Eukaryota > Metazoa > Arthropoda > Insecta > Lepidoptera > Geometridae > Selenia > Selenia dentaria. The sequence continues at coordinate 15,404,201 of OU862899.1, read as the reverse complement.
GGTGACGGAAGGGGGTATGTGGGGCTCAGACCTACTAAAACCCCCCCGTGAGCAATCCTCCGCCAAGGTGGGGCGAGATGGGGTCACGTTGTCATTCACAATCTCTCCCCAGCGGTCGGCCCGGATTGATCTTAACCGGCGCCTGTGAAGGGATGATCTTGCTCACCTCATTCCTTCACAATTTCACCCCCTAGACGTGTAGGACCGTGCAAGCTGACGAAGAGTCTCCAGACTCTTCGCCAGTGACTCCCACTATGGGGAGGGAGGAGACGTGCGAACCGTCTCCTCCGTTCCCCCGGTCGTCTGCGCCGGAGTGGATCAGCTCGGACATCGTTCTCCCTGATCCGCTCCGCAGCCTCCTTCTGCGCCATCACCGCTTCGCAGAAGGTGGCCACCGCCTGCCACGATCTCTCGCTGCCGAGCATGGAGATTACCACGCTCACGAAGTGTAACCCCTTTTTTTTTTTGTCCCGGGGAAATCCTTTATGGATACCACCTACCACGGGAGGTAGGTGGTTATGTGGGAGTTCGTATACCCACCAAAACCCCGGGGTGTTCCGTCACTGCCGCCCTCGGCGGGAACGCGGGACAGATTTTCCACACGGCCGCGAACTCGCCGTGGCTGTCCGTTGCCGGACCCTTCACTTCGCGGCACGCCGCAACTACCTCGGAGACCAAACCCGCCAACAATGAGCGCCAGACTTCCCCGTTTCTGGACGCCCGTGGTCTCCCAGCGGTGGGTCGGATACGTAGCCCAACCGCCTGCTACGTCAGCCACAGGGCATAATCCCCAGCGACCCCACCTCCTCGAGCCTGCACCAAAGTGCCCGGGCCCCCTCCTCGAGCCTGCGCCAAAGCGCCCGGGCCCCACCTCCTCGAGCCTGCGCCAAAGCGCCCGGGCCCCCTCCTCGAGCCTGCACCAAAGTGCCCGGGCCCCCTCCTCGAGCCTGCGCCAAAGCGCCCGGGCCCCACCTCCTCGAGTCTGCGCGAAAGCGCCAGGACCCCGCCACTCCTATGTGGACTTGGCGGCCAAAGCCCATAGGAGCAGCCCCGCCTGAGCCGGCCAGCGCACCCCAACGCCGGCGCGGCCCCTGGGTTCCTCTTGGCTTCACCGTGGTGATCTACCACGGCTACTGAGCCCCCCCGCCACGGCAATGCGGGAACCCTTCGGGGGGGGGGGGGGGGGAGTGTAACCCTTTCCTTAACCTAATGTAACCTAATAATAATACATGGCGCGCATATAGAGATCCTTAACCCTTACTATACCGTGATAAATAAAACAAAAGGTTTATGAATGAAACTCACGTAAATGTACGTCTCTGGTACGCAAGGGGTTGAGACGGTCAGGTAATAAAACGCTTATGGACATACCAAATGTTAAAATCTAATTTCAAGTTTATTAATATATTATACCAATCGTTAATTTATCATACTTATATATAAGTGCTAAGCGAGGATCATCTACAATACATCATACACTTATGTTAAATATAATTGTATATAATACAAAATAATTACCTACAAATATTAAGATAGGTTTGCCTTGTAGTACGTGCAGGTTTTGAATTTGCACTTAATTGAAATATTTAATTATTCAAAAAGTGAGGAGTCAGTTTTTAACGTAGCAAAATTTATAGAATTAAGAATTAATAGTACATATATGAATTTTCTTATATAGTACATTGTACACCGAGGGGAGAAAACGATCTCGCGTCGGGCTTAATCCTTCAAGTTCCTATACCGTGATAATTAAGACAAAAGATTTATGAATGAAACAGACGTAAATGTACGTCTCTGGTACGCAAAGGGTTAAAGGAAACTCGGGAACAGTAATAGAACTTTTTCCCGAGTGATATATAGTGCTTTACACTACACCTACGAGGAAAATAAAATAGTTACCTTCATTAGTAAATAATAAAATTGTTTTCTCGTCATTTCGCAAGAATTCAATGACATCTTTTCTCTGGTGGCTTCATCATTATAAAATCGTCACTTACACTATCAGATAACTATATAAAATATTTAAAATTATATACAATAACTAAAAGCCTACCTACTGTTAAATTATAATTTTAGTAAAAAACAAAATTTAACAATACATAACAAATGGCCGCCATGTTTTTCGTAGAACAGAAATAGGTTTTTTTTATTCTCTTTTTAATTCAGGGACGTTGAGTCGTGCAACGACTATGTCAGTCCCATAGTTTACTCAAAAATGTTGTACACATTTTTACACTTTATCCTTGAGCATCTTATATGTGGACTGATAGAGCATCCCAGCTGCATTTGATGTTGGCGCAGCTAAAATGCTCTGAATCAGGCCCACATCAAGGCGGTTAATGTCAAGGACCCTAAATAGGTCATCTCTTATAGATGCACTCTGGACGCACTCTTACAGAAGATGGTACACATCTTCGTACACACCACATGTGTCGCAATTAGGACTCCTAGCTTTGTTCATTAGGTACTTGAATCGATTTAATCTGTCCGCATCAGGACAAAAAATAACAATAGATTTATGAATGAAACTTGCCTCTAATGAGGCTTGCTGATTCGGACAGATTAAGCTAGGCTTATGAACGAGTTAGGAGACACTTTCTGAGTGAGTGTGGTATATATCGGCGGCGTACCGCCAGGTTGAGGTATTTTGCCCATTAAAACCAAAGTATATATTATACGAAGTAGATACGAATCGCGTATATTTCATAGAACAGTCAATTTATAAGAGCAACTATTCTAGTCGAGAGTCGACTAAAAGTAGTGCTTACATAATGGATGTGGTATTTCGTCTATCATAATATTTAAATAAATCTTATCTATTCATGAAAATTATTAGAAGTTGCTTATAAAGAATTTAATAAAATATAAAGAATATTAACTATACTAAATTGATCATTATATTAATATTTTGAGTAAGGGAAAACGTCACTTCCGTAAATCGACACATCCGTTAATTACAATATTTTGATAAATTATTTTAAATTCAATATTAGTCTTTTATAAATTGTAACAAAGGCTTGCATGATGCATGATTTAACATGCCATTAAATCTATAAATATAATTAAATTTATAAACCGGATGTGGTTTAGAGACATCTCATAACGTTTTATTATAAAATGTACTTAGTCTAAAAATTATGTTATTAGTATCAAAAATACTGAAACTAATTATATTATTAACACTTTGATATTGACTAATTAACAAATGATTTGATAATAATTACTCTAAAAAAATAAGCACCCATATATACATTCATTTTTGATTCAGTAAACGTTTGTGTTCATCGCCTAAACATTTGCCATTGCTGGGCCCGTGATCTGTTAATCCTAATTATAAAAAAAAACTTTTCGAATCACATTAATTCTAAATAAAAGTGATTGTGTGTGTTCCAGAGAACAAATGCATTTACTAGACGGGGATCGTATCGCGACCCTGCTAGCAAGCTACATCACAGAGCTACTGCGCTCGTGTGACGCGGACGGACTTACGCTGGGATTGGTGCAGACTGCGTACGCCAACGGAGCCTCTACTAGATATATCACAGAGCAATTAGTAAGTTTCACTACTAGTGGTATTCATTCACTTATTAATGAACCCACACACAAAGGATTTTTTTAGGATTTATTGAGACAACACATTAATCACTTAATATTAAAAAGAACAATTCTATGAACTAGGTGTAACAATGGGCGGTCTTATCACTCAAAGCAGCTGAAGCGGCCATGTATTCTGTAATTAACCAATCGTGAACGTTAGACAAACTCTACGTTGTACAGTTAAAGCAAAGACACTTCGCTCGCTCGGTCAACCTTTCACCGGTCCACTCGCCTCATAACAATGCGCGCGGTACTGTGTCTGGTAGGTTAGACTTTTGATGCTTTTTTTTTAAATTTGTTTACTTATATGACGACCTCAGTGGCGCAGCGGGCGAGAGTCCGCCTGCGACGCAAAAGGTTGCGGGTTCGATTCCCGCCTTGGAACAAATTTGTGTACGATCTGCAGAAACTTGTTCCGTTGGTCTGGGTGTTCTATGTATAGTAAAAAAATATCTATCTATGTGTATAATGTATTAAATATATCAGTTATCTAGTACCCATAACACAAGCTTTGAGTAGCTTACTTTGGGGCTAGATGGTGCTGTGTGGATTGTCCAGTATTATTATTATTATTATTATATTAGATGAATTATAAACCCTTAAGCTACTTTCTGCCAAATTGCTGGGCATTTTTTTTCCTCCTTTCCCTGTTGTACAATGAGTATGGCTTTGCGCGTCTTGCGCATCTGCCATTTACAAGTGTATTTCCAGCGGTAGAGTGCTGGGCTTTTTTCGGCAGATGTTACTCTCATTTTCTTTTAACCTTATAGCTAGGCAGATAACAACATAAATATTGTCTTGATAATAAACTAGTGCTGATGACCAATGTGTATTACCAGTGATGACTTATGGCACTGAAACGTGGTCTCTTACTATAGGCCTCATAACTAAGCTTAAAGTCACACAACGAGCTATGGAGAGGGCTATGCTCGGGGCAGCTACTGCTTTATAATTTAGCATTAGCAATTTAGCATAGCCGAATTTTCTTTTTTAAGATTGATTATTATTTGTAGAAGATCCCAGTGACATGCGTGAAGACTGGCGTGAAACATCTCCACCACGCGGCGTTGTCGTACGATGTAGGCGTGTACTTCGAGGCGAACGGACACGGTACTGTCGTGTACAGCACGCGAGCTAAGAACGCCATCAGCAAGATTGCAGATGAAGGGTAAGTTCTTACTAACCCTTCAGTTCCTATATTCTACCTACCGCCGGTTTACCTTACGACATTTGACACAATTAGTATGGGGACTTATGGTTTTTAGGTTTCAATACATTTATTCTTATATAAGACCTGTGTCACTTCCATTTCTGACATTATATAGAAAACAAAGATGCTTGGAATTCTGGCAAGCTGTCATTCTGCCACCCATAAAATGAATATTTGTAGTACCTACCTAAGTAGAAACATTGTAAAAACATCTATATAATAAGAATGGCCCCGAGTTTCTTGCCGCTTCTTCTCGGTAGGCTCTATATATTTCGGAACGCGGCGGTAGTCTTTAAAGTACATTATAATGAAAAATTGACGTTCATAAGTGCGTCTTTGATGCCTACATTGAATAAATGATTTTGACTTTAACTTTAGAAGCATGGCTATCGAATATAATATTTAACATTCGTCGTCGTTAATACATAAATAACAAACTCTGGGTTACTACTGCGCTAAGTCATATCGCTAGTCTAGAGAATGTTATGTTACGGTTATTATATTGTGTTGAGCAAGTAGTTTATGTCAAATTTGTGTCTCTAGAAAGGTATACCAATAGGGTCAAAAGATAGGTTGAAGAATCCGAAAACAATAACCACGAGACCGATAACTTAATCCTCCTTCCTTTAAAACGTGGACTAAACATAGTCCAGTTTTAAACTATGGATTAAGGGAAGTTCCTATACGAAATTTGCTTAAAGCATGGTTTAAATTAAACTCTTTAGTCTACAGATGGTCCGCGGATTGTGTTTTATTTGGTTTTAATTCTTGTGTAAAAAGTTTTATTACCATTCCATTACCACTACTGGGACTCCGGCCTTCCTCTCACAGGGAGGGATATGGACCGTTATCCATCACGTGGACCCAGTGTGGCTTGGCATCGGCCAGGTCAGAAAGTATTCAGGCCATAGACGTAAGGTGTTTTTTCAATGTTGATATGCAGTTTCAAAAACCTTGAAGAAGAAGAAGAAATAGAGTCTGCACTGCGAGCACGGATTGTAAATAGGATGAATTTTGGCGGTTATTATCGATAAAAGACATGCTACTAGAGACAAAGTATGATAGATAAACAAAACTTTAGTTCTGTTAAGTTGTATCTCATCCTATCATTGACCCATGCTCACAGTGCTGGCACAACTATCATTCACAATCATATGTTACTTCTGACAAACACTTTAGAATAATATTTCTCATTTCAGAGAGCCAGAGCAGCGTAAAGCGGCACAACTGCTACTTAACTTCATCGATATGACGAATGAAACCGTCGGCGACGCCATTTCAGACCTGTTTTTAGTAGAAACTGTTCTATGTGCGAGGGGACATAACGTGCGGGAATGGTTAACGGCTTACGATGATCTGCCGTGCCGACAATTGAAAGTCACAGTACAGGTAAATTTACTGTACTATTATTCTATGAAAAATCACAAATAATAATAATAAACAAAACTTATTGTAATAAAACATACGGCCTTCGACATATAAATTGGAAGCTTTGAGTTTCGGTTGATGCCGTTTGGTCTGACAAATACTGAGACACAGCATCTGCGGATTGCAAGCATGATAACGCCTTTTCATATAGTGTATCGAAAATATTACTAGTGCTATTGGACGGGTTTTTTATCCGATGCAAATATGGCTTCGACATTTTTCTTTTACTTCAAAAGTCTTCAGATAGATACATCTTTTCAGAACACCTTCAGGATGTTTCTTTCGCGGTTGTTAACTAACTTATAATTAGTACTCACAGGATGTACACCACGATTAGCATTGTTTTGTAGTTCCCGATATTTCGGCGCCATTACATGCAACATGTTCACGGGTAGACTGAAGATGCGGGTGGATGTGAAAAAAGTTCGAAGTTATTTAAGATCAGACCAAACGGTTCTCTCTCTCTCTCTCACACACACTCTTTTACTGCGGATACTACTACTAATTAAATTTAAATGATGGAAAATTAAACAAAATTAACGATAACCATAATGCAGAATGCATTTAACATTAGTTTTATGCTCACACAAAAATGTTTTCTGTTTATTTATAAGTAACCATTGATGGTTTCAGGATCGAAACGCAATCGCAACAACGGACGCGGAACGTCAATGCACGTCGCCTGAAGGTCTACAAACCCGGATCAACGAACTAGTCGCGTCATATAATTCCGGACGCGCGTTCGTGCGTCCGTCCGGAACGGAAGATATTGTGCGGGTTTACGCCGAGGCGGATAGTAGAGAGGTGGGTTTATTTCAAAGCATCTCCGCCCTTGTATAAAACGTGGACTAAAGGCAGACTTTTTTTTATTTTGGGGGGGGAAATGCTGTGCACTTCACTTCCGCCACGGGGGTGACGGAAGGGGACGTGTGGGGCTCAGACCCACTAAAACCCCCCCGTGAGCAGTCCTCCGCCAAGGTGGAGCGAGACAGGGTCGCGCTGGCAGTCACCATCTCGCCCCAGCGGTAGGCCCGGATTGATCTTAACCGGGCCTCAGCGCCTGTGAAGGGATGACCTTGTTCACCAAGGTCCCCCCCTAGACGTGTAGGGCCGTGCAAACCGGCGAAGAGTCCCCCGACTATTCGCCACTGACTCTAAAAGGCAGTCTCCAGTTTAACCCTTCATATACCGTGATAATTAAAACAAAAGATTTATGAATGAAACACACGTAAATTTACGTCAATGGTACTCAAAGGGTTAAACCATGGTTTAAGCGTATTTCCTATATGAAATTTATATTATTACTAAATTATTTAAATTTATAATTTAAACGGAAGAAATGGTAGTCCGAAGCGCACGCAGCGGAGCTTGACTTGGCGATCTTTATTTATTTTATTTATTTTATTTTATTTATTTATTGATACACCAACAAAGCAACCACTAAGACTAATAACTAACAAAAATAATTTTAAAAGTTCACACATGAAAAGTGGCACTTCAATTATAGGTATAAACAACGAGCCAGATATACACTTAGACAACAGTTCAGAGATTTTAATACAATCATGAAAATGTGTTTTGAAATTTAAATTATTTAATATTTGTAATTGAACCTTATAATAATTTAACTGTAGAGATAAATAATTAATAATGATATTTTGAAGAGATTTTAGACCTATTGAATAATTTGTCGAAGACTTGATTTGAAATCAAATAAGCGGCCTGAAAAAACATCTATATTAATTTGTTTTTTCAAACCACGTTTAACAGGAGAGTCTATTTTAACATTATGAAATTTATTGTAATTGCTTACAATCCTGTTCATTGGAGAATATTGCCCAAGGTTGGTACGTGCAATACTATTAACAAAAGGTTTACATTTATTACATTGTCTTTGTTGCCTCCTAGGAATATTGAAACTTAATTTAGATAGAAGGTAAGGAGCGTCCGTTAGATTGTTAACTAATTTAAAGAGAAACATGCTGTCCAACAGTGTCCTGCGAGAATGAAGCGATTTCATACCGAAATGTTTAAGACGTGCCTCATATGATGGTAGTTTTTTGGCCAAGTTACAGCTGAAAGACAAGTGCCAAAGGAAACGTTTTTGTACGCTCTCCAACCGTTTGTTATAGACATCGTAGTGCGGATTCCACACCACACTACAGTATTCTAAGGTGCTACGGACGAGGGCATTGTAAATTGCGATTTTAGTGTCGGGTTTTTTGAAGGCCTTGCAATTCGGTATGTCAAGTTTTTTTTGGTATTTTTTTTATATTTTTATTTCGTAGATTAGGTCATTATAAGAAACTAATTTCAATATTTTTGTTTTATATTCAGTAGTTATTTTATAATATTTTTTTGAAAATTTGAATCCTATGACGTCACTTTTTTGCACAAATATGTAGTTGCGTTGAGAAGCCAAGAAAAGCACGCGAGTAAAAAAAAAGAAACTAGAACACTTGACAGTGACACCTACTAATTCGTAAGTCTCTATCCAATCAAAACAAAAGTGCAAAAAAGTGACGTCATTTAGAGGTCAATGAAAGTCGAATTATTTCATCGTTTTTTGTTAAAATAAATGGCATCTTATCGTTTTAAAAGGTCAGAGTAGAAAAATAAGGGTTTGTAACATAAAATCTCGAAATGGTTTCGGAATTGGCATAGGTTAATTTTTTTTAGCATACCGAATTGCGCAAAACAAATCCCAAAGTTCTGAAGCTTTTCTGCGACACGGTATCGATGTGTAAATTGAACCTTAATTTTTTGTCGATGATGACTCCAAGATCTCGAATGTACTCCACTTCAGACAAAGGTATTGAATTAATGTGATATGTTCTTGACAACTTAGTGTTCTTTCTAGTAAAGCGTATGACGTGACATTTATCGATGTTCAGACTCATTCCATTTACTTGGCACCACATTACTAACCTGTCTAGGTCAGATTGAAGCAATTGAGCTTCACCGATTGAATTGACCTGTCTAAAAAATTTAAGGTCGTCAGCAAACATGCATGACCTAGAGTGCTCAAAACTTCTATAAATGTCATTAATAAATAAGTTGAAAAACAAAGGCCCAAGATGGGAACCTTGAGGAACCCCTGACAACGTTGCATACGATTTCGACGAGTAACCACCCACAACAACCCTCGATTTCCTGTTTGAAAGGTAAGACATGCACCAATTCAAGAAAGCGCCATCAATCCCAGACAAATAAAGTTTACGAATAAGAAGATTGTGATTTACTTTGTCAAAGGCCTTGCTAAAGTCAGTGTGAATAGCGTCTATTGAATGGCCACGATCAACTCCTTCAGCAAGGTCCTCGACAAAGGATGTCAAGTTGGTAGCCGTAGATCGCGCCTTGATAAATCCATGCTGATCTGATGTTATAATATGTCTCAAGTGCCATGCCAGAATTGGACATACCAACAATTCAAAAACTTTGGCAAAGACAGGAATCAGGGATATTGGCCTGTAGTTCGTCACGTCCCTGAGATCACCACTCTTAAACAGTGGCAAGACAAGAGAGTCCTTCCAAACTTCAGGGAATACACCAGTATCGAGAGATTTATTTATTATAATTGATAGAGGCAATGCTAAAGCGCTGGCACATTTGACGGCAAATATTGAAGGTATCCCATCAGAGCCCGCTCCCTTAAAAGCATCAAGTCTTTTTAGGTAAATTTGAGTAGTTGTAACTGAAAAGCCTGTTAAAGTGGTTGTGGCAGAAGGTACTTGGGAAGCTTTGGGGACAGAGATATTGTCTGTATTGTAGACTGAAGAGAATTGTTCAGCAAACATATCACAAATATCCGGTCCATTGTCTACAACCTTATCAGCTGAACACATCTGTGCCGGGTAGTCAGAACTAATCCCTCTTTTATGTTTAACGTAGCTCCAAATTAATTTAGGGTTTGATTTTAACGAGGATTCTAAATTTTCTAAATATTTATTATAATTTGCATTATGCAGAGAATTGCAACGATCTCTTAACATTTCGAAAGTGAGACAATCGCGAGGGTTTCCATATTTACGATACTTACTTCTATATTTCTATTTTTCTTTCAGACTCCTAATCAATGCAGCCGAAAACCAAACGGGGCACTTATTTTATTATGAGGCTTAAATTTAGGAACATGTTTAGTTATTAATGATCTGAGTGTGACATAAAAAACCTTAACCATGTCGTCAACAGTCGCACATCTTTCAAAGTCATCTGCCCAATTAACACTATCTAGATCACTAACAATTTTTTCATAGTCAGCTCTATGGAAATGGAATCTGCCATCGCATTTAGGTGGTAGTTTTACAGAGTATTCGATCGCTACATTAAACAATAAAGGCGGGTGCGATATATCTATTTTGATGAGTGGATATGAACAGACTGTGACTTGCGGGATCGTAACGGAGCTGAGTACAAGATCTAGTATATTTCGTTTTACGTTTTTATGAGAGTTATATTGAGCTAAGTTATTAAGTGCCATGAAGTCTACTAACAATTTATGAAGTAAGCTGTTAGACACAACTGGCGCCAGTTCTTGTGTATTACTAGTATAAAGCCACTGTAAGTTACTTAAATTAAAATCGCCGAGAAGGATGGTCTTCCCATCATGTTTGGCTAATAAATTGTTTGTGAAATGCTCAAGGATATGTAGTTGAGTGGGAGGGGGTAAATAAACAGTGCAGATCAATAAGTACTCCAATTTGTTATTTGTTCCACGCAATTCCAATTTAACCCATAGATCCTCACAGTCCGAATCATTTTCACATAAGCGATATGATTTCAAATGCTTTGCGACTGCAATTAAAACGCCACCACCTTCTTTTTTAGCGTGGAAACCACTATTTTCGCGATCGCGCCTGTAAAGTACGTAACGATCATCAATCAATTCATTGTCCGAGACACTGCCATTCAGCCATGTTTCTACTAACACTATTACATCATAGTTCGAACAAACAGTATTTTTAAATAATTCGGTAGTTTTGGTTCTTAGACCCCTTACATTCTGAAAATAAAAACTTAAATTCTTTAACATGCCCTTAAGTAACATTAGTCAAATATAGCGTTATTATGACAACCGATTCAATAAATCTAAATTTTTCACATAAACATAGTTGGATTCCTGAGTTTTTCTCATGAAAATGCGACCATCACGCACCCACACATATTTGTACTGTAGTTCCTTCGCTTTACTACGTGCAGCAGCGTGGAGTTTTTTATTCTCGAGCGTGAGGTGTTCGGCGACATATATGGCAGATTTTTTATTACCTCCGATCCCCAAATGGCTGGCGTTTAATTTGTCATCCTTGTTGAGCTTATTAAACTTGGCGGTAGCAGCGAGAAACTCGTCCCGTAGACGTGGGCTACTGAACTTGACTAATATGGAGCGTGGACGCGGACTCTTGGTGTCTAATTTAGCCAATCTGGAGCAATAGTGTATGTTGCTTTCACTGACTGGACATTTTATAGTTTTAGCAAGTTGATGAATTGTACTTAAAAGGTTTTCATCCTTATGCTCAGGAACACACTGAATTTCTATATTTGACGAGCGGGAAGTTTGGTCCAACTGGGCCAACCGCGACGAGAGTACCTGATTATCGGCACGCAATGCTTCCCACTCTGTTTTCATAGTACGCAATGTATCCGACTGTACCGTGTGTTCAGACTTCAGTTTTTCCAGTTCAGTGTTGAAGTAAGACATCGAGGTTTCGAGAGATAACATAGCGTTCCGAACGTCTTGTAACTGAGGGCTAAAATTTTTCATAAAAGTATTCTGAAGCTCTTCACGAATAATATCGCGAATGTTGGTAGCTGAGAGGCAAGAGCAGTTGGGGACCGCCGCCGCCGCCGCCGTCACCCGTGAATGGGGCTTAGTACGTACTGTGACAAACTCACGTTGTGGAGAGGGGACGGCACGAACCGGGGTGTTAGAGTTGTCACCACCTCTGCGATCTTTGCTGTGACACACTACGCATATCCAGTTTGCCTTCGATTCACTCGACATTAAATCGAAATCATTACGTGTAAGGTTCAAGCAATCTATGTGGTAATTGGCCTCACAGCGAGTGCAGATCAAAAAAGTACCATTATTGAGTTCTTGTAGGCAGCCAGCGCATATTACATTCACCTTATCAGTCATATCGACGTAAACAATGCACAGAGAAAACAACGAAACGTCTAACCGACACCCACAGCGAAGCGTAGAAAGTCTTCGCCAAGAAGGGCTTAAGCGCCGTGCAGATCGCGGCACTTACGCGTTTAGATCGGCTCCTCCAGTGGAACAAGATAAAGAAGCATTAATTTTGCTTTGTGATTATTAAATTCTTGATTTACGATGATTCCAATTAATTTAGCACTAAACTTGTAATTGTATATGGTTATGTGACATGTATTTACTACTAAACACTGTATTTTAAGATTAACACTGACTATTTACTCAATCTTAACCGATCAACAAGCTAAGCAACACTTGCTGCGGTCAGGACTTGGATAGGTTGACGCTAGTGGCATTATTCAACTGAGCGCTTCCGTGCTTCCGAGGGCACGTTAAGCTGTCGGTGCCGGTTATTTATCTTAGGACAACAGCCGTTGTCCTATGTCAAAGGCCTTCGGGTGGCCTGAAAACTTCGACATGGGTTGGCCACTAGCCTATCCACCAAGCCGCACTGGGCTCGCATGGTTAATTATGGCCCAACTCCTCTCTCTGAGGCTTGAGTCCCAGCAGTGGGAATAATGGGCTGATTATGAACGGTGGTCCACGTTTTATAATAAGGTGGTATATCTGTTGTCAGGTCAACTGTTTTATTTTATACTGACTCTCTTCTTCAGTATTTGTTTAGAGTCAAAAAATAAGATTTTTCATAATATGTCAATCGGTGACGATTAAGTCGCTCAACTGATGTTAAGCGTCACGTTTTAATGTCATTCTGAATTGTGAACTACAAAAACTACAACATTTCTAAACCCTGCATGGCAATACACTGCGCCCGTCCCTCTGAGATATAAGAAGTTAAATCTCTTGCCATGTAGTTAGGCTGGAAACATTGTTCTTCAACGAAACACAGTAATAATTGCGCACTACAGCTTCACAGTTGAATACGTGACAAAGGTAAAGTTGCAAAGTTAAATTTATTAAGTTACTTGGAGTATATTTGTTAAAAGTGCATCCATGAGTTATTGTAGTGAATATACACATACTACAATAATTCGTAACATATACGAGGTAGCTCTTTTTGTCAAGCAAATTGTGACTAGATCCCGAAATCGTACTCATCTGTATGCCATAGATGACTTTAATTATAAAACTGCTTTGTATGCAATGCATGTATGAAAAGTGTCCTTGCTTTGGCGCCTAAAATATACAATAATGTTTCAAAATATACAAAGGATTCCAAACATATAAACGAATTTAAACAAAACTTTTTCCTTTACTTGGTTGACCATACATTTTATTCTTTGAAATATTATCAAACTCAAACTCAAACTCAAAATCATTTATTCAATTTAGGCATCAAAGAAGCACTTATGAACGTCAATTTTTCATTATAATGTACTTTAAAGCCTACCGCCGCGTTCCAAAATACATAGAGCCAACCGAGAAGAAGCGGCAAGAAACTCGGGGCCATTCTTTTTATATAGATTTTTTTACAATGTTTTTACTTAGGTACTACAAATATTAGCTCCAGTGTGTTGCCTTACAAAAGAGAACATAATAATGGTATCAGTAGGGCAAGACACGCTACACTTTGACATCTTAGTACACGAGTAGATAGATCCTGGAGTGATCAGTCCCAAGCTGTTTTATCCTCCAAGTAATCCGAAATTTTGTAATAACCTTTTTGACAGAGTTTAGTTTTAATAGTAATTTTAAACTTATTAATAGGCAAATCTCGGATAACATTGGGAACTTTATTATAGAATCGTATACATTGTCCCATAAAAGAATGACTTATTCTGTGGAGACGCGTTACATGTACGGATAGCTTGTGCTTATTTCGCATGTTGATGGAATGAGCATCACTCCTTTTATCAAAACTGTTAATGTTTTTCTTTACATACATTAGATTTTCATAGATAAACTGAGAGACAACAGTTAGAATGTTTATGTCTTTAAATTTCTGTCTAAGGGAAACTCTAGGAGCCAAACTGTAGATCGCTCGTATAGCCCTTTTTTGCAGTATAAAAATAGAGTTAATATCTGCAGAACATCCCCAGAGCAGTATGCCATAAGTCATAACGCTATGGAAATAACTAAAATAAACTATTCTAGCTGTGTCTACATCAGTTAATATCTGCAATTACAATGACTAATTTATTTATTTTGACCGTCAATGTCGGGTTGGATGCAATTATATGGTACCTACTGTGCCTCCCTAAAATAATGAGAACAACGAGATATTTTTTAAACTGTGATGTAATTATTGACAAACTAGCCATATTATTATGGACATCGTTTAATTTAATGACAATTTACAAATTATTTTTTTTTACTTCACAAATTATACAATGTTTAATTTTACTAATGTTTATACTTATTTACTCCTAGGTTTATTTACTTAACATTTGTACGCTTAAAGCAGATCACATAATGTACCTACAATCATCTATTTTAAGATCCTGTCTTACCTGTGTATCACAAATAAATCATTTGAATTTGAATCTCATTGTATACATACTTATTATTAAAGTTAATTTTGTTTTATTTTACAGGCGGCAGACAAATTAGCGGCAGAAGTAGCACAAGCGGTATTTGACTTGGCAGGCGGTGTCGGCGACCGCCCACAACTACCCTCATAAATATTAAACTTCTATTTTAGTGAAATTATTGGGCTGATATTTGAAAACTTATATCTTGGGCAACAGTGTACTGCAGTACCCTTCAAGGTTTAATTGCTCTACAGAAATCGTGAAACCGTCATAAAAAGATCAGTACGAGCATGGATACATGATAAACTTGTCCAGTCGATAAACTGATTTTATCTTATACCTTCGGTGCGAGCATGGATTGTCAATATGATAAAATTATCGGTAAAAGAGAGCCCGCGATATAGTTATATAGTCAGTTTATCGACTCTACGGCCTTTATTAATAAACGTTGTGTAAACATGGATTAGACGTAACATGTTTTGCCGTGCTTTCACGTGTAACATTTACTGTCGGCGATCAATTGACAGATAGATGTTTGAACTATTTCAGGTGTAGCCAAGTCTATTGATAAAGCCATAAAAGATTATCGTGAAAACAACGATAGATAATAATAACTATATCACGTGCTATCTTTTATCGATAATTATTGTCAAATTTTATTTTATCGACAATTCATGCTCGCGGATGTGTAAAGTAAAAAAGTAACCTGTGTATACGTAATTATGCATATTATTTTATAAAAATATGTTTTAACATACAGTGTGATCTATTTTCTGTGTTTTACTAAAATAAATGGCGTCTTAAATAGGCACAATATTGGCTGATAAGATTTAAAATATTGCTCACATAACACAATCTTAATCAGCCTATTTTATACCCACTGCTGGGACACGAGCCTCGTAAAAAGTATGGGCACACAACAACGCGGGTCCAGTGCGGTTTGTGGCGAACCTAGTGTTTATAAGTTTTCAGTTCGCCCAAATGCCACAACAAAACGACTGTTGTCCTAAAAGCAACAAGGACCTACCGCTGTAGGAGGTGCTTTCCTAACAAGCAAAATTAAAAATAGCCACTGGCGGTCACCCATCCAAATTGCGTCCGCATTACGGTTTCTTTAACCTTCTTGATCGGTTAACAGTAACAAAGCTAGCTTCTACCGCAAGGGCTTCATTGCCCACATACCGTGTGTAAAATAGAGAATTCAACATACATTTGCTAAGAAAACATTTTTGCTAGAAAAATTACACATCCTCTGACGAGATTGGAACCAAAATTTTTTTAAACAATCTTGCTCATAATAAATGACCAAGAATAATACTGTTTACAAATTTACTGTTAGTTCGACTTTTAAGATACATAGTACAACGTCTTACTAGTCTATTGGTAACTAAGATTTAACTATATTTTTACCAAAAAATTTCAAATTATTTTCATCTCGTACATAGCTCTCTTGCTCATAATCATAAAGTTGGTTTTACATTAAAAAACCATCGCATACTTGAGTTGTGTGAATACAAAATAAATCTGCTCATTATTGAAACAATACATTTATTTCTATTATCTAGTATATAAGGTTTAAAGTCCAAATATCACAAAACTAAAACAAAATACAATAATTTTAGGATTAAGCGACTAGTATTTTTTTCGCATGTTTTAACCTAAGTCACTCACACTGCCTACCAGTAGCATGTAGTTTTTATAAATTTGATTTGTGTGTACCTCTGAATTTCGACAAGATCAATAATTCGACACGTCGCTTGTTTAGAAAAAAAAACATGGTTCGACAGGGCATAATATTCGACAATAATTTATCCCAAAAGTGCTGCGTTATTGAGGGTTATGCGTTTCCTTATCGAGGTGTTCTGGCGTTATGTAGTTACCATCCTCTAATTCTGGCGTTGTGTGGTCACTATCCTCTAATTCTGGCGTTGTGTGGTCACTACCCTCTAATTCTGGCGTTGTGTGGTCACTATCCTCTAATTCTGGCGTTGTGTGGTCACTATCCTCTAATTCTGGCGTTGTGTGGTCACTATCCTCTAATTCTGGTGTTGTGTGGTCAAAATTAAACCTAATCGCTTCGCTCGTCATCGCACCTATCGTGACTTTGCTCTGACTAGATACTCCGCTACGTTCTGTGGGAGTCATTCTTGTCGAATTATGTTCTGTCGAAGCAATGATTTGTCGAAATTCTGAGGTACACCGATTTGATTTACCTGAATTTAATGTATGTTAAATATATAATAATTAGACATAACAGCGTTTGCTTGTGTAGGTATTTTATATATATAGCTATTTTGGATAAGGAAGTTAATCGAAAGTAAAGTTGAAGAGTAAAACATAAGAACATAAGTACACCTTACCGAGAAATCGTATCGTAATCGTTTTAAATTTGCCATTTTTAAACACATGCTAAATTAATAAGCTTATTAATACTGTGCAATGCTGTCTGTAATTTTAGATAGATTGTAATTTGTCATGTGGTGATAAATATATCTATGTAAAATAACTAGGAAATGTAATTTATGTTAATCTAAATTTACAGATTTATAATGTGATCGCAGTCGTAGGATGGAATATGCAATAACTACAATGATATAACAATCGACTAATCGAATCGAAACAGCAGTGCAAGTACCGTAATAATCGTTAAATTTGTCGAGACGCTATGATCGAAAAAAATCGTATCGCCCCTAGCAACGACGACGATCGATTCATATCGACGACTTATACGATCGTCAAATTGTCGACAGTATATCGATTATTACGAATTGTTTGCATTCCATAGTCAGTCCTATCATTTGAAGATTTCTACGAGCATTTCGCTCTTCTACGATCGAAAGAAGGCCGGAGGTTGTTTATTTAAATACTAGCTGCGCCTCGCGGTTGCACCCGCATGGTGATGGATGATGATGATGTTGATAAAAATTATTCTATGTGTTAAATCAGCGCCCCATCTACCTCAATAACAAATTTTATCAAAATTGGGCCAGCCGTTTGAGTGTAAGAGAATGACAAACATCCATTCATCCATAACTACAAACTTTCGCGTTTATAAGATCAAACGCAACGAAACAAAATCTCCATTCCCGTCGTCTGTCGATAAGCTATATCGCGGTCGTTTTCAAAGCGACAAAACAATCGTTAAAATCGATTGAATAGACGATTTCAAACGTAATTTAACAGTTCAATGCTAGGGTTATCGTTATAATCGTAAAAGCTTATCGAATTTGTCTACCGATCGCTTAATTTTGTTACTTACATTGATCGACACAAGATCGATATTGCAGTTTTTTCTCAAAGTATAACGAATTCAAGACTCAAATTTATCGATCGGTAAGTTTGGTACTTGCACTGCTGTATCGGTATATACTGCGGTTCGACAGTTTTATTGCTTTAATATATGTTTAAATAATTATGCATATATAATATTATTGCATATTCTGGTGTAACTTTGGTTCAATTCTACCAAACAATAATTTAATATTTACAGTATGAAATACATTGCAAAGTTGGTCGTTTACAATGTTAATTCGAGCGGTGTGTTTCGGCTTATGTTTCGTATTAAATGTTATATTGTCACTATAGGGATTGTTCAGCTCTTTTTAGTATATGTGTGAGAAGGGTGTGGCAGCAAATGATTTCCGATTTTATAAAAATATACATTTATATGACATTTGAAAACGACCACCAGTCTTTCGTGTGTCTTTGCACAATACAACTCAACATTGCCCGAATTGTGTAACTAACCAACTTCGTAGACGAAGAATTCGGAATAGAAACTATCCAAAGAAAAAGAAGTCCATTAGGAAATACATACACTTTAGAATCAAAGTAAAATGGTGTATTGTTTTAAAATGTCTAACTTGAAAACGATTAAGGCGCGCGTATCCTGATAATAGTAAAAAGCAGAATCTTTGAATATCTAGTGTAACGAAACAGATCGACAATATTGTATAAAAAATACTAAGGTTAGACAAGGAACAGGAAATGAGTAATAACTGAACAGAATTCATAAATATTACTCGCTCTCTGCAGAAAAAATCCTAAATAGGTCCACAAAAATAAACTTTCACGTCCAAACTCTCAGAATTGTCAGCGATAACACTGTATTTTTTTAGGTAATACATAGCCAACATATAGTGCTAAAATAGTAACCAGCAGTTTTTTCAATTGTGTTGGTATATATCGAAAAATATAAAGAAAACACACAAAATTAATTCATTTTCGCATTACATCGTCCAATCTAATAAGCGCTTTTTCACCTTACGTAAAGCATCGTAAATTATTTTAATATTAGGGTTGGACCGCGCCTTAAGGTCACTTTTACTTGATTTCTCGGTAAGAAATCGGGTTCGATCGTTATTAAAATTTGCGACATATTTGAAAATTGAAAACCCTTTTTAGTTTGATATGCGCTGACATACCCGTTACTTATAACGTGGAATTAATTAGGTTGGTTAGATTTTGGGCAAAATTTAATGTAACCACTTAGTGGTGAATATTGAGATCGGTTTGAGTATAGGGTCCTATAAGTACAACTTTATAGAATGATTGTGACTTGATGAACAAGGTTGTGTTTGGAATGTATGAAACGTGGCACGAAAAAAATTGACTGAATTGGAATTGTCCACAATTTTCTTGTGATATGAAAACTTGAACATACCTTTCTGCATTTATTTTATTTGCGACGAATTGATTATGGAAAGTATTGTATAAAATGTTATACGTGAAGCTTGCTTATTAAGTATTCAAAAACCGTAGGGCATCACATGCACTACTACTGTTACCAAGTCAATATCACGTTGACTTTAAAAAAAATACTAAATTATATTATCTATACTAAGTACCTAACATTATAAAGAGAAAAGTTTTGTATGTAACGAATAAACTTGAAAATTACTGTACCGATTTCAAAAATTCTTTTGCGATTAGGAAGCTGCTTTATCACTGAGTAACATAGGCTATATAATATTTTAAAAATAGGGATCCGTATGAAATCTCCGATAATGTAACCCGAGGTGTGAAACAAATACGAAAAACATCCCTTATATCGCGTACGCTGCGTAAACTATTGACAATAGAGCAGAGTGATGTACTGCAGTTTTATAGAAAACATCAATATCTACGATTAAGCCCGCAGCACCATATGTCTTACTATTACAGTTATATCACAATAATAATAATAATAAATCTTTATTCATGGAACTTAAACAATGGAATAAATTGTTAAGAAAAACGATGATACCCGCGAAAGTTTTGGAGAAAAACTGTGTTGCGGATACCAACGCCCTCCTCCTTAATTTCTATAGTACAGTTAGTTCCTAAAATCACAATAACTATTGTTTAATTTTAAAATATGCAACAATAACGCCGTAATTTCCTTATATCGCGTAAACTGCAGAAACTATTGACAATAGAGCAAAGTGATGATAGTTTTGTAGAAGACATGTCTACAAAAAGTATACGATACGAATGTCTAACTATTACAGTTATATCACGATAACTAATTTGCCGTGTTAAAATATGTAATATTAACGCCGGTACAAACTAGGCCACATTATTTGTACTTCGTGTTAATCCTTATCTACTCTAATAATAAAGAGCAAAGATCTGATAGTTTGCTTGTAACGGATAACCACAAAAACTACATAACCGGTTCAAAAAATTCTTTCACCAATAGAAAGCTATATTTTGCCTGAGTACCATACTCTATATTTGATTCATCATCATCATCATCATCCATTACCGCGCGGATGAAACCGCGTAGCGCAGCTAGTATTGACATAATTATTGACCGAATGAAGCGAACGTAGCCTCTGCAACGACTCGCCAAATTTGCTTTCACTCATCCGAATATTGGTACTCGCGTACTTGTAGTATTATTCAACTTGAAATTTTTATTTTTGGGTGTTTGGCGTTTTTAAATGATGAAGTTGTATTTGCCATAAAAAGGGGAAAGTTGTTTGGCGGTGCTATCTACCGATTGATTTTGTTAATAACAGAGTACATTTTGTACTCGCGAGGCATTGAGAATTTTCATTTGTTTTATTGTCAGACCGTTTTTGTTTATAATTAAGTTTAGTCATAAGTTATGCAGAATACCTACAGTAACTACGGTTTTTGAACTAATAAGATATTATGTAGATGTAAATAAATTAAAGTTTGCTTACAAATACTTAATTCAATTGATAATCCTTAATTACATTTGTGTTTTTAGAGATAATCCATCCAAACTGTAACTCACTGCCATGTATTTGTCAATAGTGAAATAGGACAGTTGCTTTTCCAAAACAATTCTTTATCATAAGACTTGAATTATACACAAACTAATCAATAGTTATCTTAGCGATAAGTCAGTTTGATTGTGAATGTGAAAAATCTTTGCAAAAGTGTGATTATGTCATCGAGATAAGAGTGCCTACGTGTAGAGACGCGTGTAGTCAGAACAAACAATAGAAACTATTCGAGAAATAAATAAGACTATTTATAGTATAAAGTAATTGAAAAGAAAAACATTTCAGATTGATTGCTTCAAATATGTTTTATCAATTTGTATGTATTTTTTCTCTATGATAATTCAATAATATAATAGGTATTCTGGATTTAGCTCAGTTAAAGCGAGGCTACGAAATTCGACGTAAAGTGAATTACTCATTACAAAATACATGAAAAATTGTAAAAAAAAATTGTGTCGAATGTATATAGATTTCTTTTGAATGTAAACTTATGTCAGCGGTTGGTTAAACTAATGTCAGGGGGCCTAGCACGAATAACAGCGTCAGTGTAACGTAACGTGTCGTTCTCGTGAAACAGTACTAACTGTCATTTATCTAGGGCACTATCGTACAAACCATGAGGTGTCTATCTCACAAGACACTTCATGGTTTATACGCTGAAGCGTGACGCGATGACACTTACAATAAGAATGCTTTTTCGGCAAATGGTTTGTGCTACGGCCTCAGGTGCTCATTGTAACATGCCTTATCTATATTTTCAAATTATAAAAAAGGCAAATAGATATTTTCAATAATAAACATTATTTACCGTTTTAACAGTAATTTTAGCTATTCATGTGTGCAATTGTTGTGTGAATTTATATTTTGGTTATGCTAATGTTATAAATCAATAAATCTTATTTACCAACATGTTTTGATTTTTTCTGCATACCCCTTAAGGTGCTCCCTCACCTGGAGCATTCACTTGTAATGTAACATTTTAAATTCTATTTTGAGCATTACAATACCGTCTCCCTGACTTGACGAGCATTCAGTTGTAATGTTGTGTTAGAAGTTATATCAAAACATTACACATTGTATCAAGTTGCACACTGTAACGCTCGCTTCTCCCTCACTGATGTAATGCTCGACTCTGTAACGTAAATCTCTGTAATAATTTAATTTATAATAAATACGTCTAGCTGTTAACTTTATTTTTGTATTCAACAAGGATCTGGAATGATTAATTTAAGATGTACCTAGGCAAAAATAACTTATTTTGTATAATTTATAATATTGCATGTGGTGTTTCCCTTTAACAAATAGTGCATTAAGCAACTTAGTTAAGAATATGTAGGTATAAGACACAAGAAGTAATGTAACTATTCATGGGAAACCAAATAAATAAATAAATTAAAAGTTACATTACAGGCGAATGCTCGAAGTGAGGGAGCACCTTGACGTTAGTTTCATTCATAAATATTTGGTTCCAAGCGTAAAGAGGATGATGAGTAGATAAAGCAGATTCCAAATCACATTACAATAAAGTATAATATACTAATAAGACGGGCACAAAATACATTTATAATCGTATGAAAGCATAACTTTAGTCGCATCAAAGTTATGTAAAGGTTACTATAAAATTTAGGTATTTCAGTTATCGATAAAGCTTACACAATCGTGTCATACTAAGATTTCCTGTGTACACGATTTATTATATAACGAAGTGAATAAATCAGATTGATAATAAAAATGGATAAAACAAAGACAACAAAATATTTAATATATTTAGTTTAATAACAAGATATTTAATACACAATAACAAGATATATTACAACTTAGCATAATGGCCACAAAACATTTAAAAATCTAAATTTCATATAAGTATGCACACTTATTACTAAATAAGTCATTTTCAATACATACAGAATTTGATGATATCATATTCAATACATACAGAATTTGATGATATATTCAATACATACAGGATCTGATGATAGCTACATTTTCAATACAATCAGAATTTGTGATAGCTTAATTTTAAATAGGTACGTACAGAATTTGATTATTGCCACATTTTCAATAGATTCAGAATTTGATGATAGCTACCTTTTCAATACATACAGAAAGTGATAGCTATATTTTCAATACATATCTATACAATTTAATTATAGCTACAATTATGGAAGAAAATGCTCTGTAGTTATTACCTAGTTTAAAGTATTGATTATTTCTATATACCTGATGAATATAATAATATTTAAAATTGTACACTATATTCTACGAACTATATATATTCAGTATTGGGACTTATTCATAGAAACTAGAGATCAAACGCAACATAATAAATTATAAGGTAACGCTAAATTCGTATTTATAAATATTTTAGGAAATGTTCAGTTTTTAAATAATTCGGACGAAACACTTATTTAATTAACCCACTAGACTAGCTATTAGTCATATATGGCAGATGTTTCTAAGATTGTAATTAACTCCAAGAAATGCAATGCAGTGTGTGAAATATATGAAATTATTTATAGGCTTCAGTCTGTATTGTTCTAACCATACTGAGGCTCGATTTCTATCCCGAATAAGCTGTATAATGTACTGTCTATTGTAGATAGGTAGTCTAGAAATTCCTCTCCGTCCTATGGAGATGAAACCGCCTGGACTAGACATGTCTGGAAGTGATCGGTCATTAGCAATAAAACCGCTATTGGTACAATGAAACAGTATTTGTTGGTAACGGTTTATCTGTACGTGTTTCCATTGCTTAATCAATCAAGAGCGCAGACCGGGGTTACAGAAAAAAAATATATTGGGTTATGGGCGAGCAGCACTATGCTGATGTGCCCAATTCACACTGTGTGTTGATGACTTCTACTGTTTTATGTAAGGGTGGTGCAACAGACACACGACTTGCATCTATCATCACTTGGTAGTTTAATAAAACCGTTAGTATATCGAACGTTTATTTAGTACCTACTATTCTATATTCTGGATTTATTGATAGCAGCTCAGTGGAACACGCAGGCGCCGGCAGCATTTTAACACCTAGCGCCGTATGTGTTCCGCGGCCAGGCTTAGAGCACGTTGCTTCACCGTCCCGGTGGGTGATCAAAAGCTTCCACTAACATAAACCCACATACCCAGTGGGGGACTCTCTATAGCCAACAAGTGGTAACTGACCAGACTTTGATTCATAAAAGATTTTTTCATTCATAAAATATTTGGCGCAATACATGATTATAATATAATATATATCGTCCAATATACATAATTTAATTTTCGGACACGTTTCGAGGCGGGGCAGCCAGTCTATAGAGCGGCTTGTCTTTCAGGGCAAAGTAGAAGGCAGTAAACCGCGCGGGAGGTCACCCATGCGATGGACTGATCAGATCAAATCTGCGTTGGGAGGTCCCTTGCATGAGTGTACCAGGATGACTGCGAATAGAGGGGGAAGGCATGACATCGTGAGGCGCATTACATCTGCCTCCACCACAACTACATGACGACCACGACCGCTCTGTCAAGAGCGAAACGACTGAGAAGAAGATACATAATACTTCCACTAAGTATATCGAAGAGTTTTTAGAGCACATTATAAAAAAGCGACCCTACCCCGCTACGCACGGGAGAAAATAAGAGGTGAAATGAAATACCAGATCGTTATTTAAACGTGTAACATATGCAAATAACAAAATATGGACTGAACAAGCTTAGCTAATAGTATTAATAATTATTATATAATTGTAATGGAATGCAATTCTGCTTGTAGGGATTGCTCGTCGCCTAAAACGGCCTAAAAATGTCTTTGTTTCAAACATTATCATCACTGTCAAAATTATACAGGGTGTTTGGTAGAGAGACCGACAAACCAAATGAGCGTGTTCGGGGGCCCACTTGGAGAATACAATTTGGCCAAAAAAAATCCCCGACCCCCCAATTTTTTTTAACTTTTTTTGTGAATTTTACCGTTTTCTCCGAAATTGTACTTATTTACCACCATAACATTTGTAAAATCTGTTTTAGACCCCCGAACACGCTCATTTGGTTTGTCGGTCCCTCTACCAAACACCCTATATATCCATTAAAATTTAACAATCAATATGTTGATATTTCTCCGTGTCGAATCTATGCAGCATTCTCTGAATATAAGATGCAATAAAATGTGTTAAACGCATTTTCGTATTATAAGTTGTGCGTGGAAATACGAAAATAAGCGAAGATAGCTTTTTCGAGTCACGCCGGTTACTTGTAATGTAAGATTAGATAAAGTTATCGGACTAAATAAATAGTAACTTCATTGTTTCATCACCATCCTTTTGAGCTTTACCAGTCGCGTAAAATACTAAAAGGTTTTCATTATTAATACGTATTAAATAACGACCTTACTTATAAACGCTGCTTAAATTTAAAAAACGTCATTTAGTACTGTGCAGAACAGCTTTGTGTGCGTGCAGTTACTGTATATTACTAAATTACGTTATTTATGCAACGTTTATAATTAAGGCTGCATGTATTTAGACAAATCAACATCTAACAGAGAATTAAAATCAACGCTTAATACTGAGGCAACTAAATCAGTTACTTTACTCTTGCTAATCTCAACACTCGCTTTAGGTGCCAATCAGGTAACTTTGGTTAAAAAAGTTAGTTTGAACTTTTTTTTTGAAGTGGTTCTTCTTGGTGATCATCATCGTAGTAGAGTCATTTGGGGTAAGAGCACGCGTCGGGTAAGAGAACGCACTGCTGAGATCTCGCGGGGAGGCGTGTATCGCAAAATCATCGGCGACCGAGTCCCCATTTTGAAGCCAAGCGATACGTTTAGGTGTGACGCGAGTGCGGGAAAAAAACAAAAAAGAGTGAAATTCTTTATTTATCACATAGTTTTTTGTTTCACGGAAAAGTTTATAACATCTGTGAATACTGGATAAACGCAAAGTAGTTTTTAGTGTTCTAAGACTATTAATGTGCTATTATTTCCGTGTAAAGTTTTTAGGTTATACCAAAGTACGGATGAGAGCGAGTGTTATACTTTAAAAATGAACGCATGGGGTAAGAGAACGGCGTCAAACGAACGCATGCGTTCTCTTACCCACATCCATATCAAATTTTCATTTCGGCTCGTGTGATAATAAAACATAGTTTTCTTGCATCTGATGTACTATAGTAAAAAAGATAGATATTATTGAGCAGATATGACACAGCTGGTGTCAATTTTGTTACGAACAGTTTACATAATTTTTTTAATTTGGCGATTTGTTCGGACAAAAACTGTTTTTTTCTGTTATAGAACCATGCCACGAAATTACGTACGAAAGCAACCGGATAGAAAATTGGTGACAGAGGAACAAATCGCAAGAGCTAAAAGACTTATTTCAGAAGGGATGAGTCAAAGGCGTGCTACGGAAGAAGTTGGTATTAGTGAAGGAGGTCTGAGGAAAAGACTTGTTCCAATATCGTTAGGCCGCTTTAGACCAACTTTAAACAAGGCGCAAGAACTATAATTTTCTGCTCACTGTAGGAAAATGGACGAAATAATCTTTGGGTTGACCATAAACGATATGCGTCGACTAGCGTATGAGGCTGTGGCAAATAACATACAACATAGCTTTAATGATTTGTCAAAAATAGCTGGTCGTGACCGGGTGGAATGTTTTATCCGTAGGCATCCGAGTCCTATGTGTTTACGACAAGCTGCTCCAACAAGCTTGGCGAGGGCAATTGGCTTTAATAAAGTCCAAGTAGAAAGATTTTACAAAAATCTGAAAGAAGTGTATGATAAGTTCAAATTTCCCCCAAATAAAATTTACAACATGGATGAAACTGCAATTAGCACAGTCCCAAAAAAAACGCCTAAGGTAGTGGGTGTTACGAGGCAAAAAAGTGGTCGGAAAAATATGTAGTATCTGCTGAGGTACTACCATAACAGCAGTGTTAGCATGAGTGTGACCGGACGGTTTGTCCATTCCACTCATATTAGTCTGGAGGCTACAGGTATGCTCGTGAGAACCACATAGTAATGGTTACGCTTCCACCTCATGGAAGCTATAAATTACAACATTTAGATGTAGCAGTTCATAGCCCATTGAAAACGAAGTACGCAATAGAATGTGAAAAATGGATGACCCAGCTAGGGGAATAACGCAATCCCAAGTAACCAGCCTATTCGGTGCTGCGTTTAAGCAGGTTGCGACTATGTCAAATGCAGAATCTGGTTTCCGCGCTACGGGGATATTTCCCTTTGCAGATGATCTTTTCGATGAAGCAGACTTTGCGCCTTCTTTTGTGACAGATCAATTTTCTCGCTCAAACGGTCCCTCAGAAGAAGACTGTAATTATTATTATTATTATTGACAATGACACCATGCAACCAATGATGAGTATCTCCACCAACGAACGCACGACGGCAAATGTACCTGAAACGAATGAACGTGAAGTGAGTCTTACATTGATTGACAATGACACCATGCAACCCATGATGAGTATCTCCACCAATGAAGAAGAAGTTACTTTATCTACATGTGATCTTACCGTTGAACGCAGTGATTTGCTAGACGCAAATTCCATCGCACATGCTTGTAATGATGAACCAATGGAAGAAGTTGAGACAAACAAATCAGTTCCTGAAAAGACAGATGCTACATAATTTAAAGTTTCGATAAATAAAGAAAACAAGTGGCCGTATAATCAGGCAGTGAAATTGGTAGATTTGTCTCCTTTACCAAAAATTATAAACAAGAAAAAGACATCAAGAGCAAGTTTGAAATCAGAAATCGTGCTGTTACGATTTCCTTTCAAAATTCAAACGAGTCCTTTCAAAAATCAGTTGGAAAAGTAGCGCAAAGCCGAAGAGGCAAAAAAGCACGGAAACGAATAAAACCTAAGAATTTAGATTCTCATCCTGGACCATCAGGAACCGATCGCAACCTTAATAAAGTAAACAACAAGTCATAAGTCATATGCTATGCTATATTTTTTTAGGCTATTGTCCAAAAGCAAACAGTGAAGAAGACTCGTTCAAAACCAATGAGAGAGGAATGCCATTACTACTGTCCCATATGAATAACTCAATGCAAAAAGTTCAACACCAATGGTAATGCCTGAATTATGGTCTCCATGTCTCGAACTATCAAATTTACCAGACTTAGAAAGACCAATAGAGTCACTGCGAGAAGTGACGGAGCAACTGTTGAACAGGCCGGTATGTCCCGAGCAAACGCCGCGGCTTTCACTCGATAGGGAATTGACAGAACACCTAAAGCCAATAAACGAACAACTCGAAATAGTGGCATCAGACCTTCGTGTCATAAAGGAAACAAAGGCCCAGATACCAGAAATCCCAGCTTTTAACCTGGGTACCGAACTCACCATGGACGAGGTAAAGAGGACACTAAAGTCGATAAATAAAGGAGTAGCAGAAATTAGCTTGGCGGACAGGCCTCCAAAGATGCCTTTTACTTATGCACAGGCAGCAGCAAGGCCCCGTACCCCAAATCATACCCTCATAATAAAACCTGACCTAACCGGGGAAAATGTAAAAGAAAAAGTCAGACTGGCCCTGGATCTGAAGAGAAGAATACAGGGGCCAGAGTACGCAAGATACGAAACAAAAAAATCGTCTTGAAAAGGTTTTTCTGTACAAGAGCCAAAAATGAAGAATCTACTAAAAAGAAGTTCTTTCAAGCTACACAAATGATGAGATCGTAGACTTACTGAAGGCTCAAAACAAAAATATTCTGAAAGATATTAACCTAGAAGGGGAAACGATCCGTGTCAGATACAGGAAACGCGTGAGCAACCCCCATGTGTGTAACCCGGTCTTGCAAGGCCGGGTTTTCTAAGCCGGGTGGCTGAGAAAATCCATATAGGGATACAATGATGTCAAATAGAAGACCAATCACCGCTGGTCCAATATAGGAAATAAAGCGAAACGGTCACTCCTCGACAATCTTTATTCTTCACCTATACTGTCCGCGGTAAAAATAAGGCGAAATCGGTGAAAGCGGCAAAAGTGGTGAAAACGGGAAGTTAAAAGTGACAAGAGTGGTGCAGGAGGAGAATTTGGGGTGGTGAGATAGGAGAGATAGGTGAATCGTGAGAACTTGTCGAGAATTGGGTGACATCATTGGTGGAGAACTTGGTCCTCACGTAGAAGTGGGAATTGAGGACGTTATTTAGTACTGCCCAAAGTAAAACAGTTTTAGCGCCATACAAAATGACGTTATTTGGTACAAGTTTAGTAGAAATAAAATAAACACCCACATTTCGCTAGTTTGTTGTGCTAGTTGTTGTTAGTCTTATCACGGTTCTTGATTTGACGTAGGGGAGATGTGCTTAAGATGACATAGTCAGATAAGATGACACACTAGCAATATCGATTTAAATATTCGCGCTATAGGTGTACCTGCGATGTTTTAGAGACGGTCCGCAGGTGTCGCTAGTGTTGCAGTTCAATATGGTGGACAGGATCGCACATTGCGCATGTAGCAATTTTTTTTGTTAATTAGTGAACAAAAAAAGATTGATGACGTTCTGGTTTTGTTGGGAAATTACTCGTAAGGTAAGAATTATCTAGTTGAACTATTTTTTTATGAAATCTATCATTATATTATGACCAAAATATTGATACAAGTATATTCTAACCTAAAAATTGTTTTCACGACAATTTAATTACATTTGCATTCACTATTGGGTAAGATGACATACCAGACGTGGGTGTAAGATGGCATACCATGTCATCTTACCCTTATACAATAGGATTTTGTCTGTTCCTCTCCACAGAAATACGGCAACTGAGTTGTGAACAGAACTATTTACAACGCATAATGGCAATCAGAAAATCAAAATATATCCAAATCAGAATAAATTTTATTTCTATTCTATTCCTACTTACCTTAGACCTATCAAATTCGTTTTTTTTTTGCTTTCTTTACAGGATGCCCGGCAATTACAAACGTACCTCGACACGGAAGAGCTGGTCACAAGAAGACATGGCTAAGGCTATAGAAGCTTTAAAGGAGAATAAGATGGGTTGGCTTTTAGCATCTAAATATTTTAATGTGCCACAAGCAACACTACGTCGCCATTATTATAGTACTCCAGAAAACCTTGGTCGTTTTAAACCGACCTTCAGCGCAGATATGGAAAAAGCCATAGTGGCTCATGTGCTCGAGTTTGAAAGTCGACTTTTTGGGTTTAATACGACCGAAATAAGAAAATTAGCATTTGAATTTGCGGAAAGATTGGGGCTTGATCACAGATTTGATAAGAATGAAAAAATAGCTGGCTGGGATTGGCTGAAAGGGTTTCGAGAACGCAATCCAAATATCTCACTTAGAGCTCCAGAGCCAACGTCAGCTGCAAGAGCAAGGGCATTTAACAAGCCTCAAGTAATGAAGTTTTTTTCTCTTTTGGAAAAAGCAGTGACTGATAATGGGATTCAGGCGCATAGAATATACAATATGGACGAATCTGGGCTTAACACTGTTCAAAGGCCCCCAAAAGTTTTTGCATCCAAAGGAAAAAAGCAAGTCGGTGCTGTCACTAGTGCTGAACGTGGCGAACATTTCACAGTCGTTGCATGTGCTAATGCCATTGGAAACTTTGTTCCACCTGCACTGATTATACCAAGAAAAAATCACAAGGCGGAATACTTTGATGGTGCTCCACCAGGCACTTTGGAGCTGTGCTATCCCTCTGGTTATATGGTCGGTGACCTATTTCTTAAGTGGATGCGCCATTTTGTGTCTTTTGTGAATGCTTCTGTCACAAATAAGGTGTTGGTTATTCTGGACGGTCATTCCAGCCATAAAAATCTGGAAGCACTTGAATTTGCCAAAGCCAATGGCGTGATAATGCTCTGTCTTCCTCCGCATTGCACGCATGAATGCAGCCGACTGATGTATCCTTTTTCGGTCCACTTCAGGCGTATTATGACCGAGAGATGGCCACCTGGATGAAGAACCATCCTGGCAGAACTATAGGCCTGTACCAAGTTGCTCAAATTTTTGGAAGAGCTTACGAAAATGCAGCCTCAGTCAGGAATATAACGAGTGGTTTTGAAAAAAGCGGAATTTATCCCTTTAACCCACATATTTTTCCAGAGGACATGTATTTACCCAGCGAAGTTACAGAAAATGAAATAAATAATGATGACGGGTCGGTTGCCGGTAGTTCATGTCAGCCCCAGCTAAATCGTGAAGAGTCCGTTTCCTCAGAATCTACTGACGCTGACGAAGAGATGGAAGTTGCAACAGACAACTTTTCTCAAGAAGTTGAAAGTCGTCGCTCATCTCCTACAATTTTGACGGCAAATGTTGTCGCACATTTGCCACAAGATCATGACGTTAATATTTCATCCGTGTCCCGGTCAATGCTTCTAGAATCTGGTTCTAAGCAACCCACTACAACCAACGAACCGATGGATGTCACCAGTGCTCCGAAAACAGGTGCCACATCTCGAGAAGTTGAAAGAGGTCCATCATCTCTTAAAACTTTGTCAGCAAATGTTGTTGCGCATTTATTACAAGATCATGACGTCAATATTTCATCTCAATTCAAGCCAATGCTTCTAAAGTCTGGTTCTAAGAAATCCACTAATGCCAACGAACAGATAGATGTTACCACTACTCCGGTAAATAACTACCAAGAGCAGATAAAATATGGAACTGTTCCAGAAGCTATAACTATCTGCAGACGGCAAAGACCCACCATCGGTTAACCAACCCAGTAATGTTATCGAACCTATCAACATCGCTTCTGTTCCGGACAATAATTATCAAGGGTAAATAGCAGATGCAACTGTTCCAGAAACTATCAGAGAGGACGATAACGAACCACCGTCATGTAGCAGTCAAATTTTACCTGGGGAAGATTTACTTTCTACCACGAAGAGTATACTTAAGGAAATTTCACCACTACCGAAAGCTGCTTCTACAGGAAAGTCAAGAACAAACAGAAAAGTTGGTGGATCGCAGGTTCTCACGGCTAGTCCATTTATGAATGACATTAAAGCAGCAGTGCAACAGAAAAAAGAAGAGGAAAATCGCAAAGCCCTAAAAAAACAAAAACAAGATGATAATCGCAAGCCCCTAAAAAAACAAAAGCAAACCAAGCGCTTTATTTTTAAGGATGATGACGTGGAGCCTGAGCCCGCACCTAAAAAACGCAGAACCAAGCGAGTTCGAAAGCAGCCAAAGCGGGCTATTTTGGATGATGATGAGGACCTCGGAGAAGTCGAGGATCCTTACGCTAATGAGGATGAGGAGGAAAATGATCCAGCCTGCATTTACTGCAATGAATTATTTAGCCAATCTAGACCAAAAGAACATTGGGTGAAGTGTCAACTGTGTTCCAATTGGTGTCATACACTATGCGCAGGCATATCGCCAAAAATTAAACAGTTTAGCTGCGAATTATGCTCGGTAAATTAATATTGTTAAAAGGGTTAACACTAATTCGCAGGCAAACTGTTTATTTTTTTTGATACATAATGAACCTCTAATATTTTTAACAACTTTTGTAAGAGTTGACTTTAAGAGCCGGCTAAGGGTTAAGACGACATATCATCAAAGTCTAAGATGGCATACTATGTCATCTTAGGCCATTGATATGTCATCTTACACTCGTCGACCTAAGTGCGATTTTTAATTGTTTTTTGATTTTATGTTATGTTTGTTGTACTTAAACTGAAGCAATTCCAATGTTTATGAATATACGCTAGATTCTGATCTCACATGACTTCATTTATTTGAAATATTTATCCTGAAAGAAAAAGTATGTCATCTTAAGCACAATTCCCCTATCACGGAAGAATTGAGTACCTACATACCTTATATGTCAGTAAGGTATATATTTAGTATTATACCTTATATGAGCATATTGTCATCTAATCCTGTTTCCAGTTTTCGCGTCATTCATGTGGGAGAATATAAAACAGTCCAATCATTACTAGGAACTGTACAAATACCTTAAGTAACAGCTGAAAAAGCCTCTAATATAAATTGAATAAAAATTAAAATTTTATGTTACAGTTAAATATAATTCATCCTAAGACTAGAATTCAAATATTCTGACATGTGCATAAATGTTGTAAAATTGTAGTTGTGTAATTAGCATCCTGTTAATTAGCATATTCTGTACATCAAAACAAACAACTTTTGTTCTAGAACTTTTCCCAAAACTAAACAACTTTCGGAAAAAGCGGAAAAAGGCGGCGGCGGCGGAGTAGTGTTAATTATGTTTAGACCGGTCAAATTGATTTTTTAAGTATTGTATGGAAGAAAAAATAAGAATTTTTGAAAGTCGTAGAACAAAACAAGTGCAATTTGAAAAATGTTATACCGACCTCTATTCTATTACTTTGGTAAAAATCAGTTATTGGAGTGTAACTCAAAAACTACTGGACCGATATTGATGAAATTTAAAGGGGACCACACGGGAAGCACCAGCTTTCAAACAAAAAAGAATTTTGAGAATCGGTCCACCCAATCGAAAGTTATGAGGTAACAAACATTTAAAAAAACAATTGAATTGAGTACTTACCTCCTCCTTTTTTGGAAGTCGGTAGAAAAGATGTTTGTTTTGATGTACAGAATATGCTTTTAAAATGATGCTAATTGATTACCAGTACCCCTGTATACCTATGTCGATTACACCACTTCAGTTCATTACTTTCTCATTTTCAAGAGACATTTAAGATAAACTCCAGAACTAAAGAAATTAATATATATACATATTAATTATCCAATTGTAAAGTTGCAATATTTGTATTTGTGTATGTTTATAATGAAAAAACCCAAAAACTACAGGTCCGATTTCTAAAATTCTTTCACCATTAATGCTACATTTACCCCGTTGTAACATAGGCTATACATTTTTATTCAATATCATAATTCATCACCACACGGGTGAAACCGCAGAGCGTAGCTAGTAACAAATTAAAATTACAAGTAAGTTTAAAGAACTGTATAATAAAATGCAGAAGGAATATTATAGGAAGAGCTAAGACCCTAACACATTATAATAACATGATTTTTATCTTACAAATACCTATTCATGAACAATAATAAATACTTAGACAAACTATGTACACCTACACAGCAACCCCCTTATTCATAATCATCCATTATTTTATTAAACATATGAATGTTTGATATTACTTTATTTTTTTATTAGAATCAGTGATGAGACGAGCACGACGTGCTCGACTGATGTTAAGCGTCACGCTTGCCCATAACAATTCAGTGTCATTCAGAATTATAAACTACGAGAGTCCGAAACCCTGCATGGCAATGCACTGCTCTCACCTGAGATATATAAGTTGTTAAATCTCTTGCCCAGTAATTTCGACAGAAACATTGCCCTTTAGTGAAACACAGTAATGGAAGCAGCCACGATTATTTAACTGGCAAAGGTGTGGTTCTACCCTAGAGGGACTCTGCAAATATTGTAGTCGCCTGCAATAAGACGTATGCATACCATAATTTTCAAAACTATGACAGTACTACATTCATAACAATGTAGATAATAAATTTTAAGCAGTTAATTAATACATAAATATACATAAATTTTAGTATAATTTTGATGTACTTTTTTATGAAATTGGATGCTGAGGCTAATTTAAAAATTGTGAAATGTATACATCTTATTGCAGGTGACAGGGGGCCGATTCCATTAACTAAATTTCAATCGAAGCGCAGCTGAACGGCGACTTTATGCGTTTTCTTATTCTGCTATTGAAAGAGAGTCCAGCTGCAGTTACGTTTCTGTTGACGCCAGCGATCGATCAAAACTTTATAACTTTATGTTCTGCTAACTCGATAGATCGTGAAAGCGTTGTTAACTCATATTCGTATATAGTAGTGTCAATTATATATTTATTAAAAAGTAGCGCTTACGTTATGTTTATGTGACGCTACAATCCAATTTGTCTATAGAAATAGTAGAATGGTTTTTGTCAAAGTATCGAACGACAACCAGAGCTGAGATGAGAGAAGTTTTGCTCGGAGTATTATGCTTTGTAACATTTGACAAAGTTATAAGAGTGATCATGAATAAGATGGTCCCTGTAAATTTAAGAGGGATCCAGGGAACTAATATCCCACAAAAACAAACTTTCTTATCATATTTTTCTTTAAATTTAACCTAATGGTAATTCAAAGATATCTAAAAATTTTCTCATGAACCTAATACATGTTTTTTTTTAAAATCTGATGTGTGTTGTAGTGCCCATGCTAGGGCGAAAATGTGAAGATATATAAGTTCTCCAGGACCCTCTTAAAACATTCTCTACAATTTCATACTAACAAACATTACTAAATAAATAATAATAATAATGGAAGTGTTTCAATTAGGTACTTATACAGGGTTTCCCAGAAATAGTGGATAATCCTGCACGTGCATGTGCGGGGGGGAAGGTGGGGCCCCACATCCTAAAACAAAAAATTCTATTTCCAACAGTTCGAGGTTTATGACATTTTTTGTAAAATTTAGAAATTTTCCAGTTTTTCTCATATTTGTGGTCATTACGCCCGCTACATGAGGCCATTATTTGGATTTTTTTATTTTGACGTGTTCCCTAATAGTGGTATTCCTAAATTACCTTTAAAAAAACTTACCTACTTAAAATAGTAGTTAACTAGTAGTCTCTAAACATAATTTTTATTTCTGGAATTTATTTTATAGCTAAGTTTGAACACCTGTGGTGTAAAAAAAATGTATTAGAGTTTTGTAGCCAATCAAATAAAAAACTTGCCTACATCATGACGATCACAAAACAGTAGAATACTATCCACTTTAATAGTAAAATTTCTGAACTACAGCTACTAATGTGTAATAAGTAGGCGTTTCATTACAAAATTACAAAAATATGTACAGGTATTTTTTTTTAGTTTCTATCAGTTAAGTAGAGCTGTCGACCCTTTAGTAAGACTTTACTACCTGCTCGACACATTCCTCGAATTCTAAGCTGTGTGAGCGAGACAAACTATGCTTTAGATTATTGCGAGTGAAAGGGTCAACAATTCTCCTTTGTATCCTTGAATTCGTATTTGGTTATTGTTTTGACTCAGTAGTTAAAACTAGTTTAGTGCATATTTCAACGTTCTTGACATCGCATGTGCTCTTGTGTATTTCTGATCGGCAATATCGGTAAATGTAGAGTCAAATGTAGAGTTTTATCACCGAGATTGCCGATCAGAAATACACAAGAGCACATGCGATGTCAAGAACGTTGAAATATGCACTAAACTAGTTTTAACTACTGAGTCAAAACAATAACCAAATACGAATTCAAGGATACAAAGGAGAATTGTTGACCCTTTCACTCGCAATAATCTATTATATTGGTTATTGTTTTGACTCAGTAGTTAAAACTAGTTTAGTGCATATTGCAGCAGTATAATATAGTTTTCGGTACCTAATCACTCCATGACAGTAAATGCAATTGAGAAACCTTACTATTTTATTACAACATTATTATAATATTAAGTACCTAGTTTTTTGTTGTGTTTTGTCGCATAGAACAGGGTGTACTATATTATTAAGTGCAATGTTATAGCTATGCATAAACAAAATAAACGGGTTTGCAAGTGGAATTGATATGTCAGGTTGTTGATGTTGCATCACATAATATTTAGTAATAAACATATAATTAGTATTTTCCAAGAAGCAGAAACCAATTGTCCTACATCAGGAACTGATAATTTTAGTTATTTTATTATATACCTAGTAAGGAAGGTTAAAGGGTACATACCTACATATTTTAGCCTGATGAGAGTGGAATCAGGACCCCAATTTAGACTGCGTTGTAAATAAACAAAGACTGCATTTGCTTAGCTACAGTACGCTCCATGTACAATACAACACACATTCAGGGTGGTGTTGGGGCTGCCCCATTACTGCAGCGCCTATGGCATGACTGACTGTTTCTATGCAAGCATGCGCAAGCGAGGAATGGCCTCAGTGCGCAGAGCGTGGGCCAGCTCCAACACATCTTGGCAATGATTGCACTAAAGAATCGATTGTGCTTTCCTTTGGTCTTGCTGTGATAGACATGTCGCAGTACCGATGCCGAAGCAAAGGTACTGAATTTTAATTTATTAGACATGGGTATTGGATTAACGTAGAAATTTAATTATCTGACATTTTGTATTTCTTTATTGAGATAATTTTATTTAATTTCTACATCACTATTTTATTTTTGACATTTAATTTTTTATTTTATATGTATTGCAATATTATAACTTTTGGATATTGCACAAAATTTATTGAACATTATTGTATTTTGTAGACTCATGAAATATTTTATTGTATTATAATTTGCATGCTTTATGGGTTTATTTGCCTGGAATACTTAAATATATTTCAATTTTAATTAGATATTAATTCTCCACATTTAAATTTGATTATTCACCAGTGATATTATTTAAAAATTTTAGTATCTACATGATACCTTACTATACATACTAAAAAGATATAGTCAACATTATTTACAGGCAGACTATATGCTGTTAATAGTTACATTTGATTAAAAAGGTACTAATATTTTAGAAGACTTAAATACTACTTAGGAATTAAATTCCCTAGTCGGATTTTTCAATATTATATATACCTAAATAATACTTACTAGTAAATTTGAAGCTAACCAAGTATAGGTCCTAGGTAAGGGGAGGTATCACAGTAAAAACAAGTTGGCACATCTGTCTCTTGTAGTTCTACCAGGTTCGTGCTAACTTCATTTGCTACATTATAGTATCTGCACCTTCGAGGGCCAATTTCTTCGATGAATGTGTCGTATGGAGGGGCTAGAATGTCAAAGAATGCTGCGGGAACTTGTAAGGCTTCTATTTCATGATAGTTTGACGTGGTCGGCGTCAATATACATGTTTCAGAGTTTTCTCTACAAATACGATTAGTGGATATTTTAGCAAACAGTCTTCTCTTTTGATGTAGGCCTTTAGCAAGCCGTGCGGCTTCGTGTTTCGCGCGAGTCGCAAAGTCTATCACATTCACTACGTCTTTTAGTGGATATTCTGTGAAACTTCTGATTTTTACTGCACCGGATATTACCTTTAGAAGCCCGTGCATGTGCGGATGGTCATGTAGCGGCATTTTGAACCCTGGTTTTAGCACAAATATGCTCATATTTACTTGACTGTTCTGAAATACCTCTATATAAGTGCATGGTGCTTTTTGTGGGGCCGTCCAAGTTTCAAGCTGGCTCAGTTTTGAGTCCAAACTGAAGTGCTCAGCTCGTAGCTTGTCCATCATAGATTTCAGCAGACTCAGGTTGGTATCGAGATCGCTTTTCAATTTGTCATCAAAGGTTCTCAACGCCTGGCGGTATGTTGACACCAGCGGCGGCACATTGACGAGTTCCATGTTTGACTTCGTTTCATCGCGGTTTTCCATGTGAAATTTCGCGGTACTGATACACAAAAATTTAGATTTTCGTAAAATCGATTTAAAAATTCTGGACGAGGATATCAATGCGCAACTGACATCAAACGTCATTATTGACAATTTGATTTTATTTATTCACTGTTTTTTTTTACTGTAGACAGGTACGTTCCGTTCCTGATAGGAACAAAAATGACACTAACAAGTTAGCAAATCTTATAGTAACCCATGCGGTGCGGTGCAAAATCAAAATCATAGATTATTAGAAAATCATTAGATAAATAGTTTCTTCTTAGCAAATTATTCGTGCTACGGTCACTGCGACCCTCGGTTTTACTTTACTGCATAGTTTAATCAGACTATATCTTAAGACTTTCCTGTATATATTTTAGTCTATGGGTTTTACACTTCACTAGGTATATAGACTAAAATATATGTACACTAGGCGTCAATAAACGGTTAACATCTCTGGACCAAATTTATTATATATATTATATTTATGCGACCAACTAGTTATATTTAGCCATTTAAAAATAATGCCCTGTTTTCCTGATTCTTGACACGGAAAAGGGCAGTGGTGGGTTTAGTGGGTACTGAGAAATAGTTAAAATACTGCCATCTAGTGTCGAGTAGGCTAACTAAAATCATTGCACCCAGAACTCGTCTAAACTATGCCATCTGTCGCTGCGTGATTAACCTTTTGTACCTATATTTATTACAACTGTTTCGTACTTCAACTGTTACAAATAGATGGCGTAAGTAACTCATTTCAATCACAAAAAGACAAGCGAAAATTATCAAAAGTGCATGGTAGTATCAGATGATAGAAAGAAATCGTAACTAAGCCTACTACTATGAGCTACTATCCATAGAACCATTATTATTCTACGGATTACCGATACGAGATACAGAGTGAAATTTTACACTGTTTACTTTTAAAAGACCTAAGCGTACCTAATAATCTACCGTCAATAAAACATTAATGGTTATCCATGATTTTCTTTTAATTTTCCTAGATTTGTGTTTATTCGAGTATGGCGCGTAACAGTGGTGGATTAATAATCATTAAGTGTTCCTAATATTGCACGAGTACCTATAATAGACAAAGTGAATAAAGTCGAGAAACGTTGTTTTGAATTTTCCTCATCAACCACCTTAGAAAGTTGTATAATGCATCTTACGACTGATTTGACATTGACCACTTGAATACAAATACAATGTTGATGCAACTATAATTATATGTACCTTATCAAATAAATGAGGACTACGGCAAATGTACAAAAGTAGGTATACGAGACCAAAACAAGGAAACACTGAATGGTGGGAGGGCACTTTCCAGTACTCGCCTAGTTAATAAATACCATTCAGATTTGTAACCAGAGACCGTAGCACAAACAATTTGCGAACAAGTAGGTATTCGTATCGTTTATACTTACCTACGTCAACGCGTCACGCTTCAGCGAGCAAACTATGAGTTATCTGTGTGACGGTTGCCTTAGCTTGTGCTGTTTTACGTGAACGACACGTTACGTTACACTTACATAGTTATATTCGTGCTAGGCCCACTGTTACGAAGTGGCTAACGGTGTGTTAAGGTACCCAGTTGTCTTTGATTGTTGCCAATCGTCAGAATTGTCCCAAGCTACGTGGTTCCGTCTACATATGATTTTCTCCCCCCATAAATCCCCAGACCTATTGCCTCTAAATACCTTCAATCTTACACACATTCTCTCCCCTACTAAATTATTATGTAAATTTGTAAGTGTACTTAAATAATATTAAACAGTAGATATGTACATTTACGTTCCTACAATTTTTACTGACTACTGAGACTACTACGCGACTACGTCCCCGTAGTAGGATCGCCCTTTGGCCTCGCCATAGCCTCGCCATAGCCTCCTATCTTTTCTTGATTTTTCTTTCATATAAGAACCTTCTCCTGACAATAAAAACACATCAAAAAAAGAGTTAGTGAGATTGTTCCATCCCGTTCTAAAGTTATAAAACGTGACCAGGAGAAATAGGGTTTCATTTTTATATATTAGATCGACTCGAGGCAGTAGTGCACAAGCATTACTAATTTACTACACAGTGAAGAGCACTGTACCAAGTAGAATAACTGGGCGAAAGAGGTACAAAGGTCAATGTCTCGCAGTGCTACGCAAAATGATAGTTAGAAGCTCTGCACTGCAACTGGCATATGGCGTGGGCAAGCGTACGTTTACCATCAGGCTAAGGTTTTACTTTTCTCTTCTATCTTCATAGATACACATAAAAAAATAACTTTCTGTGCTGTTTTTAAACGGCGTATGGGGACGGAGTGACATCGGCAACGGATTCTCGGAAGACGTGTGGGTTCGAATCCCGTCGAATGTGAATTTATCTCTCAAAAATTGCAATATCTTTGACGTAGATTTTTATACTTACTTCCCGCGTAGCAGTGTGTCTATGATTTGCCCGTCTCTTGAAGTGATTGAATATGGAATACAAATGATAATATGATACATAATATAATATATATTTTGGAGTTAATGTCAGTTAGACTGTAGATAAAAAAAACATTACCAGATTTTGAACAAATCGCCATAAAAGTACCACTTGTAAAAAAACAAAGCGTAACCAATTTAATCTGAAGCCTGTTTTATGTGTGGTCTCCTGCTACCGCGGAGGTGGCCAGGATTGCCAGTAAAACCACTTAAATAAATACGTAAATCCCGATCATTGTAACTGTTAAATGTTTCAACATTTGATGAGAATTTGGGGTGACCATGTTTTTATCCAGGATATTATTTACTTAATCCCATTCGACCACTGGTGGCTAGTAATAAAATTGAGTGATGAGCAGAAATGTTTGTCTCTGGTTTTTTTAGAACGTACTAATGCTGTCTCTGGATCTTTGACGTTGTGATGTTATTATATTTGCCTCTGCCTCCCGCGACACAGGATGTCCTAGTGCAAAGGAGTGAATGTTTATTTTATTCAACAAACAATTTCGCAAACTTATATCAAACAAAAAAACAATGTAGTTCTAATAGTGACACTCGTGCCATCAAGAAGAATCTAATGACGTATAATTTATCAAATCGCTCGAGCCTTTCTATAGTTATGAGCGAACATAGGATGGACATACATGTACATACATAGCTAATAGGTAAAACACATAGGTAACTGTTCTTTGAGCTATGACGTCGTTGAGGTAGCGGGGACGGCCTGGACACGTCCCATAAGACGTGGTAAAGCGTGGAGGAGGCCTTTACCCCCATTTTCTTAAATACTTACAGCCTTACTTAAGAACGCGGCTTAACTCATCACGTTATTTACTACTGTGCAAAGGAAAAATGTTCTGCGCCGTACTAAATGACATTGTTTTAATTTAAGCAACGTTTAGAAGTAAGGCCGTATGTTTATTAAGTAAATATAAAGAGAGTACATAAAACTGTAAAATTTGCAATTGTACAAAGTGGCGCAAAAATAACCTTCCGATGTTTTTTGGCTGTAATTTAAAAAAAAATGAAAAACTTTGATTTTTCTTGTGGATTATTTTTATTTGGTCTTTTAATTTTTTTACATCAAGTCGAGAATATGATGTCATGTAAATGGCCGCCGCCACAGTTGATTGTCATTTGAGCCCTTTTTATGGCATTTTCCATCACTTTGGCCAAAACTTCCGGCGATAGGTCCTCACATTCTTGACGGATATTGTCTTTAAGAGCTGCAAGAGTCTGAGGCTTGTTGACATAAACCCGCGACTTCAAAAAGCCCCACAAAAAGAAGTCTGCAGCGGTCAAATCAGGCGATCTTGCTGGCCAGTGCAAATCGCCAAAACGGGAGATTAGGCGCCCGGGAAATGCATCCTTCAGCATATCGGTTGTGGCACATGCAGTGTGGAACCACATGTTTTCCAATCCCAATTCATCAAGTTGCGGCAAAAAGAACTCGTTGATCATTGCTCTGTAGCGCTCACCATTCACAGTAACCGTTTGGCCCGCGACGTCTTCGAAGAAAAAAGGTCCGATGACTCCTCCAGCGAAAACAGCACACCATACAGTGAGCGGGTGTAATGGCTCTTCGTGGGTTACACGCGGATTTTCAGTGCCCCAAAAGCGTAAATTTTGCTTATTTACGTACCCGCTTAGATGGAAATGGGCCTCATCAGTCATGATTATTTTTGATGAAAAATCATCTTCCTCTTGGTTGTGATTAAGGATGGCTTGAGCGTATGTTAGACGCAATTGGCGGTCAGCAGCTAGCAGCTGATGCACCGTCTGGACTTTGTACGGAAACATCTTCAAATCTTGCTTCAAAATTCGCTGTAAAGACCGTCGACTGATACCCATTTGCGTGGCACGTCGTCTGGTCGATGTCGACGGCGCTTCCATGACATCCTCGGCTACAGCAGCAATATTCTCTGCAGAACGGCTACTCCGGGGTCTGCCACGCCTGGCAGCATCTCGTGTTGTGCCAGTCTCTTCGAGGCGAGCGGCTAAACGTGCCAGTATACCTGAATATAGTTTCACCAGTAGGCGTTGGACGGCCAGGAAATCTGCGACGAAATTCACGTTGTGCCAAAGTCACCGACCGATTATTGGTCAAATAAATAGTCACCAATATTCCGCGTTCTGGAGCAGTGTAGCGTAACATTGTTTACTAACGTGTATTTCGCATGTGTTTACTACACAAATGTCAAAACAGAACTGACATTAGGGGCCAATCGCAAAATTTATGGCATTTTCTGATAGGATGATTACTTTTGCGCCACCTTGTATATATTATTATTGATTTATTGTATTAGTATTTTTTAATTTTTTTTTGAACCGTATGTATTTTATCATATGATGTGGGTACTTGCCAATCATATCACTGTTTTCCGTTCTTTTGGGAGTTTTGATATTTTTACAGGGCAAAATGTATTCTCCAGAAGAAGTGAATAAC
Organism: Selenia dentaria; assembly: GCA_917880725.1. Taxonomy (NCBI): domain Eukaryota; kingdom Metazoa; phylum Arthropoda; class Insecta; order Lepidoptera; family Geometridae; genus Selenia; species Selenia dentaria. The sequence continues at coordinate 15,360,770 of OU862899.1, read as the reverse complement.
ACGTAAGGTATATTACAAATTGGTATTTCAAATTCGTACCTATAACTGTGATAAGTCTAACTAATCCAACAAAATAAATGATAAATAATCCTCAGCCTAACAAAGAAGATGGCAACCCTAAAATAACATTTTATTGAGTTTCCATCTCACTGGCCTGCGTTTTATCGAGCGACCGATTAACTGGCAACTATAAACATAGATAAATTCATCAATGCAAATAGAACCGTTTATTTTGGGGGGAAAATAGTGTCAATGGTCTTTTTATTATGGACTGGACTATTATTCTATTGTTGTGGACTGTTATCTATGGACGGAAGCGTGTGGTACCAACCTTTTGTTTTATGAAAGATTTACAAGATGTAGCTACAAATTTTTATTAGTGAATTAAAAACATTACTAGAATTATAAAGGGTTGCGATATATACTTATACGAAAGTTAAGTGTATGTAAAGGCCAACGCAGACCGGGACGGGATGGCAAAGGATTTTGCCGTCTGTCAGCGGACACTAGCCGCTTAGGTAGCGCGGCATTCCAGCGTCTTGCCACGGCATGCCGCAGCACGACAATGTTTGCCTCAGTTTTAAAATGGTAGATTGGGATTTGGTGTTAATATCGATTATTGCAGACGAAGAAGTTGCACAGGCTATTAATATGAATTATTTTATATGCGCCTTATCGCGGTATGTCACAAGTGCCGGCGGCGTTCTCGGCATGCCGTTGCCTAGCGCAGTGCGCCACGGCATCCCACCCCGGAGAGATGGGTTGTACTAGGTAAATTCGAGACTAGGTGCACCTGTTCCTAGTCCATGCAAATACGTGATCCAAATACCTGTCCACATAGTCTTACCTAGTATCGCCTACGATTTGCGTAGCGTAGGTATTAGTCTTCACATAATACTTTATAGAATGACTCGATACTTCGAATAGATTCATGAGAGATTTTTGAATTATAAAATAGTAGACTAGAACAAATAGATTATAGGTACCTACTACTTATATTTATTACTACTATTATTTGCTATTATGTTCAACTGATATCTTCCCTTCATACTTTTACAGGATTAGGACTGTCAACATGTTATACTTTCAATTTATTAATGGCGTAGGCTTTGGAAGATAGCGTATTTATAAGATTTGAATACACTAAATCTATTTTTATAAAAATGTAATCATATAAATAAAAGAAAAGTTTGTTCAAATACCTACTTAGGGAAATATAACAAGCACTGCACAAACAGCACTTTAAATAAGTATACAATTACTTTTTACTTTCACAAGAATAAGTGCTAGTCTGATACTCAATTCTACATGTAACAAGATGATGTATGTATTGCATCGTCTCACTTCAACCGGACTTCAGCTTCGGCTTTAGCGTATAAGAGAGAAAGAGAGATATATAGTACAGGTGATGTACTGTATGAATGCTTATTGTGAAGGAAGACTAGTTAGACTTAGTATCATGAAGATTGGAATAGGTGCCACCTAGTCTCGTAAACTACCTGTTCCTTTGATCTGTTCTAGTAAATACGACTCGCCTCTACCGGAACCCGGGACGCGTCTTTCAATGCCGTGCGATGTAATCCCGGTTTGGCTTTAGAATCGTGACCCCCGAATTTGGTGAAACAAAAACTGTGGGTGGGTTGAAGGGGTTTGTATAAAGCGTATTTACAACATTTTAGCTGCCGGAGACACGCCAAAATAGTCTAAATAGTTTTTTAAAGTTTCAATAAAACACCGTAATTTTGATAGTGACAGGTGACATAAATGACATTAATGCGTAAAACGAAACGTTTCTAGGTAACTTTTAGCCTTTTTTGACATGTACGTTGTATGTAAGTTCTTGAAACGGAACGCAAACATCGAAGATAGCGTAATGTCACTGTCGGAATACTCGCGTCATTCCGTTACTTCCGAGTGTACGTGAATGTTTTCTCCTGTTTTTCTGCGCTTTCTTTTGATAAAAGACCCATTCATCGAAACTATAAATGCTATAAATTATGTCTACAAAATATAAGTTATAAAAATAACAAATTGTTTTTCAATTTTAATTATCAGACCCATACTAGTAGGAATGTGTGCACAATAGTATATTAGTACCTAATGAATTGGCAATGTCACTTGTCTGTGACAAACCTATAGGTTAGGTTAGGTTTGAACCGTGACCCACCAGGCGCGAGCCGAGCGAGCGTAGCGAGCGTGCCGCGGCAGCGGCCGGCGACCGCTTCATCAAACTACTTTTGTTCCAAATTTGTGCACAATAGTATATCAGTAGCTATCTAATGAATTGGCAAAGTCACTTGTCTGTGACATACCTATAGGTTAGTTATAGTTAGTTAGAATAGGTCGAAGTCAGTGACAGAACCGACTCATAGCACACCGATTTCAAGCAGTCTTGTCGGATTGCAGAGCCGACGCAGGGGTGGTAGTAGATCGAAATGCAGTACTTAACCTCAAAATACTTAAACAAACATAACTCGAAAACTAATGGTCTCCGGCGGGTGGGGTTTGCGGGGGGGCACTACCCGAATCCCCCCCTCCCCTTCCCCCTCCCCCCCGAATTCAGGCGCCACGATTCTAAATGTTTACCGAAATCCCTTTCGATGCCACGGCATCATTTTGAAACATAGCAGTTTATGTCGTATTTCTATAAAAATACGTATGAATGTTCATTGGTAAAAATTTAAATCCTTTGCCATGCCGTCCCGGTCTGCATAGGCCTTAAAACTCTTCTTTCGGTTGGACAAAGCTTGTCAAGATATTCAATAGATGTCGCTCCGTGCCCATACGAGCGACGGTCAAATAAACTTAGGTACTCGATCTCGATCATCGGACGGTAAACCTCAGTGTACCTACTAGTGGTGGCGCTGAACACGGATTGTCGAAAGACGCGGGTTTGAAGAGAGAGCCCTTGCGCTAGGTTCTCTTCTAGCTAGGTAGCTAGGTTCTGCAGAGTTACGTACCCAGGGCTAACTTATTACCTTTATAACTTCTCAATTAGTTTGAGCCATAAAAAAATATTTACAACACCTGCAGATCTGCCAACGTGACTAGGCCTTTCCTTTTTAGTACATACAGCTCTTATTTTAGTACTTACCGCACCTAACTCTACAATGGTGACGATAACTCTACACACTATTTCTCTAGTAAAACTACACAGGCCTGTAAAAATAAGTACTACACTTTTAAAATTACATTTTTTTCTAAACTATAGAAGATCAAAATTTAAAATAAAAAACGTTTTATAGCAATTTCTATCAGCTTTCTTTGAAACTATAGTAAAATATACATTAGTAACATTTTTAAGTCTAAAAAAATATAAAACAATAAAAATAGCTTAGCGTCATAAAACTCAATTAATATTTACCAGTAGGTATGTTTTACATTTTATAATTATTTTCTTACAACTCCTCCTTCGAGTCGATTTGGCAAACTGAAAACGAGGTTTCGGAGCCGATGTTGGAGAATATTCTACCATTATTCTATCAGGCCCTGTTTTAGTGCCCTGAGGGTGGTAGGTGGTGGTCTGCGGCTTCTGACTAGCCTCCCTAGCTCATCCCAGGCGTGCTCAATCGGGTTAATATCAGAGTTCCTTGATGGCCAAGTCATCACTCTGATACCAACCTCCACAATATACTCTTGCACGACCCGAGCCGTGTGTGGCCGGGCCTTATCATGCATCAACACCGATCCATCACCCATATTTACTAAATACGGCCCTGCATACTCATTGAGAATCTCCTGGGCATATCTTTCTCCAGTCAGAGTACCAGTTCCTATGGCCACTAACTCTGTGTGACCTTCTGAAGATATGCCAGCCCATACTGCCTCCACCATACTGGACTCTTTCTGAGAAGCAGGCTTGAAGGTATCGCTCACCAGGTCGCCTGTAGATACTTCGCCTTCCATGAATTTTTTATAGTATTAAAAAATAATTTATATGTATTACATTGATATACTGAAAAAATCAAAACGTACGGGCAAACAATGAGTTGATTGAATGAAAAAAAAACAAATCGGACAATGTTAAGAGGTAGAAAAGATTTTTTTCTTTTAGTATGAACAGGTAGGTACTAGCTATGCAATCCTCTTTAATGACATAAAAATGACGTCTGATAACCACTTGCATGCTCCTGAATTTAACTTTAAGACTAAGAAAACATATTAAAGTCACCGTTCAGTTACGGTTTGATTGCAATTTAGTTAGTGTAATCGGCCCCCTGTCTGTAGGTACCTACGTAGGTTTATAAGCACTAGTGGTCCACAGATGTAGAGTGTAGCGGTCGAACGCAAGCCTGCTCCGTATAAAAATGCTTCAAATAAAGAGTTCCAAGAAGTGTGAGAGCCCACCCAGGCTCCACGCACCTGACAAACAAAGCGAAGAAGTGCAGAGCTCGGCACAGTAGCAGTCGAAAGCTTTACCAAAACAACTGAAGAGAGAGTATTTAAAGAGCTTTTCCGAGAGCGGTTTATTCCTTATCCATTTGGTATATTATATGTATATATATATATATTTCAAAGCAAGAAAAACATAAAAGATAACTATATCTTTACAAAACGCTGCTTAAATTTAAATAACGGAATTTATTGCTGCGCACAAAAGGTTTGTTTTGCGTAGTACTCACTAACGTTATTTAAAGTTTAATAACCCGTCTACGGAAATAATATTATAATATATAATATTAATAGTACAGTATTAATAACATTTAAGTATATTATAAATATTTATAATATTTTTTTTGTTATTAATATTATATTTTATTCATGTCAAGTTACCATTACACATATTAAAAATATAAAATAAATTACAAAGGCTAAATTAACCTTCTAGTCAAAATTAAATAACCCGCCCCTGGCCTGTCCGTTCCCGGTGGAAAGGTGGCCATTACACTCGCTGCGTTCCCGCGCTGAATAGCTATGGCCAGCCTTTGCACCAGGAACGAACCGGAGCGGGAGTCACCGGTGATGTCACAGAGTCTACGACCTAAAATAAACCTAAAATAAATAAATTAATAATCATCATCATCATCATCATCTCAGCCGTAGGACGTCCACTGCTGAACATAGGCCTCCCCCATGATTTTCCAAAAGGACCGGTAATTAATAATTAATAATTAGTAATTGATAATATATAATAATAATTATAGTAGGTACATATATAGCCCGTCATATTTATAATATTTTTTGTATCTACTACACGTTAAAGATGAATATGTGACGTACAATTCATCAAATTCGGTTGAGCCGTTGGGTATTAGCAAGTATTAGTTATGAACTGATGTTCATCAAACGCGTTAGTGATGAGTATAAATATATTTTATAGGCTACCGGAACAATTAAAAACACAAAGTAACGAAATTATATTTATAAAAAAAATCAAAGAATTATTAATTAATAAAATGTATTGCAACATTCAAGATTATTTAAATGATAAATTATTGTAATGAAAATAATAAAATATACGTAATAAACATTTTACCTAATTGAAATAAAGTCTTCCTCTCTCCTAATTGCTGTGCCCGACAGGGTTCACAATCACCTTATCTATTAAGACCTGTGATACAACGATTGTGAAATACAATAAAAATTGAATTTGAATTTGAACGGACATACATACGGATTAAACATTTTATCCTCCTCTTGTATTTTGCCGCAGTCGGGAATAAAACAACGATTTATTGACTAAATGTAGTTTATTGCATCAACGTTTATTAAAGAAAAATAAATAATTAACACGTGAAGTTGACAAGCAGTGAAAAAAAACTAATGCAAAGAACATAACAATAATGCAAGGCTCTACTCAATGATACCTACCCCAACCGAGAAAAGTGCATTGAAACGAAGCCGGCCAAGTCCGACTACTCGCATATGAAGGGTTCCGTATAGTTATCTATAAATTTTCCATATACCTACCTTACATGATTTTTTGCCGTTTTTACGGAAGCCTTCGTGCGCGAGTCCGTCTCGCACTTGGCCGGTTTTTTGTATTTGTTGCTATAGCGGCAACAGAAATACATCATCTGCGAAAATTTCAACTGTCTAACTATCACGGTTCATGAGATACAGCCTGGTGACAGAAGGATAGACGAACGGACAGCGAAGTCCTAGTAATAGGGTCCAGTTTTTACCCTTTGAGTACGGAACCCTACAAAAGAGTAAAAGTTAATAATAAAAAATCATTTCTTTCAACAAACAGTTACAAGTTATGTAAACGTGTAAATGATGAGTGTAATACAGTTTCAAAGGCACAGACTATATATTATTTGGCCTGTGTTCAAAAGGCATAACTTATACTCTTGTGATAGCATGAGTGGAAAACTGGAATTCAAACTAGGTTTCCCCGTGCTATGAAGACCAGTCCTCACCCTCCCATTACAGGTTACAAGTAATAAAAAAGATATAACGAGGCAAGTAAAAAAAAGCAAAAATATCAAACATAGGTATTTTAAGCTATGATTCACACAAAAGCGTCAATCCTAGAGATACGACTAATTCTTGTTTAAATAAGTATAAACAAAGTTGTAAACATAGATGGACACACGGACTAATTTCGAATAGCATTATAATCATTCCAAGTTTGATTATAATAGATAATGTATTAAATAAAAAGTAAATAATGAAAATATATAACATAAAGTGAAAATATAGCAATATTAATCGTTTGTAAATATTTCCACCTGTTTCGCCTGTATTTGGACTCACTATTACCACAATGTGGACATGATATAGGCTGTCTGTTAGGTACTGTTTAAATGTTTTGTTTAGTTCTTTAAAGCTCATAAGCCTGTTGAACGATACGACCAGCCGTGCGATTCTCTAACAGCAAACATCGTTGCATCTTTGATAACATCCGTGAAACAAATGATGAGATGACAAGAAACGTTGGAAAAACAACCTTATATACAAGGGCGATATCTCATAGAGTATTTGACATCGGTGAGCTCGTCGACGAGCGCAATGACGAATCGTTAGAGAATCGCACGGCTGCACGTAGGCTGAGTAAAGAGGGTAACGTAGTCTCTTACGAAACTCTAAAAAGTAGTGATGAAATACTTACTTCTTGAAACCGTTCGAGAAATAGTACATAGAATAAAATAGAATAGAACATAATTGTTTGTTGGCTTAAAATGTAGGTTACAATTAAAGTCGGAACTCAAAAAATAAACAGTGTCATATACACTTTGTCGCATAGCGACGTGCAAATATTTCGAATTTTACGAAAGTCACCGACATAGCCCAGAAGATTAGCCAGTTAAAGTGGCAGTGGGCACTCACGCAGAATGAGCCGAGCAGAAAAGATGGCCGATGGGGCCGGAAGGTTCTGGAATGGAGGCCACGGACCGGCAAGCGCAGCGTAGGTCGTCCACCGACAAGGTGGACTGACGACCTGATACATGTAGCAGGACTACGTTGGATACATGCCGCTTCCAACCGGTCCTATTGGATTTTTTTGGGGGAGGCATATGTTCAGCAGTGAACGTCCTACGGCTGATGATGATGATGATGATGAACATATTTCATTAGGTGGTTACTTATACATACACACTATTCAATATGAAAATTATCACTAATGTCAATAGTATAGAAGTATACTCTCGTTTAAAGCCATTCCCCTTCCTTTGTATCCAATACTTGTGTGTAACAAAGGCACCATTCAATCGAATCTGTTTACAACTCCTGAACGATCTAGGATTCCAGAATAGAATTCGGTGTTCTAATTAGCCTCACCAATTCTATTTGATTGGAACGTGTAAACTTCTGTTTTACTGACACTGACACTTGTTCAAACATACTTTCTTAAGCTGAAATTGTTGACATTATATTATATATTATTATCTATATATACCTATATATATAAATGAACCCTTATTTATCCTGATCACGCTAAAACTTGAGAAGGGCTTGATCCATTTCATTCATCTTTTTTAAAAATGCTATTTAATACGTAGAAGGTTCTTACATTAAAAAAATCAAGAAAATATGGGAGATTATGGCGAGGTATAGAAGGCCGAGCCTACTACGCGAACGAAGTCGCGGGCAGTCGCTTGTATATATAATGGACCCCTATTTCTCCTAGTCACGCTATAACTTGACAACATCTCGCTTATTCTTGATTTTTGTGTTGATTATAAATATATTGCCAGGAGAAGGTTCTTATGAAAGAAAAATTAAGAAAAGATGGGAGGTTATGGCGAGGTGGAAGGCTGAGCCTACTACGTGAATGAAGGTTCTTACGGAAAAAAATATTAAGAAAGTAGCGCAAAAAATTTGAACTAAGTATATAAACATCACCACGCAGTTGAAACCGCGAGGCGCAGCTAGTATGCAATAAAATACTACTCACGTAGTCTAGTGTCGGGACGGGCATATTTGACTAACTATATATATTTATATATAAACCTTTGTTTGGTTTGGACTAATAAACTCTCGCCTACCTCGTATATCAGATACAGTGTGTTCTACACAATACTATACATCGATATCCACCTGAAATTATGAATTATTTAAAGTAGTATCAACACACGTACACACAACAAGAAATAGACTTACAGTTATATAGTTTTAATTATTTTGCTAAAAAGACATAACTGTTTAAATAATTAGACACTGGTAGCGATTCACTTGTTTAAAAAACTAGACTAACTACCGAACTAATAATTTATTATGGTGGTCCTTATTCTGTTGCCACTAAACTCCAAAATCAATTATCACTTAGAATGACACTTTTCGAACACGTTCATCAATCAATCACGATCCAAGTTACGTGACGATTAAACTGTCTAAAATATACCCAAAATTATAGAGAAATATTTAATTTTAGTGCTGTCATTCGAAAGTGTTATACTATTGGATTGTAGCCTAAACAAAATACGAGTAAGTAGGTACTGCCATAATTTAGAGATTTTTAGCTAAGAGAATGCTTACAGAATTGACACCATTATTGCTGTCAATATCATGCTACTAGTTATATATTAACGCTATCCAGGAAACCTCAGTTCATAGTTGGACGTGGCTTCCTGCCAATGGTACCTGTTACTCTGCCAGAACTGGGCTTACACTAGTTTCATATAATTACGGTCTTCACTATACACAATAAGTATATACTCAATTGCATGGCTTCCTTTGGCTAAGTTGGTATTGACCCTGCCTTTAAAAGAGCGGTGCTTGAGGTTTGATCGCTAGACAGCGAGCAGAAATGTTTAGTCTTGGATCTTTGAATTGTGTTAATATATATGTGTGTGTCCATGCCAATCACGACACAGGGAACACCTAGTGTTGCTTGTGTAAACTTCATTAGAGAGAGATATCTCGTATGTGACAAGCATGGCCATGGTCAGTTTGCAGCTGCTCTCTGGTTATAATTAGCCATTGCAATTGGCTAATCCGCTAAACTCAGGATGTATAAGTCTGCAGAAAATCTATACTGCTGGATAATCCACAGAACTACGTATCGCTAAATTATAATGTCATGTGTAGCTCTGTGTAACTTATTGCTCTGTGTAACGAGACCCTCTAAGTAGCCTATGCCTAGAACAGATGCATTTCCTCACAATTGACTGCACTGCGCCCGTATTAAGTTTACAAGTACAATTTGACAAATGCAATTTGAAAAATTTAACACCGACTTCCATTATATTACTTTGTTAAAAATCAGGTATTGGAGTGAAACTCAAAAAGTACTAGACCGAATTTGATGAAATTTAAATGGGACCACACGGGAAGCACCAGCTTTCAAACAAAAAAAGATTTTTGAGAACCGGTTCACGCAGTCGAAAGTTATGAGGTAACAAACATTAAAAAAACAGTCGAATTGAGTACCTCCTCCTTTTTTTGGAAGTCGGTAGAAAAGCCTTAAATAGGCGATGTTAGCCTGTAATAGTCATAATGGAATGTATCTTCTATCTAAAACTGTGTCTAGTTAATGCGCTATTGACTTTTATGACTAATAAATACTTTTATAATACAAAAACAATGCCCGTAACCCGGAGACATTAAGTTGTTAAGGTCTCATGGGTCTGTAATTTCGCCGGCACCCATACCCTTCAAACTAGAACACAGTATTGCGAACATTACTGTTTCAAGGTAGAAATAAGTATGGTGAAGTATACTTTTCCTGACGAACTCATCCACAAAGAGTTCTACTGCTCAAAATTCGCGGAATTATTCTGCTACATGGGCGGGGCGATCCGCAAAATAATTTCCAGAAATTAGTACCACGGCAGATGATATAGGTACCTAATAAACAATGATAACGTCCACAGCCACACACTCATTATTATTCACCCGCATTATTATTTTCGACTGACTTCCAAAAAGGAGATACCTACTCAATTTTTTTGTTTGTTACCTCATAACTTTTGACTGGTTGAACCGATTCTCAAAATTATTTTTATGTTTCAAAGCTGCTTCCCGTGTGGTCCTATTTCAATTTCATCAAATTCGGTCCACTAGTTTTTGAGTTACACTCCAATAACTTAATAGAATGGAAGTCGTTATCAAATTCTTCAAATTGTTATTGTATGTACTTCTCTGTGTCGTGTGTGGGAGACGTAGACACACAATAATACATCATAACATTCAAGGCCCGCGAACAAACATTTCTTTACATCACGCGAAAAAATCCACCCAGGCCGGGGATAGAACTTGGAAACCCGCACTTCAAAGGAAGGATCAGTACTAACTGAGCTACCCAAGCTTTCAGCCGAATTCTATTATATTGTTGATACCAGCGCGCGTTCTTTTTAGATATTCTAAGGACTGTGTTCTAGTAAGACGCTCAGTTGTGGATCTCGTCTTGAGTGGAGATTTGACAGTAAATGCCGTACACAACTGACTCAGATCTGTAATTGAGCTTGGATTCATTACTCAGCGGTTTTTTGGAAATACGGCCCTAAGACTTTAATTTATCACTAAGCTTTTTAAAACTAACCTTCACGAGCTACGTAGCAAACAAAACCGACTCAAACTACACAACCTAATCAACATAACACACGGACGCACTTTCAGTAGTTCATCAGTAGCGAGTATCATCGGGACAGACAGACAGACACAAAGCCGCATTTCCGCCGCTTGTTTGTGTTTCACAATGTTCTGCCACAGATTACGATAGGAGTTTTACAGTTTTACCGCTCGTCAGATCCCCACATAATACTAAGAACACCTAAATTACGCTTCTGTTATCACAGAGTAATTTATAACAGAGACTTAATAAAGCAAAGTAAAAAAATAAAAAACAATATAGGACAATGTTGGCGACCTCTACCATAATGTACCTTTTCAGTCTTTATATATGTATTTTATAATTACATAGGTATATTTCTATTTGTATACAGGGTTATTGGTAATTAGACCGGATCCTTTTAAGGGGTGGTAGGGAATGCCATTTGCAACAATATGACTGTACATTGTGATATCCGGAAATGAATCATTTCTGTGATATTTTTTTTTAATTATTTTTTTGGAAAATCCAGTTTTACTACTTTAAAATTCAATAAAGAAAAAGTAATCAACCGATTTCAATTCTGTTCGCAGTTTTAGAGAAACCTTGTTACAGCTCTTAATAATAAACAATAATATCGTACTAATGTAGATCCATCCAAAAACTAGAGGCTTTTTCATAATTTTTATTTGATAATTTTTGTAAGATGCTTTACAAAAACCTTTATTTTCTCTACAAAAACGATAGTAAATTAAGTCTGCATTTTATTTAAAAAACATCTACAAGTCTTTAGCTATCCAACGAGGTAAAAAAATTAGCACTTTATTGCACAATTGCAGAAATAATGCGGTTACAAAAGGCCGAGAAAGGAATGAGAATAGTCCATGAGAAGTAGCTATGGAAGAAATACTTTCTTAAGGTAACTTAATTTCTTTTAAAGAAATAAAATTATGACACTTAATTTTAAGTACCTATTTAATTGTGTAACATTTTTGATTGTATTACGAGTATTAATCTGTCCGCATCAGGTTTACGCTCTAACAAAAGATTTACGAATGAACCGGAGGCTTGCTGATTCTGACTAATAAATTTATTCTTATTTCATAATTTGTAACATATAAGTATTTGTATTGTATTGTTACAATAAAGAGTTAATCTATCTATGTAACCCAAAAATATTGTATCTTCTTGAAAATAAAAAAAACAAAGCGTACCAAATAATAATAAACAAGCCAAAATTTAAAAATAAAGACGGCAATCTAATATTATTAATGTACAATAAATTGTCTTTAAGAGTTACCAATCTAAATTATAACTTGTTCTTAAAAAAAACTTGTGGGTTTTTTTCTAAACTAATAGCATAGCAAAAGTATTTTATAAGTTAAAATAAAATACAATTAGACTGCATACTATTAGAAAAATCTCTTGTAAAACACTTAAAAAGAGGTGTTGGAGACTACTTTTGCGTGAAGGGCAACCATGGTCTCCTTTTACATATTACTTTAATTTTTACGCAATCTAATTGCACGAAATGGTATTTTTGATTTTTCATCATACTCAGTAATCACAGCGAGTGACATTTGTCGACTGATTTTCAATTTGTCAAGTGAAAACCAAGGTATCCCTGCTAGGGTTACATTTTTTTGCTTCATGAATTTTGACGTATTAGGCATCTGGGGACTATATAATATCTAGACTGACTATATATGTGAAAAACAAAGAATAAATAATTTTGGGTAGGTATAATAATACTACAACCTCTGATTCGTATTACTCTACGAAAAGAATCAAAGCTCTGGCGGTCTTCCAGAGCATTCAAAGACAACTACATCTATCTTTTGATCAATTGGTGGCCTCTAGTGGAGATGATCGGCGATGCATTAAATAAAATCTTCTTAGTTGATTATCTGCTATCAGTTTTACGTGAAAATATCATGCTCATAGGGTTTAAGCATTTAGGCAGATTAAAAAAAACATGCGGGGCAATCTTTGGAGGCTGCCGATAGAAGTGAAAAGTATTCTCTTTAGATATAGTCTGATTAATCTATGAAGTATTCGAACTATTTTTAAGACAACATAATAACAGCAATAGATAGTCATGGAAACCATTACCGCGTCTAAAGAAGTTTTCTCTTCAAAATTACATTATCTATGACAAAGGGTTCGGTGACGATGACGCGAGTTCCTTGATTTTTGTTCATCCATGTGATCACTGAAGAACTAGTTTTCTCTTCAAAACTACATTATCTATGACAAAGGGTTCGGTGACGATGACGCGAGTTCCTTGATTTTTGTTCATCCATGTGATCACTGAAGAACTAGTTTTCTCTTCAAAACTACATTATCTATGACAAATGGTTCGGTGACGATGACGCGAGTTCCTTGATTTTTGTTCATCCATGTGATCACTGAAGAACTAGTTTTCTCTTCAAAACTACATTATCTATGACAAAGGGTTCGGTGACGATGACGCGAGTTCCTTAGTTGTTGACGAGAGTTGATTTTTGTTCATCCATGTGATCACTGAAGAACTTTCACTATCTATTATATTCTCTTTGTTTCACTATAAAAATGAAAAAATACAGAAACAAGGAAAAACACACATTTGCATAGTGAGTTTTTTCCCTTCGGCCGAATCTGAACTGTCTATTTAAAACAATAAAATTGAAAAAGAAAAAGAAAAAGAAAAACTGAATAAATCTTAGACTGATCATAACACATAACACTAAAATGTATTACATTTAGGGTATCAATTGACTCTTAGAAGTATTTTCGGTTTGCATATATTTATCCTTGATGTGCTGTAAGACATTGCTTATTGCTAAGTTTCCTTATGCTAGGTCAACACGAAGTACCCTAAAGGTTTTGAATCCCTTGTAAATACGCAAAATTTGCGAAAATATGCGATTTACACGCAGTTTTATCTTTTGATCACGTTGACCTATAAGTTTAATTGTTTCACAGCTAAATGAGACCGTAAAACCGTTGTTTATATTAAATACTCAGGGATTACATACCGATATACAGATACTCAGACATACCGATGCTCAGACGGGCTGACGGACATCCATAGCTATAAGGATTCCTTTTCCTTTTGAGTTATGGAACCCTAAAAATAACCTAAGAACTTACTCGTAGAAGAGGGCGATCGTTAGAAACTTGGGAGGGCTGACTGAGCAGAGTAAAAGAAAAGGTCTAACGCATCTTTTTCTTACCTCAATGAAATCAAATTGGACCAGGGCAATAAGATGATGTATAGTTTCTATGCCCCTTACTGTATAAAACTGAAGTACTACCCACCAGTACGAGCACTCGTAACCCTAGCCCCCGCCTTCGTTCGAATCTATTCACAACAACATCCTCCAACATGTTACGTTTTATTACATTTTATGAGTTTACAACACATAATTAACAAGTTTCCGAGAAGTACACACGTGACGTGCGTCCTACCTACTATTAGTTTTATTTTAGTTTTTGTCGTTTTAAAGTAAGACAAATGTTTACGTTATGAGCCTCCGTGTAGAGGGTGGGTTGGTTAGTGGCTGGTTAAGATCGGACAAATTGGGGCCAGGTAATAAGATCTAGCTGCTAGTATTATATTATACTTGGTGAAAGTTAGTAGCCGGCTACACGTAGCAGCAGCAGACGACGTGTCGTCGCTTCATGTCGCTGCAGTCATTTCGAACCCGACTGCAGATGGCAACTGTAGATGGCATCAACCATTTGAAAAGCGATACGCGATAGATTTAGGTATCTATAGCTACGATGATCGTGATCGTGTATTGGACAGAACTCAATAGATATTGCTAGGGTTCGGTTAGGTGCAAGTTGGTAGCCGGCTACATGAAGCCGCAGCAAACGACGGACGTGTCGCAGCGACACTACTGGTTTATATGTATTTCTACGAAACACCATTCGTACTCGTAGTTAGCGACACGAAGCTAGCGTCACGTCGTCGAGCGGCAGACGACACTGTCGCCCGACCGCAGATCAGTAGTGCCGCTCGCGGGTACCAATCTACGTGTAAAACAACTGAAAAGATTAGAAACTAAACCTTTCGTATCGCTTTTCAAATGGTTGATGCCATCCGCAGTTGCCGTCTGCGGTCGTGTTCGAAATCATGACTGCAGCGACATGAAGCGACGACACGTCGTCTGCTGTACGTGTAGCCGGCTACCAACTTGCACCTTAAAGCTCACGCTAGACGTATATGGATGTCACATCAAACTGTGACCCATCACCCAATCACGGAAATATCCCCTATATACCTCGGTAAGAAAAAGGTAGGTTGCGCCAATTTTCATGCTAAGCTTACAGTACAGTAGTATAGTCTAATAATATTTCTTTAGCACATTTAAAAGAGTTCTACGACACGACGTCTCTATTAAGGGTAAAACGATGTCGTAATGTTTAGTGGCCCCAACGTGAACTCTGGTATTCTTACACCTTTTTAAGTCCCAAAACCATGTGCTTGTTTATGCCAGTTATGTAGAATTGTACGGGAAAACGAAATATGATGAACTCAATTATGCATTACCATATGCAACGAATAATGGAAAATTAATCCTGTGTTTTTTCATACCTACAAGAGGCGACAAGGCAGGGCAAGGGCTTGTCACTTCGAGGTAATATAGTAGAGGCAGTCAGGGCTGGGCAAAATACTTGTTTTGCTTTAATTGAAATACAAATTTAAAAATACTGTATCGCAAGTAATTAAAACACTTAACACAAAATACGTTCAAGTACGGTACTTGAAATATAAAATACAAAATACAGTATTTTAGTTATTTTTAATTGAAATACAAAATACGAAATCCAAATTACAAAATAAGTATTCTAGGCCAGCACGGACTGAAAAGTAGAGGAAAACAAGATTAATTGATCAGTAAAACCAGACTTTCCTTTCATGAACACTAGATTTTTAAATGTACTGACAAATAAATTGAATTTACGATTCAATTTATTTGTCACAAGGTTAATAATAATAACACTTCTTAAGGTACGACAAGGGCCCTTAAGAAATTGCAAAAATATAAATCTTTCAGAAACCTGTCAACGATCTATCTTATTATATATACGAGTAGCTATATGTAGCACAATGTTATACACACACACATATATATCTACACGTTGCCATTATTCGTTTAATGTTCTCCAATACTCAAACATTTTCAAAGCAATATGAGCTTCTATTAGCAAAGGAAACGGCTCAATCACACACAAAAGCTTACACAGAACGTTTAAAAATCAATTAGTCTCTTCACAAGCATACGACGAATTTAGCTGCAGTGACTCTCACTACGATTTCACACCTTTTCACAATAGAAATCTTTTAACGTTTGTGAATCTGAAAGGGGTTTTAGATAAGAAGTTACAGCGATAAGGTTGTAAGATAAGAAGAGCTGGATGTAAGACTGCATGTAAGAGAATTCTCGCACGTGCGCGGTTAGACAAAAATAACACTAGGCTACTGAGATTGGATGAAAGGGTTACGTGCTTCGTTTGACACTGGACAGTTTGATGTTTTGCTGGAACAGTGATTCATAATAGGTACCTAGTAAATTTCCAGGTTTTTTAACTAAAATTAATAACAAATACTTAGTTCTACGGTGGATTATGAAACTGTAAAATAACAACATATTCAAAAAACAGTTAACGCACACAAGAAAGGTCACTTATGTCGTATACCTTTGACACTCGCCAGTTAATCTTTATTATAAATCTTAATTATGATTTTTATAATTATATATATTTATCTTATTTTATTTAATTATCTATATAAGATTTATATAATTATCTTATTATTATTATTACCTACTTACTTTACTTTGCTTGAACTAGTTTTATTTTACTACCTGTTTATGTTAAACTGTAGGGAGTTTGTTTTAAAGTTATGAATATGAATGGTTTAATAATAATAGGGAAGATGCACCAACGATCAACATCCTATTTTGGAGGTAAAATTCAGCAAATGTGGACAGCTGAAGCGCAAGTGGTAATGATATGCAGTATTTTTTTTCTTCCAATAATGGAACCGATTTAATTACCAAAAAGTGTGAAATAACTTGTTGAAATCGGTACCATGATAGTTCAATAGTAGGTACCTTTTATCACAATATTGTGTACATGGCACCGACTTCGACAAGTTATTTCACACTTTTTGGTAATGAAGTCGGTTCCATTTTTTGGTAAAATATTTTTTACTCCACTATCATTACCACTTGCCCTTCCACTGTCCACATTCAAACCGTCCGTCGTACTTCCGACAGTAGGCAGGGGAAACACGAAAAGTTTACAATACTGAAAAGCGTGCTGCGTTGAAACCATTGCCTAAACAATGAGCTTGAATGAATGTTATTAACTGCGGTAGATAATAGTTTACACTACGGTTATTTGGCTCTCGGTGTTATTATACTAATTAACTTGACGTCGATGACTCTGGTCACGGAGTGATTTATTAAAAATATTAGCTTTAAAATAAAATTAAAATAAATGTTCAAGCCAGGAAAATAAAAGACATGATATAATCGTACGAGTGACATATAGTAATGTACTATAAGTAATTAATCCATCCGAATCAGCAAGCCTCCAGTTCATTCATAAATCTTTTGTTATAGCGTAAACCTGATGCGGACAGATTAATAAGATGTCCATACTTATCTGATAGTAAATTTCTCGTTTTGTACCTGTACATGTATAGTCTTTTCAAGTTTCATATAAAATTGTTGCTAAAGCTGTAAAGCTGTTGATTAACTAGCAGTTCTGCGAACAGTAGACCTCGTGAGCAATTTTTAGCAGTACTTCATACAAATTATCTCGCAACCACTAATTATGCTCATATTCGATTTTTTTCTTGAAAGTTTGGTAATTAAGGGGATTGCATAGCTAATATGATTTTTTCAGTATTTCAAAGGTATATAAATTTATTTTTCAAACTTAAAAAAACTGAAAAAATCTAAACTTACGGGCATAGTGCAAACAATGTGTTGATTGCATGAAAAAAAATTTACTGAAATCGGACAATGTTAAGAGGAAGAAAAGAGTTTTTTTTCTTTTAGTATAGACAAGTACTAGCTATGCAATCCTCTTAATGTGTGTACCAAATTTCATCACAATCGGTCCTTAAATAGCACCGCAGCGAACTCCCGCCTTTTTAGGAAAAGAACCTGACCCCACTATAAAATCGCCGACTACAATAAAATTATATTGAATAGTATAATATGCATAGGTAACAAGTTTTGTCATTGGTTGATAAATGCGACTTGTACAGAAGGACCAATATACAACCTAATAAACATACGGACAGATGAATGTCAATTTGGCCCGTTAAAGCAAAGATGGTTCGCTCGCTCGGTAAACTGTATGGTCGTAGTGTTTTTTACTTTTAAGCTGTTGGAGTACACCACCGTGACGTCACAGACAGGCTCCAACGGAAGACTACTCCCACCTCTTAAAGCAGCTATGTTTCAGCCTTACCATTAAGAGGATTGCATAGCCAGTACTTTCCATACTAAAAGAAAAAACTCTTTTCTACCTATTAACATTGTCGGATTTCAGTTATATTTTTTTCATGTAATTATCACATTGTTTACTATGATATATATAACGTACGGGACGTTTTGATTTTTTCATTATTTCAAAGTACTGTACATTTTCTTTTTTAGAACTAAAATAAACTGAAAAAATCAAAACGTACGGGCATAGTAAACAATGTGATGATTACATGAAAAAAATATCACTGAAATCCAACAATGTTAAGAGGTAGAAAAGAGTTTTTTCTTTTAGCATGGAAAGTACTAGCTATGCAATCCTCTTAAATCTGGTACCACCACGTCAATATAGCAAGTTTAATATAATATTGGATTACGATAGACGTTTTAATAACGTAGTATCAAATATTTCGCGCACTTCGCATACTTTTTCATAACTTTAACACGACACAGAAGTTTCATTGTTCCAATGTCAAATTATTGAGGATTACGAATTTTCAAATACTCCCATATCTTATATTAGTCATATTGCAACGTTACCATTAAATTTGGTTGACCGTTTTGTGTCGGTGGAAGTACGATAGTAAGTATGATTATTTAAAGCTTATTACAAAACGCTCCTGATTTATGATAGTTTAGTAAAAGGTGAGGAGTAGGCCCCAGCGATGGTTTTAAACCAGTATAATGCTGAGTTGGAGACCATTTTATGACACAGTAAATTTACATTCTTTTTCCTTACTTTTATATACTGCCGTCGTAAATGAATTATATTTTATTTCGTATCATATTTCATTACATTTCATACTATTTTTAGTTCTAAAAAAGGAAATTTATAATACTTTGAAATACAGAAAAAATCAAAACGCATAGTAATCAATGTCATGATTCCATGAAAAAAATCACTGAAATCGGAAAATGTTAAGAGGTAGAAAAGAGTTTTCTCTTTTGGCATGGAAAGTACTAGCTATGCAATCCTCTTAATGAGTCGTCAGTAAATAATTGTAAACATACAAAAATACTGTACAGAATGATTAGACAAGCTTCTGCTACAAGCGCTTACCTCTTTACTGCTAAAACTAGAATACCGAAACAAACCTATATAATTTATCAGGTGAGCGCTTACCCTGCTTTGTGATTGTGAGTGATTGAGCAGTGACCACAGGTTACGAAATACTCGTAATTGTTAGCTTCTATACCAAAAAGAAAATGTGTTGCCAGATTTTTTTTGTTAAGGCGCTGTCAGCTCAGCGCTTGGCTACGTTGAATTTCATTTACTTGAAATCAAGCAAATGCATGGCGTAAAAACGTACAATATTCATAAAAAAATAATGATCATCATCATCATGCCATAGGACGTCCACTGTTGAACATATGCCTCCCCCATAATTTTCCAAAAGGACCGGTTGGAAGCGGCCTGCATCCAACGTCGTCCTGCGACTTTTATCAGGTCGTCTGTCCACCGTGTCGGTGGACGACCTACGCTGCGCTTGCCGGTCCGTGGTTTCCATTCCAGAACTTTTCGGTCCCATCGGCCATCTGTTCTGCGTGCTATGTGCCCTGCCCACTGCCATTTTAAATGGCTAATCTTCTGGGCTATGTCGGTGACTTTCGTTCTTCTACGGATCTTCTCATTTCTGATTCGATCACGTAGAGCAATCCCGAGCATAGCATAGAAGCCCTTTCCATAGCATAGTAAGAGACCACGTTTCAGTGCCATAAGTCATCACTGGTAACACACATTGGTCGAAGACTCTTGTCTTGAGGCACTGAGGTATTTTAGACGAGAAGACTTCGCGAAATTTCCGGAACGCTGCCCAGCCGAGTTGGATTCGACGACCTCTTTCTCGAATTTGGATCTACCTAGTTTGACTGTCTGTGTGAAAAAAAAATATGCACTCTGAAATAAAAAAAAATCCGTCAATGTCGCATACATTTATATATGCGACATTGACGGATTAGGACGGACGGACGGACATATTAAAAATTACTATTTCATGATATGTGTTTCATTACAAATACAATAGTGAATAAAGAGAAAAATTGATTTTAAGGTCAAATTAAGTGGTTTGATGAATTTTTTTTATGTACTCTAGTATGTTAAAATAAGTTTTATTTCCGTCAATGTGTACTTAGAAGTCTTAAAATGTCATGATTTTTTGTAGTTTTAATTAAATCGCTGCTTAAGAGATAAACTGCTTTAAAAACTTTAATTTTTAGCGACATCGTGTTATGACAGCACTTTTACAGTTACAAATTCAAGACTCAAGTCGGGATTTTTACTTTTTGAGTGTCTATAGCGGGATTCTTTCGTCGAAAGCGGGACATAGTAAAAAAACGTAGGTACCTATATAATCAGAAGTATTAAATATTTATCTTTTTGAGTTTTAAATTACGTTTACTACAATAGACAGCAAAAGTAGCCATATACATTTATTTAATAATAATATGATATTTCAAATCAGATTTACTATATTAGGTAGACGAATCTTCTGATGGATAAAAAAAAGTTAAGTTTTTTTTGTAAAATAAGTGTTATTCATTAAATGTGGTGCTACAAATAATAGTATGAGGAGTGAGTATTGCAAATTGTTACTTACAATAAGATGTTAATTATTTATAAGAATGACTTATTCATGATACTTACGTAGGTACTAGGTACCTACTTATTTATGTGAAGATATAACTTCTTTTAAATTTTCCTCTTTAATAGTAATGAATATATGTGAATGTAACTTTGCACAGGCCCGGATAGCTCTAGATTAAACTGCACGAGTAGGTAATTCTGTTTTCATTAAATTTACGGAGCATTTATTTCGCCGTACGCACGGTCAAATTATCCCCGAAAAGCGGGACTGAGCTAGTCGCGCGGGACATTTAATTTTGATTAAAAAATCGGGACGTACCGCGAAAATCGGGACGTCTGGCATCGGTGTGTATACACCTCCGCCTTGCTTTAATCGTTTTTAAGAAACAAGAAAAGACATCTATCAAAAGGAACATTGTAGGTGGTTCGCAGAAATGAATTAGCGCTCCGTTAAAGCTAGCGAGTGTCTAATTAAATCTATTATGAACGATGATTTTCGCCACCGCATCACAGAGTAAGTAATAGTGCCATTATATCAGTTCATGCCCGGTATTAAAATAGTAATGTGAAATTATGTTCCGAAGAAATTACAAGATAAGATTGAAACGTAACGTATCCTGCACGTTTACTTTTTATTCAAATCGAAGTTGATTTATTAACTATCTTGAATTTTTATGGGCAACTTGTTCACGGAAGGCCGAAAATGGACAACGTCCTTTGTAATGCAAATTTGAGAAGCACTAATGCTTTGAGTTGA
Organism: Selenia dentaria; assembly: GCA_917880725.1. Taxonomy (NCBI): domain Eukaryota; kingdom Metazoa; phylum Arthropoda; class Insecta; order Lepidoptera; family Geometridae; genus Selenia; species Selenia dentaria. The sequence continues at coordinate 15,339,003 of OU862899.1, read as the reverse complement.
TTAAATTCTGTCGATATATAGGTTGGATATAAAGTGTTATTGATAAGTCAACCTATTCCCGTTAAGGGCGTGCAGTTTACATCTTTTCTGACTGATTTCACTATGCAACACCCTATCTTAAGGCGCGGTCGTATCCTGATAATAGTAAAAAGCAGAATCTTTAAACATCTAGTGTAACGAAACAGATCGATGATAATCTATGAAAAAATACTTAGGTTAGAAAAGGAACAGGCACAGATGTGGCACAGAGTAATAACCGAACAGAATTCATAAATATTACTCGCTCTCTGCAGAAAAAAAACCTAAATAGGTCCATAAAAATAAACTTTCACACGTCCAAACTCTCAGAATTTTCAGCGATAACACTATATTATTTTATAGGTACTACATAGCCAACATATAGTACTAAAGTAGTAACCAGCAGTTTTTTCAATTGTGTTAGTATATATCGAAAAATATAAAGAAAACGTACAAAATTAACGCATTTTCGCATTACATCGTCCAATCTAACAAGCGATTTTCAACCTTACGTAAAGCATCGTAAATTATTTTGAAATTGGGGTTGGACCGCGTCTTAAATCTAACCCTGTTCAAGATATTGAATTTAATTGTTTTATTATTTATAAATTTTTAAACGTTTCAATTATCTACAACAAGTTATTTATTAATTTTGCGTACAATATTGGTTAGTGAGGTCCTAAAGCATCTAATTTTACATGTAATAATCAAATAATATTAGTAATAGAAAGGCTTACACATTTTAATATAATTCAGATAAAAAAATAAGGACTTATAAAAATATTCAAATGCAATCATAAAATAAAATATAGGTAAAATGTTATTAGTATAACCTCTCTATATAATTCTGAATATACGGAGATAAGCCGATTCAAACACGAGACGTATATAAAATGTTTTAAAAATAAATGGGCAAGGTAACCAGCAAAAGTAAGACTGATGCGTTACGTAAGATTTTATTTTTTTGGTCATACAGTAGTTTTTTAACGTTCAAATTAATAGTTTGTTATATGGCTGGCCCTACACGTGCACCATTGTTTGTTGTTGCAACAAGTGTTCGTGTCAATAAGTTTTTATTGTTTTACAACGACAACAAACGTCGGGCGGTTTATTTAGTCTTGTAGCTGTGGCTGGACATGATTACCAGTCGTAAAAATTTGGGTAGACTTCGTTAACCAATCTCTTTCATGAAATAAAATCATTTAATCATTTAACCAATTCTGTTACAAAATGTTGGAAGTAAAAATAAAAAAAGTAATCTATAAGCCCCATGGTGGGAGAAAAGTGGCTGGAATGCTAGCAGCATTGCCACGCTGTACAGTAGGTATATGGAAATACTAACTTTTTGACCAAAGTAGGCACCAGTATTTTGGTCATCCGTCAACTTAACCAAATGTTAGCCCAGATCCCTATACAAATTCAGAGCGGACGACCCCACGGGCATAAAGTTTAGACCCTAAACGGTACAAACAAGTACCTACTGTCTAAATACACATATTTATAACGTATCAGGTCTTCCGCTATAGGCGCAGCAGCGCCAGCCAGATCTATTGTCCCAGATGAGACGGCGTCAGTAACAGTATGTACACATGTAGCATCACAAGCCAGGGGCCGTCTCATCTTCCATGGGACGTTAGTCATCCCATCAGGGGCCTTACTATCAGTTTTATAAAAACCATGCAAGTTCCGAGCAGTTCTTAAACCTAGCTTAAACAGTTTTGAATTAAATCATACCATGACGCTCATATAGTTGAACTGTTTGATCATTGTTTGCTACAAAAATTAACGGATAATGTTGTCTCTGACTGTCTAACAATTTACTATAACCAACATTGCAGATGCGTAGCCGTTTATAAGCTGATAATCTGAGCGGATTAAAAGTATCACGATGACGTCAGTCCATACAAAAACTAGGTGAACGGTTTATCTACGGTTTTTGAATAGTAGGCCTGGGCAGGCCTGCTATAACGTTGTCGAAGACTGTAAGAAAACTGCAGTTTTCTAGAAGTCCTGCTTTAAGAGCTGATAGTAAAGCCCCTGTTGTCTTACCATCGTTTCGTACAGTCCGTTTGGTTTTAAATCTCGTAGGTACCTTTTTATTTAAAACAAAATACACCTATGCTAAATACATTACTTCAGGCCCATGAAAACAATACTGTTTTAATTTTATGTCGCTTAAAGTCAACCGCTTTGCCAATGACGTTGCTTTTCTACCGACTTCCAACAAAAGGAGGAGGTACTCAATTCACCTGTATGTTTTTTATGTTTGTTACCTCATAACTTTCGACTGGGTGAACTGATTCTCAAAATTATTTTTTTGTGTTCGTGTGGTCCCATTTAAATTTCATCAAATTCGTTATAGAACTTTTTGAGATACATTCCAATAACTGAATAGAATGGAAGTCGGTATTAAAATTCTCAAATTGTACTTGTTCAATAATAGGAAATCTACCTTAGTGACGTGCATAGAAGATTTTTAATGTTAATTACTGCGTCTGCGAGTTAATAATTCTTGTCACGATTTGTTTTGAAAATGATCCTAGATTGCGAGTTTTAGTGTCTGAACTGTTGGTTTAGATTCTGCTTACATTTCTATGATTAATCGTTGTTTTATTTAATATACCTAGAGAAGAATTGGGAGCACGTTCTCAGTTTGCTAATACAGGTAGGCCAAGGAGAAAGCATAAAGTTCTCGGAGCGGAGATAGTCTAGTCATCCGGAGCTGTTCAGCTAGATTAATCTCTTAGTCCCGGATTACTAACATTTCTTTACTTCTGTTGTTCAGAGGAAACAAAAAGGGTGCTAAAGAGTTTTCTACCGACTTCCAAAAAAACGAGAAGGTACTCAATTCGACTGCATTTTTTTATGTTTGTTACCTCATAACTTTCGACAAGTGATAATACAATTTATGCTTATTCATTTGAATTCAAAGATCTCAGCCAAATTGGACTGTTTCTTATCTTCCCATATAATGTGATCGTAACAGGGGCCTTACTATGAGCTCTTAAAGCAGGACTTCTAGACAACTGCCCGGTTTATTCGTACCATGACAACGTAATAGCAGGCCTGCCCAGACCTACTATTCAAGAACCGCAGAAAAACCGTTCACCTGTTTTTTTTGTATGGACTTTCGTTAACATGTCGCTCTAAATCCGCTCAGTTTATAAGCTTATAAACGTCTAGGCGTCCGCAATGTTGGTTGTAATAAATTGCTAAAATGCCAGATACAACATTATCCATTCATCTTTGAGAAAACAATGTTCAAGCAGTTCACCTAAATGAGCGTCATGGTACGATTTTATTCAAAACTGTTTACGCCAGGTTTAAGAACTGCACGGAGCTTGCATGGTTTTTATGAAGTTGATAGTAAGGCCCCAGATGGCTCCTTTTCCTATCTCGTATTACAATTAGGTACATATACATATTAAGCTATAAATCCAAATACCATAGCATATCGCCATCTTACTTTGGTTCGCTCACCCTCTATGACATGAGACAGGCTTATTCTTTTGTTGTATTAGGCGTAACAGTCAACGCACCGAGTAGGTAACCTTTTGACTGAGGCTTTGTTAATGGCTCTTCAACTGACCGGAAGTGGCCTGCATCCAACGTCGTCCTGCTACCTTTATCAGGTCATCAGTCCACCTTGTCGGTGGACGACCTACGCCTGTGCTTGCCGGTTCGTGGCCTAAAGAAACATATTTTTCCAGCTAAGATTTTTTCCTAAAAATTCCACCATCGCAATGGTGGGTTTCTATATTCAGAAATGGGTTGTTTTGCATACGAGCAGTAACCCGTAACTAATTGACACTTTTGTATGTGGGAACTCTCAAAAAGTTACGTATCGTAAGCCAAATGATCCGTTTTTGGATATAGGAACCCGGGGTTAGTCATACTTAGCTTACTGTGTCCTATACTTGGTTCGTGAAGACCCAGGAAAAAACTCTCATTGTTACATAAAAAAATATACAGAGTTCTCCTTTGTAGTTCCCTAACTAAAGAGGATAATGACCATATACGATTTGTCTCCATTTGCTTCTGTCCTGCGCCAGTTCAAAAGAACGTTTTAGTGTTTCTCCTGTTGCCTCTATAATATATAACCCTACGAAATTAGATGCGCGCCTTCTCTGGACATCTTCAAACAACGTGTCAAAGCATTTTACTTCGCGAAATAACTAACTGCAAACCTACTTACTATATTTGTTATAATAATTAAATTGTATATGTATAGTATATATTTAAATATATGTATAGTATAATTATATAAGTATAGTTTGTATATATTGTAAGTCATTTTTCCTAGCTATATTCTTGAGTTTTGCTATATGTAGTGTTTAGTACACTTGTTTTATACACCACCGCCTTTTTAAGTTTATGCCTATTTCTTTCCGTGCATGGTTGTCTGGAAGAGCTGTCGCTCTGAGCGATAAGACCACACATTATGACACTTTTAATTTTAAGTATTTAATTGTGAAATATTTTTGATTTTATTTTTATTTTATTCTTATTTCTTTATTTGTAACATATATTTGTATTGTAGTGTTTCAATAAAGAGTAAATCTATCTATTTATTTATCTATGCTTTTACACCATCGTGTTGGAATTCGGCCCCTGGAGCGCTTCCCCTGCATTTGTCCCACAATCAACTGCTTCTCCAACTCATGCATAAATGTGATCGCATCATATGTCATAAATAAAAAAGCTTAGTTGACGTTCTCGGCATAGAGAAGTCGTTTTTCTAACGGGGAGGGGGGTATTGTAAAATCGATTCGTTTGTCCTCATTCCTCATTCGGCTGTCCATGGTATCATATCATAGCACTGTACAAAGTAACCACAGCTTAGTAACTAGTTACAATTAGGCGCAACATTAATAGCGTGTTTATTGTTTAACTTATGCGTTTAAAACCTCGAATTTATTTGTCTAGTTTGTATTCGTGCTTTGTTTGAATCTTTTCGAGCAATTAAAAATCATTCCACTGACAACCCGTAAACTATTCTGACGTTGATGAACTGACGTAGCTCGGTAATATATTTATTGTTTTAGTGCCATTTCAACTGGAATGAGCGGGAAATTGGGCGAGTGATGTAATGCAAACGCAGCTTCTGAAGTTTTTATTTTATTCCTAGGAGGTAATTGTAGAATCAATTGATTCATTTCATTATTACCGTGATTCCGAAGAATAAGAAAAAGTTTGTTTCGTTTCATGAAAACGGGAACACTATAGAAAACACCATTTTCTGGTTTTCTATCTTCTTTAGTTAATAGCGTATTATGTGAGTAAACAAGAACAATTTGAAAAATTTAATAGCGACTTCCATTCTATTCTGTTGTTGGAGTGTAACTCAAAAACTACTGGACCGAATTTGATGAAATTTAAATGGGATCACACATGTTTTAGTGAATATTTTTTTTAGTCGTCGCGCGGATTCTTTACTGTTGCCTGCGTTCATACAATGTTAGTGATTGATTTCTGTGCTGATTGGAACATTTACTTACAATATCCAAATTCAAATACACTTTTAGTTCTTATTAGTTAGTACCTATTTTTTTCCCTGTTTACAAGGAACAAACTATGTAGTTTTCGAATAGATGTGATAAAAACTTAATTTATTATTATTATTTTCTATCTTCACTATGCCCACGTGGTGGTGGCTCGTACAGTTTTCCCAATTTACTCTGTTTATGCTATATTATTAATTCAATATAAACAATTGAAAAGCACTAGAGAACTATTATAGTCTAGACAAATCGATCAAGAGTACTTCAGAGCTCTAATTCTGCTTCTCTTACGTAACAAATAAATAGGCAATCGCAGTTTATATGAAAATGCACTTCAAACGTAATAAACCGAATACAAAACACTTGTAGTGCCATAAATCTCGATCTATTAGATTTCTATTGGTTCTTATCGTAACTTTTTATAAGCTTTTTGCTTGCAAAATGTGTAATGGCTATTTGGAATTCATATGAGCGCTTTTTTGACTTTTAAATTAATGTTTTGGCATACAGCTCCGGGATATTATTTAGGGTGGGCAGAGGCTGTAGCACAAACATTTTGCGAAAAAGTATTCCAATGGTAAACGTCAACGTGTCAGGTTCGGCGCACAAACTATGAGTTGTCTGTGTCACAGTTGTCCTAGATACATGACAGTTTGTACTGTTTCACGTGAACGACACGTTACGTTACATATACGCAGTTATTCGTGTTAGGTCCATGTAGGTCATGAATAACTGCGTTAGTGTAATGTAACGTGCCCTTCACGTAAAACAGTACATACTGACATTTATCTAGGGAAACTATGACACTCATGATGATGCTTTCGATTTGAATACTCTTTCGAAAATTATTTGTGCTACGGCCTCTGACGCTTTAAGCGACTATTATACGTACTCGTAAATCTATGACGTAACAACGAGCTATGGAAAGTCACCGACATAGCCCAAAAGATTAGCCAGTTAAAGTGGCAGTGGGCAGGGTACATAGCACGTAGAACAGACAGGCCGATGGGGACGGAAGGTTCTGGAGTGGAGACAACGGACCGAAGCGCAGCGTAGGTCGTCCACCGACACGGTAGACAGACGACCTGATAAAGGTCACAGGGCGACGTTGGATGCAGGCTGCTATGTTCAGCAAGGGACGTTCTCCGGCTGAGATGATGATGATACGCAAATCTATTTTAACCTTAGATCAGCATCTGTGATATAAGATTTTAACCAATGTCATTCTGAGACACCATATCCCATTATAGGTAGTCCACGCGATCGAAGCGGTGGACGGCTCAGCTATTATGTATAGTACACGTATATATATATGTATCTTTTGGATTTTAGAACATCCTGTTTTGAAATTCGACGAGACTAAAATTCGACTAAACGAATACAAAATTAAGTTTAACTAATTTCAAAAAATACACTGTCTAACCTAAAACAGTCCATTGATTTTTTAAGCCATTTCACTATTTTTTCATATTTTCGATGAACATAACTGACGAAATACGGGGTGTATATAACTCACCTGTATTTCCCTGAAGACTCTTTCACATACATAATAATATTACCAACCAAAGAGATGGTTATGGAAAATGATATTTAGTTCCCTAACAGAGAATGTATACTTCCAACTTTTCTATAGTGGGTTGCCACAATCTTGCCATGTGACGAAGTTTTATGTTGCTGTCAGCGTTTGAGTTGCCCCTTAACAGTTAGGAAGATATAAGAGATACGTTTCTGCTAGGACCTTTTCTGCACAATCATTAAAATCCCAACCTTAATGGATATCTTCAAACAACCTGCAACAAATAACGAAATACTACAGTCGAACTTGCTGTTTCGATGTAAACAGACAGACAAACAAGCAGGGCCAGATAACGGTGGGTTACCACTTGCTTCTGTGCTTAAACAAGTGGTTAGAGAGGGGTGGGATACGCCTATATTAATATTATCGATATCGATAGTCAGCAACCGAAAAAATATTTTCTATTCGTAAGGTACTTTGTTTATTTTACGGTATAGGTGAGTATGTGTATGTTTTAAGGTGTGAAACATTCTGCGTGGGTCGGATTTGGGTGAATGAATATATAAGTATTTTAATGCTGATTATATAAGACCGGCAAACTGTTAGCCTGATGGCTAGAACCATGCTTGTCTATTAAGATATAAGATGTACTATTGACCAAGATTATTTAGGGTGGCGTAATGCACTCCACTCGTTACTGGCACTGCTCGGAGACATAAGTTGTGAAATTTCAATAGCTTAATAACTTTACTTGCTAAATTGCTGTTTCTATACATACTTTTTCATGCATGATTTATTGTGCACCTTATTTTGGGTAATTAAATAATAAATAATTAAACATTCATGATTTTATAGTACCTACTTAAAAAATTATATAAATAAAGAATATTCCCTACAGTAACAGTATGCGTTGCAACACCGTGCTCCTGTGTAAGAGGCTGTGTTACTACAAACTACAGTCCCTAGCTCTGGATGGCATTGAAACTGTCATGAGCATCAAGCGTAGTGGTTCCCATCAGGTAAACTATGTCCGTCTTGTCACTATCTGTATATATAAAAACTGGCTAAGTGTGAGTTGGACTCGCGCACGAAGGGTTCCGTACCATACCATATAAATCTCCCATACTATACAATAGATATGTTTTTTCCCGTTTTTTTAGAAAATGGTACGGAACCCTTTGTGCGCAAGTCCGAATTGCACTTGGCCGGTTTTTTTAGTAGGTATTTGTTATTATAGCGGCACCAGAAATACATTACCTCTGAAAATTTCAACTCTCTAGCTATCATGGTTCATGAGATACAGCCTGGTGACAGACAGACAGACAGACAGACAGACAGACAGACAGACAGACAGATAGACGGATGGATAGAGGAGCTGTAATAGGCTCCCGTTTTACCCTTTAGGGAACGGAACCCTAAAAATGAGTATCTATTTCCCTTGGTCATCGCATGACGTGTGAACGGATGCAACCATTTCACTTTTCTACCGACTTCCAAAAAGGTGGAGGTACTCAATTCGACTGAATGATTTTTTTATGTTTGTTACCTCATAACTTTCGATTGGGTGAACCGATTCTCAAAATTATTTTTTGTTTGAAAGCTGGTGCTTCCCGTGTGGTCCCATATTCATCAAATACAGTCCAGAAGTTTTAGAGATACACTGAAATAACTGAATAGAATGGAAGTCGGTATTAAAATTTTCAAATTGTACTTGTTGTCCAGACTAATAAACCCTTAGAAGTTATGAGTACCTAGCACACACTTTATCTGAACCAATGTGAGCCCAGTTCACCATTATCAAATTTAAATTTCATCAAATTCGGTTTAGTAGTTTTTGAGATACACTCTAATAACTGAACACAATGGAAGTCGGTATATAAATTTTTCAAATTGCACTTTTGTTATGTTAATTACTGTAAGGAGAAGATTCTTATTAAAATTATTAAAAGACGGTTATGGTGCAGCCGAAGGTCGAGCCTACTATGCGAACGAAGTCGCGGGCAGTCGCTAATTGAATATAAAAACCCCTTATTTCTTGAACGCAGAATATCTCTCGAATAGGTCTAGGGGCATCGTACCCGTCAGCACAGTTTCTTTGTTCTAAAGATAAACTTACTGGTGGGTGCACACGATAACAACTCGGCATACGCACTAAAAACAAACTTTGCTTTCTTGTTGGACAAAATGTACGACCTCAATACTTTGTTGCACAAATCTATCGATATCGATACTAGCTGTATAATCTAAGCGAGATCACGTGCAACCCTATTCGACAAAAGGAGTAGCTCCACTCGAGCCGTAAGTTGCGTGAGTACCACTTCACCTGATATTTATGTTTCGTTATCTCCATCCCTGTTGTCTTATCTACGTGACATTTTACAGGAGCTCCTGCTGAAATTAATACTCCAGAGGAAATCATATATAAGCTTTTTTGTAAGTTTTTAATGTGTCTGTTCTTATTTTAATCAGGTAGAATCAGTTGGCGCCTATCATATTAGGTATGACGCAAAAAAATATCGATTAAAAAGCTATAAAGCTATTAAAAAGCTAATGTAGGAATGTATTCAAAAGTAAAGCTTATTCTTATTCAATCACAATGATAAGAGAAAAATAAAAAAGGAAATAAGTGTCGGTTTGCCTTATTTTAATAAATTAACCGAATAACGCTCAATATTGGTAACTGTGTATGCCTTTACAACGATGAAATCCAAAAAAATACATTATTTTTTATAGTTTAATAGTTATTTATATACAATGAGGCTTCTTTCGATATCCACAAACATCTTGATTCTTAAAATTATGCACCATATATTTGCCGGGTTACATAATATGACCAAAGGGTATATAATTATAATAAGTAGGTAAGTACTTAGTAAAGATAATATAGGTATCCATTCATTCAATTTATTAATTCTTTTTTGTAATATAGGTACTAGTCGCGCCAACAATGGCCCTATAGAATTTTGTAAATATTTTGTACCCATAGATAATGATGTCATGTGTCTATGGCGGTACGACGCTAGCGCCGCCACGAGCGCACGTGTAAATCAGACACTATCCAATTGGAGTCGTTAATCTACCGCCGCCAACTAGCAAGCATTTTTTCTCGCAATTTATTTAATTGTGAATTGTTCGATTTACGAAGCTGTGTACACTCATATTACATACAATTACACATCGCACACACTAACCACAGCTAAGTATCTATTTTCAACGAATTGTGTTGTTCCCGCATCCCTGGTAAGTGATTTACTATTTTTACTTGCTTTATTTGATATCCCGCCTAAACGAGCTGATGACCATCAAACGGCCATCGGGTGATACCGATGCCCGGCTTGTTTATAGATTTGGTGCCTCCTGTGAGGTTTTATTCCTCAAAAAAATCGTAAATTTTTGCAACACAATTGTATACCCTACCCGCATAACACTACCCGCTATAGTTTTATTCGCTATTCGCATCTTTGTTTCTTTGTATTTTATGTTTAAAACTGCAACTATCAACAATTCACACTACTGATTTGCCTATTTGTTTAATTATAATATTATTATTTGTCGTTAGTTGGGTAAAATCGCTTTAGATTCGATCTTTGTGAACCTAATTTCTACTACTAGACAGTGACCAAAATGGCCACTTCGCGCGAAGCAAAGACGCTTCGTAAAGAACTTATTTTGCAAGAAACATGTCGTGAAGCCTACTTTACTCGAATGCAACGCATATACGACAGTTCCAGTCAGATATCGTCACCCGAATCGGTAGATAGCTTCATCTGCGCCTCGGAAACAATAGATGACATTCGGCACGATTTTATGAAAACAGTTCACGCCATTAACTCCATAAACATGGAGCTAGATACAAATTTCGTTCCCGATTTTAACATTTGGAGCGCGTTAGAAGACCTGTATTGTAAAATAAGACGCGTTAGAAATCAACTACTAAATTCGAGCAACGATTCGAAACCGCAAATTAAAGAATTAAAACCACCCGCTTCGAAACTTAGGTTACCGCCCATTGAAATCCCGGATTTTCATGGTAATGTTAACAATTGGAATCTCTTTTATGAAACATTTAAATCCACTATCCATAATAACAGTGATCTAACCAACTCTGAAAAACTGTACTATCTGCTAGGAAAACTAAAAGGTTCGGCTCAGTTAGTGTTTGCTGGTATTAATCCGACCGCAGATAATTATGAATCCATTTGGAACGCCTTAGTTTTAAAATATCAAGACAAACGCTTCCTCGCTACCTCATTTTTGGATTCCATATTCGAAATGAAACCTTTACCCAACCCCGCAACCGCTACGCAGCTCGAGTCATTCATTGATAAATATGCAGCATCTATAGCCGCGCTTCAAGATTTAAAAATACCGAGTTTGTGTGATTATATATTTATTTATATCGCTTTGAAGCGTTTAGACCGCGATACATCCAAGTCCTTCGAAATGTTTGTTCGAGATATTGATATACCTACTTATGATGTTTTTATTAAATTTCTCAAAGGTCAAGCTAAAATAATTCAGCGTACCAACCCTATTACAAATACAGCTCAACGGGAAGGTTTAAAACCGAAAACCCCTACGATTCCGAAGATATCACATGCATACTTAAACCCGCACTCTGCTACGCAAAGCTCAGCTGCTTGTTGCTTCCTGTGTAAGAACGTTCATGAACACATATATCACTGTAAAGCATTTCTGGAACTTTCGCCTAGTCAAAGATACCAAATTGTAAAGGAAGCTAATTTATGTACGAACTGTTTAAGTTCAAAACATAAATGGGGTGCTTGTAAAAGTACAAGGGTCTGTCAGAAATGTGCAGCCAAACATCATTCATTAATTCACCTACAGCGCAATAACGACTCTGATCAAACTATGAATTCGGCCCCGGCCGGATTGTCACCGCATCGCTTACCCGCTCACTCTGCGCAGAATACCTCGCCCGCTATTACTTGTCCCGCTCACGCACCGCAACCCGTTATCGCTAGCCCTGCGCCCGCGCCGCATAAACAAGGTGTTTCTTATCTATCAGCTGACGCTATCAGCTCCCGCTTAAGTCCGCAGCAGGTTCCTAATACTACTGTTTTGTTAGGGACCGCGTTTATTAATGTTTACGATCGATATAATAATTCAATACCTTGTCGTGCAATTATCGATATGGGGTCACAAAATAACTTTATTAGCTCTTCGTGTTGCCGCAAATTAGGTTTAAATATATCACAGTTATCCCGCAAAACAATAATCAAAGGTCTCGGGGACCACGCTAGTGTCGCACAAGGAAAGTTAAATATTACGTTTTCGAGTAGTGTTGATCCTAATATTACCTACGCTATGGATACTTTGGTTTTGAATCGCATAACTGAAAAATTACCTACCGCCGCAGTTGATATGACGTCATGCAAATATTTAAATGGCTTACCGCTCGCCGATGAAAAATTTTCAACTCCCTCCGACATAGACATTTTAATCGGAGCTCAGTTGTTCGTGGAGTTGTTATTGCCGGGTAAGATCACGGGTTCGCCTGGTCAACCGTCCGCATTTTTGACCACTTTAGGCTATGTGATCATGGGGGAGGCAGAGATATTATCTTCCGAACCCGCCGATCACTTCCTATCGTATCACGCTACCGCGGAATCTATTCACGAAGATCTCAGAAAGTTCTTCGAGTTAGAGAACATAAAGGAAACTAATATTTTATCTTCGGACGATCAAGAGTGTGAATCCTTTTATAAGACTACTACTACACGCGACGAGACGGGGAGATTTATAGTAAGCCTACCATTTAAACAGAACCCTAGCTGTTTAGGTGATTCTTTCAAAACAGCTCGCCAGCAATATCTACATTTGGAACGCAAATTTCAAAAAAATCGCGATTTTAAATCCCGCTATGATGATGTCATCCGCGAATATATTTCACAAGGCTATCTTGTCGAACTGCCAGAAACCGAACCCTGTAGTGGTGGGTTCGTCTTACCGCATCACGGAGTGATTCGCGACGATAAAGTTTCGTCGAAGTTGCGCATTGTTTTACAAGCTAATCAAGCTACGGATAATGGCATATCCCTAAATGATATCTTACACACCGGACCAGCGCTACAGAACGATCTACTAGTTATATTATTAAATTTTAGATTATTTAAAATTGCTGTTACTGCAGATATTCGCCAAATGTTCTTGCGAATTTTAACCCGCGATTATTTGTATCAACAAATACTTTATCGTTTTGATCCCCGCGAACCTATTAAACGTTATGCATTCCAATGTGTAACCTTTGGTTTACGCTCCAGTCCCTTTTTGGCAAACCGCACTATAAGAGAACTGATTAATTTAGAAAAGGAAAGGTTCCCGCTTGCATCTGAACTAGCATTACGCGACCTGTATGTTGACGATATTGCCAGTTCGTTTATGAATACGGACGTGGCCGTGAAGGCATCTCAACAATTGATTGATTTGTTCAAGTCAGGTGGCTTCGACTTACTAAAGTGGTCAAGCAGCTCGAACGAGGTGCTCTCTGCCATCCCTGAATCTCACCGCTTGACAGATCCCGTCGCTTTAGATAAAGATGAATCTTTAAAAATCCTCGGTATGCAATGGCTTCCCGCGAGCGATTTGTTTACCTACACTATCCAACCGTCAGACCGTGAGTGTACTAAACGCAATATTCTTTCCACAATAGCGCGTCTTTGGGATATCATGGGTTTGGTCGGGCCGGTTATAGTATACGCAAAAATTTTAATTAAAGAAATTTGTATTCTGAAACTCGACTGGGATGAACGACCACCAGATAACATTGTACGCTCGTGGACTCAGTTTCAATCAGAATTACCGCTTTTATCACGTATAAAAATTCCGCGCCATATAAATGTATTTGAGTATAGTGATATCTCCATTTTGGGATACTGCGACGCTAGCGAGAAGGCGTTTGGAGCCGTGATTTATTTTCACGCGAACAATCACGGCGTGCCTAGTACTGCACTCGTGTGCGCTAAGTCTAAGGTGGCTCCGAGTGACAGGATTGTCACTATGCCGCGATTAGAGCTACTCGCAGCTCTTCTACTCGCTAAACTAATGCGTACAGTCATCGATACATACACGCCCCGCTGTTTAATAAAAAATATATACGCTTTCTCCGATTCTACAATTGCGCTACACTGGATAAATTCACCTCCGCACCGCCTTCAAACTTTTATCGCAAACCGCGTATCAAAGATACAAGAATTACTACCCGCTGATCATTTCCACCATGTTCCCGGAGTTTTTAACTTAAGTGATTGCATTTCACGTGGCCTACTGCCATCACAACTAATTAATCATCCGCAATGGTTTAGCGGCCCTTCATGGTGTTCAGAAGACCCGAAGGACTGGCCTATAACCCCATTTAAACTTGACCCTTCAGTGGAGTTGCCAGAGACGAAATCAGTATCGCTCGCATCTACCAACGCGGTAGAGGACGTACCACTGTTAAGTCAACTTGCCGCACGTTGTTCGACTTGGAACAAACTTTTACGCACCACAGTTTACATATATCGCTTTCTGAAGTTGTTACCACGTAACGATGTTATTGGTGCGACTGATTTAGAATTTGCAGAAAATAAAATTCTGAAGTTTGTCCAATCAGTTCATTTTAAAAACGAAATTCGACTTATTAAAACTGATAAGAAATGTCCAAAACACATTCAAAAATTGCACCCCTTTATTTCTAACGATCTCGTTAGAGTAGGCGGACGCCTTAGAAATTCTGATCTTAATTTTGATCAACGCCATCCGATTCTATTGCCCCGCAAAGATCACACCGTAGATCTAATCGTGAATCATTACCACCGCAAGTTTTGCCACGCGGGTCCCAACCTTTTGTTTAGCCTGTTACGACAGCGCTACTGGATAATAACCGGTCGACGCACTGTACGATCTCAGATCGACAGATGTAATTTTTGTTTCCGCGCTAAACCAAAACCGACATTTCCTTTGATGGGTGATCTACCTTATACGCGTACGCAAGTCGTTCCAAAGGCATTTATAATTTCTGGCTGCGACTACGCCGGGCCCCTGAATATAACCCTAAAACGCGGACGCGGAATTCGTAGTCAAAAGGCCTATATCTGTTTATTTCTATGTATGACGACACGCGCTATTCATACCGAAGTGGCATCCGATCTTAGTACTGCCACGTTTATCGCAGCTTTTAAACGATTTCTTTCACGACGCGGACCTATTTCAGAGCTGCACACTGATAATGCAACCACATTTGTCGGTGCAAAATCATACTGTGACAATTTATATAACTTCCTGTCGTCCGACACATACCGCAGCGCTTTAGCCTATGAACTGGCCGATTATAAAATACAGTTTAAAACTATACCGCCAAATTCGCCGCATTTCGGGTCATGGGAACCGCTCATAAAATCATTAAAAACGCATCTACATCGTGTAGTGGGTTCTCAAATACTTACTTTAGAAGAATTGAATACCACTCTCTGTCAGATAGAAAATATAATAAATTCACGACCGCTGTGCTCAACCCTAAGCCAGGATCCTAGTGAACCGATGGCTATCACACCCGCTCACTTTCTTACATTGACGCCGTTGAAATACCTACCAGCGGCGCCAATTGATGACCGCCCTGCGCATCTATTAGAAAGATATCAGTTGTTGGATAGATTAGTACAATCATTTTGGGATAGATGGTCGCTGGAGTATCTAAGTACATTGCAAGCCCGTGAAAAATGGAGTTGTTCTACTTCTAATGTCAAAATTGGTACTGTTGTTCTCATTATACATGAAAATAAAGTTCCGCCGTTACAATGGGAGTTAGGTATTATTACGCAAGTGCATCCAGGAGCAGATGGAGTTATCCGGGTTGCGACTGTTAAGACAGCTAGAGGTTTCTTTAAGCGATCTTTAGTGCGGCTCTGCCCATTACCAACTCAATAGTTAATTTGTTATAATTAGTAATTATATCGCTCTCTTCATTTAGTCTAGTTTCGTTTATAGTTAGTTTAGACCAAACAGTTGCCTGTTACTCCGCATTATTTTGTATGTTGTGCCCGCTACTTAATATTGAAAGTTGTTGAAAGTTGCATTCTTTCAAGGCCGGGTGCATAGTCGCGCCAACAATGGCCCTATAGAATTTTGTAAATATTTTGTACCCATAGATAATGATGTCATGTGTCTATGGCGGTACGACGCTAGCGCCGCCACGAGCGCACGTGTAAATCAGACACTATCCAATTGGAGTCGTTAATCTACCGCCGCCAACTAGCAAGCATTTTTTCTCGCAATTTATTTAATTGTGAATTGTTCGATTTACGAAGCTGTGTACACTCATATTACATACAATTACACATCGCACACACTAACCACAGCTAAGTATCTATTTTCAACGAATTGTGTTGTTCCCGCATCCCTGGTAAGTGATTTACTATTTTTACTTGCTTTATTTGATATCCCGCCTAAACGAGCTGATGACCATCAAACGGCCATCGGGTGATACCGATGCCCGGCTTGTTTAGGTACTAAGGTACGAAAATGCACAAAGATTAAAAAAACACTTAAAAATATAGTAAACCAGGAGTAAGGAAACAAGTTCATGGAAAAGTGCTCAGAATGATTAGTTAAAATTATTGTTCTATGATATCATTTAGGGAAAAGTCGAGGGCCGACAGGAAAACCACTCATTGTGTATTGTATGTACTTTGGAACTTAATTTTGTCATAATTGGCAATGATTGTATCATATTTAGCGGAAAAGTTTATAGTTAGGCCTTACTTATACAAAAATAGAAGTCCCTAATAAGCCAATGGATGATTTATGGTAAAAAGTACACATGCAAGTGCGTCCAAAAATCCATAAGTAGTCGGCCAGACTACCTTCTTCCGTTGCCAAAAGAATCGGCGATGGACTAGCGAATGCAAAAGTCATATATATTTTTTTATAATCGATTAACAGAGTTTAGGACGTAATAGATTGGTACCAATAACACTGCATGCAGCAAACAGACTGTTATGTTATGATCTAATTTTAAACCTTAATAACGATCACCCAAACGATCATTTGCAAAAGCCCACGCTTCTGTTCTGCATATCGAGGCATGAATTTAGATGAAAACATTAAAAAAAAAACTCTTTACTTTTGTCTCAATTAGACGCTTGCTCCATTTACATTAAAAACCAAAGCACGCAGGAAGTCCGTTTTACATACATATTTATCTTAAAATCAGCATTGGGCAGAAACATGTATGCTTAAAAATGCATAGATACATAAGCTTACAGACATGTTCAATCTTATATATATATATATATTATATATAAGATTGAATTAATAATTATTAATAATTAATTACAGGAAAAGTCGTGCTAGACCCGTTAAGGGCGTGGAGTACCCATAATTTCTGACTTATTTCACTATGAAATACCCTACCCTAAACTTAACCCTTTTCGAGATATTCGACTTTTAATTTTTTTATTGAAAATTGACGATTTTTAGGCTATTATTATTTTTGGGAAATAAGTCAGAAATTATGGGTACTCCACGCCCTTAACGGGTCTAGCACGACTTTTCCTGTAACCCTGAATTAATTTTGTTTCGTTTTATTTTGAGTTTAGAGTCACTTCGTTTATTTTGTTGTAGTGTATAACATTTTGTGCTTTGTTGTACTAAAAAGAAGTACCGTTGAATTGGGCAAGCGAATCTCGAGTGGTGTACGCGCGCCGAATTTAGACCACACTCGTACAATCAGGTTAATAGTAAAGTGCTTCTGTGCACCTACATTCAATAATATACTTAACTAGAAAACCAGCAAGCGGCTTTGTTTGCTTCTCCCCTTAGGGGTGAAATTTCTGAAAGGCCATTCTTAGTCAATGCGTACACAAAAAGATAACTCCAAAATTTCAAGTTCAACGCAACCCAGCGTTGTATTATTTGATGAATAATAGATTATTATTTATTACTTGATCTGTGAAAAATGTAAAACAATCATAATTAAGAAACGTGCCTTTTTATTTTGTAACATTTGCTCTTTTGCTACCGACTTCCAAAAAAAGGAGAAGGTACTCAATTAGACTGTTTTTTTAATTTTTTTTTTATGTTTTTACCTTATAACTTTTGACTGGGTGAACCGATTCTCAGAATTATTTTTTTTTTTGAAAGCTGGTGCTTCCCGTGTAGTTCCATTTAAATTTTATCAAAATCGGTCCAGAAGTTTTAGAGATACACTTCAATAACTGAATAGAATGGAAGTCGGTATTAAAATTTTCAAATTGTACTTGTTGTCCATACTAATAAACCCATAGAAGTTATGAATACCTAGTAAAAACTTTATCTAAACCAATGTGAGCCCAGTTGACCATTATCAAATTGTAAGAGGTACTGAAAGTCTGAAACCTGAGTCTGAAACTCGTCACAAGGACCACCTTGTGACGAGTTTCAGACTTGAACGAGCTGCTCCTTGACTCAGTAGTTTAGCCTCTGCGTTGACGAAACAATTAGCCAGTAAGTCAGGACATTACTTAATTATATATAGATCTCTAGCTAAATTATAAAGTATCTCTTAAGTACATTACACCAAAGTGTACCAGCAAAGCCCTGCAGTGCACTCGCTTGGAAGATGTAGGAATTTCTCAGAAATTTGCGTTTTGCAAGGATTTCATGTTTTTATAAAGTGATAACATATAGTGTGTTTAAGAAACCTATAGGTTTAAAGGTTTTTGTGGTATATACGTTTTGTTTAAGAGTGTATTCTGACAGCTGTCTTTTAGAACCAGCCGCTGTTTGTCGTACGAAGAGTGTTTTTTATATAGTTCTACCTAGCTACGGCCAATATTTATGACACATGTTGTTTTGTGAGGAGCTGTTATGCCCAGCACCTAGGCCAAAATACGAAATGAATAATAGATGCAAATTATTAAGGTATAATATTTAATAAAAACATTCTGAATTTAATAAACACGACATAATAAAATATATGTTTGCTTAACAAGTCATCTAGTCAGAATAAGATACAATGGAGTTTAAATGTAGATTTTTTTAGTTTTACGTACTTAATTAAAGCTATATTAAAATTTTCTGTTTCCTTACCCAACAGAGAAACCCCAACTAAAAATAATCTTTATAGAATTTTCTCAGCACAAACAAAAGAATGAACTAATATAACCCAAAAACTCGAATCGAATTCGAAGTTTGAAATGCTAGGCTTTTTTTTTACTTTTTCAGCCAGTCTTTTTACTAGCGTATCATCAGATCTGCCCATAACAAAAAAAATACTAAAATATAAAAGTTAGACTACCGAAATGTATGGGAGAAGTTTTTCGCGATTTCTGACATTTCTAGTAGGTACTCAAACCTCAGTCGGTCCGGTAGAGACTTTTGATCCTTATAAGAAACAGGATCGATTGGCATCAAAGAAAAGTTTTTGTGTAAAATGACCATATTATTGCTGACTGTGCATTTTTTCAGAATACCTTAAAAAAATATGGAGTCTCCTAAAAACATTTTCCTGCAAATATAACGGTTAAGGCCCTTACTGTCCCGTCTCAAAAATTCACCCTGTAGGTATGCTTAGTCTAATAGATTGTACATATATGGTAAACCTACGTACCTCGTACGGGATTGTTAGTGCTAATTTATTTAGCTTTAACACCTCTGTTATTTTTATTTCCAATATAAAGTTAATAAAAATTCATTTCTCACAAAAATGTGTGGAAAAGTGATTCACCGTATTCAGCAAATCGCTGAGATACTCCCAAATTCGCAATCTCAAAGGCGAAGCTCCCTCACCAAAGATCAAATATTTTCGCCAACACTTTTAAAAAGAGAGCGCTCAAAATGGACCAATTACAGCGAACGTGACGATCGAACGTTCCGTTCACCGTCAAACGGGAAAGGAGGCTAATCAAAAGAGATTCAATAGGCGGAAACCTCGAACGAATTACCAGTACATAGAAGTAGCGCTCAACTTATGGAAATATCAGTATGGGTACTTACTACACGATGAAATGAAGAATAGTCGGAATTATATATGTTACGGGAAAACACATCTAGGGTTTTTGTCTTTCTTCACACTTGAAGTTATTTAAACAGATGGGTAAAACAGTCGGTACATTTCGTCATATTTCCCTGCTGTCAAATGATTAAATATGACTTTATACTTATAATTTATTTTTACCTAAGTTAGTATTTACTTTACCATAGATTTAAGCTTAATATATTTTACATTTAACAACCTCAATGATAGAAAAATACTGTTGGTAAATTACCGGAGATAAAGAAATATCAAAAAGGCGGTAAGGCGACAATTCAATCTTCAGTTGTTTTGACATTTTCCTGCCTTTGGCTTTAACTTTCGGTGCAGGTAACATCGTGATGAAATCCTCACCATGGTGGTAGGGTAGGTCTAACTAGCAACATACTCTCAAACAAGAAAACCTATCAAGAAACACCTATGTGGCTGGTGTATTCTAGCAGCTGTCCTTGATAGCCCGTCGCCATAATAGATTTACTGTGATACTACTTTCGACCGCAACATCACTGACCATCAAAGTAAGATAAGTAGTCGAATACTGGTTCATATAAAAAATCACTACGTTCCAATATACATAGAGAGTAGGTAAAGAAAAACGTTAAGCATTGCTACATTAGGATATTTAAAGGTATGGTACCAACCTAGGTATCTAATAAAACATTACTCTACTAGAACTGCAACCATAAACGTATCTGGCCTATATATTTTTTGTAGTTTTATTTGTAATGGCTCTTCAAGTGTTTTTTTACGCCTGATGGAAAGCAGAGATGGAATCAAGAAGCGATGACCATTAATGCAGCTGTAAGCTGCGTTATTCGCCACCGTTATGATGACCTGAGAGATGCTTTTTCACGCCCCGCTTGAATGACTCAGGGTCATAGCTGTAAGGAAATACATACGCCGGCAGAGAATTCGACAATTTACTTACGCGACAGAGGTAGGAATCGCCAAACTTTTTGGTAGGTACTCCTATATAATATTAAATAAAAGGTAGATTGGTAAAATGTAAAGGTATTCATACTTTTTATTTTCTCCGATTTGAAGAGTAAAAAAGCCCATACTGTTAAGTTAATATATAGTAAAATTACCAAGGAGTGAGGAAGATTACCAAGAACCAAGAGGTGGGGGACGTAGAAGACTCCCCAGAGTTACCGATGTCGGAAAAAAGTGGAAATAATTTGTTAATCGCGTAATTGGTCGCTACCGAACCGGAAAACAAATTTCCTATTATTGCGGCCTAGGGTTTGCGAGCGATTGGGGATCGCTAAGTTGTGACACGTTAAAATAAAGTACCTACGTGGATGGCCGCTCTTTATGCTCTTTTTTTGTATATCTTGTTTTTTGGAAATTATATTTATATAAATTGTATAACAACGCCATCTTTTTAAAGAAGCTTTAGTGTTGCTGTGTCGGTAAAATAGTTTAGTTGTTGTTTATGCTGATGGCCCTAGTTGCATTATGATATTGTCTAAAAATGAAACCTAGCTTGATCGATTTATCACTCCCGAAACCACCTGCATACTAAATCTAATGAAAATCGTTGGGGGAATAATTGCTTGTTTAAAGGTATTAGCTTATTTAGTAATTGGCTTCATATTATTTTTAAAACTAATCAAAAACTAGGTTTTGAATAGGATATAATTTACAGACGAATATACAATAATTTTAAATCTATGTTCTCTATCTTCGAGCACACCATCCCTGACTATTAAGTTAACTGTAGCAAAAGCTGCCATCTCTATTGAAAAATGTAAAACATAATGACTTCTGTATATACATAAATATATAAATTATTTCAGCAGTCAAATTTATTTCTATTCTATGGTTTTTAATCCCGATGATAGTACACGAAATTTAATTGCAAAACACAATAACGGATTTTTACTTATAATTAATTTAATTTTAATTAATTATTATTATTATTTTTATTAATATATATTGTTTAGCGCTAAACGTATTTAGTGAGACGTTGTGCAAGTGACCCTATAGTATATTTAACATGTAAAAGATTTTATAAAACTGAACGCTCTAGTCATGTTAAAACAATGAAAAGGATAACGTTCCTCCTTCTCTTTAGTCGTTCACTCTTGACAGAGTGGTCGTGGTTGAAGACGATGCCCTTTCTTTAAATAATGCAGCCCTCGCGATGCGCCTCCATCCATTGCGGGCATCTGCGTTTCGCGTGCTTTGGACTACGGACGTTTGTGTTGCAGCTTTTATGAGGTCTGTCCAACGCGTAGGTGATCGACCGCGTGACCGCTTGCCTTCTACTTGCCCCTGGACTACGAGTCGTTCCATAGAGTTTTCATTTCGAACAATGTGTCCGAAGTATTTGGTTAATTTTTTTATTTATTTGTGATGGAATGCCATCACTATACAACTTACATACACTGTACTTACATCAACATAGTATATACACTAACACTATAAAACTAAACATGTCTATGAAATTATCTAAGTCTTCCATGACATTAAGCTGTTTTAGTGTCAATTGCCGAAAATATAACTTATCATACCGAAAAGAACAAATATGAACACAACTCACAAGTGACCAAACCACAAGACTAGTGACAACCCTAACACAAGAAAAGTCGTCGAACAGAAAGTGAAGGTAGATAATTATTAGTGGAGCGGACTCATTAGCGTGCGATTGTCGTCCTGGAGCGTGCCGTGGTGACTCCGCCCCGGGAGCGACCGGACAGTCACACCTGACCGAACTTATATTGCCCACTGCGATGGCACTTTTTCTATACAGGTTGTTGACATGTATAACACAACTAAATTTAGAAGGTAGCGATTCTCCCAGATGTGCTCTGTCCCCTGCATCCGAATCGACACACTTAGGTATCCGACTTATTGGCTTTTGGCCTGTGATTTGGCACTTACTAGAGTTTGTGGCAATTTACGGATCTGGCTCAACCTCTTTTTTATGGGCTAGTTTGGCAAACCAACCGAGCAGGTGGCTCTCCTGATGGTAAGTGATCACCGTCACCCACGGCAAACCGCGATACCAGGATGGGTGGATGGCGGATGCATTTCCGGCCTTTGAGGAAGGAATAGGCTCTTTTCTTGAGGGCTTCCATGTAGTATTCGTTCAGAAATCCCTCAAATGGCAACTAGTTCCACTTAGTGGTAGAGTGAGGCAGAAAATGACGTCGGTATCGCACGGTTGTGGACTTCCAGACGTCAACATGATTTCTATGATATTTCATAATATATTCTGCCCCGAAGTCCGATGACGAAATTCAGCTGTAGGTATTCGACCAAACAGTTGCTTGGAACACCCCTAGATATATGCGGTAGAAGAAGCACAGTGATCCAACATCTCTAGGCAATGCCAAAGAGTCGAGCCGATTGGATAAAGCTTGATCGTCGACGATTCGAGCCGCTCTGGGTTGAAAGCGGTCAAATGGAAGGAGCTGGTATTGGGGAGCCTCGAGGTGAGAACAGTACTCCATGTGATGCTGAACCTTGGCGGATAGTGGAGAACTCTACACCGAGTGTTTATAGTGACGAGGGGAAAGTACGCAGCCCTCATATGCCCTCATTTATAGGTTACTTTTTATCTCAGGCATAAGTATGATCTTTTATGTAAGATAACCTGACCGACCGGTAGGGTAGGGTTTGTTCATGTACGAGAGTGTAGCACAACTACTTATCCTTCTATATCACATAGTTCTCATTTTCCAATTTTGTGAAATGGCTACAAAACTCTTCCATTGAAAACGGCATGCTGTGGTGAGTGCATAATTATATGAACGATTAAAACGCGTATATTGCTGACCTAGGGCCTTTTGTTTTGTGATCTTCAGAGTGTCTTCTCATCACTCAATCACTCTTACAGGTATTTTGCTGCCCGTTCAGTACAATACATGTGTATAGCAGAAATGTATTCCTTTGTGTGTAAAAATCGTGTAATAATTAAATAAAACATAATAAATGCTTGTGTGTGTGTGAACGGTTGTTTTTTTACTAGCGACTTCCAAAAATAGGAGGATGTACTCAATTCGACTGTATTTTTTTTATGTTTGTCACCTCATAACTTTCGACTGGATGAACTGATTCTCAAAATTCTTTTTTGTTTGAAAGCTAGTGCTTTCCGTATGTTTCCATTTAAATTTCATCAAATTCGGTCGAGTAGTTTTTGAGTACACTCACAATAACTAAATATAATGGAAGTCGGTATTAAATTTTTCATATTGTACTTTTGTCAATCAGAAAGAGACACATTTCATGCATATCGTCAGATGTTAGTAATGAAAGAATAAGTCCAAAACAAGATTTATTTTATTACTTATTTGCTTTCAAATTTCAACGTAGGCGCAGTTTTTATGTGTTCTTGAGACACCTCTAATCAAGTGTAAAAATAAAGTGTACTTAATTTATTGTTTCTTTCGGATCAACCTGTAGGTAGATGTCACACTTGACTGCTGCGACGTCGTTGGCTAACTCAGCTTTTTATTTTTGAGCTTCTTTGAAGTGCCTAACCCTGTTTTCTATCTACACGGTAAGTATATTATATATAATTATCTACTTGTCTGACCGGTTGACTGTTTCATCAATGCTGCAACGAAATCTCCGGGGCTACAAACTTAAAATTTTCAACCTAGGGGGGATATTTTTATAAGTAGGTAATATATATTATATATCAATTATTGTGGGCCATGAAGCTACTACGATTGTAATATATGAGTGTTTTCTATTCATTTATATTACACAATTAAAATAAATATTTTTAGATTTTAATTTTTGAAACGTATTTTATATCTCTAAAGTGACGATACCTATCATTCTTAATAATATTTCCACATCATTTCCCATTAATCGAAAATGCCATTACTGTTACAATGGAGAGTTAAAACTATCGTTGAACTCTACATTAATTATAGGTTTGTTTACAACTAGCTGGTGCCCGCGACTACGTCTGCGCAGGATTAGTACTTTGAGTAGCAACTTATTTCTCCAAGGGCATATCTATCTGTAAACCAAAATGTCATAAAATATGTACATGGTCAAACGCAATCGCTATAATAGTATTATATGAGTAAATTTAAATACTTAGTATCAATCAGTAAACGTTATTAATAAAATACAGGACTTACGTACATACAAATATAAAATTAATCACCATGGAAAAAAAACAATCATTACATTTCATCACCCTTGACGGTCGCTGAGCACGTCTAGACGTGTATCGAGCTGTCAAATTGACTTTGGCTTTTGACTAAGCGAACTGACACAAACTTTCACAGAACTGTTCATAACGATCTTGACGTAGGCGGAGGACGTCTTATTATTTTGTCTATGCTTTGCCCAAGCATATTACGCTTTTTACCCGCGTGGTGATGGATGATGATGATGATGAAAAGTATCCTATGTGTTGATCCAGCGCCTCATCAACCTCCATACCAAATTTCATCAAAATTGCCCCGCAGCGTTTGTACGTGAAAGAGTAACAAAGATCCACACATCCATACATCCATACTCACTAACTTTCGCGTTTATACTATTAGTAGGAGTAGGAATTTGATATTAGATTTGTCTTGGCCTAAAGTTATCGTTCAAGCTATATACGAGTAAGTAGTTTAATCTGAAACGGCGTTTCACCCCTATGCCATCATCTATCTATGTCACGGTACTATCTTAGAGTTTAACTAAACGAAGCTTAAATTTGATCTACAGATTAAACCCTTCTCCAAATTTCAATGGCTAATCACTGGTTGATTAGCTAAACTGAGTTTAATTGTTTCAAATGTCAAAACTTGTCAAATTGTGCATAACTATTGGTCAGTTGTGTAAAAAAGTGATTATGACAGAAGGCGCGGCGCCAGATTTTATACGTAGTATCCTTCAAAGATAATTTAATCATTTTGTTTGTATCCATAAAATAATAATTATAATATTATGCTTTCAAGTTCTAGTGAACAACCCAAGCCGAAAGCCAAACAGCTGATGGAGAGTAGCCATTTTGTTTTTCCTCTGGTTTAAACTCTACACGGCAATTTTACTGACCGATTAAAGTTTCTGATGGTTGATGCTCACATTCATTGTTTAACTACCAATCATATTACGAAATAATCGATAAATATGGCTTAAACTAAGACTCATGGACTCTTTGGTTACCAGAGACTTAAATTTACATGCGTTTGATTCATAAATCTTTTGTTTTAATTATCACGGTATACAAAGGCTTAAACTGCGTATGATATTACGGGCCTAAATGTGGCCTTATGTAAAGATTTCCTGGCACATCACCTATAAAGTTAACTCACATCTCTAGCTAGAGTTTCCTCTCAACAACTCCCATACATATCATTTTAATTATGGCATTTCCCCGTACCGACCTCCCATACCTTTCCAGTGCGTCGACCTAAAGCAACAAGCAAACCATCAGTCTATCAGTCAATCAATCAATCAAGTTAATGCATAACAAATTCGTTCCAGCTTAAATATTTTGACCGTGTGTCGAGTAACTAGTATTTTGACGGGTAAACTGAGATGAACTGAATAGAGCGAGTTAGAGGTAAGTGAGCGGATGTTCCAGTAGCTGGAATAGTGTAAATATACATGTATATATAAATAATCTATAAAAGTGAAAATTGATATATATATTCCGTCACGACCAAATTGTTGACCATAATTTTTTTAAAGAGGACATTTACATCATAAAAACCGACCAAGTGCGAGTCGGATTCGCGCACGAAGGGTTCCGTACAATTATCTATAAAAACGAGCAAAAAAATCACGTTTGTTGTATGGGAGCCCCCTTAAATATTTATGTCTTTTAGTATTTGTTGTTATAGAAAAACAAATACTAAAAAAACAGAATAAAATACAACAAGCGGCAACAGATTTACATTATCTGTAAAATTTCAACTGTCTTACTATCACGGTTCATGAGATACGGCCTGGTGACAGATAGACAGACAGACGGACGACAGCGAAGTCTTAGTAATAGTGTCCCGTTTAAACCTTTAGGTATGGAACCCTAAAAAAATTACATCAACCATACCCGTGGTCTTATATACCTACCATACCATATCTTTGATACTATATACATAGTATACATAAACCTAGTCGTCACCCCTTAGAGGTGAAAATGAGCAATAATACTATAGTACCTAATACAGCTAATTTAATATCTTATGAATCACTTGCGGCTGCTCTCAAGTTATTGCTTAGATTTTATGCATAAATCTTTTGCTATCTACTTACATAAACAACTTATCTAGGAGTA
The DNA here is from genome assembly GCA_917880725.1 of Selenia dentaria. NCBI lineage: Eukaryota > Metazoa > Arthropoda > Insecta > Lepidoptera > Geometridae > Selenia > Selenia dentaria. Next base: position 15,311,719 of record OU862899.1, on the reverse strand, counting down.
AAAACGGAATAAGGTTTAAAGACATTTATTCTCAATAGACACATACAGAGTCACTTACTTGAGAACTTAACTATTTATAAATATACTTCGCCATATCATTTCTAAAAATACATTAAAATAAATTCTATTATGCAATACATATCCAATAAATATTTACAGCCAACTTCACACATTTGATTTGTTTACTATACTCACTTTACATCACTTGTAACACTATTCTAAAAGTTTGATTTCCGATATCAAATAATCAGCGAGGTGCTTTTTAAATGCGCTGAATGAGTGCATGTTTATTATGCGTGACGGTAGCTTATTATACAATTGTGCTCCTTCAAACGTAACAGTTTTTTTACCATAATTTGTCCTAGCTCCTAAATCGAAAAATCCTCAAAGGCCGGCAACGCATCCTCGAGACCGTGGGCGACGGTGATCACTTACCATCAGGTGAGCCGTTTGCTCGTTTGCAAACCTATCCCATAAAAAAAGTTAAGTTTGTTCAAATTTGTTTGTAGATATGTAAATGCAAGACGTAACGAGACTAATAACCCTTTGACAAGCGGAAAAAAGATAAGGATGACGACAGTTTTCTTCTATGTACTCTAGTAATACTTCAGGTTAGTGGATTAATAAGTGAAGGTCATGGTAAGCTATAAATAAGCTATTATGATGATATAATGAAAGAAGTGGTAGGAGACCTGCTGGGCTATTATGTATCTCAGTTGCTAACAAATTTGGATTGAAATCTGAAAAAATGGCCGCTCTATGTCACTTTTGTCAGCTTCAGAGATCAAATTACTAACATTTTTGCTTACTGGAGTTGCCAAAAGTGACATAGGGCCGCCATTTTTCCAGATTTCAATCAACATTTGTTAGGAACTGAGATACATAATAGCCCTGCAGGTTTTAGTTAATATAGAGTAATCAATGGTATAGAGATTCCATTTTACGACTAAGTATATTACTTAGTGATGTTCTGTTATACAAAACTGTTATTAGAGCGGTAAAGTGAAAACTACCATGGTATTAAGTATCACAGTATGTTATCAATTAAAATACCATAATTTTACCTTGAGATCGGCTAAGACTCGCGTGAAGTTTATCGGAAATTGTCTCCGACCAGTCAAAATTAAAATATATACATATATGCAGACTAACTTACATAGATATTATATTAGGTAGGTACATATATAGGTAGGCACTAGGAATTGCAAAATCGGTTCTCTGTCGAAGAACCGGGAATCCCGGGAAATTTAGTATAAGGAACCGGGAATTCCCGGGATTTTCGGCAATTGGATGTATTTGTATAATATACTTGTATTTTAATCTTTCACAGAGTAAAAACTAAGAAAGTTCGATGAAAATATGAAGTGAAAGACAGGACGTTAAAAAAAAAAAATAACTGTATCAGATGATGTTTACTAATTGTTAATCAGTCATAGAAGAAACATTTGAATGTAAATATTAATGTTCTGTAATTACTTAGTTTCTATGAAGTGTACTTATTTCAATTTAATAGTAAGATCTTGAGAAAGTGTAAAAAGTTTGGATGTATTTTAGGTTGGTCCGTATTCGGAGACTGGATAAATTACAGCACTTTAACACAGGTACGAGTACGATATTAATCATAACTATAAACTGCATTTAAATTGTATTGTAAACTCTCACTTGAACGATGGTCTGTATCAGTCTGAGGCAGTGTTGTCAGGTGCCAGAGGTGAAAAATTACCCACCCGGCAGTGATGCTAGCGATCGCTAGCAATGTACTAATTTTAATTTTATTTTATTGCAAAGCAATCCAGCAGAAGATATAACTCCGTTCTGGTTCCACACTTGTCGGTGGAATTGATAAAAGATTAGATACGCCTGTGACAGGTAAAGACTATCTCTGTTCGGACATTCGTATGAAGATTGCGTTTGTATTCTTGTTCTTTCACAAGCAGAAGCTTTTGAAACTCTGCGCTAAGTTCTTCTTTTTTTGTTTCATTGTTGCATTTTTTCATGTTTATTTGAATCCGTTAACAGAGGCTGTAAAAAACTTGCTTCCGAAGAAAGCTCGGTTTTGTATGTTTAAGTAGATACTATTAAAGTGCACATTCTTCATTTGCTGATCGGATGTACACTGTAGAATCTGCCTTGTGTGCATTGCAGAAGTATGTATCAGGGTTTTATAAATATGACAGTTTAGATGTTTCTGGAACTCACCATTATTTTGTAGTTTTTGTAAGTATTGTCAACATTTTAGTGGCGACCATAGAGATCTATAAAGATGCCAATTCGTGCGCTGAGTACAAAACCAGGTGTCGCAAGCAGCGGCCGTATTCCGCGATCCAATATATTGTTACCTTCAATACATTTATTATCCACTGCAGTATTAAAAATACTTTTAATGGTTACTTATATTGGTTTCGTATATGCCCTTAAATCATGGTAAAGTAAAAAAACATATAGAGAAAATGGATGCTTTCCAAATATGGTGTTGGGGAATAACGCTAATAATTTCGTGAACGGAGTAAAGAACAATTTAGTATATTCGGCAAGAACTCTGCATCAAGCAGCATCTATTCTCCATCGTTCAGGCCCGCGAATATTGAATGGACGGCGAAGCATCCGTGGAATGACTTGTAGTGGAGGGTAAAATAGGGATAAGACTACGTGGTAGACAGCAATTACGTAGGGTCGAGCATATTATGGCAGCATTAAATGGTACGTGGTTATGTGGACGAGAAAGTCTGGTGACGAATAGTGAAGAACCACCACCCAAACACTGCAATAACATACTCTTCCTTGAATTCCTGTCCTACAATATACTCTGGAAAAAGCTGGAGAGCACGAATACACCACGGGAGCTAATCATAGTACTATTCAAATTCTTTAAAGTGTACTGCACCTCTGTAGACGTGCAGCTTGTGGGTTGACTATACGGAAAGGGCCTACAGCTACAGCATCTAGTACAACAACGCGTTCCGGGCGGTGTTGGGGATGCCTCGTTTGAGTAACGCAACAGGGTCATCAGCGGATGCGCGAACTGGCTGCTTTGGGCATCCCTGGTGCGCGAGGTGCGAAGCAGTCCCAATGCCGTCTTGGTCATGATTGCCAGCAGACTGGACTGCCCGGTATCTGGGTTGGTTGCGGGAGGCAAGTCTCGGGTCCAATATCAGATAGATTAACATATTATAAATTATATTGTGATTTGTTTTGACAAGACTTATTTATTATTTGTATGTTTATATTGTGCTGTTAGTACATAATTTATTATGGTTATTTTATGTTTATTTGATAATGATAATATGTATTAATTGTATTTTAATATTTTTAATGAGTTAAATTACTTAAAAATAAACAATTTTGAATAATTTGAAAAAAAAATGAATGTTGAATAACGTGTAAATGACGAAGAACATGTTGGTATAAAACAAGATTATAACAATTTAGTTTTCCCGAAAGTCCCGGGAATTAGATTACGATTTCATGGTTCTGGCGTAGATTGAAAATCCCGGGAATTCTAGACCCGGGATTTCCCGGGTGCAAACCCCAGTAGGCACCAAGACAACGAGGGAATAGTATGGTGCTATCAATAGTTTTTTTCCTAGTAAGGACGGTTATATACTTTAACTTCTTATTGTTTATTCATATCAGTAATTTTGTACTAAGGTTAAATTTATTTATAGTTGTATACTTAATTCAAAAATAATTAAAAGAATTCTTGTAAGCTATATGTATTTTTAGTTAGCTATTTGTATGTAGTTTTTAAAATTCAATAATTAAATTCTCATATTCTACAACATATCAAAAAATTGTACGACTTACCTTTCTCCGATTCGCCATAATGATTAAAAATACGGTGCATTTGTCACAAAAATGTTCGTTTAGCGGCCGACCACAGATGAAATGGCTGCAAAAGTGACATTTGCGTTCCGTTCCAAGTTATTTTTTGTCTTACCATAAATAATATTTCTATGTTGGCGTTTTAGACAGATTGTGGCAGATTCTTTACCAAAACCTGGTAAAAACACTTAAAAATCTAGGTGGGAAATGCTCAATCCATAGCCTGGTTAAGGGTTAATTGAAATATATACCCTAGAATAATCAGGTATACATAATTTTACTTCTATTCTTTTCAAATTCTTCAAAATTTCAAATATCGTGGGAGCCTGACCATCTCAACGCTATATTATGTGCTCTGAACCCTTAAAATCTCCCAGAAATAAAAAAACAGCTTTACCCCTCTCAACATATGGTCTTAATCAGCCTGTAACTCACATAAGAGGGGCACCTACTGTGTAACATTTCAGAATAACAATTTCAAGTACCACATAATATGGTTTTATTTAGCTTGTGTCTGAAGCGTTCTGTATGAGTTAATGGTGATTAACAGAAGTTAGTCTAACAAGTGCGTTACAAAGCTACCTTGTCTGAAGATGGAGGAGTGTCTGTCAATTTGTTTGAAAGACATGACAACGTTAAAGAGCCATCTGGATGGATAAGGGTTTTAAAAGATGCTAAGAGTGAATAGGCCGCACTTGAGCATTTAAATGTACTCCATTTACCACAAGACGTAGGTCAGGTCGTGCATGACAGGGGAAGAACCTTTATTTATTGATTTATAACGGGATATCTATGATTAATTCACATGGAGATCATAGAAAACATATAACTCAAAAACTTTCAATCTTAATAAATCTTAATCTTTTCAACAACAGTCGTTGTAATTTTGAGAGCTATGTCGGTGACCTTAGTTCTCCTACGGATCTCCTCATTTCGGATCTTATAACGCAAGGAAACCCCAAGCATAGCCCTCTCCTTGCTCGTTGAGCGGTTTCAAGCTTGTTAATGAGGCCCACAGTAAGGGACCACGTCTCAGTGCCATAAGTCATCACTGGCAACACACACTGGTTGAAAACCTTGGTTTTCAGGCTCTGAGGTATTGGGGACAAAAAGATGGATCGAAGCTTCCCGAACGCTGCCCATCCGAACTGGATTCTTCGTGTGACCTCCTTGTTGAAATTGAACCTACCTTATTGGACAGTCTGTCCCAGGTAGACGTACTCGTCTACAACTTCGAGTGTATCGTTTCCAACAATTACCGGTATAGGTGGAAAATGGACATTGGACATGATTTTCGTCTTATCTTGGGAAACTCTACTGAGGTCGTTGAGCATGGTGCCGATATAGTCGAGCGACTCCGCCATTATAACTATATCATCGGCAAAACGAAGGTTAGTTATGTATTCGCCATTAATGTTGATGCCACATCCTTTCCAGTCCAAAAGTTTGAAAACATCCTCCAATGCGTTAGTGAACAGTTTCGGAGAGATGACGTCTCCCTGTCTCACACCTCTCTGCAATGGAATTTGTTCCGTACTCTGGTCCTGTAATCGGACTGACATAGTGGCCTTGCTGTATAAACACTTAAACGCTCGATATACCTATAGTCAATTTGGCATCGCTGCAAAGACTGCAGTATAGCCCACTTCTCGATAGAATCGAAGGCTTTCTCGTAATCCACAAACACTAGACACAGTGGCTGATTATTCTGTCAGAATCAGCAAGCCTCATTAGAGGCAAGGTTCATTCATATAAATCCATTGTTATTTTTAATCCTGATGCGGACAGATTATACTCTACGGTCTTCTGTATAATCTGCCGTAGTGTATGAATGTGATCTACGGTGCTAAAGCCTCTTCGGAAACCGGATTGTTCGGGAGGCTGGATCTCATCAAACCTGCGTGCGAGACGGTTCATGATAAGAGCGATATGGGCCTATAATTCTTCAATAAGGTTTTATCACCTTTTTTGAAGAACGTTTCCGGTGTTTTGCCTTCGAAGATGACAGAATTGAATAACTTCTGGGGGACTAAAAGTATCGGTCTACCACCCGCTCTCAGAAGTTCAGTCGTAATTCAGTCCTCTCCTGGCGCCTCTTTAAGGCCTTTTTTGCCTCTTTAATCTATCCAAGTTATGAGTTAACAAACATATATAAAAAAAACATACAGTCGAATTGAGTACCTTCTCCTTTTTTTGGAAGTCGGTAGAAAAAGGATGAGCTACTCAGTTCGACTGTATTTTTTTTGTTTGTTACCTCATAACTTTAGACTGGGTGAACCGATTATCAAAATTCTTTTTGTTTAAAAGCTGGTGCTTTCCGTATGATCCCATTTAAATTTCATCGAATTCGGTCCAGTAGTTTTTGAGATACACTCCAATAACTGATTTATACCAAAGTAATAGAATGGAAGTCGGTATAATTTTTTTTTTCAAATTGCACTTGTTTAATTAAACAGTTTTTCCTTCCTCCTGTAAAAATTTATCAAATGGAGATACGAAGTTTGAATATTGAGCCAGTGACATGCAGAATTAAGCCCTGATTCAATCACAACAAAAAATCCAATAAACAATATTGATATCACATTATTGGCCCATTATAAAAGTAAGCCGACACTGGCTGGCAAAATTTAACGGTTCGGATATGGCGGCCCCTCTCAAAAGCTAAAACAATGTCAAGTGATTGTTCTGCAGGCAAATCTGTGTACATTCGGTAATCCATCACCGGGCCAAAGTAGGCTAGAAGGTAACGTCTTTTCTCTTTAGGATGGCTCAATAGATGGCAAAGCCAACACCACATTGTGTATGCTGTGCTCTAGCATGCTGTGTATTCGATGCTGGGTGCATTGGTGCTCGCAGTATGCATAAGAGCAGTAGAACTCTTTGTGAATGAATTCGTTCGGCGAAGTACTACCACCATACCTTTATCTACCGAGAAGCAGTAATGTTCGCAATACTGCGTTTTGGTTTGAAGGTGAAATTAAGGCACATGAGACTTAACAACTTAAGGTCTCAGGGTTACGGGCGCAGTGCAGTTCGTTACTTGTCAGGATTTCCACATGCATCTATTCTAAGGCAGAGGTAACCACTTAACATCAGGTGGCGTTGTTCATACATTATGGCAAAACCGACGCACATGTACAGGCATACCACCACTTGTGGTAACTTATAGCGGAAGCTCTAGGCTGAATATTAAGCCAAAGCTGAGTACGGCTGAAGCACAGCATGACCATGATACTTTCCGTTGACGCTAGCCTAGCATGCTCGCCAGTTACAGTGTAGATATACGTTTCCATATACAATCAAAATCCAGTCAACATGTATGTCTAGCGTAGGTACATGTGCATCGCAATAGAACCACAGCCAAAGCCCGTCATGTAACTGGCGTGCCTTACCACTTCAGTGCCATAGTCATCATCTCAGCCGTAGGACGTCCACTGCTGAACATAAGCCTCCCCCACAAATTTCCAAAAGGACTGGTTGGAAGCGGCCTGCATCCAACGTCGTCCTGCTACCTTTATCAGCTTGTCGGTGGACGACCTACGCTGCGCTTGCCGGTCCGTGGTCTCCACTCTAGAACCTTTCGGCCCCATCTGCCATCTGTTCTGCGTGCTATGTGACCTGCCACTGCCACTTCAACTGGCTTATCCTCTGGGCTATGTCGGTGACTTTAGTTCGTCAACGAATCTCCTCATTTCTGATTCGATCACGTAGGGAAACCCCAAGCCTTTTCCATAGCTCGTTGTGCGACTTTGAGCTTGCTTATGAGGCACATAGTAAGAGACCGTTTCAATGCCATATGTCATCACTGGTAACACACATTGGTCAAAGACTCTTGTCTTGAGGCACTGAGGTATTTTTGACGAGTAGACTTCGCGAAGTTTCTGGAACGCTGCCCCAGTGCCATAGTATTCATTACATATACTGTGAAGCAATAAACATGTTGGTTAGTTCTTTATAATTTAATATGATTTTAAAGCACTGACACCTGCTTAGCGATACTAAACATTGCAATTGTAGAGAGAAATATGCACATCTTTGGACGGGATCCGAACCGCGTCTGTCGACAATCCGGCATCTGACACGGGCTGTCGGAAGACGTACCGTCCGAGAACATGCATTCTCTCTAAAATTGCAATCTTGGTTAGGTTTAAAACCACTTTAGTTGGAGAATTTAAGGGATAAATGAGAACTACTTGAAAAACGTGTTATGCATGCACTAACTCTGCTGTTCATTTTTCCATCAAACATAACTAAAAAAAAATTGATTTGCAGCTATGTTGATTTTTCGTTCTCTAATCGCGTCGGGTACTCGAACAATTTTGTTAATTTATTACCAAATGTGGGTAGATAAAAATCATGAATACGATCAACAGACAACACAAAGCTTATTGAAATGATACAAATTACCGTGTCTCGTTCTATCAGCCGTTTACAAAATCGCAAAGTACTAACTCTGCCTTCATGTCAAGCCAACTACGTCCGGCATTCACCACTCTACCGTTTTTGCTCTTATTACAACGATATTTGTCAGGAGCTAGATATCTTCAATGCATCGGTTAATAGTATTAAATTTTCTTTTATCGTAATATTTCCTAATTGGTTCTTCATATATTTTTCTTGTTTTCCTAATAACGCTACCTACAACTATTATAATTCTTAACTTTGTATTTGTTATATTTTTTTATGTTTAAATAATTTACCGAATGTTAACTAATAATTTGTATTCGCACCTAGAAGAGCATTCAACAAAGTATTGATCCTACTTATTCTTATTCTTATTCTTCTTTGGGGGCGATGAGGCCTGCACTGACGTCCCGCTAGGGGTGTTTTGTGCATTCCCCCCTGCCAGCATTTACTCAAGCCAGCCTAACTCCTTTACATAGCGGAGTATGGCCTTGGGTCGCTGGCACAACTGCTCCAGTGTTGTTTGAGATGTTGTATGATGATGCTAGTGATGCCTCATGCGGTCTGGAGTGGACCTCCAGTAATCCTGTTTTTGATCTGATTTCTTCCGTAGCACTACAGTGCAGCAACACATGCTCCACAGTCTCGTTTTCCTGCAGACAACCTCTACATAGAGGGCTGTCCGTTACTCCATTCTTGTATGACTGGTAATTTAGATTACAGTGACCAGTGATAATGCCCACCATTAGGCGAAGGTCCTGACGTTGTAATCCTAGTAATTTGTTCGTAGTATTTTTCTTTAGGATTGGAAACATGGATTTCGCATGTTTACAGTCCTTTCTGTCATCCCAAATTTTTCTAATTAATTTAATTAAATTGATCCTACTGTTACAATTTAATTTAGTATGTAAAAGTTGTTTTGTCCCGTATGCGAACCAAATAAAAAAATATATGAAAAACGAAGTTCCGTTAGTTATACGTTAAGCTCCTAGACTACAAAGTGGGGAGGGCACCCCAGCTCTCTCGATTGCAATACAACACTTTAATGTCCCATTGTACTGTTTGCTTCTACATTTTCCGCATTATTGTTTTATATTGGACAGTCACAGCGTAGTGGTTGATTAGGGAGGCTTTACCGCGTAGATGCTGGTTCGACTAATGTGGAATGTTTTGATTTAACAAGTAATGGGACAATTATGCACTTAAAATCAGTACAATACTTATACAAAACTCAACCGATATGATTTGAAGTTGAAACTTAATCGATGTTTAGGTACGAGTAGTACAAGCTGACGCCAGCGGTTTCGCTAGCTTGGTCTTGGTGTAGTGGTTGAAGCGCCGGCGTTACTATTGCATATTTTTAAGTGACAAAGTCGTTTTTGTGACATAACTGTAGGTAGATAGACAGGTAGACATATGGCACTGTAGACTTTTTTGTAGATATTAATACCCTAAAACTGTTAATAATTGAGTAAAGTAATGTATTACATTGAAATTTATAGAGAGAAAAATTCCATCCTCGGACGGAATTCGAACCCGCGTCTTCTGACTCTCCGTGTCAGACGCCATTGACTAACTAGGCCACCGAGGTTCTGGTCCGAGCATCGAATTTTAACTCTCTATTTGACTAACCGTCTTGCGGGGACGGAGCGACACCTATTGGACAGTAACAGTAAGTACCATCCAACCGAAAGAAGCATTATTTAGAAATACTTAAACTTTCGTATTGACATCGCAACCCTTGTGATTTAAATGTATTAACTTGCTCTATTTTAAATAGTTTCCGACGTGTATGCAATATAAGGATTTTCAGCTATACAATTTGCTTAACTAAATTATATGACATAAGAAAGTATTTATGTGAAAATAAATATTTAATTCAAAAGAATACCAAGACATAACTATAAAAGTCAGACATTATGGTATTGCAGACACTGCTGACATTTTTGTCGACATGACGTCTTCTATAAAAGGTAGTAGGTACATCACTTTGCTCTATTGTCCGCAGCGTACGCGATATAAGGACTTTTTTGGTATTACGAATATTTTCACAACCTGGGGTTACATTATCATAGTTTTCATACGGACCCCCAAATTCTTTTAAATATCCAATAGCCTATGTTCATCAAGGATAAATACATCATTTTATAATGGTGAAAGAACTTTTCTAATCGGTCCAGTAGTTTCGGAGCCTATTCAATTCGAACAAACAAACAAATTTTACCTCTTTAAAATATTATTATTAGTCTAGAAGTGTAGATGAAACGAATGAAAAGTCATGAAGTTTAATTTTTTCCAAACAGTTTTGCGCCGTTTTATTCTTATTACAATACTTAATTACACACGTGCCCTAGGGAAAACTTTGCAGTCGTTGAGTACTTCAAGCATCTCTATTTAGGAACTAAATGTTCGTTTGTCCAACTCTAAAAGAATATTCCATACCAATTATTATGGGACAATTTACGAAAGGCGGGATGTGGCAGTAATACACTGCCACACGATAATCTAAGTATTCAATATTTTATAATACGCTCAAGCCTAAAGACAAGAGTCTTAGACCAAAGTGTGTTACCAGTGATGACTTATGGCACTGAAACGTGGTCTCTTAGATTTCTCTTAGATTATGGGCCTCAAAGATAAGCTCAAAGTCGCACAACGAGCTATGGAGAGGGCTATGCTCGTGGTTTCTCTACTTGATCGAATCAGAAATGAGGAGATCCGTAGAAGAACGAAAGTCACCGATATAGCTCAGTAGATTAGCCAGTTAAAGTGGCAGTGGTTAGGGCAAATAGCACGCAGAACAGATGGCCGATGGGGCTGGAAGGGTCTGGAGTGGAAACCACGGACCGGCAAGCGCAGTTCGTTCACCGCCACGGTGGACAGACGACCTGATAAAGGTCGCAGGACGACGTTGGATGCAGGCCGCTTCCAACCGGTTCTTTTGGAAAATTATGGGGGAGGCCTATGATCAGCAGTGGACGTTCTACGGCTGAGATGATGATAATGATGATGATGATGAAAATCAATATATTAATTCAATCTTACTAATATTATTAACTATGAATGTTTGAAAGGATGGAGGTTTTTTTATTCAATAACGCCAGATTGGCTGAACGGATTTGGATAAAACTTGGTATGTACCTACGAAGATAGATGAGCGCTGGAATAACACATACATGGGATACTTTTCATAATCATTATTATCATTCATCACCATAAGGGCAAACCAGAACCGCAACCTATATAAAACCTATTTTAACCCATTTAAGGTTGTATTAAAAAATACCGAAAAATGGAACCGACTTTAACACTAACAAGTGTGAAATTGTGTGTGTTAGAAACAAACTTTTTAATGTTGAAGTCGGACTGCTCTGTAAAAAGTTATGCGTGATCTTACATAAAAATGAACCCCAATACTGCAACTTCAGAACAGATGGAACAATCTCGCCAATTCAGTTTTTGTTGCGATAATTATTGTCAGGAGAAGGTTCTTATAAAAGAAAAACCAAGAAGAGATGGGAGGTTACGGCGAAGCCGAAGGCCAAGCCTACTACGCGAACGATGTCGCGGGCAATCGCTTAACAAATAAAAAAAATATACGCGTCGACTTGAGAACCTGTTTTTTTTTGGATTTAGGTTGAAAATTTATAAAACCCGCCAGAAGCATTTTTTTTTAATGAATTTATTTGCGGCTTATTAATTGTAGGTACAGCAATTTTTTTAAATGCTAGATACTAAAATAGTTACACATTAAACTTCTCTATTGCATGTTCAAAAATTTATTGAATAACATTCAGATCAGAACATAAATTATCTAACTGCGCTTCGCAGTTTCACCCGCGTGGTGATGGATGATGATGAATCAGAATATATTCCTATCAGAGATAATACAGAATCCTAATGGTGAAACAATTTTTCAAATCGGTCCAGTAGTTTCGGAGCATATTCAATATAAACAAACAAATCTTTCCTCTTTATCATATATATCGTCGGCTTAGAGTGTAAACCTGCCAAATCCATTTTTTGACTATAATGACGTTATTCATACCATTCGAAAGTGTAAAAAGAAATACATAATCTAGAAAAACAGCCACAGTCCGTTTTCCTTTAAAATGTACAAAAACGCGTACTGAGTAAAACTGTCAAATCCGTAACCTCAAAAGTGTCCTGCTAACTCCGTGTAAGCCGCCATTTTGTACCGCGATTCCGATGCCGGCAAATGTGCTCGTACAAATAATTGATGTTTTCTGTGATAACAGTGTAAATAAAGGTTGAAAGTTAAAGGACTGAAAGGTAAGTGTTTATACTGTTATCTTATTATTTGTTTGTAATGATAAATTAACCAATATTTATTGTAAAACTTCAGATAACCTATAGCCCAAACATGTGGGATTTAGCAGTTTTTCCTTACAATAAATCTTACATTTATTGTACTTAGCAGGTATTATGTATCATCATAAATTAACTTTTAATTATGTTTTAATTAATATTTTGCGTAATAAGATTTCTGTTAATGGGTTATAGTCAAGTATTTAATGCATTTATTCAAGTTTCAAAATCTAATTGACAAATTAGGAACTATACGTTTAGATTGGGACGTAATTTTAGAGTGTAAACGTATAGTATAATTTTAATTTTATTTCGCTTTATTTCCTTTAGTTATTGTTATCAGAATGTATTAATTAATTCTTTATTTGCAGATGTCATCGAGTAAGCATTGGCGTGGCCGTAAAATCCTGGACTTGTGTGCAAGCAAAGAAGATATAAATCGACAAACAGCACCGGAATCATCTCAAGCATCCTTCCCCAAAGAATGGTCTGTGGTTGAAAATGTCGAAATTAAAATGATTATATCTAAAGAAATATCTGATGACTTAAGCTTAAGTACACATTGCGACTCCTTCTCACTTGCCGATTTGAATAATGTACTTGTAGGAGATATTTCTAGTATACTCTCACCACAAAATAATGACACTAAAGATGACTATGTAACTCTGAACCAAGAAGTAAATAACAATAGTCATATTGAACCTCAAAATACAGAAGAAGAAGTCCAATTCGAAGATATATATATATGATTTCCCCTTTAGATGAATCCCCTTTGCTTGAATTAATGACTGATGACCACAACTGTTCCAATAGTCTGGTTTCTGAAAATACTATCGAGCAGAGCACTTTGCAGCAAATTGAAAATAGTCCTAGAAATTCTTTTACAGGTACTATCGACCATTCTGTTACGTCAAGACCATCCATCCAAATAGATGATTTGATATCAGATGAAAGTATGCAAGAAGGTCTGGTACCATACAAAATTAATTCTGACTCTGAGTCTGACTGCGAAAACTATCCAAAGAAAAGCAATAAAAGAAGAAAAAGGATTCACATTCAAAAATCAAACTGGTATGCTGAAAGTAACAGAAAGTTGAGAGAATCTGGAAAAAAATACTATGGAAGAAAAAAAGAAGAAAAGTGGAATTATGAAGTTCCAAGGCAACCTAGAACTATGAAAAATAGATGCTCGTGTAAAGAAACTCAAAAAGGATCTTTGAAATGTTCAATGTTTACAGAGACAGATAGGCAGAATATTTTTAATATTTAATTTTTTTTTGGGCAGAAAAAAAAATGTTTGTTAATAATCTTGTGACAGCTTTGCCTGTCAAGAGACCAAGGGGAAGAAAAACTAATAATGAGGAATCGAAAAGAGGACAATCTTTATTTTATCATTTAAAAAAGGATGATGAGCCAATCAAAGTCTGCAGAACACAGTTTTTGAATACGCTTGGGATTGGTAGATGGACTGTTTTAAATTGGAAAAATAAAAAAGGGGCAGCTTTTAAAAAGAATGACAAGGATTTTGATTCCAAACAAACAAAAACATCTTCTAAGCCTTTCGAATCAGAACGTAAGGAGCTGAAAAAGTTTTTAGAATCACTGCCAGCGATGGAATCACACTACTGTCGTGCTAGTACACAAAAGAAGTACTTGTTGCCAGAGTGGCGTTCAAAGCGATCCCTTTATGATTTTTATGTCAATGATTGGTGTAAAACACGTAATGTAGTTGCTTTATCCATCTGCAAATTTCATGAAGAATTTGACAATCTTAATCTCGGATTGTTTCACCCTAAAAAAGATCAGTGCGAAATATGTGCTCTCTATAAAGTCGGAAATAAATCCCAAGAAGAATATTCAGAACATCTAAAGAAGAAAGAAGAAGCTAGGTCTGAGAAGGAGAAAGACATACGTAAAGAAAATCTTGTTTTTACTGTAGACTTGCAGGCGGTTCTCATGGCCCCTAAATCAAATATTAGTAGTTTGTACTATAGAACAAAGCTCCAAATACACAATCTTGCCTTTTTTAATTTAAACAACAAAGATGGCTATTGTTATCTATGGAACGAAACTGAAGGAGGCTTGAATTCTGAAGAGTTTGCAAGTGTTTGGGTAAGCTTAATAGAAAAAAAGCTTTTGCAAAGTGAGCCAGAAAAACCAAATAAAATATTTTTTTATAGCGACGGTTGTACCTATCAAAACAGAAACTGTGTGATGTCTAATGCATTATTATGCACGGCTATGAACAACAACATCATCATAGAACAAAAATTTCTAGAAGTTGGGCATACGCAGATGGAAGCTGACAGTATTCATTCTTCTGTTGAACGGGCTCTTAAAAACAAGAACATCAATGTGCCCGCAGAGTACATCACCATTTGCAAATCAGCAAGAAAACACCCCAGACCTTACGACGTAACTTACTTAAACCATAGTTTTTTCAAAAGCTTTAATGACGTTGGGTTTTTTAAAAGCATTCGTCCTGGACGCGGTAAAGGTGACCCCAAAGTAACTGACATGAAAGCTCTTCGGTATACTCCAGATGGTAATATATTCTTCAAATTAATATTCACAGAAGATTGGACAGTACTACCGCAAAGAAAATCACCGGCAGTTACTGCATTGCCTTTTGATTCTCTCCGAAATCAGCACCTTACTAGGAGGAAAATAACGAAAAGAAAATTTGACGATCTGCAATATCTGAAAGATACCTTACCTGCAGACTATCGTAATTATTACGACAATTTACCCCATGAGTAGAAAACTAAAGTTGAGACTGATTTGAACATTGAGACTGAGTAATATTTGCTTAATTATAAGAATAAAGGTTTTATTTAGTTTACGATAAAAAGAAAATAAAAAATATGTTTCTAGATTTTATAAGGACAGAATCTACTTTTTGTTCATTTTGAGAGTTTGTTTTGTTTAAAAGTACCTAATAATATTATAATTTTAAGATTGTAACTGAATGTTTCAAAACTTTAATTTTAGTATAAAACCATATAAGTTTGTTTGATCTTGAAAGAAAATTATGTTTTTAAATTAAGGACATAAAGACAGAACCTAATTTTTGTTAATTTTTAGAGATTTTCTTTTGTTTTTGTTTTATGAATGCTATCAATACTTTTATAAATTTTGTTTTGGTTTATGAAAACCTGTTAAGTTGTTTTTTAAAATAAATATTTGATTACGAAAACCTGCTAAGTCACAAAAGTAAATTATCTTTTTTTTATTTCAAATTGTATGGTATACAAATGCAAGTTTGAAAATATAAAAGTCTTTTCATAAATTATATTCATATTTTTTTAGGAATGTTTTTTGTCTCTCCTGAAAATTTACCTAATATGGAGTTAGCAGGTTTACACTCTAAGCCGACGATATGATGGATGATGATGATGATGATGAATCTTATATAGCCTACGTTACTTACGGTGAATGTAGCTTTCCAATGGTGAAAGAATTTTTGAAATCGGTCTGCTACTTTTTGAGCCAATTCATTACAAACATTATATTATATAGAGGAAAGATTTGTATGTAAGTTATACATACAAATCTTTCCTCTATATAATATTAGAGTAGATTTAGTATAGACATATAGGACACGATATGAACTATCAATCGTTTAGATGTACAATTTAATTTACTTGGTGCATGAAATTAGTTAAACAAAAATAAAACGTTAATTCACATAATTTTCGTCTGAATTTCGTAATGTTCTTTGATTTGGGACACGTTGACATATAATAACCCTTTTTAATATATTTGGCGTCACTGAGATGTTAGATGTTTGTTTTAACTCAATTTTAGTGTCATATTACATGGCTTTTGGTAAAAAATCTGCGCCGCGCGGTCGTGCACACTGCATGTCAAACTTTAGTGCATTCACTTGTTCATAAAACTAAACTAAACTAGCGAACTAAAACGTAATTATGGCAGTCCTCGTTGTAGTAGGTAAAATCCAAATTTATGTAAAACTTAGCATGACATTTCTAAAAATGGGATTATTCTATTTGATTTTGGATATTTTTACGTTAATTAAGCTAGCACCAAGACGACTAATATCTCTAAAATATACCCACTATTGCAGATAAATTCCAACTCTACACATTTATAATTTTAGTGCTGTCATCCGGAAGTGTTATACTAATTTGGATTTTAGCCTGAACAGAATAAGAACTGCCATAATGTAAAGATTTTTAGTTTAAAAATTTCTTACAGAACCAACACCATTATTAAGTTATTAATCCTGCATGTAGATAGCCCATAATAACAATTTAATGACCTTATATATGATGTGCAGCGTGGATGTAGTAATTATTATAATTTAAATTGTAAACTTTAATTGTTTTTGTAAATATTATTACTTAGAACAAAACGTATTTAAAGTCAAAATACAGCTGGTTCCATATAATCATAGAATGGAGAGCAACATATAATGCACTTATTAATTCTGATATCATATATTTTTGAATGTCTACTTAGTACTAGGAAATATGATTTAATTTGATTTAATCATAAAAATGGCACGTATATATTTAATGGGTGATCTTATTATGATTTATATAAACCTTTATTCTCTTAAAAATATATTTGTAAAGTTCTACTGTAAAGTTTGACAACCACTGCGGGCATTAGCGAGCGGTGCGACTAGCAGCTATTAAGTAATAGCCGAGCGCCGGATGTGACCTGTAAATATGCCGTATGCTACACGGGAAAATGGAACAAGAAAGTCTATGGAGACGATCAGAGTGAGTCGAGAACATTAAAAATTAACATGCATTTATATATAAATATACATTCATGTGGAGACTATAATTATATAGATAATGATCTATATAAATTTACCAAGATGTTAAGTATGGAGCAAATTTATCTCGGCACGTTCACATGACGCATGCTGACGTATTTTTATTGTTTATAATATTTTTAGGGAGATAATTCCTAGATCCCTTAACTAACGTCTCACTTGGGGTGTATTGTGTACAGAGATGAAAAAGTTGAATGATGATAGTGATTATTTGAAGTGGTAGGCCAACCTTTTTTATTTATTTATAGGCATACTTACTTTATTTTATTAGGTAAGGGCGTATATCAAATCAAATATGTATATGTGGTTGCTACATAAGGTTTCTTTGTTAGTATTATGATTTTTCAAGGTATTGAAATACTTCTAACGCAAATTGAAAGACACTAGATCACGATTCAAAATGCCAACATAAAACGTACGCCTTACGCTCAGTACAGGCGTGGTAGCATTAGGAATACGCGTAGGTGACTATTTTTAAGCATTCTTATACTCTATGAACAATTATTTAAAAAGCTTTTAGTAACCCTTATCTCAGATATCCTATTTCTGCAATAAATCTGCATAATGATAAATACAAAAAAATGTGCGCAATAATATAACTATAAATATACAAGACTCGTTAGATACTAGTTTTAGTAGTGATAGTAGTTCCGGTGCTCCACTCATGTACTTAATCATTATCCCACAGTAAAATTTTGCAGAGTATCTAATTGCTAAGTTTTATTAAAATGGGTTCAGTAATCTAAGAAGGACAAATAAATCTTTAAAACATTCGGAATTGTTTTATTGTTTCATTTAGATTACAATTTTATTTTCAAATTGTGTAAAAAAATAACATCATCCTCTCCATTCGTTTTGGCTTCCGCTTTAAAAGCGCCAATAAATTAATTACAACAGCATTAAAGACGTCAATCGCGTGTCTTATATATTCTTCCGCCATACATCATCACTGCATCATAACACGACACGTCAGGCAATTATAGTCTTTACTGCTTACCCAAATCGTTTTAAGATTAGAAAATTCGGCACACAGGTTTACGTCGTACATAAACTATAATGTAAACAATATTTTTTCGTAGTTTTTAAAATATAAATGAGCCTCATTGAGGACGCGCGTTCAATGAGTTAAAAAAAGTGTAAAAATAGTGTTAATGGATGTAAGGAACCATTTTATGGGGAATTAGACGGAGGAAGTGCCTTCACGACCTTTTTATCTGGACTTTTTACGAGGTTAGAGGTTTTATATCCATAATTATGTGTTTTTTTAATGTGCGTAAAGAAGCAATTTGATGTTAGCAAGTGTTAGCGTGCAGTGTGCGCATGGGCTAATGAGAGAATACGGTTTATCTAAACATACGGGTCTGGTTGAATGCAAATCCATGGAAATAAACAGTTATTACAGAAACGCCAAAAATTGAGGTGGAGTCACTGTAGTGTACATTAGTTAGATAGCCAAAGTTATACCTACCCCTGACAGAAGAGTTGTCAAAATAACTCTGAAGTTTATACTTAAAATATAAGAGATATTAAATATTTTAAAATATCTAATATGATATGTAAATCTTATAGAATAACTCGGTTACATTATTACACCTGTATAACGCTAAAGAGGGGTAGAAACATCTGAATTTAGACACATGTCATGTGAACTAAATTATGGTGGTACAAAAGGTAACAGGACATAGGCTCAACCTAAGCTTTTGTGGGTGACACATGGAATAGACAGACATGCATATATGGAGACTTAGTAATTGTCTAAGAAAGCATTTATACACTCCCGCGGACATATTTTCACACATACAGATACGACGTTACGTCCTCTTCTTCTTCTTTTTCTTTTTATTGGATGGCTTCTGTGACTAAATTGTCACAATTCTGCCAGTGTTCGTACATGCTAGTGTCCGTGAGGAGTTTGTAGTTTGTAATCTAAGAATATGATCGGTGAGTAAATAAAAAGTAAATCAAAGAGAATTTAAAAAAGCCCCTGCGTTACATACGTCTATAAGAATACAATAAAAAAATAAGACTTTATTATATTTTGAAAAAAACTAGTCGTTTCTTACGACAGGAGCTCAAATATGACGTTAGGTATTCAATCGGTAGCACAACAACTTTAAAAAAAGTACACAACTTTATAAAATTGTAAAAATGAGTATTGTAAGCCTTGTACATTTTGTATAACAAGTCTTTTCACTAGCAATGTTGTTTTAAAACTGCAATTACTGGAATAGTTGCCTACTTATTTCCTTTGAGTAAATTTCAGTGGATAATGTACTGAAACCCGGTTATTGTTGTTTCCGAGAAAACTACCGTCGTTAAATAAATTGAGTTAAAACATCGAATAAACACTTTTTATTCGACTTAAAAAAGGAGAAGGTTCTATGTTCGACCGTATGTAGCTAACTATTTTATGTATGTTCGCCGATTTCTCCATTAATTGTATTTTAATTGTATTTTTGATATGTATGTACTTCTAAACTTTCGACTGGATGAACCGATTTTGAAGATTCTTTTTTTGTTTGGTAGAGTATACTTCCGAGGAAAAAATTGAATAATTTATACATTATTATATATACCATATAGTTTTTTTGTACTGGTAGGACTTTTGCCGAATCCGCCGTTGGAAATAGGTACTCCACTTTATTTAACCGTGAAGCAATAATGTGCTAACATATTTTATTAGGATCGGAATGCAACCACGACTGACAAGATCCGGCAAGAAACTCAGCTGGCTTGTCTTATTTTTTTTTATCGCCACTTACTGTATTATAGCATGTATTTAATTGTGTATTAAATGTATTTAAGTATGTTTGTATTAAAAAAAATATTCTTTTATTTTATGCTCCAATGTCGCCTTACAAAAGAGACCATAATGGTATCAGTAGGGCAAGACACGCTACACTTTGTCATCGTAATACACGAGTAGGTATATCCTTTTTTTTTGAGGGTGAATGCTGTCCACTTCCCTTCCGTTACGGGGGTTGACGGTAGGGGGTATGTGGGGCTCAGACCCACTAAGACCCCCCCGTGAGCAGTCCTCCGCCAGATGGGGTGAGATAGGGTTGCGCTGGCATTCACCATCTCGCCCCAGCGGTAGACCCGGGTTGGTAACCGGGCCTCAGCGCCTGTGTAGGGGTGCCCTTGCTAACCAAGGGCACTCCTCAGACGTGTGGGGTCGTGCAAGCCGGCGAAGAGTCCCCCGCCTCTTCACGAGTGACACTCACTACGGAGGAGGGAGGAGGCGAGCGAACTGCCTCCTCCGTACCCCCGTTCGTCTGCGCCGGAGCGGGTCAGCTCGAACGTCATTCTCCCTAACCCGCTCCGCGGCCTCCTTCTGCGCAATCACCGCTTCGCAGAAGGTGGCCACCGCCTGCCACGATCTCTCGTTGTCGAGCATGGAGCTTACCACGCGCGACAGTGAGAGATCTCCGCCGATTACAGCTGTAAGCGTGTGCCGCTGCGGGCCCCACACACTTCCAGCGTGTGGAGTGCCGTATCCTCCGGAGCCCCACATTCATGACAGGCTGGGGTCGCCTCCCGTCTTGCAATTTGGTGCACGTACTTTCCGAAGCATCCGTGCCCGGAAAGCACCAATCGGAAGGTGAGCGACCCGGAACGCCGTCTTACCCACCTCTGGAGGACCGGGTGGATGGCCTCTACCGTCCACTGCCCAGGAACTGGTCGAGCCAGGTCCTCCAACCACCGCCGCAACAGGGCGGCTTGCGCCTGCCACCGCATGTGTGTCACCTCTTCCCACGCTGGGGGGTCTCTTCGGGATCTCCTTACCGCCACGAAGTGGTACACTTCGACGAGGATCTCCGCTTGGAGCTCCCAGGGAGGATCACAGGCCAGCACGCAAGCCGCCGTCCAGGAGTAGGAATATCATTCCCAAGCTGTTTTATCCTCCAAGTAATCCGAAATTTTGTAATAACCTTTTTGACAGAGTTAAGAGTTAAGTAATTTTAAACTTATGCAAATCTCGGATAACATTGGGAAGTTTATTATTGAATCGTATACATTGTCCCATAAAAGAATGACTTATTCTGTGGCGCATTACATGTACGGATAGCTTGTGCTTATTCCGCGTGTCTTTTTTCAATTACTTCATTGAGAAATTACTTAGCAATGAGTAACTACTTGTTTATAAATACGTGTAAGGTTAGTTCGCGATGAACAACTAGTTATTGAACAATGTTTAAGACAAATAATGTGTGGTCTTTTACATAATACAATTTGGCGCCAAAACCGCAAAAAGAAAAAAAACACTTTAATATTTTTTCCTCGAGTCTTGAGACCACACAAGGGTCCTACTCCCGACGTTTGATTGCAGTCGAGCACATGATGAGAACGCGGGCGGTCGCCGCCTGCCGTCTAGACTGCTGGCGACAGCGTTGACATGTAACGTGAGATGTGAACGAGTTTCCAGTGAGAATCTTGAATGCGAAATAGTACCATCCTCACTTACAAAACACATTATTGAAGCACCGAGTCACCGCTGCTTTGAAACTCGTCTGAAAAGTTGGTTGATCAAGCAGACGTTCTACAGCTTCGACGAGTTCATTACATTCAAGTAATGTATACCTACCAATTATCAATAGTTGCTATAAATCAGTTAAATTGGTGACATTTTGAGAACTTCAAATATTATTATATTTGTCTTCTTTATTTTGTGTTAAATATGAGATGTGTATATTTCAAAGTACGTGAAATGTATTAAATGACATTTGATTTATTAATTTTTATTAATAGTATGTAACACTATACATGACGTAATAATTATAGAACAAATGGTTATGTTTTTTTTTTTATATTTGGCGTGTAACATTTTTTACCAATAAATTGATTTATGATTTAGAACCTTGCGTTCTAAATTCAAATTAGAAATATATATAAACATATGATGAACCGATAAACATGTGAAAAAAAAAATTGGACATATTGTACATACTCAATCTCTTGAGGATTTTATTAAGGCTAGAAGTTTTTTCTTTTCGTATAATAATATCGTTGCGTATAATATTAAAAACATAAAAAAAAAAAAATATTCTATAATAATGGGACAAGACTAAAATTAACATAGTAATATTTGTCTAACTAGTTTTTGCTGTATAAAAGTTTTCAGAAAGTTAAGAAATTTTCATATGCAATCATGTACTAATCTTTAGATTTACATGGCAACAAGCTTTCACTTGTAATTTTAGCATAAGGTATGTATTAATACTTACCTTTTCATAAGGTATGTATTAAAATACATACCTTAAGGTTTAAGTAATAGATGCATATCCATTAAACTGTTAGTTTTTATTATTTATTCATTCTTACAAAATAATATAATGCTTAGAGCCTAAACCAAAAAGCAAATTATATAGAAATAGTCGAGCGAATGTCACAAACATTCACGAATTCAAAAAACCATTAGTAGGTCCCTAGCAGCGAACACTCAAGCGAAAGGCGAACGTCTAATTTTTTTCTTGTCGCGACTCCTTTTAAACTGTTTTGCCTATTAGTTAAGTGGCGTGGCAAATCTTTACTAATTTGCTTTTTGTATAAATTTTTTGTTCAAAGGGTTGGGCGTAGCCGGCATAATGTTTTAGAAATTTGAGAACGTTAATTGTTTTTTTGCAACCTGATGCAACAGATGACGCAGATACATGATTTTACTGAAAAGTTTAGTTTATTATTTCCATTAATAATTATTTAACATTTAACATGATTATACCGAAAGGTTTAATTTATTAATTGAGATTATAATATCTATTTAATTTACAAACTGGGTCCACTGTTAATAAAGCATAATTACAAAAAAAACATGCAATGTAGCAATTATTACCGACTAACTTGCCTAAGGAGCCCTGTGGCGCCCTCGTGATCGCTCCCGAGTGTTACGACCTGCGCCCGCGTCAAATGTTTGCGCCGAGTTGGGAATAAATGGCTCTTGTGCCATACCTATAGCGAGTAAAGAGACGAAATTTTTGTCAGAAATAGTTGAATAACCACGGAATTTGATACATAAACATTCATTTCAAATGTGTTAGTAAAATGTTATGTTACACGAGGACAAACTTGACGTAGCCGAAAAAATCTGAGTTGATGTGGAAAAAAAATGTTATTTAAAAATTTTACATTAATACCTATAGGTTTTTTGCGGTAATTAATAGTAAAAACACATATCTAACTAATTACATTCAAATATTTGAATTCGTAGAAGAAATAATATCATAAAAAAACTTGCAATCTGACCACAAAAATTAAGTTTTATCAATAAATAATGCTTACCAAGACTATTTTATTTACTTTACTATATATATTTATAAATATTTTGAATGTCTGGAACAGAAATATTATTTTTATCTAGTAACATATGCTTAGGTTATTAATAATTACATAAAAAATAAGAGCTACTTTGAAATTTCGGCCAATAATGATTTTTTTTTCAACTTGGGGGCCTAGACTTAGACATGGTGATTTCTAAAATTTTTGTAAAATATACATTTTCTTGTTGGTTTTTATTTATTTTATTGGAATTCTTATTAGAAATTCTACAAACCAAACTAGGTTACAAAGAATAATTATAAATCAGAAATATTAAAAAAAATTACAAGTTTTGAATTTTTAGTACAAGCGAATTTAACTGACACGTGATTTTTTATCGTATATTTTATCGATATGGCGTATTTATCATATTCTGAGTGGGTGTAATTACTTGACAACATTATTTCTGTGATATTTTACAATGTAAAAGTATAATCTATTCAAAATAAAGCAAATTATAACCAATCATAACAATCAGAATTAGCTTACCGAGTGTTGTCGATTCGTGACAAATTTTTTCGTGTAAATTTTGTTAAATTAAATCATCACGTATAATTTGTATCAAAATCATGAGTTTAACCCTATTAATTCACTAAAAAATACATATAAATACAGCACAAAATATAACTTCACTGCCAAACACAGATGAAAATATACACATAGATTATATATATTTTTTAAAGTTCACAGATAGAACATGTCCGTGTGTAGTGTTGCCATAAAAAGAAAATATATTACGCTAAAGAATTACACTCTATGGTTAAACATTGGGATGACTTAAAAAAAAACAAAAACAAAACGCGCGTGACACTTACTTGCAACAATACTTGCGCCGACACTTTGGACCTCAAAAATCTATGCAGTTTTGTAGCGCGGGCAAAGTAGTCGGATCATCATAATCAGCTAATTTTGTTCCCACTGCTGAGACTCGAGCCTTCCTCTCAGAGAAATGAGTTGGGCCATAATCCACCACGCGGGCCCAGTGCGGCTTGGTGGATAGGTTAGTGGGCAACCCATGTCGAAGTTTTCAGGCCGCTTGAAGGCCTTCCACATAGCCTAACGACTGTTGTCCTAAGACGTGCACTCCGAAGCTCGGAAGCGCTCAGTTGAATAATGCCACTAGCGGTCATCCATCCAAGTCCTAACCGCAACAAGTTTTGCTTAACTTGTTTATCGGGTAAGTTTGGCAAGTCGAACGCTTTAATTACATGTTAGTTATTTAATTATTCAGCCGTAACAGATCAATTTTCTACCGACCTCCAAAAAGGAGGAGGTTCTCAGTTCAACTGTATTTTTTTATGTTAGTTACTTCATAACTTTCGATAGGGTGAACCGATATTCAAAATTAAAAAAAACGATATTAAAAAATATTTAGTGACACTTCCGCCGGAAAAAACAATGATTTTGGCTTATTTGGGGGTGTGCACCACCCTCCCTCCCGCACAAACTGCTAATAGGAAGAATACAAAATAAAATACACAAGAAAACCCAAATAAACCAAAAACGATTCGACACGTGTTTCGCCTCTACACGAGGCATCCTCAGGAGATGTTGACTCGTCGAGCGCTAGACCGACAGTATTATAGTATTTAAATATATTTTAATATCGTTTTTTGATAATGGATTTCCGCAAAGTAACGTCTGAATCTATAAAGATTCAAAATTCTTTTTTGTTTGAAACCTGGTGCTTCCCGTGTGGTCTCATTTAAATTTCATCAAATTCGGTCAAGTAGCTTTTGAGATACACTCCAATAACTGAATAAATTGGAAGTCGGTATTAAATTTTTCAAATTGTACTTGTTAGTACATTTGTGCCAGAAATCTTGTGAGATTGACCATTGGTTTATTGAGTCTTATCGCTTGGCAATTTCACTATCTGTAGTGCACTTTAAAATTAAACACAGTAATAGTTACGCAATATTGCATAAAATTATGCATGTTTGTTTGGAAGAGATCGCTCTGAGCGATAAGACCGCCCATTGTGACACTTAATTTTAAGTTTTAATTTTTTTTTGTTGTAATTTATAATGTGGTGTTGCAATAAAGAGTTTATCTATCTAATATTGCCTTTGCGGCAGTATCTGGTAGGAAGGCCTTTATGTACGGACACTGCCTAGATCATCGCGGTCGCAACATTTTTGATGAGATCTCTTCTTATAGAAACATTTATACGCATGTATATATATATATATATATATATATTATAACTGGGTTACAGTTTATGCGCGTAGTTTTTCTCGCCACTGTCTGCCTTTCTCTAAATACTTAAAAGAGTATGTCTGCAACTACTCAAATTGTTAATATTCTTTCAATTCTTAGCGCACTGCCGCCCGTGACAAAAACATGATATATGTTTAGGTATGATGTTCGATTACAAAGCCTTACTCATCAATCTATGTATATATAAAAAACTAACCCCTATTTCTCCTGGTCACGCTAGTTGAGGTCAACTTGAGAACTAATAATAAAAAGACAATCGCTTTTTTGTTGTGTTAATTATTTTGTTTGAAGGAGGTTTTATGAAAGAAAAACCAAGAAACGATAGTAGGTTATGGAGAGGCTTAATGCCGAGCCTACCACGCGGACGAAGTCGCGGGCATTCACTAGTCTATAATATAAAATGAACCCCTATTTCTCCTGGTCACGCTCTAACTTGAGAACGGATGGAACAATCTCACTAATTCTCTTTTCGTTGTTTTAATTATTGTCAGAAGTTTCTTATAACAGTAAAACCAAGAAAAGATGGGGGGTTATGGCGAGGCCAAAGGACGAGCCAACTACGCGGACTCACGGGCAGTCGCTACTAAGTAATAAGTATCATCGTTATATTACTCCAAGAAAACTAAAACATGACCCGTTTATTATATAAGTGTGTGTGCTTCATATCTAGATATAACCCAAGACCAGCTTAATAAGCTAGAACGCTTGCAAAACTTCTGTATCAGGTTCATATTTGGCTTACGGTAATGTGACCATATTTCTGAATTTCGGGAAAAGCTGAAGTGGTTACCTATCCGTCTGCGCCGTAATGCTCATATTTTATCCCTTCTCTATAGCATCCTCTTTGTTCCTACAACTCCTTCCTATCTCAAAGAGCGATTTTTATTTTTAAATCTTTCACACTTCTCTTTACGTTCCTATAATACCCTTCAACCTCGGACACTTAGTTATACTTCCCGGTACTATGACAAGTCGTTCACAGTTCAGGCTGTACGGCTATGGAATGCACTGCCCCTTGATATCAGAAGTGCTAAAACTCTGACAATTTTCAAAAACATGGTGAAGAATCACTATCTATCAAGTATGTAACACTGTTATTATTTTTATCCTTGTAATTTTTGTATGTATTAGTATATAGTTATTAGTATTTATGTATTTGAGTTTTAATAAGATAACATAGAGTTAAAGGAACATAGTTTGCACCACCGTCTACTATTTCTTATGATAATGTCCATACAAAGGTTGTCTGGAAGAAATCGCTATAAGCGATAAGACCGCCCATTGTACTTTCCTAATTTAAGAGTATACTTTGTAAGTCATATTTTTGTATATTGGTTAAAGTGCAATAAAGAATTTTTGTATTGTATTGTGTAATTCATTCCATTATAGGATAAGACTATCATTCTATGAGCTATGCCGTTCAGTTTCCCGGGTAAACGTTCTAATCCTAATTACTCGTATCCTAACTCAAGCCCACTAGTGATGTGCATGACGGGTGTTTGTTTACCTGACGACACTTCCTGTGCACGTGCTCGGTAACTCGATCGGTAATGTTAATGCAGTAAAGTGCGTCCTGCACTGTACTTACTAGTGATGGGGTTTATAAATTATTTTCGATAGTTTCGACAGAGATTCGTGGTTTGAAGGATAGGTACTAAAGATCGTCTGTCCGTTTCAGGTTTGATGTGTAGAGAGTAGTACCTAAGTAGTGTCACTTACAACTACTAACTGCTGCGCAGTTGACTAAAAAATCTAGGTGTCGTCGGGGATAGGAGCGACGAATAGAGGCATTCAAAACTTCAGCTTAATAGCACTACAACTACAAATTTTAAGAGTAGGGGTGATGACTATTAGGTCAGGCGCATTGAATGTATAGTCATGTGATGTTTTAAAAAAGGAGTTTAAAATACTGGAAGATAATTAAAAATGTATAAAATTATCTCTTATTATCTCTTGCTATCACCAACCAACTACAAGGAGAGATAAATAGGAATAAAGTTACGATGGCTGTCTTTCGTAAATTGTGTAGAGTTTTTAAGTTGCCTATTAACGCTACAAAATATTATAAGTTTTTTGCTAGGTGATTCATAAATTTCAAAGAACCCATTTCCAACTTCTCTAATTTACCTGTTTTTGCCGTGCAACCCTAACAATTGTCCAGCAACGTAACGACTAACTAATACAGCCTAAGTTTTCACGTCACCAGAGATATCTAGTTATCGATAGGTACTTTGTATTATTGGCAACGATCACATCCCTAGCAATCCTACGGAGAGGATGAGCAGTAATGGACTGTTTACAAGTCCAGTGCAACTTCCAATCGTTTCTTTGATTTAAACAACACAATGGTTGCTGGTAATAAAGAGGTTTTCTAACAAAAAGTTTAGCCGGCTCTCTGTCTACATAAAGTATGGACACTGATTGTAGTACATACTGCAGCGGCCAGCAAACGAGGCATTGATGGACGAATGTGTAAATGTGGGCGGCGGAGAGCCGGAGGCAATTGTACGTAAGGCCATCGATGCCTAGTTGTGGCAAAGGCTTATATAGTACTTTTCTCAAATAATGCGCAATTAAAACTAAATACCTAGGCAGACGTTTTTATTTAAAATAGTACATTCCCGCGTTAAAGAGTTTTTCAATAAATAATTTTCTATTTGCAAGCCAGTTAAAAATTTAAATAAAACCTTTGATAAGTTACATACCTCCTTGGTTAGGTACCATGTTTAGGAGTAAAAGATCGTTCCATTTTTAAATTACACGACAGATATGATTTATTTGTCTGCTAAACCACGTTAGATATGGATTTTCATACAACTTTTGCCGGCCGCATGTATTTGCCCAGTACAGCAATTTAGATTTATATCGAAGAAGGTTGTCAAAATAGTGCTCAAATTTCCAAGCATATTTGAGAACATTCATATTACTAATTACTTAGGGTTGCAGATAACTAGCTGTAGGTCAAGTAGATCAATGTATATTACATATTATATATTTATATATTACATAATATATGTATAGTACATTATTAATTATAATAATAAAAATAATAATGTTCACTTAGAAGACTTACCTATCTTCTAAGAATGATTATATTTTTTTAGGTGGTAGGTAGGTAGCTTAATAATTAGCTAGTCAATTTTATATAATTATCTGTATGAGTACCTATACGCTGCTGAACTTGGCTCATCCCGTGTTTCATCATATAGCGGAATACAATTATAATTAGGTATAAAATATATTGTAAAGTGAATGAGAGCGAATCGAAAATAATCGAATTTTATAGCTGCATCAGTGACGTGGTTTTTCAAGTTTTTCTAGTAAAGAACATTGAGAAAAAATTACAATTCTTCATCATCGAGGTAAGTTTTTCAATTATAAATATTTCGATCCATCAATAATATTATACTATTAGAATCAAATTATTAATAACATGCCTAAGTTTGCATTTTCGGTTACTCATAACATTTTACACTTTCGTCACAACGTAACATTAGCTTCCTATATTTGTTGTTGGTACATTTTCATTGTTTTATAATTCATTACCGATGGGAGCATTCCAATTCAGATTATTATTAGAATTTACTGCTAGTAATACTAATAAGTTACAAATTAGGGAGGATGCTACCAAAAACCAATTACAAAGTTTCGTTGGACGGATTTCACGATTTCTACTGTGAAAGCGAAACAGTACAAATACAGGCAAGGGTGAAATGAAATCAAATGCAATGACAGATTAAAGTGCTTAGTGTTTTATGTAAAAGTGATGTGATATATGAAAAAAACATCTTAATGTGTAATTGTTGAAGTTTAATTTTAATTGAGTTATTTTAGAAGTTTGAAAATTCAAAAACAAAAAGGAAAGAAAATGGTAGTTTAGTTAATAATATATATATTTAAAGTATTATGTATATATGTATAAAACAATTTTTTTAGAAATTTTAAGCCGCAGGGTCGGCAGTCTATTAGAACCAAGGGATCGATCCTCTGGATTGAGCTTTCGGTGAAGGTTTCATTGCGATAAAATCCACATCATGGTGGCACACTCCTAACCCTCAAGTTTAAAAATATGTCACTACACACCTGATAGTTTTCCGGCAGCTGTCCTTGAGAGGCAGTCGCTATTCTAGCCTGGTGTAATACCTTTGGCCGCATCATCAGGTGAGATAGTAGTCAAACATCATATCAAAGGTGCGTTACCTGCGTTCCGGTAAGCGCCGTCAATGCTCACAACTGTCGCGCCCCGGTTTGCCGTTCCATTTAGTTCCAATGCTTTTAATGCCCAACCCGAATGGAAGCACGCGGTAGCAAAACGCGCACGAAAATTCCTGTCAAAAATCGAAGGAATCCTATACCTATTTCATAATTTGACAGTGATAGCTCGCAACACCCGCAAAAACCCACCTTCCATCCGTGAGTGTAGTCGCGACTCGCGACATGAGCATTATTAATGACGTCATCGACGACGTTCTAATCTTGGTCTATGTATTTGAAAATATAATGTATGTTCGTAAAAATTTACATAAATATAAGTTAAATAGTGATCACCACACTTTTAATACTAGAAATACAAATAGGATAGCTGTACCTAGTTTTAGACTTGCGAAGACTAATAAGTCATTCCTAGGAAATTGTGTACGTTTTTACAATAAAATCCCAAGGCACATAACTGAGCTCACAGAGGGCAAATTCAAGTTGACTGTAAAAAACGTTTTAATAAAAAAAGCTTACTATAAAGTTCGACATTATATAGAAGATAAAGATGCTTGGAATACTCCACTTCTGGCAAGCTGTCTCTCTGCCACCCATAAAATGTAATATTTGTAGTACCTAAGTAGAAACATTGTAAACATCCATATAAAAAGAATGGCCCCGAGTTTCTTGCCGCTTCTTCTCGGTGGGTTCTATATATTTTGGAACGCGGCGGTAGAGTCTTTAAAGTACATTATAATGAAAATTTGACGTTCATAAGTGCGTCTTTGATGCCTAAATTGAATAAATGATTTTGACTTTGACTTTGACTTTGGTCACGATGGTCTTGGGCTTGTAAGGGAAGAATAAAGAATAGATATAAAGAGAATATAAACTACTTCGATGCGATTGATTTCGACTCATAAAGGAACACGACACACGACCCATGTGTAAACACAAGTTCAATTTGAAGAATTTAATACCGACTTCCATTCTATTTAGTTATTGGAGTGTATCTCAAAAACTACTGGACTGGATTTGATGAAACTTAAATGTGACCACACGGGAAGCACAAGCTTTCAAACAAAAACTAATTTTGAGAATCGGTTCAACCAGTCGAAAGTTATGAGGTAACACACATTAAAAAAAAAACAGTCGAATTAAGTACTTCCTCCTTTTTTTGGAAGTCAGTAGAAAAGTAATCATAAAAGATGTTTTTTACGAATTCATATATTCAGGTATCTCAATACAAAGTTCACAATGAACAATTGGCACATGAGTTCTTAATTTGAACCGTCAATCAGTTGAAAGGTCCTTGTGCCAGCATCACCAGGTTTACTATCTCATTTCGCACTCACATAAAATGCATTGGCTGGTTATAAACATCGTAAACGGTTTGCATGAGAACCAAATGTGGGACGTAAACAGCTATGGGAATGGAACATATCAACTGATTGTAATCACTTATTGTTGACGATGTGATGTGGCTATAAATTAAGCTCTCATGTTTAAATAATTAATTTGCGAAGGGTTTTTTTCCTTTGTAAATGGATTCGTCATATTACATTTGCCATGCCTCAAGCTTTAGTTTTTTTATAACCTCCACAGACTCCAGGGTCCGTGCTATTTTTAGGTGTTTTTGCAAACTTATTACGTCAAAACATAATTTAAAAAAAAGTGAAACAATACATACTTAAAAATATGAAATAACCATAAGTCGGTACCATGATATTTCAAAAGTACCTACCTATTATCACAATATTGTGCTCATGGTACCGACTTCGATAAGTTATTTCACACTTTATAGTGTTGAGATCGGATTAGTATAAAATAACGCCCATTTAATAACCCTTGCTATTTACGAGAGCGGGCGTGTCTCGCATCGTGCTGATTATTTGGTATCTATATTAAAAAGACACGGGTTTTTATGAAAAAGAAAATGACCTTGGAATAACTTGAGCCAATAATCCATCGTTTCCCTTCTCATTTAGGCTGTATTCACACAGTTAGAAGTAGCTGTTTAAGGCGCGTTCTTACGGAATTCTTCAAGCGGAAGCCGCCCCGCGTATTTTCATAATGCCGTCTTTACCCCACCCTCCTCAGGAACGCCCCGTGGATGGTATTCATATGATAATTTTATTGGAGAACAGGGGCCGGCGGTGTGGAGATGGCTTTTCATTTTTCTTTAATCATGCAAGAATTTTTGTTATATCATGACAAAATATTTTTTTCTTTGATTGGAAAGCTACTCTTACAATTGAGCTGATGATAAGTGAAGATACATTCGTTAATTCACTTTTTAACATTAATTTGATTAATCTCATGAACCAAACAATATTTAAAGAACCATAACTTTACACAAAATTACACAGCAAATACATTTCTAAGTTTCCCTATAGACGAAGAAAAAACTAGGCGATGAAAGGAAAGAGAAACTTAAACGGACTCATCTATTAGGTTACACTTGTTGACTTTGGAGTGTATTCTTTGATAATCCTGGACTCTTGAAAACTGAATATTAGCTCGAATTAGTAATTAATAAGATGAATGTCAAAAAGTTAACAGCTCGTAAAATAATAAATAAATCAACTATTATTTTCGTTTTTCTAGCAACCCGGTCTTAGTTCACCGTTGAAGTTAACAAGATTTAAATTTAAATTCAAATTATTTAATTGTGATACGCAGGTAAAACATTAGACCTTAAAAACATTGTACATGCTGTGATCAGTTTTAAACGTAGGTACAAATGTTAAGAGGATTGCATAGCTAGTACTTTCCGTAATAAAAGAAAAAAAACTCTTTACTACCTCTTAACATTGTCCGATTTCAGTGTTTTTTTTGCATGGAATCATCACATTGTTTATTATGCCCATACGTTTTGATTTTTCAGTATTTCAAAGTACTATACATTTCCTTTTTTAGAACTTAAAAAAA
Source organism: Selenia dentaria (assembly GCA_917880725.1). Lineage (NCBI taxonomy): Eukaryota > Metazoa > Arthropoda > Insecta > Lepidoptera > Geometridae > Selenia > Selenia dentaria. Next base: position 15,278,700 of record OU862899.1, on the reverse strand, counting down.
CTTAAACATCAAAACGTATGGGCATAGTAAACAATGTGATGATTCCATAAAAAAAATCACTGAAATCGGACAATGTTAAGAGGTAGAAAAGAGTTTTTTCTTTTAGTATGGAAAGTACCTAGCTATGCAAACCTCTTAAGTATTCTAGCTTATGAGTAAATAATTATTAAGTGGGTAGATTAGTACCTACATTTTAAACATTGCAGTATTTGTTAAGAATAAATTGAATTGGTTAATTATCATTAAATTAAATGATGTTATAAAAACTAACGTGGTTTTCAATCATTATTAATTAAAAATACGGGATTACGTAATATTTATCGGATAGACGCGTCGATGACGTCTCGCTTAGCACTGAGTGTGCTAAGCGAGACGTCATCGACGCGGGCGTACCGAACACTCCTTGAAAAAGACCACCGAATGTGGTCGAAACTATAGTCGGACCTATCCGATAAATATTACGTGAGTAATCCCGTATTCTTAATTAATAAAAAATTAAATGATGTTACTAATACATTGTTAGTTTGTCACTCATCATCAATCACAGTTAAAAAAAATTAGAATGAAAAAGCAATGGCACAATTCTAAAACTGACCGCTGTTTAATGCCTGGTCCACACTAGCTGTACCTCACGAAGGTAGGCGGCGCGAGCAATTTGTCGCGCGGTGATTTCGCTGTCGTTCTTCACTTTTCGCGCGCGTGGAGGACCATCTTCAAACTGCAATTGCAGTCTTGAACTTCCTTGCAATTTACTTCGAGAGGTCTTCAGTGGTCTACAGCTCGTTAATGACTTTCTTTTACATTTTATTATACTTATTTTATAAGTAACACTTATAGATTCCGTGACCATGTTACTCGTAGTATGTAAGTTATTTTGTTACTTAGTTTAGGTTGTGTGAAAATTTTGTTTCTAATATAACAAGCAATAGCGGCAATTAAATTGTAATACTTTATGTATTTTTGTATCTGAATATAGTGCTTATTTGTCGTTGAATAAATTGAAATTAGATTTTAAGGTTTTAAGAATTAAAATTAAAAAATAAAAACATTTTTCAAACTGTTGATACTTATTTATTTAAAAATATACTGTATGTTATTATAATACCTTGTCGTGGGATGCAATTACGTTTAATGTGTCCATTAATTTTTTATATTATACTGTGGGTGATGCTACAAAAGCCAATTATAATTTCTTTATGAAATAGGTTTATAGATTTTATAGGTTCTCAACTGTTGCCATTTATGTTTAGGGTACGATGGGGTTGGCATACTATGTTGGAAAAAACCCCTAAACAAATATGGTAAAAAAAGTTTGTATTCGATATTTGTAAATACTAGCTGACCCGCCAGCGACTTCGCTCGTTTGGTCTTGGTGTAGTGGTGGAATTGCCGTTTTGGAACCTCGAAGTCATGGGTTCGATCCCGGGTCGGACAGTTATTGGGTTTTTCTGAGAAAGAAAGATTTTCTCAATAACAGTCCGGAGACTAAAACAGTGCCCCGTAGATGGCAATAGGCTCGCCCCCTGTTACATGATCACATGATTACATGACCAAAAACAAATATGGCGAAACGTAGGCGTTGAAAACACCGCTACTTACCCCTTCTCATATAGGCAAAAGTATTGATTCATTCAAGACCGCTAAACTGATGTTAGCGCTCCGCGGTTTCACCTCCATGGTGATGGTTGGGATGATGAGGAAAGGTATCCTATTAAAATACCGCACCTTACCCCTTCGAGGAGATATAGGTGAAACTATTTGTTATGTTGTGTTTAAAAATAACATATAATAAGTATTGCGGGCGATTCACTCAAGACCGTTAGACTGATGTTTCACCTCCGTGGTGATGGTGGAATCGCTCGACTACAATCGGCTGAACAACAAAGATGGATGACATGCCGACTCTATCACCGAGCACGTCTCGAGCTGTCAAAATCATTGCATGCTCTTGACTACGCTATCAGAAACTGACACATCTTTGACAGAACTCTATTGACAGAAAATAAGTCATCATTATGATCTAGACGTGGGCGCAGATCTTGTTATTTTGTCTATGCTGTGCCCAAGAATATTAGGTTTTTTCACCCGCGTGGTGATAGATGTTGATGATGATGAAAAGTAGGATATATGCTGTTATAATCTATCACTGTGCCCAATTTTCAACCAGATCCGTTCAGCGTTCTGCCGCGACGATGCCACAAACATCCAGATATCCATCCATCCGTCTATACCGTGCACATTTAAAATATTAGTGGGCTTAGTGGGATCACATTTAAATGGAGATTCGTTCTCCAAATATCACAACGAATATTCTTAATCTATGGTCGAAATTGCTTAAAAACTATAGTGGGTCCATTTTTTTCGAAATACGTAAGTATATATGGTATTTTTTTGTTTTTTTTTTTACATTTTTAATTTTTTAATCTTATTGCTTGTGAACAACATTTGTTAACTGTATACTTAATGTCTGTTAACTTATCATCTGTCACTGATTAGTTATACTTATAGACAATCACATATAAGTACTTTAAGGTTAAGCAAATTTGGTTGCGGTCACTTAATAGATGGGTGACCATGAATTGCTTTTGGACTGCGAGCTTTTGTGGCTCAGAGGATACGTTAACGTCGAGCCTGGTTTTCAGATAAAGATTGTTGAAATTCTGCAGTCTGCAAACTGGAGCACTAGACCTCGCAACTAGTCTATTCCCAACTAACAAATTACCTAACCTACGTGGTGGATTATGGTCCCTACACCTTTTTTTCAGTACGGCTTGTGTCCTGGCATTAGGAATGTAATATGCATAAGCATGAACTATATATACTTGAAATCCTTTAACATACAGATCGGCAAGCGAAAATAGGAAATAAATTACCATTAAAAAATTGAGAAAAAAACATTGCGTTTTTAGATGGGCTTCTTTCAATTTATTGTGCCGAGTGAAATTACTTGTTTAATTATTTGGATATTATATTTACTAGGAGTATCTTAACTTATCTAGCAAAATCTTATTAAGTACCAAAATCGTCCAAATAACAAACTGTTTACAACCTATTATCTCGGCAACCACATGGCCAATTTTGCTCATATTCGAAATTCCTCTTGAAAGTCAGATCCCTAATATGTACTTTTACTTTTAGTTTAGTATATTTACTTTTACTTTTTTACCAACTTTTAACAAAATCGGTCGATAAATAGTGCCATGGCAATAGCAATAGTACTTTTCCTAAAAAGGGAGGACCCTTTTTAGGAAAAGTAAACTTAAAATTCGCCAATGGTCTAAAAATATAATACATACCAAGTTTCGTCAAGATTGGTTAAAAAATGCGACCTGTACAGGAAGACCCACATACGACGTAAGAAACATACAGGATAATGAATGTCAATTTGACCAGTTAAAACAGAGACGCTTCGCTCGCTCGGTCAATTGGTGTAAAAAATACTTAAATAACGTTCAGGTGTCAAAACTCAAAAGAAGTGTTTTATTATGTTTTTACAATTTGACGCTAAATTGCGAAGTTCATTTGCCAAATCCTGATATTGTATAGGGCCTTATTTGATCTAAAAGGTACAGGTGAAACTTACTGGCCTTATTTCGCTCTGAATGTCGTCTCATCTGTCATAGATTTCAGTCTTTCCAAGCTGCACTACTGTATGTGCAGAGGTACTGCCGTGGGGAATTTAGAATGTTTGGTGATGTTTTTTAGCACTGCGAATAGCAAAATTGTAGTCTGCAGTGCCAAATGACATTATTCAAATTTAGCCCGCGTTTATAAGTAAGGCTTACGGTAAGAACTTAAAATGCAAGGTCAAAATTAGAACAGTGAAGTATTTCTTTATTGCACCTTTATTAGAATATCTTAACTTACTTTGTACTATTTACAAACGTGCTGAGATTCAACTACATTAGAACATTTTTAGTAAATCTTAATAATTATTATTTACAACAAAAATAAACTTAACATTAACAAATTCTACTATCTACTCGTGGTTATTCTTTGGCTAATCTTTGGTGTCGAACAATTGTCGTCTTTGGTGTTTTGCTTTTAGTTTATAAAAACAAGTTTGACTGTCATAATACTCATGAAGTTGATTGACAAAACTAAGAAAATTTATTCCCCATTGTCTTATTCTTCATTCTCTGTTACTGGACAAAATATTTTTTCTTATCAAAGCATCCTTAATGACAAAAAAATTAATTTTCTATTTCTATGTTACTTGCCATACTCTCATTGCTATTTTCATTGATAACAACACTGTTTATGCTTTTGGATTTCTCGTCCATCTTTCCCTTATCTTTATCCGAACTTTCGCCGAATCTATCTGGTCTAGTGTCCATGTTTCTTTCGAGATCACAAGGTATTCCAAACCCAGGGTGACCGGGGTAATACATGTAAGAAAGCGGAAGGTTTGGGTAATTCACTCCTAAATGAGGAGCATACAATGACTGAAGTACTGCTTGGTTGTAGGACTCTTGTAACAGTGCTTTATATTCAGGATTTTTGGCAAAATCCACTCCGTACACTCCAGCAAAATGCTTCCAAATCGGAGACCCTTCCAGCAGATTTGGAGACGTAAACAATGCTGGGTTCAAACTTTTTCCCATCACGGGATTCTGATATTTAAGATCAGGTAAACTCGGATGTCCGTTGTTATTTACAAGGACTTTGACAGCCACTTTCCTGGCATGATTAGCTGCTGCCGCTGCCGCAGCCAGCATCCCATTTTCTTGCATCTGCAGCTGCTTTCTTTTAGTCTTGTACCGTCGATTCTGGAACCAAATTTTGACTTGTGTCTCTGTTAGTTTGAGACTAACAGCTAAGTCTGCTCGTTCGGGGCCGGAGAGATATCTCTGCTGGCTGAATCTTCTCTCAAGTTCGTAAACTTGTGCGTGAGAGAAAGCGGCGCGTGATCGTTTTTTGCGTGCGCCATTTTGTGGGTAGTCGGTGTAGGTTGAGCGCGTATCGGCAGGTGGTGTAGTACATTTTCTGGGTTCGTAGAGAAAGGGTTTGTAAGCGATGTCAGCTGGGGAGGAAGTAGCTCGACGGGGCGAACCAGTGTGCGAGGAACGAGAATCGTAGTCATCTGTAACAATGCAAAGAAGCATTTAGTTTTGTATTTATAACATCTCTGGTGTTGATAGCACATTTTTGTGCATGGTATGAAACCAGCATACCCTATAGATACTGTTTCCACTTTAGACAATACTAATTTCTCACTCATTTATATATTTAACACATTCACAGAATTTTAAGTAGAAGAGTAGCAAAAAAGACTTGATAAACAACTGCACCGTGATTCCCAACCCCACGATATCTGTTTCCGGTCACTGCGGTATTTCGGTTGTTTTACAGAATTAATATTTTGTGAATGTTAAAAATAAAATCATATTTTATTGCATTTGTTTATTGAAATCGATACAAATTCTGATGATTCTTTAGACACAGGCTTTGTCTTTAAGTTTATGTATATTAAATATTTGTATTTTCTAATCTATTTATTTATATTTTCGTTTTAAGTTATTTTATCACAATAAAAAAATATTGAAATGGTTGGAATAATAATATAAACCTCTGGCCTTGAAACCTATACATATACCTACCTACTATTTCTATAATAAAATGTTATTTATTAGAATACATTCTACGCGGGACAAGGTCGTTTTATGCCACTACAATTATAATATTACATAACATCCCTACCCCACAAACTCATTAAGGGCAGTTCACACAGTCACCAACAAATCAATTAAATCGGCTATCGGCTCACGCCATCCGCGTATAAAGGCGCGTGCACAATGGATCCATTACGCAAATTGTCTGGAATCATTAGACCGAAACTATTTAACGGCTAAACTACTAAAGCAATAGTAAAGCGACTAAAACGACTACGGGATCTAACCGTATTTTTGCGTGTTATGCGCAGCTATTGTCACAAGTTTGGGGGCCGTTTAATTGTGTGGTGGCGCTGATTGAGGATGCTGTTAAGTTCGTATTAATGAGTTTCTGATTAGTGAATTCTTTTAAACTTTAGCTTTACGTATTTTTGTGTACACATAATATAATAGCATGTCACAAAAAATGTCTGAATACTTAGTTATACATGGAACTAAGTATAATTTAGGGGATCAAAGACTTACTTTTAAATGTTTATTCGGTAGATACTTTTAAATGCCTTTACCAAATTTGCTTGTTATAAGAGAATAGATTGTTGTTATTATTTAATTATAGCAGCCCATCATACCAGAGATATCGTACTTAAATTCTGTTTAATTTCTGTTTTCAAAATAAAATTAACAAACTCTTATTAAGCTACTGTTTTCTTACTCTCCATTTTATGGCATTAAAAAATTCTACTTTCCGTGAAAGAGAAAATGAAAGACGAAATTTGCCCACATAGCAGGAAGGGAAGAAATCCCATCAATATTGAATTTTTCGATCATTCCCAACACGTTATTACAGAAGTATACATTTACATAACAGCGGTCTTAGCACGCGCCGCGTACTACAAACCTAGTAATTACTAAATTGAATGCTTCAATAGAGCTTTTAAGCGTCATCACTTATAATAATGAGGGTGAAGCGTAATCGTGGCAAGTGACAGCTAAGTGGCGACGTCGCGGCGTGCCACCGGCCAGTGTGTACGGGCCATTACACCGCCATTGTCACCGTCGCCGAATAATTGTGTGGCGGGCGACTAATTTGAATTTGGAACGTCATTGATTGGTCATTTGTTTTCGTCTTACGATTAGTTTTTTAAGATTTTGAGCGTAGCGAATTTATTCTGTAATTCATTAGTGAAATGTGATTATTATCCCCTTAGATTTACAAACCTAAAGTACAGAACACAGATACCATGTGTTTTGTACCTAAAAGCTAAACAATTAATTAAAGCGAGTAATAAATGAATCAATTAACTGAGAATACTGAAAATTAGAACCCGCTAATGAACTGAGAATTATCTTGATAATTGTTTTTTTTATATTCACGTCCGTATAAGTGAAACATTTATTTGTACTTAGTAATAATAATTGTTGTCTCTTACGTTTCATAATAATTATAGGACACGATTCAAAGATTGTGGCGTCATATTAAATGTATTTATACTAGAGGCTTACGTACATACATTTTTATTATTATTAGCGCGTGAAAGTTTGGGGCACTTTTTTAGGTACTTATAGTAATAGTTGCAAAAAAAGAAAATGTATACGTAGGGGTTGAGTGTTTGCATTTTGCCATCACAAATAAGCTTATAATCATCAATAAGCAAAAAAACTACTGCTTTAACTAAACAAAGGTAAGTAAGAGTTTTTTTTGCGTGAGGTAATTGCATAGAGGTTTTCACGTCTTATACCTACATCCGACAGAGTTAAGTTTTATTTAGGAGTGTTTTTTTTATTTTGGTAACATTTGCTTTCTCTTTTCTTCTTCAGGTTTTCTTTTAGCATACTTCGATGGTTTGAGTTCTATGGAATACAAAATGTTATATATTACTTCATCTTCATCTCTATATACTATAATACTTTTCTTATCACTCTTTCTTCTACGAGCAAAAATAAAATAGACATATAACTTTAAAGCTGCCTTTGTAACTAGTGGTATGTTTTTAATTATTTCTTTGCAACGTTTTGTTTTATTTTATTCATTAACTTTAAATGACGTTATTTAGTAGTGCGCAAAGGAAAATTGTTCAACGCCGTACTAAGTGACGTTATTTAAATTTAAGCAACGTTTATAAGCAAGGCCGTAAAACTTCAAATCTGTTAATTTTCACTAATATTCAGAAAACCAGTATTTAATAGACAATGGATTAATGTACTTACATGGTTTTTAAACTTTTTTTAAATATCCGAATTTATAATTATACACGCCGAAATATTAAGGCACTTATACTGTTAGGGGCCGTCCATTAATCACGTGATGTTTTTTTTAGTATTTTTTGACCCCCCTATCCCCCTTGGTGATACGTGGTGAGGTTTAAGACTAACCCCCTACCCCCACCCAAAATCACGTGTATTTTTAGTACCTACAAAGTATTTTTTAAAATATTATCTTTAAATACAGGTATAAAGTTAATCATTTTATTCTAGAACATTAAAGACCATGATAAAAAGTCTGGACAGAAAGGTTGCAGGTTGTTTTTGACTCGCATACTTACAAATAATAATAAAGGAATGGCGTAATCTTGCGAAACATATATATTGTACTATACATGAAGATATTATTGTATCGCGTTTGACGACAAAATAAATACATGTGATATTTTACTACACCCTCCTCCCCCTTGTGATATTTTGTGATTTTTGCCTTCCCGCCCTTTTCGAGCCTCACGTGGTTAATGGACGGGCCTTAGGTAAAATGCAAATAAAAAGAAATATTAATACGACTTAGATGGGATACTGTGGACATAGCGGTTACTGTATTTAGAAAATGAAGGCCATGTTTACTCTACATTTTTTATAAATATTTTCTTCCATTAAATAAAAGTTTGATATTCTACTCGTACAGATAACATGTGCTGAAATGGCAGTTAAAACTCACCTGAAAGTTCCGTGACTGAATAATGGCTTTTCCTCGACATATCCAACGCTCCATCATCAGCATAATCACTGTACCCGTTGCAATCATCATAGTACTTCAAACTCTTTTCTATATCCTCCTTTTTCGTTGGATAACTTTCTTTTCCGTAGCCAGTCTTCGCAAGAAAATTCATCTTCCCGCCAAAACTCGAAAACATTCCATTTTCAATATCACACTTGGCCTCGTTCTCCTTTGTTAGAATATCATTTATCGAAAACGGCGTCGTCAAATTAGTCTTCTCACAATCTTGATAGTCCTTCAGTTTAAATTTGGATTCCATTTCTTATTTTTTTAAAGACACATGAATGGCACTTCACCGCACGGTTGCGAGCTCGCCTCACCACAAAAGCGTTCCTCAAACGAATAAACTTTGCGTGATAGATTGCCCGCCGGTTTGACGCTAAGCCTTCGACAAGGACGGGGATATATGGTTTTCTTTGGCTTTGTCGAGAAGTAAGAGAGAGACCGGGACAGTTTAGGGCGGTCGTTTTTTAAAAAGCTTCTGAAGTAGCGTAAGTAGTGGGGATCGTTGAGTTTTTCTTGAAGATGTTTACGTGAATGCGATTCGATCGCTCGGGCGCATGCATATTGTGATTTCATTGAGTATTGGTCATGTGGGAACTGATCATTTTCCTCCACTATACTACCACGTATTTAAGCTGAATTTGATAGATAAATTAATACCTACTGTTGCAAATGTTTGGCACCGTGGGTAAGTTGGCAGTGACCTAAAAAGCCTGACGTTTACCACAGGTTCAAATTTACATAAGGCACACACTTGTGCCACCAGAACTTATTTCTGATCTCGGTTCTTGGATTTTATGGTGAATGTTACTTTATGTTATAATGAGTGTGTTTATGCTTCCTGGAACAAGTAAGTACCCACTCTGTATCCGTATTGTACAAGGGCCTAATTGAATGCATAAGAATACAAACTATATTATCTAAAATGTTGGTAATAACTGAGATTACAAGAGTAATTTTATTTAATGCATCCGACTGGAGGTAACGAGGTCAAATATAGGCCACAGGCCGTATACAGGGTTGTAATTTATAAGACACGATTACACAATCTGTAGGCGTAGGTACTCTAGTTCTAGTTTGCAGTTTCTCGAAAAATTGATGGCAAATTGTGTTTTATGCAATTATAATTAGGTAAGTAATTTTATTAATAAAGACTTATTTTAACTGTTGAACGAGAAAATAATCAATTAAGCAAATAAGTAGTAACTTACTAATGATGTAATGTTATCTAGTAGCTGATAGAACGCTCACAATCAGTTAGAACGTTTATATTATAGTAGATCCAACCGTTTATCCTCTTTTTGACAGCACCAATAGAACGTAACATGACGATGTTACGCAAAAGTTAACTTATAAATGCGAGGTTTTAAAAATATGACAACTGCTTAAATTTGCTCCTTGATCCCGTATAATAATCATCTTTCACAAAATGAGTCCATAAGTGCAGTAGTTTTTTTATAAATTCCATAAAATAACAAACGTTTTTAAAAAATTACGTTCTATGGCTATCAACATAGTGATGTTACGAAGTTACGATTGAGATATCGATATTGTTTATGAACTATTTTTACACGGGTGTTTTCCGTTCTCGGCACATAATATCGGATTTATTTTTATGTAAAACCGTTATATTGATGCGCCTCAGGAAAACATACAGCATTATTTGAAGACGTGTTTATCTCCTGGTGTATATCCAAAAAAGAACAAGGTTATGATGACTATGATGATTACAAGTACAAGTCATACTTGACGAAGCTGTTACCGGTTAAATCTGGGATGGCCAGCGAGCAACACGGAAGGGAGTAGGCATACACAGCGTTTCCCCTCTGTCAAAGTACAAGTCCGCATGGACCATGGAGTTTGATAATATACTGTGGGGTGAGGGCGGGGCTAGATTTGTGAATGGTGCTTTATTTTTTATGTGTTAGTGATTTGGTTGTGTGAGTATGATCGGCAATGGATCGGTACAGGTATGTTTTGTATGTAATAGTGCGGCTTTGCGCTAGTGTGCAACTTCCCCTCCCGCAAGAAATGACAGAAAGATTTGAACAATATTTTTTAGCTAAGGCTACTCCCTTCCGTGTTGCTCGCTGGGGATGGCAGACATTAAAGTCTGCCGTTTGGTACCAGAAAATAGTAAAGTTTGAGCAACCCCAATTCCAATTTAAGCAAACGAAATCTAATCTTTTATTTTTATTTATTTATTAATCAAAATCAGATTCATCGTTGCTGTCACTCGAGCTATTGCCGACATTTATAATTAATTGTTGACTCATATAATCTATCGCCACGTGTTTATCCCAATCTGCCATTATAGTTTCTTGTGTTTTTTGAATTACATTTTGCCAGCTTTCCGCAGTTACTTTCACACATGCATTTTTTAATAAATTTACCATTTTGTTTGCCGTGAATGGGGGTTTTGTGTTATTTCTAGCAGCGTGTCCTTTAACTTGAGCCCATATTAATTCAATGGCATTGTATTGACAATGATAGGGTGGAAGTCTAAGAACCCAATGACCATGTTCTGCAGCTATTTCGTCGATCACATATCGTTTTGGGAAGTGTTTTTTTGTTCGTAATATATTTAGTAATTGTACTTTTAGTAAGGAGTTATCAACATTTTCACCATGTCGTTGAAGCCAGTCAATGATTACTTGTTTTTTGTCGGCCTGGGTCGGCATTTTATCAATTTGGCGTGAGTGATAGGATGCGTTATCCATAATAATAACTGACGGTTCTTCCAATGATTGTACCATTTCCTTAAACCAACTTTCGTAAACCTCAGAATTCATTTCTTCGTGGTACTCAACTGTTTTTTTGGATTTAAAGGCCAACAAAGCATCTGGCATGAATCCTTTCACAGACCCTGCATGGCAAATGATTAGACGTTCTCCTTTTCCCATCGGTACTGAGGTAGTGGAAGCAGCGGTGTCATCAGTCCAGCTCTTAGACACTGTGTGGTTCGCATTCAGCCAAGTTTCGTCAGTGAAAACAACATTTGACCAATCTGTAATTTTTTTGGCTTCGCTCAAAAATTCGCAACGAGCAAAAGCTACGTCGCGACGCTCCATCAATATTTTGCGTTTGTCCGATTTTTTATAAGTAAATCCAATTTCATTCAAGACCTTTACCAATGACGATTTTTGACCTCGGAACAAATCACATTCACGCAAAGAAGCAACAAGTTTTTTAAGTGTTGGAACTTCTTTACGTAAGTAATAGTTATATATATGACGGCGTATAGCGTCTGCGTCAAAGTTGTCAACCGAAGTCACACGACGTGGTTGGCGTTTTTTCTTCGGCGTACGAAGCTTATTCTCCTGCATGCCGCTTGTTCCGTAGGCTTCGGTAGTAATTTTTGTAATCGTAGATGCACTAATACCTAACGCGGCCGCAACGCGCTCTCTCACTTGCGACAATGGTAAAAGCGGGCCGCCATTTTGATACTCTGCTTCAAAGTAATTACGAAGCTTGATCACCATTTCTCTCGTCTGTCCTTTCAGCACTGATCCTTTCGGCATTTTATAGTTCCAATATAAAACTCAGCAAATAATTACTAGCACGGGCGTCTTGTTGCGAGTGACAGTGACAAATACAAAACGGCGGTGGACCATTGAGTTTTACTACCTTGATAAAATACTACTGCTTACCCATAGACAAAAAAATTGGCAGTCATAGGAATTGCCGATAGAAGTGAAAACTTATAACTCAGAATTTGATAGCTTACCTTGGAAACTACACGGGTGTAACCGGACGGCGTGGCCTCGCCATCTGGGCATGGCCATCTAGAAATGCGTCAGCATTTCCCATTGGCTGATGCGTTTCTAGATGGCCATGCCATGACGGCCTGTCCACGCCCTTTCAACATTCCCCATTGGCTGACGTATTTCTAGATGGCCAATAGCCATGGTCATGGCGCCATTCCTAGGACTATTCTCTTTCCGCACAGACTCGATAGAAAAATGAATCGAAATCGTGTCCACTATAATCACTTGGTCACAACACTTTAACTGACAAATTAGATCTGTCAAAAAGAGGATAAACGGTTGGATCTACTATAATGTAATTGCATTTCCATTAACCAATGCACGCAATACCATTCATCCACTGCATCGTCTCGCACTTCCTTAGGCACGTCGCTCTATTGGTAAGTGCTTGAGAAGTGTGTATCTGTCCCCTTTACTCGTACACCATTTGCCCTTTACCTATCCACTCTGTCCCTTTCCCCCATTAGACCACCATTCTAAGCGACCAATCAGGTGCAAGCAACAACTGAAGAGCCAATAAAAGAAGTGGGAAGTGGAAGTGTCAACATTCATTTTCTTTTTAATTTTTCGAGACTTTGGAAGAAAATATGTCAGTGATATGTGTGAAACGTGAAAAGTATTGGAAGGAAGAAGCTTTTGAGGTCGTATGAAAATAGAAGTCATTAATTAAAGATTTATTTGACAGTTTGACTGTGTTTTTACGGAAATGAGTGAAACAAATAACAAATTGAGTAGAAATCAGGATAAGTAAACGCAATATATAGGTAGGCATATGAAATGTATGTAGGTGTACGCATTTATGAATTCAAAGTTTGTGTGCGTGCATGTCTAATGTGTGTGTTTTCAGTTATGATAATGTTTCATGCGTTGATTAAAACCATTGGTTGTACAAGGTTTCCAGAAGATAAATTAAATACTGACTTATACAAATCAGTGAGGCAACACCAAACCAAACGTAGGTATCTCTAGGTAAGTAAAGATAAGATTGGTGAAGATATCATCTTAAGAAAGAAAAATGCGTAATAAATATTTGTCGTCATAATAACGTAATAAATAATTATATTAGATACACATTCATATAAATAGTTATCAAAGCGTACCTAATACGATATTGTAAGCATAACTATTGCGTAAATAAGTAAGAGTATCTATATAGGAGTATATACTCTTAGGTCGAAAAAAAAAAACTTAGACAAATTCTACAGCGCCTACTACAGTCATACCACGCAGGTATCACATGAAGACACCATGCAGGTTCTGTATTGGTGGTTTACCACCATAGATATAGGTACCTATATTATTTTTTCTACTGTTTTGGAATTGTTGGCGTGCTTAGGTTTGAAGACACTAATATTAGTGTATATATAATCACTACACTATAAAACCTATGTTATAGTAGTATACTTATTTTATAGCAAGCAAAATAACTGGGCAATTGATAGTAAAGACACACTTAAAAGCAAAAGTTAAAAGCTTAGCTATTTCTGGGCGACACTGCATCAGTTTTTTAGCCAGCGCAACGCTTGGCGCTCTTATCTTGCTAATAGTAAAAAGCAGAATTTTTAAACACCTAGTGTAACGAAACAGATCGATAATAGATTATGAAAAAAATACTAAGGTTAGAAAAGGAATAGGAAAAGAGTAATAACCGAATAGAATTCATAAATATAACTAATTTTCTGCAGAAAAAAGTTCTGAATATGTCCACAAAAATAAACTTTCACGTCCAAACTCTCAGAATTTTCAGCGATAACACTATATTTTTTTTAGATAATATATAGCCAACGTATAGTAGGTACCAAAGTTATAAACCAGCAGTTTTTTTCGATTCTGTTAGTATATATCGAAAAATATAAAGAAAACGTACTAAATTAGCGCATTTTCGCATTACATCGTCCAATCTAACAAGCGATTTTCAACCTTACGTAAAGCATTGTAAATTATTTTAAAATTGGGGTTGGACCGCGCCTTAACCCGTTGATAGTTAAAAAACTATAATCCGTATCCCGCGAGGCCATGCGAGCGAAGCCGCTGGCGGGTCAGCTAGTATTTAATAAAAACCAATTCTGTTGACGCCGAACCCTCGAATTTATCGATCGACACAGTACCGTACTTGCACTGCAGGTTTAACAAAGTGGCAAAGAATTTCTAATTAGGTTTTGAAATTTATAGAGATTTTTTTTTCTAAATCTTCTCTCTATCATTGAAATTCCATCCTCGGACGGGATTCGAACCCGCGTCTTTTGACTCTCCGTGTCAGACGCCATTGACCACTGAGGCTCTGGTCCGAGCATCGAATTTTAACTCTCTATTTGACTAACCGTCTTGCGGGTACGGAGCGACATCTATTGGACAGTATAACAGTACCATCCAACCGAAAGAAGCATTATTTAGAAATACTTGAAACTTTCGTATTGACATCGCAGCCCTTGTAATTTTTATAGTATTACTTTTTTAATGCACTAACGCCTGCTTAATCTCATACATTGAAATTTATAGAGAGTAAAATTTCAATGTTTGTGATCGCTAAGCAGGCGTTAGTGCTTTAAAAAAGTAATATTATAATAATTAGGTTTTGTTTTGAATTGGGGAAAGCTGTCTTTCCACGACGCGGATGATAAAAGTGGAAAATCCTCCGATGACGTGGGGGGAGGTGCGGTCACGCTAGCAACCATCATCCCTCCCCACTCCCCAGTGGTAGGCTAGATAAGGTAAGTACAAGGTACATTTCCACAACGTCTTGCTGTCAACATTTTTACCGACAAGGGCTACCCGGGCACATTCGCCAACGAAATTTATTTAAAAAAAGTTAAAAATATGTATATTGATTCTATAAAATTTTTACATATAGGTATACGTGTATGTATTTTGACATCTATAAATTACCCCGTTTACGGACTCTGCAAAAACTAAAATATAGGTACTTTATTTACTTGTACAGGTACAAAATTGCGAAATTATACCTAATTGCAGTCGATGTTGAATTTTACAAATTTTTGATATTATAACATTGTTGCTTTGAGAGTTAGATTGCGGTAGGTACTTACGAGTAAAACTCTTCTCCGAGTTATATTAGCGTGGCGTGAGGCAAACATACCAATTAAACTTAGATTCTGACTTGTTTCGTCTTAATTTTCTTCTTCTTCTGCAGAAGTCGGAGAAGATTCTATAATTTTGAATCTCCAATCAGTATGTGTCGGCACTTATCATAAACACGGCAATAGTATTACATTATTACTATTTACGGACAAAACACTCGCGTTAGAGGTGGCACGGTTAGCGGCGTATTCAAGCAGCGCTGCGCATTCGCCCTGAAGATGGGCATCGGACACGCTCGAAACCCGGATCGACGTATTCGATCCCTAACGTGAGTGTTTTGCCGGTAAATAGTAATAATTTAATATGTGTCAAACTCACGAGAATTTCGATACAGAACAAGTACAATTTGAAAAATTTGAAACCGATCTCCATTCTATATTCAGTTATTGGAGTGTACTTAACTCAAAAATTACTAAACCGAATTTGATGAAATATATGAAATAATATTAATGGGACCACACGGGAAGCACCAGCTTTCAAACAAAAAAATAGTATTGAGAATCGGTTCACCCAGTCGAAAGTTACGAGGTAACAAATATAAAAAAAACAAACATACAAATCGAGTACCTCCTCCTTTTTTAGAAGTCGGTAGAAAAGAGTACAAACTGTCATTTATCTAGGGTGACTGTGACACAGATAACTCATAGTTAGTGCGCTGAAGCGTGACGTGTTGACGTTTGCGATACGAATACTTCTTCATTTGCAAAGAAGTATTTATGCTACTGCCTTTTCCTTTTCTCTGTAGGTATACATTAGCGATACAATTAAATTACATTCCAATTACGCAAACTTTGGTGCCAGGCCAACATAACGAATCATCATGTAGGCCATACGGGCGAACTCGTGGGCGGGTCAGCTAGTCTGTCTGAGTAATAAATACTTAGCGAGGAATACATGATTGATTATAAGGATGCCGGCCGCCGCAAACACCACTTACTGCCTCTTCGGGCGACCACTTAATATGTTCTACATAGAGTTAACAAAGTCGTAGACAAGAGGGTAATATTTATTTTGATGATCTCCTATAATCCCCTTAGGTCGCCTACGGGGATTATAAAAGGTAGATTAGAGAGACAACCAATGAATTTCATCCCATGAAATGAAATCGTTTATTCTGTACAGGCCTACGGGGGCAATTAAAAATTGTCATATTACATTTAATATTTCTTAAATCGACAACCGGATCGGAACGCGATCACGACTGAGAAGATCCGACAAGAAGCTCAGCGGGCTTGTCTTTTTACGTTTTTTTGTATCGCCAATTGCTTAATATATATAACAAATGTTCGTTTATTTTAGCTCCAGTGTTACAAAAGAGACCATAATAATGGAATCAGTAGGGCAAGACACGCTACACTTTGACATGGTAATACAGTAGGTAGACCCTGGAGTGATCAGTCCCAAGCTGTTTTATCCTCCAAGTAAGCCGAAATTATGTAATAACCTTTTTGACAGAGTTTAGTTTTAATAGTAATTTTAAACTTATTAATAGGCAAATCTCGGATCAAAATCTCCAATGAAACACTATCTAGATCCCGAGTCACTTTTTTATGCAATTGATGAGATAGGCAAGTCGTGGGCTTGATAGTAGGCATTACACTTGCCCATGACAGTTGTAGTGCTACACAGACCTCAAAAGTGACTTTTGCGTAGCACTGAGTTCGTCACCCCGAGATATTTTGGAGTCCTTCGCCCATGCAGTAATTTCATTTGCTACACTGCCCTTCACGTCCTACACAGCAATGCTTGCACACTATTGCTTCGTAGTAGAATGCCAAACATTGCGGTGGTACCTACCAAGACGGCCTCTTCTGCAAAAGTATTCGCATCCCGACGATGAAATCTTGGTATTTATTTAATTTGACTCCACTCTTATGTAATTTACAGTAAAACCAAATGAATTAGGTAATTAATTAATTACCGCGGAACTGATAGGCTGAGATAAGACTAGAAAATGTACTCTCGGAGATGGTTTTTAACGAATGTAACATTGTGTAGACTTATCGGCTTTTGATGACAGTTGTAAGGGACTGTATTTAGGCATATCCAGGGTTGATACGAGTACATATTCATAATCACACGAAATAAATCCAGTAAAAATGTTCCGGAGAAAAATCATATAATTAGATAATTACACTTATAACTTTTTTAATATGAAAAACGGGATTTACTCACGTAAAAAAGTCAGATCTTTCCGACTATAGTTTCAACCACATCCGGTGGTCTTTTTCAAGGAGAGTGCAGAGTCGGCGCAACGAGATTTAATAGAGATGGAGGATGGAGCCTGTCCTCTACCTGGCGATCGTGTCTTCGTGAAGCTAAAGGTAGTGGACAAGTGAGCTCATTCTGCCTGAGTGCTCCCACCAGCACGGGATACGACACCAGCGATGAAGAGGACTCCCGATTCGTTGCGCCGACGCAACAGATACCCTCCCGCCCCCCGCACGGCATGATGTCATCGCGCGCGCTGCGTGCTGCTGCCCGCAGTGCGAGGCGAGACGCAATCGCGAGCGTTCTGCACTGGCCTTTTAAAGATATTGCCAAGCAGCAGTGACGAAGAAACTGACGTTACAGCGGACACAGCCGGGTGCGCAATAAATAAAGAAGTGGCCCGAACGGTTACGAAATCGGTCGAGATACTCAACTATGCCTACCGCGTAAATTAAACCTTCAAAATAATATTAAATCCTTACCATGTTCAATTATTGTAAGATTTGCACAGGTAATGTTTATTCATATTACCCTACCAACAGAATTCCTAATTACCATGTGTGAGAAAACTGATAACAAAAGAGGCTTTCATTTCTGTCGCTTGCTAACTCTACGCTTGACCACTTGATAGCATCCGATCGCATATCCACTTGTATTAACGATCATCATCTGAAATCCCAATGAAATACAAACTGGCCACAGACTCTTCCTTATTCTCCGAGGGCTCTTCTAGTTTTGTACAGAAATATTCAGTCTTTTTTTTTTGTTGTGTATGTTTTTCTCTTCTCTTTGCCATTCAATTGGTCAAGAATGCCAAAATAGAATTTGTATTTGAATTTGAATTTATTGAATATAACAACAACAAACATCGCTTAAACACAAACTATCCTTAAAACCTATAATAATAACAAACTTTTTATACAGAAAGGAATACATTGATACCCAAACTAGGTGAGACCTGTGGTATGGCATTCCAATGCCCTCCGCCGGACATACGAGTAAAATGAACTTACATCATTATGTATACATAAGTTTACAATACAATACCATATTATATAAAATAAAATAAATTACAAGAGAAATTTGGTCTTGAAGATGACTGTGTAGGTATACCTAAAGTTGCATTTCTTGGAGTAGGTGACTAAAAATGAATGATTAATGGTGTTTACTGCTCTTTTTGAATTGCATTAGTTTTGTTAATTTAAGGTTATGCAGTCTATGACAACTAATTTATGTGTGATTTACTTCAAATTAAAAAGTGTTATTATTCAATATATTTTTTTATTACCCTGTAACCTATTAATCCGGTTCGGTAATTAAAAAGTATAAATTAATATTTAAAAAATAGTTCTAGCCAAATTACAACAAGTGTCGCCATCTAGGTGTCTTAAGTATTACTAGCTCGAAGACACCTACGACACAGGTTAAATGCCGTTAAGAATAATTTGACTGTTACAGACTTGACAGTGTTGGACACGATCAAATTCTGTGACACTGTAGATAAAATCTGTAAAATGTGTTACGAAATCACAATGATCTCTCAGTCTCTGGACTATCATCAAGTTCACTGGAACTCTCTTCTAATCTAACCTATTTTTAGGGTTCCTTGCCCAAAGGGTAAGGTGAAACGGGACTCTATTACATCTCTGTCCGTTCGTCTGTCACCAGCCTATGGTATCGATTCTGTAAGCATTCTCTTAACCAAAAAGCTCTAAATTATGGCAGTGCTTATTTTGTTTGGGCTAAAATCCAAATTACACTTAGTACACTTCCGAATGACTAAAATTAGATATTTCTCTTCAATTGTGGGCATATTTTAGTTAGACAGTTTAGTCGTCACGTAACTTGGTGCTTGCTTAACTAACCTAAAATTGAATAGAATAATCCTATTTTAGAAGTGTTATTCTAACGGCCGGTCCCAATAATCTATCTATCGCCGGTTTACCTTACTAGAGTTAGATATTTGATACTATTTGTATGGATGTTATGTCAAATTTCTATCGGTAGTAAGGAAAACCGTGGATAGATAGATTATTGGGATCCTCCGTAAGTGTTAAATGATTTTGGATGGTAGTGTTAACAAAATAAGGACCACCATAGTATTTTTTTAGTTCGGTAGTTTAGTTTAGTTTTTTTGAACAAGTGAATCGCCACCAGTGGACCGAGCATGATAATCTGCTTAAGTGTAACGTTATCGTATCGTTTACGAATTCAATATAAACTGTGAGGTATCTGTGCCACTGTTGTACTAGATAAATGACAGTTTGTACTAAATACATTAACGATGCGATTACGTTACACTTAAACAAATTTTCGTGCTCGGCCCACTGTATCTCACGGACCGTGACAGTTAGACAGTTGAAATTTTCACAGATCATGTACTTTCTGTTGCTGCTATAACAACAAATACTAAAAAACCGGTCAAGTGGGAGTCGGACTCGCGCACGAATGGTTCCGAAGCATTATCTATAAAAAGAGCAAAAAAATAATGTCTGCTGTATGGGAGACAAGGACAAGGAAAAGCCAACCATTCAAATGGAAAAAATGATTTGTTTAAACACCATTGTAAAATAAAAAACGGGAAGCACCAGCATTCAAACAAAAAAAGAATTTTGAGGTTCTTCCAATCGAAAGTTATGAGGTAACAAACCTTAAAAAATACAGTCGAATTGAGTACCTCCTCCTTTTTTTGGAAGTCGTTAGAAAAGATTAACACCACTTACATGAGAACAATATTATACCTACATAAATAAATGTAACCGTCGTTTACTCTTATTTATACTTAAATATTGAATGCTTGTATTAAAGTAATTTGCTATTGCTAATTATGTACTGGGCTAATTAAACCTTAAAAGTGTTAATATATCTAGCATTTTTTATAATTGGGAGTATTTTATTAAAAAGCTGTGCTCCGTCAAACGTAACCATTTTTTGCCATTTTACCGTTTGTTAGTGTCTTTGGTAGAGCAATGAAACTCGCTCGTCTCGTGCTGCGTTTAGACACTTGTTTTAGTTTAGTGAATGTCACGTTGGTATGAATGTTTTTGTCTAGGGTTTTTCTGATAAAATCATTCATCATCATTCAAAAAAAAGGTTTGTTTAAACACCATTGTAAAAAAAATTAAGTTTATCACATAACATCCTTAAACCGTCGACGCAACACCGTGCGGGATGACAGGAGCGACTACACTTCTCACATTTATTTAATTATCTTCTTGGGCCGAGCACGGAAAATCTATCGTATCTTTTCAGGTCAAACTATGAGTTATCTGTGCCACTACTGTACTAGATAAATGACAGTTTGTACTAGGTACGTTAACGATGCCATTACGTTACACTTAAACAGATTTTCGTGCTCGGCCCACCTAGAGTTGGTGTGTGTTTTTACTTTGCACGAAGGAAATTCGGAGTGAAAATAGTTTACCCGTTTCGAGGCAGTTTCCTTGAACTAAGACAAAGGCTACCTTTAATCTCTATTAGGTATATTTAACGCTGACGAAGTCGCGGCAACTAAATAGTAGTCATTAAATCAGCCGTGCGATTCTCTAATGATGATGACGAGCTCACCGATGTCAAATACTTTATGAGATATTGTCCTTGTACATAAGGTTGTTTTACCAACGTTTCTTGTCATCTCGTCATTTGTTTCACGGATGTGTCAAAGATGCAACGATGTTTGCTCTTAGAGAATCGCACGGCTGTATCTATTTAGTACCTAATAAGTCATAGTATAATCGAAGTGGGAACAGAGACACGGCAATATGAACAAAACTTAATAAAAAATAGAAATAGACTACCACTCCACTTAAACAGGCAAACACTCATTAAAATTCTAAATGAACGTGGGCATTTCAATCGATCAAAGAATCGATTCGCTTTTCATTTTCAGTTTTGATTGTAAACAAATTGGAATGCACTTAACCAAAAAGCTAACAATTGTAGTGAACAATGAGAGAGTTTTTTTAATTGGTATGTCAGATCAGAAAATACTTTGGACGCAGTAACTATTACTGAGACTGTGGACTTAATTATAACACAGATGAAAAGAGTTATGCACAATGATTAAGATTAATGGAAATTTATAAATAACTCCGCTCAACGTTTTCTAGTTTGCGGTAGCGAAGAAATGCTTGGATAAAATGTAGGAACAATCTGTAAAATAAAGTAAAACATCAAAAAAAATGTACTGGTCTGTAGTGCGTAGATTTGTACATAATAAAAATTACATTTACTTTTATTTATCAATAATTAAGAACAATGTAATTCCAAAGATTTAATACTAAAATTATTACATAGAAGTTTTGCACTGAAATTGGCACAACAAGCTAGCTGCGTCATGGTCAGGGCCGGATTATCCATAAGGCAGATTAGGCAACTGCCTAGGGTCCCCGCACCAAGTAAAAAACGTTTCATCTAACATTTTTTTATGGAAATTTTATACTTTCTCAATACTATACCTTCTTTTCGATGCATCTTATCAATTGATGAAATACTTTATACATAGTAGAAGTAACAATAGCTGTTGATGGATCGGGAAAATAATAACGACGAGATCCTTTTTGTTCCATTATGGCTTCGCACGGTTTGCGCATATAGCCAGTCCTCAAGTAATATTTTTTATCTAATAATTGGGCATAGGTGTTCAAATATAGTCCATCACCCGTCATTGTCTGTCAGAGAGGACTATGCTCGGGGTTTCTCTACGTGGTCGAATCAGAAATGAGGAGAACCGAAGACGAACTAAAGTCACCGACATAGCCCAGAAGATTAGCCAGTTAAAGTGGCAGTGGGCAGGCCACATAGCACGCAGAACAGATGGCCGATGGGGCCGGAAGGTTCTGGAGTGGAGACCACGGACAGGCAAGCGCAGCGTAGGTCGTCCACTGACAAGGTGGACTGACGACCTGACAAAGGTAGCAGGACGACGTTGGATGCAGGCCGCTTCCAACCGGTCCTTTTGGAAATTTCTGGGGGAGGCCTGTGTTCAGCAGTGGACGTCCTATGGCTGAGGTGATGATGGCTATACCTATATGTATTTAGGTAACTAACTATGTTTTTTTGTAGACAATATTTTGCCTGATTTTACGGGACGGAAACTTTACAAACAAAACAAGTAAGTATTTACATAGGTTCTCACATCATGTAAAAAGAAGGATTACTTTCTAAATTAAAATTATGAAACCTAGACGTGGTCAACGTGTCGCGTACAACTCTATGGTATTCTGTAGCAAGCTAATTAAAGAAGCTATATAAATGAATGTAGATTATCAAGTTGACATACATTTATGTAAAAGTATGTACCTACTTTTAGTCAAAACGGTATTATAATAGAAGTTGCGAGATGTGTGCGAGTTTAATGCATAGGTACTACGAAATGATAAGCACCTACTTATTACTTAGTATATAGCCTACTTACGTATAGTAATGCCTTTTTATTTGTACAGAATTAATTACCTACGCTGTAAAACAGGGGAAATTAAATTCCGTAGACCCCGCATACGACCGCTTATGCACAGGGTTAGCTCAACAAGTTAGTTATTCTATTTATTTTAAATAAACTATTTTTGTGCATGCAGTGACATCTGCTATTCAAGCATTGAAGCAGTACGAGAAGACGCTTGTAGTTTTCCTTTTAGTTCAGCTACTCAACACGAGGTGGTGCTTTCAGAAGTTGCTTTTATATTCTCAGACAGTTCTGCTATTGGTCGATAGATGGTGCCTCTAGTGTATGAATGTGCGCTAGCAATAATCATTATTTAGCTAAATAGTTATTAGTCACTAAATTAGATATTTCAATATTTATTGCACTATTGATGATTTATCTGACGTGGACACTTTATAATCGGTTGGTATATATCTAATCGTTTATCTACTATTTTTTCTGGTGGAAACGGGCTGTAGCAAGTGAAATTCCTGAGCGAATGGGACTAACAACTTATCACTAGTCACTTTCAGAGCTATTACGTTTCTCAGTTGCAATCGAATGTTAACTGTAATCTTTAGAATAGAGGTTTTATGCCCATTTTGACAACTACAGTATGCATAATGTTAGTAAGTTGCTGACTGGAGCTCAGAAAAATGACATGGAACCGCATTTCTTTATAGATTTCAACAGCCCTGGATTTGTCAATAGGCCATATAGGCCGCGGCCTAGGGGCGGCGGCGTCCTAGGGGCGGCAGATTTCAGAGAACGGTCACTCACTCGATTCCAGAGGATAAAAGTCAAACAAGTTCACTGGTTTTCTCATGTTTTTTTTATATATTAATATGTTAAATCCCTATAGAAAATCTATTATTCCAAGTAAGTACCTGTTATTGTACCTCTTTCTAAATGCCCTGTTCATTTAGACCAGTCTAATTAGGCCCGGCAATATTCCTTCGGAATCCGTTGTGAAGGTTACTGGCAGTCAACATTTTTTGTTTTGCGTGGTAATCGATCCGTTGCGTCCTCAGCCATCTTTATTTTAAGGGTAAGTTTTTGTTTCTTGAACAACTCTTTTACTTTCAATTTACAATTACACGAAAAACAGTTTTACAAAAGTTGTTTAGGATTTAATTTCCTACAATTTAGATTCTCACCAAGTTTTTCTTAAGATCTAAATGTTCCGATTTGTAACGAAAAGAGGGGACGGTTTTTGTTTGATTATCAACTCATTTATTTTCAATTTTACATGAAAAATTGTTGTAAGTAAATAAAGTTGTTTAGAATTATTTTTTCTACAATTTTGGTGAAAATGGTATCTTAAACAACTTTGTTGTAAGATGTTTTGCGTAAAGTTGACAATAAACTTGATAATAGAAAGTTAAGATTTTACCTTCACCGCCGTTCGAAAATCGTCGATCGAAAAATATCGATCTTACCAAAAAAATGATACGCACCAAAATTTAAGGAAATGTATTTTCTAACAACTTTGATGGTTACATGGTTCCATGTAAATTTAAAAATAAACGTAATAATGCAATGATAAGGTTTAACCCCCACCTCTTTTCGAGTATAAACTGAAAAATACCGATCTGATGAAAAAACTTATTAGGATCAAAATTGTAGAAACCTGAATTCTAAACAACATTGTTTAAAACCATTTTTCATGTAATATTTAAAAACAAAAGAGTTTTTATTCAAACACAAATCACCCTCTTTTTTGATAATAAATCGGAAAATATCGATGATATTGATAAGTATTTAAATTGTGGGAATTTGAATTCTAAACAACTTTTGTAAACTTATTTCTCGTGTGAAATTGAAAATAAACGAGTTTTTCAGTGAACAATAATTGACCCTTAAAATCAAGATGACAAATGACGCAACGTATCGATGACCACGCAAAACAAAATTATATAAGACAGCCACTGACCTCCCCAACGAATTCCGAAGAAAAATTGCCACCTATATAATACATTTTCCAGGTTTGTCCCTTTTTTGAGCTAATTCGTTACATAACTTTAGTGCCTGTTTTTTTAAAATATTACTAGCAATGTCCGTTGCATATTACTAGTAGTCTTGTCTTGTAGTCCCTTCCAACAAGGCTAATATGCTTGTGTCTGGAGTGCGTTCACGTTGATAGCGCAATCATTATCAGCCGGAAGACGTCCACTGCTGAACATATGCCTCCCCCGTAGAGCGCCGAAAGCGCATTGGATTGGGAATCGAACTCATGACCTTTGGATCACAACGGAAAATTATTATTTTAGAAAGGTACATGGGGCGGCGGAAATGAAGTGACCTACACTCACAAAAAATATAGATCCGGCACTGGATTTCAATCAACATTTGATTGCAACTGATATACGTAATAGCTCTGCTGATCCGAACCACTAGGAGACCTAGCAATTGTTAAGGCCCACCTTCAAACTGTAGACCTCTCTAGACCTACGAGTTTACTATAACGATTTATGAACGTTACCAACTTTGATTACATATAATTTATTGATTATAATATATAATCAATTAATTTAATATACAATTTAATGTATAATGTATAATCAAAGGTTATATATTCACAGAACTTTGGCAAGCTGTGATTTAGAATTAGGACTTTAATTACATGATTGAGTAGATAAATCTCTAGTTTTGATGCGTTCTATGCTAGAATCCTAACTACACTATTCTCCGTTCAAATGTTTATACCATTTTTACCTAAATACATATTGTCTATACTCGTTACCTAACGTATAGGACAATTATCAAAAAATAAGTAGATGACCTAATTACCTATTTATTACCCACTGCGTTGCATTTGTTGGAATCGTAGTATAGTTAGGCCAAATATAGCCAATGGCGAGTAAACGGGTTGTATCTTTGAATTTCTTATGATGCCTTGTTATAATATATACGAGAACAAAAAATCATAACAGGTGGAATATGGTTGTTTAAATGGGTGCAGTGGGTACAGTGGGTCTCGCTACACTCTTTGACTTGAAGTTCTCTCTGAAATTCTAGATAGTAAAATTAATGAAACATTCTTTGATATACTTTGCATCGGCTCGCATCAAGGCGAAATGAGTGTAGATTTTGACCAAATTTCATGATGCGACTTCGCGAAAACTTAGTTTTTCGACGCTTAAACCTAATAACCGAAGATCGAAAAAAACGTAGTATAGATTGAATATACGTTCTTATGAAGTATGGAAGCCAATACACGATTGAGCAAACTTGTCTCAATAGAAAAAAATCAGCAACATTTCCTCAATTTTTGTGCTACGTGGGAAAAAGCATATTTATTCAATTATGGGCAAATATATAAATGTATATATCGTATTCAAATTCCCAATGAAATTTACTAGTGAACTATGGACTCATTTATCATTAAAATTTAACCATTTGATTTCTTTTTTGTATCTGATAAGCAATTGTCAACCTTATGTTAATAATCGTAAATTGTTTTATTAGGATTGAACCGCGCCTTAAAATCTGCTACTCGTCGGAGGCCCGTTCCCATAAAGTAGGTAATTTACAAATTTTATTCAACAGGTAGTTGTTTTTCTTCTATTTGCAGCTAGTCCGGGTAATTATTGAACAAGTGTATGTAATTTACATCTATCGAAGACTATTCTGTATTATTATTATTTCTGTGATAGGTTGGCAAACAAGCAGGTGGCTCACCTGATGGTAAGTGACATTGTCACCCATGGACTTCCGCAATACCAGAGGTCTCGAGGATGCGTTGCCGGGCTCTGAGGAAGAATAAGCTCTTGTTTTGAAGGTTCCCAAGCCGTATCAGTTCGGAAATACCTCAAACATAATGAAATATAATAACATAATGTCTACCTTACACAAATGCTCATGCAATGCCTGGCACTGTGGTGGTACCAACAAAGACAGCATCTTGTACCAGGAAGCTACCACATAGTGAGACTCCCGGCGGCGGAGGAACATCTTACACTAGTATTTATAAACAAGTAATTACTTATTGCTAAGTAATTTCTCAATGAAGTTAGAATACTTCAGCATAAAATCTTATTCTATAGTCGAGCAATGAACGTTACTTAATAAAGTAAAAGCATGCAATAACCCTATCAAAATTGGATGTAAATATCTTTTTACACTGGTATTAGGTTGTTGTCATGGGATTTGAATTTTTACAGCAATAGATCCTTCACAGTTCAGACTTGTGTGCGACTGTGATTTTAATACGTCACTTTTGTAATAAGAACGAAAAACTTACGTGTTGTCATTGCTTAAGCAAAGGAAATGGTGACTATTACTCGGCTAAGAATTCTAGCCATTGATAGTTCTAACTTCAGGCAAATTCTAGTCTATAGAATTAAAATCGTGCTTTAGTATTTAATTTTCCATAAGTAATTACTTTAGCTTGTTTATAACTACGGCTATTAAACTCGGTCCCATCGTGAAGAAAACTGACCACCTTAAATCCACGATATCGTTTTTATAACTACCATCGTATTCTATGATAGGGCCTACGTCACACATCACCCTCCCCCTGACATTAAGCACATGTACACGTCATGGCGCAGATTTATAAATAGTTAGTACTCCACGGCTGACGTCCCGTATTCCTGTAACTGATATCACAATCGCCCTCTGTTCCAATATCCATAGCTTTGATTTATCCACACACGGTGGGGTGAGATGGTGCTTTAAAAAGCTTTTATAAAACAATTATAGACCTTGGAATTAAACAACCTCAAACGAATTACGAACTAAAACAAGTACAATTTGAAAAATGTAATACCGACTTCCATTCTATTCAGTTATTGGAGAGAAATTAAAAAACTACAGGACTGAATTGGATGAAAATTTAATGGAATCACACGGGAAGCATCAGCTGTCAAAAGAATTTTGAGAATCGGTTCATCCTATCGAAAGTTATGAGGTAACAAACATAAAAAAAAATACAGTCGAATTGAGTACCTCCTCCTTTCTGGAAGTCGGCAGATGAAGTGCTCGCAGCGGAGCTTGACTTGGCGATCCTAATCGATCAACAAGTTAAGCAACGCTTGGTGCGGTCAGGAGTTGGACGGGTGCCCGGGTGTGTGCTAGTGGCATTATTCAATTGATCGCTTCGGTCCCAGTTGTTTGTCTTAAGACAACACTCGCTAGGCTAATTCGAAGGCCTTCGGGCGGACTGATAACTTCGCCATACCAGACATATGGCCACTAGCCTATCCACCAAGCTGCACTGGGTCCACGTGATGGATTATGGCCCAACTCCCGTCTCTGCGAGGAAGGCTCGAGTCCCAGCAGTGGGAACATAATGGGCTGATTTTGTAAACGTAGGCACTTATTACATCACGTATTTTTGATGCGTCCCGCGGTTTTAACCGCGTGGTGATGGACGATGAAGATGATGATGAAAGTATCGTATGAATGATAATGATTTTTGATGAAATTACATACCTTAGTAGATAGATGAGGCGCTGGAATAAAATATAAGATACTTTTTCATCATCATCATCCATCACCACGCGGGTGTAACCGCGGAGTGCAGCTAGTGTACAATATAGTAATAGATACATTGCTTCGATTATATTTTGTTTTATATTTATAGCACTGAACTCAGCCTGTCAATATAGACACTCAAAGCTCTTGGCCTATGCCAATAGCACTGTATAGAAAAAAATCGCAAACTTTCCCAAAAAACTCCCTTGAAGATGTTGCTATCGATGTAATGAATGAATCAACTCCATTCAATTCTTTGAAAGACATTTAAACAAAAAAAAGAATGTATGTAACCCTACGAAGAAATAATGTCAGGAAGCATAACTCAGAACAAATCCCACACAAAAAGTTGTCCTTCAAACCAAAACGACGTACAATTCCAAATACGAATTACTTCCGAGGTCACAAATATACATGTTCGGTGATTGGTTTAAATTTCAGAAGAAAAGCAGGGCGTGCTGCGACGTCTACCATGACAGCTGAGTCATAGCGGCGTGAACGATGTTATTGCTTTGGCACGACTTTTATTGGGTCCTTTTTTTAAGGCAGTTACTCTTCCTGATATTATTTCTTCGTAGATGTAACCCCAACAAATATTCAAATACTTTAGTGAGCACAGTTTTTTTGTAAAAGCGCAAGTTCCTTTTTTAGAAAATAAACGCGCGCACGCTGAGTATTTCATACTAAGGTTGTATTTTTAAGGTTACATTCGCTACCATTTCGCCAACAAGTTATCTAAGAAATTGTTATTTTTAAAGTTTACAATACAGAAACAACAGCCTAAAGATATACCGTCGTCGATCGTCGAGTGTGGTGAAATCCATTGCAGATTTGCAGGCAGCCGTGCGAAGGGACAAAAAAAGTAAAAAAATAGCGGATCAGTCGCGGAGTGGCGCCTACACGCCGATAAATTACACCGGCATTTTGTCAGCACGCCCTCTACCGCCCCGGGAAAAAAATGGGAGGTCTGTTTGGATTATTTTTAATATTTTCTGTTATTAATAATAGTCACCTAAATTATTACTTCGTTTACACGGTGTCTGCAGTGCCAACCATGAGGACTTTGCGAAAAAGTTACGTAAAAGGCCTAGCACGAATAACTGCGTACACACCAAAAAAAGTTTGCGATCACTTTGAAAAATCGAAATCGTTTTTGTTACGGCAGATTATATTATGATTTCTTCGTCTTTTTAGTTGCTATTGATATAATGGTAAGACTATTCCGAGTAAACCATGGGTCAACAATTTGTACTGATCGATGACAATGCGCCCGCCCATCGAGCTCAACGAGTCAATGCTGCTCTCCAAGAATACGACATCACAAGACTGGCCTGCCGGCTCGCCTGACTTAAACCCAATAGAGCACGCGTGGGATGCTCTTAAGCGAGCTGTTTGGAACCGTCAGCCATGGGGACATCCCCAGACAGTACCAGAGCTCAGGGAAACCGCTATTCAAGAATGGGACAGGTTACCCCAACAATACTGGATAACTTGATTCTCAGCATGCCCAGAAGGATCACGCTGCATGTGTTCGAGCCAGGGAAGGAGGTATATTATATTGAATATAAACCTCTTATTTCCTTATTATATTATAAATACTTTTAAATTGTTGTTTATAAGTTCAATTTAAAATAATATATCAGCTTATGCTAGAGATCCCAAACTATTTTGATGTGTGCAAGTGTATCGTGTGTCGTTTACATGAAATAGTATAGACTGTATAAACTTTTTTTTTTCTTTGACAACTGACACAGATAAGACATAGTTTGTACGCCGAAGCGTAACGCACAAACAATTTGCGAACTATATAAATTAGAGAAGCGGGCATAGGCTCAATAATGGCGGCCATTTGCCATTGATGTCGGTTATTCTTCTAGATTTGTTTTCTCGAGCTTTGACGTATAATATGGTTCTAATAACAATTATTCTAAGGATGTATTTACCGTTAAGTATGTGTTACACTGCATGAATGAAGGCAAAGTATACAAAATCATGCAACATGGTGTTAGTGCTCTCGTCAATCACCTCACTAAGACGTAGCTTGTGTCTTATAACTACACCGAATTATTATTCCAAAAAATCTTCAACTATATTTCGTTACAACTAAAGCTGGTTCAACTATTGAAAAAATGGTTAATTATTATAATATTTCATTACGTAAGTAAATGTTTGATTGATATATTATTACGCAATGTAGTACTTATATACCTATTTTGTTTTCGAACGTACTTCCTTAAGAACATAAAATAAGGTAGTTACAATAGATAAAACTATTATTTATAATTAATTTTAAACAATATTATCCAACTATGTTACTGCAAACTGCAACTCTATAAATAGATAAATACCTACCTACAGTATAAGCCTTATACTAGGTTATTTTTCTCTAAAGTAGTATGTATGTAGTACTTACCTTTTTTCGAACCTACCTCTTGTAAGCCGATGACAATTTAATATTTATAATATCTAATACTAATGGAATTGTATTTATGATTAAAGCGCTCTACATACAATGCAACCCCGAACGCAGCATGCTGTGGCAACCTGCTGTGGTCGCGGTTGTACGTACACTACACACGTTGCAGCGGCGATTACAATTTCATTCCGCGTTGGATCGCCACAGCGTGCACACGTGAATGGAAATGGCTCAAATGCTGTCCAAATATTAAAAAAACGGGTCTTGCAATTGCCTTCGCTGAGTTCGCTGAACTAAACCTACTGAGACTAAGAGACAATAAACATTATGCTTTTTATATATTATATATTACACTTTTATATTATTTTACTTTGAACATTAATAGATGCACATCAATACTACGATATAAAATACCTATTATTATGTTATTTAATAATTAAAATCATTATTTCTGGCCTAGATAAATTTGGATAGGAAGTAACAATGGCGTGTCAATTATTTTCACAAAGAAAAAAACATCAGCTGGAAAAGTAAAAATACGCCATAACTATTTTGTTATTCGACAAATGTGGCAACTGGCAAGTCATTAATACATTCCTGAAATTCTTATCAATATAGTTTTTTCTGTAGTGTAAATTTTTGCATCCATTTACATATTTCATTAAATAAAATTCACAGCGACGCTAGCCACGGGCGGCGGCACGATCGCGGCTGAGCCCAGATTGCATACAACGAACTATTCACGTTACAACGCGGCTTACAATTTGCTGTAACAATCTGCTGGATGAGGGATGTACGATACGATGTCCAACATGTTGGAAGGGAGTCACAACACGCCTACATACGATACAATTTGCTGGATCACAGCGGATTGCTGCAGCATGTTGCGAAATTGCATGGTGTGTAGAGAGCTTTAGTAATATTAACTATAAATAATAGTTCCTTACTATTCATGATTTATATTTACTAACTTGTTGTTTAGAGGTAATGTAAATATTTAAAAGAATACATATTGACCATAGATGTAATTAAACATTACTTCTATGATATTGACTGTTGCTTTACGAATATGGCGCTGCGCGCGCAGGTCGGCCATATTGTTAGTAAAGGGGTGAAAACGCGTTATTGTGAAATCTGTTTACATTATTTAATTAGTTTCAGTCTTACCGAATATAATTTATGGTACAGTAGATTAATATATTTTAGGTAATAATATATTTTAAACAATATTATCTAACTATATTAACAAATAAACTAAAATATACAAATCTACTACATCTACACTAATCTACATAATATTATAAAGAGGAAAGATTTGTTTGTTTATTTGTCGTGAATAGGCTCCGAAACTACTTAACCGATTTGGAAAATTCTTTCACCATTAGAATCCTACATTATCCTTGATTGTCATAGGACACAGGAGATTTGCGCAAATTCAGGGAAACGTATGAAAACTTCGATAAAGTAACACAAGGTGTGAAAAAATCCTTATATGTATCGCGTACGCTACGAAAATTATTGACATAGAGCAAAGTGATGTAGCACCTTTTAACAGAAGGCGTCAATGGTGTCGATTCTGTAAGCATTCTCTTAACTAAAAATCTCTAAAATATAGCAGTACTTATTAATTATTAGGCTAATATCCAAATTAGTATAACACATCCTAATGACAGCATTAAAATTAGACATTTCTCTTCAATTATATAATATATTTTAGACAGTTTAGTCGTCACATAACTTGGTGCTCGCTTAATTAAACTAAAATAACCGAAAATTTAATAGAATAATTCTATTTTTAGAAGTGTCATTCTAAGTGTTAAATGATTCTGGATTTTATTATAAACAGAATAAGGAATACCATAATAAAGTTTTAGTTCGGGAGTTTAGTTTAGTTTTTTTAACAAGTGAATCGCTACCATAGTCTACAAAAATGTCAACAATACCATATGTCTGACTTATAAATGTCAAAATAAATACATTTTCATGTTCACATAAGCAATCATTCCGGTCAGCGCGCTCGAGTGGGACGGACGTGCGCTCAAGTGCTCCCCGAGAATATTCCGATCGGCCTAAAATTGCTTGCGCTTTTAGTGCCGGTTACCTGTATCGTTTCGATTGAAGAGGATTCAGTGTTGGACTTCGCTAATAGTGGATTTTCTGTGTGCAGATTCGACGTCAAGCCACCGCTTCGTGTACCGTTCGGCGCACGGAGGCGTTCGGCTCGGCTCGGCTCGCGTCGCGAAAGAAGCGCGCTCTTGTAAGAGCGCTTCGACACATCAATCACCTACATTGTTCATTGTCAAATCAAAACCGCTCTTCTCAGAGCGACCTCTTGTTTCGATTTTTTTAATTTTTCAATTTTCAATTTTCAAAGTCGAGTCAAACAAATCCACGCTTCACGTGGTCTTCTGCGGTCCTCGATCCTTGCGGTGTTAACGCCACCCAGTTGGGCGCGGACCCGGTGCGTCAAGCCTTTCCCTCCTGAGCGTGGGAGGGAACGGCTAAAACCGGACGGGCCTGCCTTCACCGGCCTTGGGGTCTCCCCTCGCCGACGGCAGGTATCTCCTTCCCACCCTACCCTATCCTCCTCTCCTATTCTCTGGGCAAGTGTTTGGTTGGAAGCCGGGATTTACTCGGTCTTCTCTCCTCGCCCCCGGAGCAGCTAGGGCCTCGCGTTTAGGCACACATCCCTGTGCACAATAAGACTGGCAGAGGGCACACAGTAGGAACACCTAGGCACTCACTCTCCCGCCTGTACCCGGCGGGAGTGGCATTCACCCCTCACTCGCATCTCGAGTATTCCCCTCGAGATGTCTTTACTCTCTCCCTCCCCCGCTATGAGCCTCCCGCAAGGCGTTTCGCCTCAAGCGTTCGCCTCGTGGGTCTCAAACTGCTACCCGGACATGCTCTCCGAGTATCTCCAGTCCAATAGGGACTTCAAGGAGAGACCCCGCTTCACGGACTCTCAAATTCCCTCCTCCGGCTCCCTCCCTCCGAGGGGGCCCTTCGGTTCTTCGGCGTTCAAGCCGTTAGATAGCCCTCTCTCCCCCGACCCTGCGCCCTATGCGCCCCGCGCTCCCCGCGCACCTCTACCACCCCGCGATCGTTCTCCAGTCCTTCGGACTGAGTACGAACGCGCCTACGACTCGGCATCCAACTCGGAGAATGAGATGGATGTAGAGTTCTCCCGCTCCCGCGCTAACTCTGTTGGCAACATCTCCAACGACGGGTTCACTACCGTCGGAAAGAGAAAGCGCGTCCCCAAAGCCGCCTCAGAGGCTCCCTCCCCGCCACCCAAAGCGGCCTGCACCGCCCCGGGAGCGAAGCCATCAGGCTCTCTCGCTCCCACCTCCCGCGACCCTCTCGCTCACTCCGATGCTCCCGCAAGCATCGCCGCGTCTCAACGCGACGTCTCCTCTCAAGGAGCGTCAGTTAGACGCGAGAAACCGCCGCCGCCTCTGTTTCTTCAGGACAAGGCGAAGTGGGACATGGTCTCTCGACTCCTGACGGATCGTAAGATCCAATATACTAGCGCCCGCTCAACCCAACTGGGTATTAAAGTCCAGGTGCCTACCCCAAGCGACCATAGGGCATTAACCAGGATTCTCAAAAACGAGAGTATAAGTTTTCATACCTATGCTCTCGAAGAAGAGAAAGTCCTACGCGTAGTCATACGCGGGGTACCTAAGGAGGTACAAACAGATAGTGTCCTCGCCGACTTGAAGGCGCAAGGCTACCCTGTCCGCGAATGCCACCGAATGTACAGTGGCAAGGATCGCAAACCCTACGACCTACTTTTGGTCATTCTAAATCGCACGCCAGAGGGCAAAGCGATTTTTAATATCAAAACGGTAGTGAACCTCTCGGGGATCACCGTTCAACCCCCATTCCGAAACCGAGCGCCTGGCCAGTGTCATAACTGCCAATTGTACGGGCATGCCGCCCGATTCTGTTTCGCCCGCCCGAGGTGCGTCAAGTGCCTAGGGGATCACGGGACAGCCCAGTGTTCTCGCACAAGGGACTCGGCAGACCCACCTAGTTGTGTCCTCTGCGGCACACAGGGACATACCGCCAACTACCGCGGTTGCCCTAAGGCACCCCGCGTATCAAGTGGGCCGGCCAGGAGGCCTATTCCCCCTCCTCGCCCGATCACTACCCGCTCACAAGGGAACGGCCCTAAGCCTAACCTTACACCCGCACCGCAGGCAACACCTGTTGTACCCGCGCCCGCGCCCGCGCGCAACGCTTGGTCCAAGCCCTTGAGCATGTTACAAGCACGCGCCCCCCTCACCCCCGCCCGCCCGCAGGCCTCTGTCAGCGCGCCGGCTCCTAAGCCCAAACCGCCGCTCGCTAGGCCTCCAATGGCTGGGCTCATGGACGCCCCAGGTCAATCTGACCTGGCGGCCGACATAGCCCTTGTCATGGACTACGCGATGGTCATAGACGTGGACGAAGTACGTGCATTCGCGCACAAACTTCGTACTGCCACAAACGACCAAGACCGCTTGCGAGCCACGCTCACACACGCGGGTCTAATCAGCGCAGTGAGGCGCTACGCCCTCCCCAGCGTTTCTTAGGTATCATCCAATATGGATAGTACACCGAAACGAATTAAGCCCTACTCAGTCACCGTAGCGACTTTCAACGCTGACGGCCTCTCTAGTCAAAAGGACGAAGTTCACGAATTTTGTAAGACCCATCAGGTCGATATCCTATGCGTGCAGGAGACCTTTCTGAAACCAGGTACAGCGAACCCTAGGTTTGCAAATTACCGTTTGGTTCGTAATGATAGAGTAGCCACCCCAAAAGGTGGCACTCTCATCTATTACAAAAGAGCTCTGCACTGTATCCCAATTGTTACTCCACCACTTAGAATACTAGAAGCCTCTGTTTGCTTTCTAGCGATGTCAGGTCATCAACCTGTCATCATAGCCTCATGTTACCTCCCCTCTGGTAAAGAACTATTACAGACAGACTTGGAAGCCCTCTTTTCGCTAGGAAGCTCCGTCCTTCTGATCGGTGACTTCAACAGTAAACATGTCATATGGAACTGTACTAGTAACAATAGTAATGGTAAAATCCTTGAAGGCTTGGTCAGCCACTTAAACTTTGATATTCTCTCCCCTCTGGAGCCCACAAGATATCCCTATGTTGACAATCAACGACCAGACATACTTGACATAGCACTTCTCAAGAACGTCACCCTCCGGTTGCGCTCTATAGAAGTGTTACACGAACTGACTTCAGACCACCGCCCTGTATTGTTGAAATTAGGCCCCGACCCGACGGACATAACCCCTATCACTAGAACGGTAGTGAACTGGAAGCAACTGGGGGAATCCCTCCAAGCTATCAGTTCACCCGCTCTCGATAGAATCCCCGATGACATACAGACAGTAGAAGACGTGTCAATTGCGATCGAGGCTCTCAGTGACCACCTCCGCATCGCAGTAGGTGAATCCTCAAAGCAGGTCCAAGTGGCGGATGGTCGCCGCTTCGAACTGCCCGAGGGTGCGAGGAGGTTACTGACAGCTAAGAACGCCGCCACTAGGGCGTATGACTCGATGCCAACCCCAGAGAACAAAGCCACCATGCGCTACTTACAGCGTGCTGTAAGGAAACGCATGAGTGAGCTGCGTGATCAAAGGTGGGACGACAAACTGTCAGAGATTGAGCCAACTCACCAGGCATACTGGCAGTTGGCTCGAGCTCTGAAATCTGACGGACAACAGACAATGCCTCCACTCATTAGGCCACCTCCCCTCTCCATAGCGTTCCTCGACGAAGACAAAGCCGAGTGTTTAGCTGATAGCCTTGAGGCTCAGTGTACTCTAA
This sequence comes from Selenia dentaria, assembly GCA_917880725.1. Taxonomy (NCBI): domain Eukaryota; kingdom Metazoa; phylum Arthropoda; class Insecta; order Lepidoptera; family Geometridae; genus Selenia; species Selenia dentaria. The sequence goes on along the minus strand of OU862899.1, from coordinate 15,241,871 downwards.
ATGTAGATCACGTCGACCAGAAACTCCTCGATTCGGTGGAATCTGAAGTCGAACGTAAAAGCTCTATGTCCATCTCTGACCTCCCACTCCTCCCACCGGTAAAATCATCCGAGGTAGTGTCTCTGATCAAGAGCCTCAAGACCCGTAAATCCCCTGGTGCTGATGGTATCAGCAACAAGGTGATTAAACACTTCTCAGTCCCACTAGTCCATCTCTTAGTTAGCATCTTCAATGCTGCTATGAGCAATTGCTCCTTCCCAGACACTTGGAAGCATGCCATTGTCATTGGTATTCACAAACCAGGCAAACCGGCAGCCGAGCCCTCCAGCTACCGTCCCATAAGTCTCCTCAGCTCTCTGGGGAAGATTTACGAGTGGCTCATTGTGAACCGACTCTGGTCCCACGCTAGGTCCAATAACCTCCTTCCCGATGAGCAATTTGGTTTTAGAGCCAAACACTCTTGCGTCCAACAAGTGCACCGCGTAACGGAGCACATCCTAGGCGGTTTCAATAAGAAACCAAAGCCCCAAGGGACCATAGCTGTCTTTCTCGACGTAGCGAAAGCGTTCGACAAAGTCTGGCACAACGGCTTGATATTCAAGCTGTACCAACTGGGTGTGCCAGACCGTCTTGTACTCATCTTACAAGACTTTCTCAGGGATCGAACGTTTAGCTATCGCACCGAGGGAACGCTCTCCTCTCCGCATCCCATTCACGCAGGTGTCCCTCAGGGCTCTGTACTCTCACCCATTCTCTTCTCGCTGTACACCAGCGACATCCCACGATCTGAACCTAATGTTCAGATCGCTCAGTTTGCGGATGATACTGCAATCTACTCTACTGGCTGGTTCAAGGTCAGGCAGAGATGCGCCATCCAACGAGCCATCACCGTAATCGGTGCATGGTTTCGTAAATGGCGGATTGCAGTAAATCCTAGCAAAAGTGCAGCAGTGTACTTCACTGAGACCCGGCGGAATCTCATGCCGTCACCCATAGTCCTATTCGGCGAACCCATCCCATGGGCTAAATCTGCCAAATACCTGGGCGTCACTCTTGATCGCCAACTCACTTTCGCGAAACACGACGAATAAGACGACTCTTTACAAACTTTGCATCCGCCCAATCATGACTTACGCATCTATAGCGTTCGCCCATGCTCAGAAACACGACCTCCACAAACTTCAAGTGATTCAAAATCGCTTTATGCGCAGGGCAGTGGGCGCTCCGTGGTACTTGCGGAACGCCGAACTGCACTGCGATTTCACCCTCCCCTCTATTACGCAGTATATGAAAGACTGCTCCCGCCGCCACTTCGACAAAGCTCCCCACCACTCGAATCCCCTCGTGGTCGAAGCGGCGAACTACTCCACTGACATAACCGATCCCCACTTCCTTCCCCCCCGTCGCCGTCCAAGGCATATTTTGGGTGACCCGGACGACCCCATCGCAGCCGTTACTTCGGCAGCTTTAGCGTCGTCCCAAGGGAACCCCGGTAATGGTTGTAGACCCGACCAGGGCTGTGATCCCGATCGCATTGTAGGCTCCGGCCGAGATCTTCTTCGCAGCCCCAGTCGCAGTCGAGGTAATTCACACACACACGATTGTAGTCCCAGCCACGGTGCGGGTGGGAGTATACACCGCGGCCCCGGTCCAGCAAATGGCTGCGGACGAGGTAACACTGGTTTTCTATGTAGTCCCAGCCACCATGGCTGTGGGCGAGGTACTTCACATTCTTATTGTAGCCCCACCCAAAGTACAGTCATGAGTGCACAACGCGACGATCCTGGTCGCGGTGTGGACCCATGTCGCGGAAATGGGGGGAGGCGAGGTTCACAAGGTTATGATTTAGTGGTAAACACAGTCAAACACCGAGCTCGCCGGCGAGCTCGAGGCAAAAGTTATGTCTTGGTTAGATTCTCTCCAAATAGTAGTAGAGTTAAAATTCATAGGGCCCACTTTCAACGGTACACTTATGTACCGGGGCGATTCTCTCCTACTCCCCTCTCTCCTGGCGACGGCCCAAGCCGAGGTCCGTACCCTAGTGGTGCCCTTGAGCAAGTCGCCTACTCCTCTCCTTGCGGCGAAGCGTCTTCAACGCTCGCCTTAGGCGGTGCGCCCTCTGCGCCCGCATCTGGCTGAGTGCCATCTGCGCTCGCCAACCGTCCGGTGACGCTGTAAATGCCGGTAGAGGCAAACAGCATTAGTCCGTTCTAAAAAAAAAAAAAAATAATAAAAAAAAAAAACATAAGCAATTGTAAGTAGGTACCTATAGCTTATGATTTTGAAGTTCGTGACACTCCATCATATACTATATAATACTACGAGTACCACGTGGAAGAGTATTTTTTAACCTTGCAACATAATTCCTAAAGTGTAAAATATCGAATTAATAAACGACTCTTTTTTTGTCGGTGGCGCCAATGTGCCTCCGCTGAACGTGCAAGCAATAACTCAGTGACATTATGTCAGGGGTCACGGTTGACCCCTGCCGAGCGCTACAGGGCTCATTTGAGCCTGGCATGTTTTAGACAAAGTTTTTGTAAGGGTGAAAGATTTTTTGTATGGTTTCAAAATGGATTTTAAATTGCTCTTGTGTTATGGCCAGTCTGTTGAGGTAGAGTGTGATAATGAAATGAGCGAGTAAGTATTAGCGATACTAATAATAATATCATAAATGCGAAAGTATGTTTGTCGGTTTGTTGGTTCATTTATCCTTCTTACTTAAACTACTTAAATTACTGATTTTTATAATTCAATTTCTTTAGGCACAAAGATAGATTGTAGCCAAAAACAATATAGAACTTAGAAAGGGGAATCTGAAAAAAAAAATTTGTGCAATAAACACTAAGTGCACAAGCGTAGCTGCGGGTAGAAGCTAATTGGAAGTGTTATGTTATTTTTAAAGTTTATCATCACGCTTTTACATATCTGCAGAAGTCGGATTATCTCACATATTACCATCATATCCCTTAGTCCTATCTAGCATCGAATTGTGACAATTTATTTTTGCTTTTATTTATTTATATCATAGGCATATCTTCTTCAATTGATCAAATAAATTGGATAATTTCGTCCAATTCAGTAACAATAGAAATTTCAATCCAAAATGCAAATACAATTTTGTTGACAATTTCAACGATGATATTTTTTATTTATGCTTTGAAAGCAATCATGCAAATTACAAAGAAATGTTGGACAAAGATATTGGACGAGTGGAATATCACTTTTAAGAATGGTAGGTATACGTAGGTGACCAGTCTTTGTGAGAAAAAGAGCAAGTATGTAAACAGCATGCTGGATTTACTGCCCTAACCCGGATAGCACCGTCAAAAAACAATTTCCTGAATTTAATTTCCATAAAAAACTAAGATGGTAAAATACCTATATTTATAAAGTATTTCTTATGTGCTTCTTATACTTTATTCATTAAACTAGGCACAGTAGCTCAATAAATCGGTGTAGCCACGACCACGATCGATAAAAAGCTATAAAATTTTATAACATGTTATGAATCACATTCGCAGAAAAATTAAACTGAAATAATCATAACTCTTAGGAATAGGTAAGCTTTTTTTGTAGACCGTATACCTGAGTGCTGGTTTACACGGAGCGAGCAAAAGTGCAAGTTGGAGTGGTCAGTTGGGCTAGCACGAAATAAAAGTAAAATAAATATAAAATTAAGATTGCCAGTGACCTTCGACGAATTCTGAAGGCAAATAGCTACTTACTTATATTTAAAAAAAATATATGGTGGAGGCTTATGTTCAACAGTGGACGTCCTACGGCTGAGATGATGATGATGATATTTATTCCGAGTTTGAGCTAATTTGACTGGACTATTAATAGTAATAGCCCAGTCAATTATAAAAACACATAAGTATAAAAATTAAATATCGTGTCTTTATAGCACTGTACTAGAATAATTTGATGTTTCAAGTGTTAGGATGAAGGAGCACCGATGGGTGCGAGAGGCGACAATAAAACCAACAGTCCAGTTAAGTTCAATATGGTGGTTACTCCTTTAATCACAATTGTCAAAAATGTACAGAGCATAAAAATATTTGGCATAGATAAGTTGTTTAATTATGAATACACTTGAACTTGAATCGACTAAAATAAAAGTAAACTCTTAAGGCCCACTAGCACGTTTGCTCGGGTTGAATAAATAAGTCTACGAGTTTGTAAACTTGCTTTAGTCATATCAATTTTTAACTTTCATTTTGCCTTGCACGACGATAAAAGATCACCGGTTTTCCTAGATATTTGTAATCTTTAGATGGGAACATTGAATTTTCTATGCGCTTATATTGTAACCTGACCAATAATGAATGAATCGAAAAAAAAGTGAAACTTATATCTATCTCTTTGGCACTACAGTACAATGTATATAGACTTTCTTGTTTATCCTTTGTTGTATGAAATTTGACGACTTTTTATTCTATACGTATTGTCTCGTGACATTTCGTTCAAAGAGTACATTATACAGCAGAATGTAACCTCAATTCCTTTTGACACAAAACTTCACTAACCCTAGTTAAAGACTTAACCCTCCCACATTGCTGGGTTAAATATCAATAAATAACCTTAAATTTACTTCTAACCTTTAATGGTACAAGATCAATTAATTATAAACCCCGTTTTAGCAGTTGACTCTCAGTTATTGAAGCTAACTCTGGAACGTGCAAGTGGGCCTTATAAAAACAATGTAAAACAGTTGAATTCAGTACAAACTATCATTTATCTAGCACGACTATGGCACAGAAAACTCATAGTTTGTACGAAGAATACTTCTTCGACGTGATATGGCTACAGCAAAATGTTTGTACTTAGTTTAGTTTCTTACTGTAATTTTTCGTCCATTTAAATTTGACTGTTTTGTATAATATAAAACAAAGCATGTGAATAATATGTATGTAATAATATGTGTATCTATAAGTACATAATAATATTGTAATGAGGAAAGATGTGATTCTTTGAATTGAATAGGCTCCGAAACTACTGGATCGATTAGAAATTTCTCTTACCATTACAATCCTACATTGTCCCTGATGAACATAAGCTATATATATTGATTCATCATCATCATCGTCCATCACCATAACGAATAAATAAAAAAATACTAGACCAATTTCAAAAAATATTTCCTCATTACAATCCTACATTATCCCCGATGAACATAAGCTATATATATTGAATCATCATCATCATCGTCCATCACCATAACGAATAAATAAAAAAATACTAGACCAATTTCAAAAAATATTTCATCATTAGAATCATACATTATCTCTGATGAACATAAGCTATATATATTGATTCATCATCATCATCGTCCATCACCATAACGAATAAATTAAAAAATACTAGACCGATTTCAAAAATTATTTCCTCATTAGAATCCTACATTATCCCCGATGAACATAAGCTATAAATATTGAATCATCATCATCATCGTCCATCACCATAACGAATAAATTAAAAAATACTAGACCAATTTCAAAAAATATTTCATCATTAGAATCATACATTATCTCTGATGAACATAAGCTATATATATTGATTCATCATCATCATCGTCCATCACCATAACGAATAAATAAAAAAATGCTAGACCGATTTCAAAAATTATTTCATCATTAGAATCCTACGCTATCCCTGATGAACATAAGCTACATATTTTGATTCATCATCATCGTCCATCACCATAACGAATAAATTAAAAAATACTAGTCCGATTTCAAAAATTATTTCATCATTAGAATATTACGTTATCTCTGATGAACATAAGCTATATACCTATTTTTATTCACCTTCATCAACATCCATCACCATAACGAATAAACTCATAAGCTTCTGGATCGAGTTCAAAAATTCTTTCATCATTAGAATCCTACATTATCTCTGATAGACATAGGCTAAATATGTTGATTCAGCATCATCATAACATCATTCACACGGGTGAAACCGCAGAACGCAGCTAGTTTATAATATTTCTAAGTAATAAAAACCTGTTTAAAACATGTTGCGAGTATTTTGTCTTGATGGAAAAAAAATCGCCAAACTGCATTAGCCGATGGTGATCTCTTCTCAAGCGTGATCAGTGCGAACTGAATGCAGCATTTATTCAAAACTGAAAACCTAAAAGTTACAAAAAATGCTAAACATTTTTATTCGGGACAAAAAGGAGCGTCGTGTTATTCCAGGTCATGATCTACCTACATAAGCTAAAAAACATCAGCCAAATTGAGTCAGTAGTTAGAGTATCAAACATATACCTATTATAGATAGCCATCAATGCCAAACTATAGCAGAATATATAAACTATATCAAATAATATATCAAACTATATCAGAAATTATTATATAATTTCTGATTTACAATTTTAGTACGATAACAAGTACAATTTGAAAAATTTTACACCGACTTCCATTCTATTCAGTCATTGGAGTATATTTCAAAAACTGCTGGGCCGAATTTGATGAAATTTAGATGGGACCACACGGGAAGCACCAGCTTGAATTTTGAGAATCGGTTCACCCAGTCGAAAGTTATGAGGTAACAAACATAAAAAAATACAGTCGAATTGAGTACCTCCTCCTTTTTCTACCGACTTCCAAAAAGGAGGAGGTATTAAATTCCAGCAGTTTTTGAAATACACCCCAATAACTAAATAGAATGGAAGTCGGTGTAAAATTTTCAAATTGTACTTGTTTGGAAGTCGGTAGAAAATAGGTACCTTTCAAGGCAGTACTACAGTGCTCTTCCAAATCTAACACAGACGTTCTTGCACACTACTGCTTCGAGGTAAAATATAGATAGATTGATAGATAAACTTATTGGAACACCACAGTACAAAATATAACACATAAAGAAATAGGATACAAGTACAATTTGAAAAATTTTATACCGACTTCCATTCTATTCAGTTATTTGAGTGTATCTCAAAAACAACTTGACCGAATATGATGAAGTTTAAATGGTACCACAAGGGAAGCACCACCTTTCAAACAAAACAATATTTTTCAAAATCGGTTCACCCAGTCGAAAGATATGAATGAACAAACATTTTTTTTAAATACAGGCGATTTGAGTAAGTACCTCCTCTTGGAAGTCGGTAGAAAATGAAACAAAAAATTACACAACTATGGAAAGCATAAAGCTAATTGTCACAATAGGCGGTCTTATCGCTCAGAGCAATCTCTTCCAGACAACCATGACCAGACTCCAATATATTATCATGTTTCGTAGTTTCAACGAGGAACCGAGCCATAATAAACGTGGTATGAATCAAATCAAAGACTAATACAACGGTATAAAATATGTATATACATACATATTATATATATATATACAATGACGGCGCACGTGGGTGTTTGATGTATTAATACGTGGGGCTTTTAAGGTTATCATGGATGGAAGGTGATCTGGCCCGATAGACCGATGCCATGCCAGCCGACTGTACACACGCTGGTTATTCTCACTTCTGAATAAATACAGAAATTATTAGAATAAAAAAAAAAATATTCAAAGTTTAAGGCGCGGTCCAATCCTAATTTTAAAACAATTTACGATGCTCTACATAAGGTTGACAATTGCTCATCAGATTGGACGATGTAATGCGAAAATGCAATCGAAAACGTGCTAATACTTTTATATTTAGTTCGTACAATCAAATGATTACATTTTAATGATAAAAGAGTCCATAGTTCACTAGTAATTTTCATTAGAAATTCGAATATGATACATTCAATGAAATATATTTGCCCATAATTGGATAAAAATGGTTTTTCCCACGAAGTACATAAGAAAACTTGCAAAATTTAGGGAATGTTGCCGATTTTTTTCTATCAAGCCAGATTTGCTCAATCGTGTATTGGCTCCCATAGTTCATAAGAACGTATATTCAATTTACACTACGTTTTTTTTCGTATTTCGGTTATTAGGTTTAAGCGTCGAAAAAGTAAGTTTTCGCGAAGTCGAATCATGAAATGGTCGTAATCTACACTCATTTCGCCTTAACTTAGTTTTGTTGCATTTGCGGTTCATAAGATACTAGCTGCTCTCCGCGGTTTAACCCGCGCGGTGATGGATGATGATGATGAATCTTATATAGCCTATGTTACTCAGGGTGAATGTAGCTTTTCAATTCAAATTCAAATATATTTATTTCAGGCAAATAAACCCATAAAGCGTACAAATAATAATACAATAAAATATATCTTGAGTAAAGTCCAAAAATACAAAAAAGTTTAATAAATTTTGTACACAATAAATTGCAATATTCCAATACTTATAAAATAAAAATTAAATGTCAATAATACAATAGCAATGTCGAAATTATATAAAATTATGTCCAAAAAGAAATACAATATGTCAGATAAATAAGTTTCTACGTTAATTATTATTATATACAATTGTAATTGTTTTTACGAACGTGACAATAAGTCATAATTTTTCGTGCAACCGTCGTTCATCGATTTATAAGACGTTATCACGCCAAAAAAAAATATTCTGCACTCTTTTTTCACGACACCGAGTTTATTATAACTTTTGTGTTGAGTATTTTTCCCGTATTATCTTTTTTTATTAAAACATTACAATATACAATGCCCCGCTATTCCTGGCTACGGTAGCGGCCACGGTAACGGTGGGGCAGGGGGTGCTAAGAATCCCCGGCAGACGCCCGGCTACCACCCCCAACGACGACGACTGGCCCTGGTGACACACAACATACGCACAATGAGGACAGACGAGAAGATTTATGAGCTGGAAGAAGAAATGAGTAAGTTACACTGGGACATTGTGGGGTTATCTGAAGTCCGTAGAGCGGGTGAGGACACGATAACCCTAAAATCAGGTAACCTACTCTACCACCGGGAGGGCGACCAACAGTCCCAAGGTGGTGTCGGTTTTCTCGTCCACAAGTCCCTTACTAACAACATAGTTAAGATCGATAGCGTTTCCAATAGGGTCGTATACCTAATACTCAGAGTATCCAAACGATATTCGCTGAAGGTCATTCAGGTATACGCACCGACGAATTCGCACCCGGATGATGAGGTGGAGGATATGTATGAGGACATTAGTCGGGCCATACATACCTCTGAAACGCACTTTCTAGTTGTTATGGGGGACTTCAACGCGAAGTTGGGTAAGAGAAGCGAGGATGAGTTGAAAGTGGGGCAATTTGGATATGGACAACGGAACCGTAGGGGACAGAGGTTGGCCGACTTCCTGGAGAAAGAGGGACTCTTTATGATGAACTCTTTCTTTCAGAAGCCACCTCACAGGAAATGGACCTGGCTGAGTCCCGATGGTTCCACGAGAAATGAGATTGACTTCATTATGACAACCAAAAGGCAAATATTCACTGATGTCTCCGTGATCAACAGGGTTAAAACCGGTAGTGATCACCGAATGGTAAGAGGCACGGTGAATATTAATGTCAAACTGGAGAGGTCTCGTCTGATGAAGTCTACGCTCCGACCCACTCGTGCCCATATACAAGACCCCGAGAGCTTTCAACTTGAGCTATCCAATCGCTTCGATTGCCTTGAGAACATCGCTTCAGTGGACGAGATCAATAACAGGTTAGTAGAAACTGTCCATACAGTGGGTTCCAAATACTTTAAACCCCACCGTACAGATAGGCCACAGAAACTCTCCAACGATACCCTCAACCTCATGGCTGAACGACGCTCACTGAAAATGCAGTCTTCGCATGATGCTGAAGCATATAGGCTGCTCAATAGACGAATATGGAAGTCCTTGCGACACGACATCCGGATCTTTAATACAAACCGTATTAAAGAGACGATAGAGCGGAAAAAAGGCTCCAAAGTGTTTGCAAGAGACATGTCTATTGGGCAAAGCCAGTTGACAAAGCTGAAGAGAGAAGACGGCAGTGTAGCGTCGACCAAAGCAGAAGTATTAAGAGAGGTAGAGAGTTTCTACGGACAGCTATACACCTCGGTCGCTAAACCTGTTAGCAGCTCGGCCAAAGACCCAAGAGCCAAGCTGACCCGACATTATACCGAAGATATCCCGGACATCAGCCTGTACGAGATTAGAATGGCCTTGAAACAGCTTAAGAACAACAAGGCGCCTGGTGACGACGGTATCACATCTGAACTTCTGAAAGCGGGTGGAACACCGGTACTTAAAGTCCTTCAGAAGCTCTTTAATACCGTCTTACTCGAAGGTTCAACGCCAGAAGCATGGAACAAAAGCGTGGTGGTGCTGTTCTTCAAGAAAGGTGACAACACTTTACTTAAAAATTACAGACCCATCTCGCTTTTGAGCCATGTTTATAAGCTGTTTTCGAAGGTCATAACGAACCGTCTCAGTCGCAGGTTTGATGAATTCCAGCCTCCGGAACAAGCCGGTTTCCGAAAAGGCTATAGTACCATAGACCACATCCACACGCTACGGCAAGTTATACAGAAGACCGAAGAGTATAACTTGCCTCTTTGTCTAGCGTTTGTGGACTATGAGAAAGCCTTTGATTCGATCGAGACGTGGGCAGTGCTTGAGTCTCTCCAGCGGTGCCGTATTGACTATCGGTATATTGAAGTGCTGAAGTGTTTGTACAAAAACGCCTACATGTCAGTCCGAGTACAGGAGCAGAGTTCGAAGGCAATTCCATTGCAAAGAGGCGTGAGACAGGGAGACGTTATATCTCCGAAACTGTTCACCGCTACATTGGAAGACGCCTTCAAGCTTCTGGAATGGCAAGGACTTGGCATCAATATTAACGGTGAATACATCACTCACCTTCGATTTGCCGACGATATTGTAGTCATGGCAGAATCCATGGAAGACTTCAGTACAATGCTCGAAGGCCTCCATCGAGTTTCCCAACGGGTAGGTCTTAAGATGAACATGGACAAGACGAAAATTATGTCTAATGCCCATGTTGTACCTACCCCAATATCAGTTGGGAACTCAGTTCTCGAAGTTGTTGACGAGTATATCTACCTGGGACAGACAGTCAAACTAGGCAGGTCCAACTTCGAGAAAGAGGTCAATCGTCGAATCCAACTCGGCTGGGCAGCGTTCCGGAAACTTCGCGAAGTCTTCTCGTCAAAAATACCTCAATGCCTCAAGACAAGAGTCTTCGACCAATGTGTGTTACCAGTGATGACTTATGGCACTGAAACGTGGTCTCTTACTATGGGCCTCATAGATAAGCTCAAAGTCGCACAACGAGCTATGGAGAGGGCTATGCTCGGGGTTTCTCTACGTGATCGAATCAGAAATGAGGAGATCCGTAGAAGAACGAAAGTCACCGACATAGCCCAGAAGATTAGCCAGTTGAAGTGGCAGTGGGCAGGGCACATAGCACGCAGAACAGATGGCCGATGGGGCCGAAAGGTTCTGGAGTGGAGACCACGGACCGGCAAGCGCAGCGTAGGTCGTCCACCGACACGGTGGACAGACGACCTGATGAAGGTCGCAGGACGACGTTGGATGCAGGCCGCTTCCAACCGGTCCTTTTGGAAAATCATGGGGGAGGCCTATGTTCAGCAGTGGACGTCCTACGGCTGAGATGATGATGATGATGATGATGAATACAATGAGTTTTATTAATAAGTTAATTCTAAGCTGTACCAAAGCTGTAGTTATTTATTCTGTGGCAGTATTATGTTTTCAAAATTGTATTGTCATCAGCATGACATGACCTTAACGATGTTCCTGAACCGTGGTCCTCTCTTGGATTGTGTGGCGAAATGCTCCCTAATTAATAACTTGGAATTTAGTGAAAAACAATGAGTTACAGGGTTGCTATGGAAACGGTTATAGATGCTTCGAAATAAACAGATGAAGGCCAGTTATTGGCTTATTCCAGATATCCCCATAGCTCATCCCCTGAGAAAGACTTCTGGATTTCTGGACTTTTTGTCCATAAATGTCCTGCGCGTCGTCTTACGGTGTTGGAAGGGGATAAATTGGACATTAAGTCTAGAAATCCCTTAACCATTTAGTTGGACAAAAAGACCAGTGCTCCCCTTCCCTTTTTATCTTCCTACTAATCCTAGTTGACAAGCGTCTCAGTTTCGAGATTGACCAAAAAAGGATTTTGTCTTGTCCGTCTGTTCTCGCCTAAAGGTCGCATTTTTCAACGAATTTTGACTAATTTGGCACAAGATACAAACACAATGCACAATCAATAAAGAAACTATTTCTTCATTTATTTAAGTTTTTCAGTTGACCGTGATTTTTGATTGGGGGAAAAGGGTGGAAGTTTGCTGTAGCATTATTTATTGTCAGATTTCAACTATGCCAGGGGAACGGGAAAGTGGTGGTAATTGCATGCTGAATTGTTGATAATTAATGGCTGGGGGCTGGCGAGGTCTAATATTCACTGAGCACCACTAGTGTTTAGTGTTACTCTTAATCTGGAACCTATCCTCTTAAGTTAAAAGTTTTCTAGTTAAAATGGAAAACACATGTTCAAAAAATAGAAGATACACAAATAATGTGTCTCCGTACTGAGATAATGTGTTTGCTAAACTTGTATTCTTGGCATTTCATTAAAACCCTGTATAAATAAATAAAAGATTTTAAAAAAAAAAACTTGTATTCTTGTAGCTTTTTGTAACGTCGTGTTATGCCCTGACATGTCCTTTTGCCCTATTTTAAAGCTTTTTTAAAGCATCAGCACTTTTCAGATGTTTTTTGTGTATTCACGTTTTTTACCGTTTCCCCATGTCTCGATCCAACACCGCCTGCGTCTGTACTCCATTACTAAGCCTCGTACAGTGCGCTCGTTAGCTTTTATTTGGACGGCGGACTCCCGTTCCAGCGTCAGTGTACAGTGCCTGCACATAAAACTGTACGTTTTATGAATATTTTGTTATAATTTATAAAAAGAAACAAAGTTTGTGCTATAGTATGCTAGTAGATAAAACAAAAGTGTCCGAAATCCAATCAATTTTATATCCAGGAATTTCAACTAGAACTTTTTGATTTAGTTCTTACCCCAGCCAGACATTAACTTATATTATGTTTAATTCTGTGTCTGTTGATATTTAATTTTTCATTAATTTCAACAAGCTTTGCAAGTTCAGAGCGACAAATACACATACTCAGACGGGATTCTAACCCGTATCTTCGAACAAACCGTGTCCGCTAGATCATGCCACTGAAACCGCCATCAAAAATGATGACCGCTTTATAAAAAATATAGACTGGTAGAGTATATGATAAAATACAATTACTTTTCAAAATCAATGACTAACAACGAACAACAAGAATTAATCCGCGTCAAAGTGTTCATTTGTAATTTTTTTTAAATAAACAGCTTTCTATTTGCAAGCAAGTTCGAGATTTAAATAAAACCTTTGATAAGTTACCGCCCTGGTTACCATGTGTCGGAGTTAAAGATCGTTCCATTTTTAAATTAAACGACAAATATGAGTTTACTATGTAACTTATTTAGCCGCTAAACCACGACATATATGGATTTTCATACAACTTTTGCCGGCCGCTACTCGCATGTATTTGGCCAGTACATTTTCGATTTATCTCGAAGAAGGTTATCATTATATTGCTCTAATTTCCAAGCATGTTTGAGAAAGTCTTAGTGTGAATATATTTTATTTGTGTAACGATCAGTTTGTCTGGCAGTGTACGTAGTGATCTTTCTCAGCGTTATCAGTGCCCAGTACATGTGCACAGTTTAATGTTCTCATTCTGTTTCACCCGATTAATTGCGCGCGATGATGTGCGGCCGCCCGAACGGTTACTATATCATTATTGTTGGATCCATAGCATGGGTTCAACACTTCAGGGTTATCATAATCTGACTAGGTTCTACTTCAGAGACACCGGCTTTCTATACTAAGAGAGGAAAGTAAGCCGGTACACGAGTCTAGAAAATGGTGGATAGGTTATCCCCCACATTGAAATTTATAGAGATAAAAATGTACATCCTCGGACGGGATGTATTTAATTATAATGTTAGTGCAAATGGTGATGCATACTCGCACAGTCACATGATCGTTCGTTTTATGTTTCAACTTCATTGCTCGTAAACTTTAAAAAAATATTTACAACTACTCGTATCAATGAACTGATTTCTCAATGAACTGCTTATTTGCCTCGAAAGGACTTTTCCACATGTAGGTCTAACTAATAATCTAACTAATCATTGTAAAGATGATTCATAAGTCAATGTAATCAAGTCCTGACACAGAGGAGGCATAACAAAAAGCTTCATCTTCATCATCATTATCAGCAGGAAGACGTCTACTGCTGAACATAAGCCTCCCCCATAGAACGTACATATACAAACATACTCATTTCGATTTAAGCTTGAAATGTGGCAAATTTTTTTGTTAATGAGTGTAGATAACGAACACATTTAATGATCTGTCTACGCGGAAACTTAGTTTTTCGGCGCTTAAACCTAATAACCGAAGTTTGAAAAAAACATAGTGTAAATTGAATATACGATCTTATGAAGTATGGGAGCCAATAAACAATTGAGCAAACTTGGCTTGATAGAAAAATATCGTCAACATTCCCTAAATTTTGCAAGTTTTCTTCCGTGCTTCGTGGGAAAAAGCATTTTTATTCAATTATGGGCAAATATATTTCACTGAATGTATCATATTCGAATTTCCAATGAAATTTACTAGTGAACTATGGACTCCTTTATCATTAAAATTTAATTATTTGATTGTACGAAAGAAATATAAAAGTATTAGCACGTATTCAACTGCATTTTTCTTCCGTGCTTCGTGGGAAAAAGCATTTTTATTCAATTATGGGCAAATATATTTCAATGAATGTATCATATTTGAATTTCCAATGAAATTTATTAGTGAACTATGGACTCCTTTATCATTAAAATTTAATTATTTGATTGTACGAAAGAAATATAAAAGTATTAGCTCGTATTCAACTGCATATTCGCATTGCATCGTCCAATCTGATAAGCAATTCTCAACCTTATTGCATCAAAGGTCGCACGGCCAATAGACACAATAGAAATTTCATTTTATAATGACATTGACCCTTGAAGGGTTAAGTAAAGCATCGTAAATTGTTTTAAAATTAGGATTGGACTGCACCTTCAACACATATTATTTAAAAAAAGATTAATCGCGGAACAATTTAATTCTTAATGAAGCGAACTGCTTTTGAACTGTTTTTAAACAGTTTCAGTTAGACAGGTGGTAGTTTTCCCATAGAGGCAGGTCGTCCCATAGCTTATGGACACGTGTTATGGGGTAGATATTGGTTATCTGTTGGCGCCGGCGCCTGTATGGGAGGGTGGGTATAGACGAGCGGTTTTTCCACGCCCCTAAATTATTTACGAATATAATTTTGTTTATTTACAGAACCATAATATTTTCATAACTAAGTATTTTAACATAATTCTTTGTTTTTATTACCATATGGATTCTACAATTATACTGTTTTTTTTTCCTCTCTATTCTGTATTGTAAAAGCCGAAAAATTTATATATGCCAATAAGCTCGTCCCTTCTAATATAATGAATGGAATATAATAGTAGCTTATTCCCTTGTCATTATATCTTTAAAATATTTTTTACGGCATATTTTTTATGCTTATGTAGTTATAAGACAAGCATATAGTACAACTTTCCTCTAAAAAATTGGAGTGTCACTGGTCACAGCGTTTTTTTACCTTACACAAGATTTTTGGTTCCTCATTCGCAATTTCACTTGCCAAAAAGCTAAACATACTTACAGTTATGCTTTTACTGTGGTGTTTAAAGACAGAGTATCCGATACTGCAGCTGTTTCATTCTTTGAGTTAATAAAAAGGGTTTTGGTTTTGGGAATAGAATAGCCTCCGGCGGGGGTTGTGGGTGGGGGATGGGATTTAGGCGAGGAAGGGAAAGGAGATAGGTCTTTGCTATTTTCTCTCCAACATAGGGTACGTGGTTGGTTTCAAGTCTGTAATGGCTTTGTTCTTGCACGGTTACAAGGGCTCGCGAGGTTCTCTAAAAACCACTATCTCACTTGATGTTTTGTGATGATGCGGTTGAAGGTTGTATGTTTAGTGACAGGTTTTTAAAGTAGATGGTGGTAGCTGGCCAGGAGGACACCAGAAGTACCTTAGTGATGGTACTTTCACCGAAAAGCTCAAGCACAAGGTGGGAATCGATCCCACAGACGTCTCATTGTCGGCCGACCCTTGTTAATCTTGGGCTAACATCACTTCAAAAGATATATTCTGTCGACAACAAATGATATTCAATAGTGATTTGTTCTTCTATTAGAGTTTGAAGCGCACTGCAGCAATTGCATATATGTACATAACGCATTATGTAGCTACTTACACAGAGAAAATACTGAGTGGATGAGATGCAAACAACAAGTCTTGCGATGACATGACAAGCGTACAGCAGTGTCACACAAACCGGCATTAAAGCTTTGGGTGGTAGCTGTCATGAGTTAGGGTGACGCATGACATCCGGACGTCCGACAGACAGTATTACCTTATAGTACGAGAGCCCACGACCAAAACCATGTATCATTACAATACGACCGAAAAGAATACGGAAAAAAACGCAAAATAAAATCAAACGCTATGCGGAAACAAACGCTACGTGGAAAATGTCTGGATACGGAAAAAAAGAAAAAAAAAATCAAACGCTACGCGGAAAATGTTTATATTAGTATTTTCAAGCTCAGAATAATCGAATCTATCAATTTGATGTGGATTTGGCTGTATTGCTATGAAACAAAAATTCTGTTCGTGATCTCGTACTATTATGATAAATATGAAATTGTGATTGTTAGTTTGACGGTTTTTTCTTTCGATCAGTATTAATGTTACGAACCTGTGTTAATTTTTATGTTCAACTCAACATAAAACTTATCAGGTTCAGATAGTAACTACTAAAGTATATTAAAAAAACTGCCCGTCTACATTCACCAACCCTCGGTCTCTGCTCAGCGGTATGGTAGCAATTCAGATAAAAGCGATCTTTACAAATTGAACTGAGAAAAAAAGATTTCTTAGGCTCATATTGGCCAAAATAACTTCTTGGGTTTTTTAGAAAGTTTGTTTATTCACAAACTTTCTTTGCGGGTTGTGGAGACGTAGTATAACTACTTACATATCATTTAAAGGAGTCGTTTATACTAGTTCTCGTTATATTTAAAATAAAGGCTACTTAAATAAACCCTTGAAAGATCTTTTACAATTGTAGAGAGGAAATCACACATCCACGGGATTCGAACCCGCGTCTTCCAACGATCTGTGTCAGACGCCACGACCGCTAGGCCACCGAGGGCCCTGCCAGAACATCGAATTATAGTTCATTTTCTACCGACTTCCAAAAAGGAGGAGGAGGTACTCAATTCGACTGTATGTTTTTTTTTTATGTTTGTTACCTCATAACTTTCGATAGGGTGAACCGATTCTCAAAATATTTTTTTTGTTTGAATTCTTTTGCTGGTGCTTCCCATGTGGTCCCATTCATCAAATTCGGTCTAGTAGTTTTTGAGTTACACACTCCAATAACTAAATAGAATGGAAGTCGGTATTAAATTTTTCAAATTGTATTTGTATTTTGACCGTTGTATGTGGACAGTTTAAATCAAGTACTTAAGTATTTTTTTTTCTCTAAAATTCCAATGTGTGTTCTTGTGGTTTTCTGTTTATTAGTGCTTTAACTTTAAAATTTATAAAACTAGTAGTTCTGCGACCAGGTAGACCTCGCGAGCACATAGTCTTATCAGCGGCAACTTTTCGCAACCTATTGTACCACTGAACTGAAACCAATTATGCTTTATTCGAAGTTGCTCTTAAAATGACTTCAAAGAGGAACTTCGGCACCTAAGGTGTGTAACAAAATCAAATCGGTCAGTAAAGAACGCCGCAGCAAACCTCCCCTTTTTTAGGAAAAGTATCTCCCCCCACTCAAAATCGCTGACGACAAAAAAAAACAAAGTAGAACATGAATACCGAAATTCGTCAAGATTGGTTGAAAAATGCGCCCTGTGCAGGAAGACCAACATACAACTTAACAAACATACAGACAGAAGAAAGTCAATTTGGCCAGTTAAAGCAGAGACGCTTCCCTCGCTCGGTGAATTAAAAATCTTGTCTTGATAGGATTTATGTAACTTTGATGTGATAAGTCAATAATAATACCGTAGATGGCGGCTTACCTTTAATCCGCCAATCGGACGGCCATTGGTCCCTCGTCCCTACCTCATATATTATGAGTAGAGATGGGCCGAGTATCCGTTTACTATTCGGCAGTTTTTTAATACTCGTATTCGGCCGGATAACTCGGTTGAAATGGTGAATATACCTACTCGGCTGTAATAAAATACCAAAATGAGTAAAATATAGAACATTTAAGACACGCTCGTATCCTGATTATAGTAAAAAGCAGAATGTTTAAACATCTAGTGTAAAGAAACAGATCGATAATATTGTATGAAAAATAACACTTAGGTTAAAAAAGGAACCGGAAAAAAGTAATAACCGAACAAAATTCCTAAATAGTACTCGCTCTATGCAGGAACAAATTCTGAATAAGTCCATAAAAATTAATTTTCACGTCTAAACTCTCAGAATTTTCAGCGATAACACGTTATTTTTTTTTTAGCTAATACATAGCCAACATATAGAACTAAAGTAGTAACCAGCAGTTTTTTCAATTGTGCTAGTATATATCGAAGTATATTAAAAAAACGTGCAAAATTAATGCATTTTCGCATCACATCGTCCAATCTAACAAGCGATTTTCAACCTTACGCAAAGCATCGTAAATTATTTTAAAATTGGGGTTGGACCGCGTCTTAAATGTTTAATTAAAATAAAACTGTATAAACGATAAGTTAAAATAAACTTTTTCTTAAGTTCTCAACTTTCAACAAAATTTGGAAGGAAGGGTTTTTTAGATTTTATAGGAGTTTCAATAATTTTATTGTGAAATTTAAAAAAAATGCTTTGTATTTCCCAAATATTTGACAAATTTTTGGCTTTGTATTATAGATTTTTTATAATTTTATTGAATACTAGCTGCTCTCGGCGGTTTCACCCGCGTGGTGATGGATGATGATGATGATAAATTAAAATATATAGCCTCTATATAGCCTATAATAATATATGTTACTAAGGGTGAATGTAGCTTTCCAATGGTGAAAGAATTTTTGAAATCGGCACAGTAGTTTTTAGTTTATTCATTACAAAAAGTGTAGATATTCAGATATTTGAGAGAAATCATGTAAATTTTATTATTATTATTATTATTTATATATATTTTTTATTTATTTAATTATGAATTTCCATTAAGTATTTTTATATTTTGATTGCTTTTTGAATAATTTAATAAACAATTTCAAATATTAAGCTGAAATTTAATAAAAACTCTTTAATATTTTTAATTACTTGTATCCGAATTCTTTGAAACAGGATACAGCTTTTAGATTTTTGTTTCATATTTTTATAAAATATTCATAAATTTTTTGAACAATTTATTGGTTTGACAAACTTAAAACCGAGTACACTCGGTACTCAGTTACTCGGTAAAAGTTGTGCTCGGCGCATCTCTAATTTTGAGCTTTTGGTTTTGGTAAAAGTCAGGTCATCGTGAAAAAATATATCAGCACGGTAGTATGGTACTTTCGGGTGACTGCCTGGCTAATAGCTAGAACACTTTAAGCTTGGTAAACTGTCAGGAAACCCCTAATAGTGTTACCCGGTAACAGCCGTAGGCCTAGCACGAAAACTTTCGTAAGTGCACCGTAATCGTATCGTTGAGGCATACAGTACAAACTATCATTTATCTAGTACAACTATAGCACAGATAATTCATAGTTTGTACTGACTTCAACGATACGATAACGTTCTTACGATAATTTTCGTGCTAGGCCACTTTCAACCCCCATCATTACTAATAATCTTTTGATATAGTGGTCAAAGAAAAGTTTAATAGTGCAAAAAATATGAAAATACCTAATTATTTTTCTAATACAGTGTTGACAAGTAGAAAATTAAAACTAGCGGTATGTAGATACAGATCGTTGACGAACCAAACAAAATCTCTTCTAATGTAAAATTACGAAGAATTTAATTTTATTGTTGAAGCAGTGTAATTTAGTTTTATTATAACATACCTGTACAATGAGGTTAGTTTTTAATTTGATTTAAATTAATTGTGAATCCGCTAGTTTTAATTTTCTACTTGTCAACAAGTAGAAAATTAAAACTAGCGGTATGTAGATACAGATCGTTGACGAACCAAACAAAATCTCTTCTAATGTAAAATTACGAAGAATTTAATTTTATTGTTGAAGCAGTGTAATTTAGTTTTATTATAACATACCTGTACAATGAGGTTAGTTTTTAACTTGATTTAAATTAATTGTGAATCCGCTAGTTTTAATTTTCTACTTGTCAACAAGTAGAAAATTAAAACTAGCGGTATGTAGATACAGATCGTTGACGAACCAAACAAAATCTCTTCTAATGTAAAATTACGAAGAATTTAATTTTATTGTTGAAGCAGTGTAATTTAGTTTTATTATAACATACCTGTACAATGAGGTTAGTTTTTAACTTGATTTAAATTAATTGTGAATCCGCTAGTTTTAATTTTCTACTTGTCAACAAGTAGAAAATTAAAACTAGCGGTATGTAGATACAGATCGTTGACGAACCAAACAAAATCTCTTCTAATGTAAAATTACGAAGAATTTAATTTTATTGTTGAAGCAGTGTAATTTAGTTTTATTATAACATACCTGTACAATGAGGTTAGTTTTTAATTTGATTTAAATTAATTGTGAATCCGCTAGTTTTAATTTTCTACTTGTCAACAAGTAGAAAATTAAAACTAGCGGTATGTAGATACAGATCGTTGACGAACCAAACAAAATCTCTTCTAATGTAAAATTACGAAGAATTTAATTTTATTGTTGAAGCAGTGTAATTTAGTTTTATTATAACATACCTGTACAATGAGGTTAGTTTTAATTTGATTTAAATTAATTGTGAATCCGCTAGTTTTAATTGTCTACTTGTCAACAAGTAGAAAATTAAAACTAGCGGTATGTAGATACAGATCGTTGACGAACCAAACAAAATCTCTTCTAATGTAAAATTACGAAGAATTTAATTTTATTGTTGAAGCAGTGTAATTTAGTTTTATTATAACATACCT
The DNA here is from genome assembly GCA_917880725.1 of Selenia dentaria. Lineage (NCBI taxonomy): Eukaryota > Metazoa > Arthropoda > Insecta > Lepidoptera > Geometridae > Selenia > Selenia dentaria. The sequence goes on along the minus strand of OU862899.1, from coordinate 15,220,711 downwards.
GTACAATGAGGTTAGTTTTAATTTGATTTAAATTAATTGTGAATCCGCTAGTTTTAATTTTCTACTTGTCAACAAGTAGAAAATTAAAACTAGCGGTATGTAGATACAGATCGTTGACGAACCAAACAAAATCTCTTCTAATGTAAAATTACGAAGAATTTAATTTTATTGTTGAAGCAGTGTAATTTAGTTTTATTATAACATACCTGTACAATGAGGTTAGTTTTAATTTGATTTAAATTAATTGTGAATCCGCTAGTTTTAATTTTCTACTTGTCAACAAGTAGAAAATTAAAACTAGCGGTATGTAGATACAGATCGTTGACGAACCAAACAAAATCTCTTCTAATGTAAAACTACGAAGAATTTAATTTTATTGTTGAAGCATTGTAATTTAGTTTTATTATAACATACCTGTACAATGAGGCTAGTTTTTAATTTGATTTAAATTAATTGTGAAAGCTGAAACTTCGTTACCTATTAACGCAACTATCGTCAAAAAAGTTGAAAATTTCATAAAAATTGATCCAGTAACCATAGATTTAAAATAAACTTACTTAACTTTTTACATTGTTAAGAGATCTTAACAATGTAAAATGTTAAGTAAGTTTATTTTCATTTTATTTAGTTTAGAAGATTGAAATTAAATCATGAAAAGTAAATAATGTAGTATAAAGAAATGTCCAAGAATATGTGACCAGTGATATTGTTTTAATTTGAAGACAAGTTTATTGACAGAAATCTGGTGGTGGCAGTAAATTTGCTAGGTCAGTATACGTATTTATTATTGAAGTTTAAAAAAAATAGTAAGACGGTAGGATAACATACAATAAGTAGCGATTCACTTGTTCAAAAAAACTAAACTAAATATCGAACTATAAAAATATTATGGTGATCCTTATTCTGTTATAAATAAAATCCAAAATCATTTATTACTTAGAATGACACTTCTAAAAATGGGATTATTCTATTCAATTATGGGTTATTTTAGCGAGCACCAAGTTACGTGACGACTATACCATCTAAAATATGCCCACAATTGAAAATAAATATCTAATTTAGTGCTGTCATTTGAAAGTGTTATACTAATTTGGATTTTAACCTCAACAAAATAAGTATTGCATTAATTTAGAAATTTTTAGTTAAGAGAATGCTTACATAATCGACACCATTATCTACATTTAAAATAAACATAATTAAAATAACGTTAAATTTGGTTTCTTTTTATTACAAAACAATATTAAAATCTAATTAATACTTTGGCATACAGCTGTATTTAATTGCATTGCACAAGCTTGTACACGTGATATATATTTAAGTACATAATAACCTAAATTACAAATAAAAACAAAAAAACTAAAATATCTAACTATAATACTTTGATCAGTCTAAAAAATGGCACGGTTTTTTATTAGCTATATTAACAAACAAAATTCAATGGATAATACTTTTTAATTTCAATATCGTCATAAGCATTTCTTGTTCTATTTTCAGTCGACATGTTTTCTTGGTATAAGTCCTGAATATCAGATGTAGTACCTATGGTGCTGTCTAAATCTATAGGTTTAGGATAATATTTTTCAGCTACATTATTATCGTAAGGCAAACTATCATCAAAATACATTGATGACGTCAAGTTTTCTGCGTCAGCGTGGAACTTCTCTGATGCACTTTTGATATCCGATTTACTCGTATATTCGTCGTAAGTCGAAACTACTGGCAAGCTGTTAGATTCCGTATGCTCTGGCCTGTAAAGCTTTCTTCCGCTTGAGCTTTTACTTGGTTTAGCATCTGTAGAGGTGGACACTTCAGGTACTTTGTTTCTTTTGCTTTTGTACCTACGGTTTTGGAACCAAATTTTGACTTGAGTAGGTGACAGGTTTAGACTTCGAGCGAGCTGCTCTCTTTCTGGGGCTGTGAGGTATCTCTGGCTTTTGAACCTGACTTCTAAGGAATGGACTTGGTTTTGAGAGAATAGAATTCGAGGTTTCCGTTTGATGCTCTTGTCTTTCTTGTCAGGCTTCTCGACGGGCGTAAGGATTTCTAAAAAGAAAAGAAAACTGATTTAATACTTACGAAAACAAACAACTAAAATTATTATTATAGTAAACCTTTCTAAATATATTAATAACTATATTTAATATCTCTGATCGTCTTAAGTTTTAAAGTGACAGTCACATATCATTATTTCACAGTCACCTAGTAAATCAATATAGGTCAATATAAACAGATGCGTATGGTCGAATGAGTCAAAAACATTGTTAAGTCAATTCAATATTATAGTACACCTTTTGAAATACATTGACTACTTTATTTTGTATCTCTAATCGTTTTGTTAAATTTTAAAGTTACAGTCACATAGTCATTTCACAGTCATAGTAAGTAAGTGAATATATGGTATGTAGTAAACCCATATAAGTCAAAATAAACAGGTGCGTAAGGTCTGATCAGTCAAAAATACAATTCTATTGAATTTCAGTTCTATTGAAAACATTTATAATACTTACTATTGATTTTCCTAGTCGCCATATCTTTTTCCATCGTCTCTGGTACAGGATAATTGTCCATCTTCTCAATAACATGTCTCTTTGGTTCGATTAGAGGTAAAGTTTCGACGTTGACCATTTCTTTGTCAATTTCGTGTTTCGGCAAATCCACTACAGGATGGTAAGGCGGCACTTCCGCATAGTGGTCGTAGTTTTGATGGTATATGTTGTGGCAATACTGATTGTAATTATATGTATATTCGTCGATTTTATGATCGTGGTACACATCCTGGTTCCAATATTCTAGGTTAGTATGCACGGGTATGTTTGGATAGACTTGTGGGAAATATTCGGGGGCGCAGTACCCTTGGGCTTGGTAAACAGAGTCACATTCGTAAGATCTCCTGTCTCTATCGTTGCACTTCCAAATGTCGCTTCGTTCGTAGTAATGCGTTTGAGTATTCAAAATATCCTTCACAGAAAACGGTGTCGATAAATTTGGATTCAAATTCCCATCTTCGAGTTTAAATCGGTAATTTTTGTCCATATATGGATATGCTTCTTTTTTCTCTTCCGTAAAAAAGTAGTCGTTTTTGGTGTCGTTGAAATTGTGTTTCATATTGTTATTGTTGAATGAAGTGGACACTTCGTTGTGTTGTTCGTAGTTTTCCATGATCACTTTCACTTAGTACATTTTTTAAAGTCAATTATGTTGTTGTTTAAAAGGCAGGCGTTGGAAGACTGATGGCTAATAGATTGGGGCTCGAAGCCAATCCTTGACGCCTGGTGTTTTGTGGGTGGAGCTAAACGTACATCCCTATCTCGCTCTAGCATATGCGGGTTTTGTATATCTCTTCGTCTTTTTCTTTTACCAGGAATGTTTACTATGATCTGGATGAGTTCATCCCGTTAAGTGATGCCCTTTTGATTCCGCTAATTACTTTGTAATTTGCTGTTCTTTTGTGTGTGTTTTATTGTCGGCGGCTTTGAAGTATGATGTTTTAATGTGGTTATATATTTATTGTTATACAGTGTCCTGTGTATAACATTAAACAGTTCTACGATTGTTTTACTTTATAAAGACATCTGCTTCATAATTATTAGTTCAATTATTTCATTTAATTACATTTGCACAAAGATTTTAAATTTAAACGAATTACATTTACTTTTCGCAATTATAAGTGTCAAGATGGGCAAGGTATGCGCATGATATTAAGCGCTACACTTCCCGATGACAGTTTGAGTGCTACCCAGAGCTTAGAACTGTAGTTTTGCACTTCACTCTTCACCTCGTTAGTTTTTACCTAACTACGGCGAATACCAACATAATAGTTATGTGTTTGCCTTGTATAGGTTGTACCAAAGATTTAGGTAAATCCGTGGGTTGTACGTATGTTACGTTTCTTATCCGTTTGTAACTCAACGGCTCGACCGATTTTAATAAATGATACGTCATTATAGGACCTACAGGCTCAGACCGAGAAACCCCGAGAACGCCCGAGAAGCGTGAATGTTTTTCTACGTTCTCATGCTCGGCTGTTCTCCGATCGGTGTCGGTTTCCGGGTTTCTCGGACGAGAAAAGAGAAAGCTACTTATCAGATTTTTTTTCGTTATCAGTGCGAACTAGAAAGCGGAATCAAGTGTATACATGTTTATACATTTAAAATAAATTTAAAGTTATATAATTATAATTGAAGTTCAGGGTCTTTTTTTCTTTGCTCTTTGGTTGCTTGTTTGGTTTTAATAAGGTAATTATATGCTAATGCACAAATAACCATGGCTGTTGGCTGCACAGTCGTCCATCGCGAGTGGACAGTCTTATAATTCTCGACAAGAACTTCTCGCCGAGACTTCTCGGCGTGAGTCTGCAGGGCCTATTAGATTATATTATGATACCTTGTTTGTATTATCTGAGGTCTGTATCGTGCGAGAGTGGTACCCAGTGGTACATAATTAGCCGACTGCGGCTAAGCCCAAAAAGAGGGCGGATATTATACGCTTTAACCCTTCGCGTCCCTGATAAGTAAATGTACCTACTCGTCAGTTTCATTCACAAATCTTTTGTTTTAATTATCACGGTATAGTAAGTATTGATGTGCGGACTAATTATTTCCGTAGTCTGTTTGTTACACTTTTAGTTTGTTTTCTTGTTGAGTCTCTTTTGCTTTTTTTTCTTGTTTTTATTAAATTGCTAAAGGTTCCCTTGACACCCTGACTAGGGATGCGTTAATACTCCCTTTTTCCCATACGACACCGCAATACCGATAATCATATAAAATATGGACGATACCTATACCGATATACGGTTATTAATTAAATAGGGTAATTAATAAAACATAATTAAGGTTTTTATTTAAATAAGTAGGTATTTAAAAATTATAGATAGGTTGATATTAATTAATAGTTCTAGTAATTAAAATTAACGTTAATAATATTTTCAATTTTATAGAGATAAATTCGCATCCTCCAACGGGATTCGAACCCGCGTATTCACTATGCCACCGAGACACGAATGTTTGGTATCGCTAAGCAGGCGTTAGTGATTGCCGATGCCTATATTCGAATTATCACCAACATATCGGTAGCAGATGCATCCCTGACCCTAAACTAGTAGGTAATACTTCCGCACTATTGCTTCGCGGCAGATTGCTTATACTGCGGTGGTACCGACCAAGACGCCCTCTTGCTGCTTATAGATCGGTTTTCACGCCTCCTACGTTTCCTATATCATTCTAATCAAAATATTATTAACCTACCATTTAAGACAACTAACTCTCCAGCGTAAAAGTTTCTTTTGTATGCTGCCTTTATTTAACAAAATTCCATGAATTACTTTTTGATTTATTCATAAGTATATTGACAGTAATATAATATCTTTTAATAAGTCATTAAATACATTGTTAATAAGTACAGCAAGCATATTATGTTATATAAGAATTATAAATTGAAATTAACAGCTAGATAGAACAATAATACCTATAACATAACAGTAAAAAATTGGGGTTTATTGACATTATTAAATCTTTATTTGTTATAATCTGACATTTGAACATACGTATGTACTTATATTTAATAATATGTGAAAAAATTTGACTAACCTTCTTATTAAAAATATTTTAATTTCTAATCTGATGATATAATGGTAGACTCCAAAATGCTATTTTATCGTAACCTCCTACTGTAATTTTTATTTTAATTGACGTATCTCTTTCAATTACTATTAAACATTTGTAGGTAATTTTATTTATAAATTTATTGTATAAATTATTATGTAAATTAATAAAATGTTATTTAATTTTATTATGACCAAATGGCCATAATAAAATCAAAAAGGCAAACCATTTTGTATGGAAAAATGTCAAAGAAACATATATCATATAACATCATACATTTGCCTGCCAAATAATTAAAATTTGAAAAAAAAATATCTTCTCGGTCCCCTCACCACAATAATATTATTAAGGTATTTGGAATTCGGCCGTAGCCCGCGCCACCCACTGCTACCTTCCAACATTGACTCCCAGACGAAGGTACCTACTTACTAAAGCTGCTATTATAAAAAAAACGATCTGTAACGCAATAAAATAGGACGATCAATCATCCGTAGGGGGATTGTATACATTGGAAAGGTGTTTGAGAAATCTTTGTTTATACTTGTCATCACTTATAAGCAATAACCGTAGCGGCCGCGAAGTACTCGAGTAGGTGAGGTGGGTGGTAGGTAGGTACTTAAAAGGGCTTTAGACTGAGCTCACGGACTGTATCACGGCGGTAAAGGTAACGTATCGATTTTCGATGAAAAAGTATAATTATTATTAACCTGTGTTTTTCTTTTCTTTCAGACAGTGGGTTGTAGATGTAGGTGGCGGTTTGTGGAACCTATTCACTACCAACGGCGCTATTGTACCGGTCATGACCGTAGACCAGGCTCGCCCTTGTCGTTGTTTTTTTTTGCGCTATATGCGCCCTTGTTGTCCCTCGGTTGAGTGCTGCGTGCACTCATCAACAGCTTTTAATGCCCGTAGTGGCAAGAAGCTCTCTGCCATTCCTAAAAAAAAAGAGCTTACGGACCTAATAAATGTGCTTTAAGCATAACATATATAATCAGCCCATTATGTTCCCACTACTGAGACTCGAGCCTTCCTCTCAGAGGAGGAGTTGGGCCATAATCCACCACGCGGGCCCAGTGCGGCTTGGTGGGGCGTGAGTTTGAAACATGAAAAACACACAAATGTATACAAGCTGGTGCCACCGCTTGGCCCGCACAGATAATGCCAATCGCACAGGAATATAAAGACTTTAAAAACCGGTCAAGTTTGAGTTGGACTGGCACAACAAGGGTTCTGTACATTAAGAAAGCATCTGACATTATTGCTCTAACTAAAATACAAACTAAATGCCAAACTTAAATTTGCCGTTCGTTCCCTAGACATATTTATAGCAACAACCGCAAATAATAAGTGTGTAATAGTAAATTCGCTTTTCTTTTGTTATTAAAGTATATAAGTATTAAGTTACGTTTCAGGTGGTTTCCTTTATACGTGCTGTAAGACATTGTTTCTTGCCAAATTTCATGATTCTAAGGATTCTATTTCAACGGGAAGTACCCTATAGATTTTTATTCCTTTTTGAATTAAGCAAAATATGCGACATAAACGGTCGGTTAATATATATATATATATTTTGATTGCGTTAACATACAAATTTGATTTTTTTCTCTGCTGAAAGACAACAGCCCCGAGTATTTGACATAAATTTGAACTTCATACTTCAACGCATTCCTGGAGAAAAAGGTTCTTGACAGAAAGACACACGGACAAAGAAGTGATCCTCTAAAGGTTCTTTCTTCTTTTTGAGGTACGGAATTTAACCCTAGAAAGTAGCCATTATGTGCTATTCAGCTAACTCGGCTTTGGTGTGAAAGACTCAATCAAAACAATTAAACATTGGAGTTAAATGTACTCGTACATTGTACAGTGTTCATTTAACTCAATGATCAAAATTAACATGTTTGTAGTGGTACTGGTCCGGGAAGTACCACAAGACATTCAACTATGAAGCAGTAGTGTGAAGACATTACTCTGTTTGAACAAACTTCTACTATTAGTTATTCTGTGGCAATGGTTCCAGGTGAAATTACTTACAGGTCAAGAGATTTAACATCTTAAATCTCAGGGTCTAAGCTCAGATGAGTAATCTGAGCTCAGGGAAGCGCAGTGCATTGCCATGTAGGGCGTTGAACTGAAAACTAAACTGTTTTAGGCAAGCGTGGCGCTTAATATCAGGCTAGCGGCCTGCTCGTCTAGTCGCCAGGTTTCATTAAAAAAAGATGATACTTTAGCCTTCATATTTTTATTGTCATTTTTTATTGCGAGTTACATTTAATATTACAGTGACTAAACTCGCGTAAAACTGTGGTATGTGAGTGGTGGATTTTGAAAGACATTAAATACAGATTAAAAATGTCCTGTGTTTTTGATTGAAGGATAGGCAATCATTTGTATTTAGATTTTTAAGAAAAAATAAGAACTTGAATGATACAACTTATAATACTGGTTAAACTTTGTTTTAAAACTGATAGTTACCCTTAAAATAATTACCTTAAAAAATTTTACATTTGATTCCACTACATCTACAACTTGATATCTAGGTACGCCTGACCTGAACTATACTAAAATGTTGGGCATAACTCAAAGAATTACCCATATTAATTAAATTTAAATGACACTAGAATCCTAGAAGGAAAGTATAAATCCAAGAAAGAAAGAAGCATTGAAATCGGTAATTCCAATAAAAGTTATGCGTGGTTATAACTACATACATAAAAATATACCTTGTGGAGTTCAGTCACGTAATAAATAATGGTAATTATGTACTTAAGCATAAGTACCTATGTAGGTATGTAAATTACAAAGAATCAAAGAAGACTTCTTTAGCTCTTTAAGGCGCGCTCGTATCCTGATAATAGTAAAAAGCAGAATCTTTAAACATCTAGTGTAACGAAACAGATCGATAATATTGTAAGAAAAAAATACTAAGATTAGAAAAGGAACTGGAAAAGATTAATAACCGAATAAAATTCCTAAAAATTACTCGCTCTCTGCAGAAAAAACCCTGAATAAGTCCATAAAAATAAACTTTCACGTCCAAACTCTCAGAATTTTCAGCGTTAACACGATATTTTTTTTAGGCAATACATAGCCAACATATAGTACTAAAGTAGTTTTTTTCAATTGTGTTAGTATATATCGAATATATTTAGAAAACGTACAAAATTAATGCATTTTCGCATCACATCGTCTAATATAACAAGCGATTTTCAACCTTACGTAAAGCATCGTAAATTATTTTAAAATTGGGGTTGGACCGCGCCTTAACGCTGCAAACGCTACTATGCCAATACAAAGCTTTAGTACCAACTTATAGTTTAAAACAATAATAAATATCGAATAATCTTTTATATAAAAATGAACCCTATTTCTCTGCTATATATCATATTCATATTCATATTTATATCATTTATTGCATCATACTTGATATAGGGATCTTAAATATTATATTACAGAGTCATATATGTACCCAATTTTGGACATAGCAATATGAGTAGAAGCGGACCGATATATTACTTTTTACGTCAAAATGTATCCTTAAAAAAATTGTCTAATCTATAACTATAATATAATATATATCCTCTATGGTCACGATGAATTGAGAACGGATGAAACAATCTAATTCTTTTTTGTTGTGTTAATTATTATCAGGAGAAGGTTCTTATGAAAGAAAAACCATGAAAAGATGGGCGGAAAAGATTATGGCGAGGCCGACGGCCGAGCCTACTACGCGAACGAAACCGCGGGCAGCCGCTAGTTTAGTAAATTACGCGACAGTTCCACTGATTTTCTAAAAAATGACATTTCCGGTAACGTTACAGAAAAAACTAACATCTCAACAAAAAAATAATGTCGTCCATGATTGTAGAACATTTATCCAGCAAAATGTCATTCGGTAGCAGATCGTAAAATTTTACACTCCTTAAAACAACATAAAAGTTAGGGGACTTACAGCTTGTAAAATATAGAACAGAATGAATTATCTAGGATGTGATCTAAGAAGGATGTATAGAAAATGTTTGTATGCGATTTTTTTATGTTGATTCTAAGTCTCAAGGTCAATTGGAGCCAACGCGTCCTTAATGTGCCCATATCAGTGTTGAATCTTCTTTGTAATAATCCTCTTAGGCCCCTTGACTTAGGGTAGGTATGTGATATCGCCCCCCAAAGGTTCCCGCCTTGCAGTAGCCGTGGCTTGGGTCACGACGGTGAAGTTAAGAAGAACCAATTGACCTGCCAGTGATAGGAGATAGCTGACGGGCCCGAGGAGAGATAGCTTTGCCCTCCAAGTCCACATGGGAGCGGTCACTGTAGGTTGCGGTGGTGTAAGGGCGCCACTATCCCCTGGATCCGGGGCTGCCTAAACGGCTCAAAGTCAAAGTCAAAGTCAAAGTCAAAATCATTTATTCAATTTAGGCATCAAAGAAGCACTTATGAACGTCAATTTTTCATTATAATGTACTTTAAAGCCTACCGCCGCGTTCCAAAATACATAGAGCCAACCGAGAAGAAGCGGCAAGAAGCTCGGGGCCATTCTTTTTACTTATATAGATGTTTTTACAATGTTTTTACTTAGGTACTACAAATATTAGCTCCAGTGTGTTGCCTTACAAAAGAGAACATAATAATGGTATCAGTAGGGCAAGACACGCTACACTTTGACATCTTAGTACACGAGTAGATAGATCCTGGAGTGATCAGTCCCAAGCTGTTTTATCCTCCAAGTAATCCGAAATTTTGTAATAACCTTTTTGACAGAGTTTAGTTTTAATAGTAATTTTAAACTTATTAATAGGCAAATCTCGGATAACATTGGGAACTTTATTATAGAATCGTATACATTGTCCCATAAAAGAATGACTTATTCTGTGGAGACGCGTTACATGTACGGATAGCTTGTGCTTATTTCGCATGTTGATGGAATGAGCATCACTCCTTTTATCAAAACTGTTAATGTTTTTCTTTACATACATTAGATTTTCATAGATAAACTGAGAGACAACAGTTAGAATGTTTATGTCTTTAAATTTCTGTCTAAGGGAAACTCAAGGAGCCAAACTGTAGATCGCTCGTATAGCCCTTTTTTGCAGTATAAAAATAGAGTTAATATCTGCAGAACATCCCCAGAGCAGTATGCCATAAGTCATAACGCTATGGAAATAACTAAAATAAACTATTCTAGCTGTGTTAATAGTCTAATTTTTTTAACAGCATAAGCCGCTGAACTGAGCCTACTAGACAAATTTTTTATGTGGGGACCCCATTGCAATTTAGCGTCTATAGTAATTCCTAAAAAGACTGTTGACTCCACAAGGTCCAACCCTGTTCCATTCAATTGTATATTGGATTCTACTTGTCTCACATTTGGTGTCGAGAACTTTATACAATTAGTTTTCTTCTCATTGAGGAGAAGATTATTTGTATTGAACCAATTCACAACTTTAGCTAATGCATTGTTAACATCGTCATAGTTTAATAACTGCCTTTTAATTTTAAATAACAGTGAAGTGTCATCTGCAAACAATACAATCTCGTGATTCTTCTCTACATAATAAGGTAAGTCATTAATATAGATTAAAAACAAGAACGGCCCTAGTATTGAACCTTGTGGAACGCCCATTGAGATTATAGAGCCGGGCGATTTTTTACCATTTATGTCAACCCTTTGAATTCTACCATTTAAATAAGAAGTCAAAAGGCTGAACGGATCGTTATTAAATTTGGCAAGGAGACAGATTATATTCCGGGAAAGCACATAGGATACTTTCATCAGCATCCTCATCGTCACATCCATCAGCATGGTGAAATCGCGGGGCGCTGCTAGCAATATTATTTAAGTGAACATTTGAATGTATGGATATTTGTTACTCAATCAGCCAAAGCAGCTGAATGGATTTGAATGGAATTTGGTTGGCAGTTAGATGAGAATTAGCACTTATGATATTTTTTATCATTTTCACTATCCGTTGATGGCAGTTAATAAGTTAATAGCGCGAAATATGTTATAGTAAATCTTATTGCAGACACGAGGTCCATATCTATGTATGTAACACACATTATCATAATTCAATACACATTGGAAACAAAATATTGTATTTATAATGTATTGTATTATATAATCATAAATTCTTAAAAAGATGGGCGTGTATGTTTTTAATTCTTCACGTTGTAATGGCTAAACAGATTCGGATGAAATTTGAGATCGAGTAAGCTTAAATGTAGGATTAACACAAAAGCTTATTATCCCAATTTAGCTGTTGTTCCTTATAGAGATCTCATTTTCTCATCTCATGTTTAAAAGTTCACGGAGATATGAACTTTTTGTTGAACTATTAGAGTTCCGTAGGCAAAGTAAAGAACCCTTGCAGTTTCGTGCGGTGAGTTTGTCTGTATCTTATAACTATTTTATACATAGATAAATAGGGAACTACAGAATTTGATATGATACCTATAAGAACTATTGGTAAGCGTTTTTATAAAAAATAGGAGAAGAATTTTGAATTTTTTATATAGCCTTCAGGTGATGAAACGCTAATTGAGTAACTCAAAACCTTTCACTCCGTATGTTTATATAATTACCATGTCATAACCATATGCCTAATAACCTATTTAAAAAAGTACCTAACTAGGGTTATTAGATATTTTTTATTAAACAACTTATAATAAATGTTGATTTCTGGGCTGAATTTATAAAGGAATATCTTTTGAAACACTATTTAAACTATTGTACTACTAACTATTATTATAAATAACTATTATTTGACCTTTTGAAAGTATATTATACTACTAATAATATATTTAAAGTTAGTATTGAAATTTATAGAGAGAAAAACTCCATCATCGGATGGGATTCGAACCCGCGTCTTCTGACTCTCCGTGTCAGACGCTATTGAACAACTAGGCCACTGAGGTTCGCGTCCGAGCATCGAATTTTAACTCTCTATTTGACTAACCGTCTTGCGGCGACGGAGCGACATCTATTGGACAGTTTAACAGTACCATCCAACCGAAAGAACTCGATGCTCGGACCCGAACCTTGGTGGCCTAGTTGGTCAAAGGCGTCTGGCACGGAGAGTCAGAAGACGCGGGTTCGAATCCCGTCCGAGGATTGCATTTTTCTCTCTATAAATTTCAATGTTTGAGATCGCTAAAGCAGACAAAATCATATTTCAATACACATTGAAAATAAAATATATAAATAAATATAATAATGTATTGATTATATTCTTAAATTCTTAAAAAGATGAGCGTGTATGTTTTTAATTCTTCAAGTTGTAATGGCTAAACAGATTCGAATGAAATTTGAGAGTAGGATTAATACAAAGGCTTATTATCCAGATTTAGCTGTTGTCCCTTATGGATCTCATTTTCTCATCTCATATTAAAAAATTCATGGAGATATGAACTGTTTGTTAAACTATTGGAGTTCCGTAGTCAAAATAGGGAACCCTTGCAGTTTCTTCAGAAATGTGTGAATTTATCTATATATTATAACTATTTTTTCACAGATAAATAAGGAACTCCAGAATTGTACTTATATTGGTAACTTTTTAAGTAATATCCTTCAGATAACGCTAAATAAGTTACACAAAACGTTTCACTATGAATATACTATCATTACTATATATACATATAATATAATTATAAATACGCTTAATAACCTAATTGAAAAAATTTAACTAGGGTAACGAAAATAAACTAATATGAAACGTTGATGGGTGGATATATAAAGGAAGACGTTGTAAAACTATTTGTATAAAGTAGTAATTACCAGATTAAAAAAACACAGTACATATTACATACTTCACGCAGCTATGTTTTAATATATTCTATTTTCAAATTTTTATATACACGTGTGGTCATAGATGATGATGATGATGAAAAATATCCTATGTCCTCCCCTAACATGCTGTCTCTTTGCGAAATACAATTACAATCCGTTCAGCCGTTTAGGCGTGAAAGCGTAACATATACACAAACAAACTCACTTTCACATATATTAGTAAAATAACTATAGATAGATTATAATAGCCTTGGATAGAGTGCCTCGGTGGCTTAGCAGTTATGGCAGTTAGTCAGAAGACGCGGGTTGATATCCTTTTATTTAATTTTAGTTTTGCGAAACAGACTTGAACGAAAAATGTTTGTCCAATTATTTGTGGTTTCATCTCCCGTAGACCAAACGAGAGAAACCGCAGGCGGGTCAGCTAGTAATATAGGTAGATATCTAGTATATAATGTATTAATTTCTAAGTACATTTGGATTATTTTACGAATGGCCTACGGGCCCCTATTATATGTCCCAACACGCATTTGATGAATGCTGGCGGAGGCTGGCTACCAAATTAATGGCGCCACACGATCCTAACGCAGCGTGAGATTGACCGAATGAAAAAAGAAACATGCCCTTTGCACAATGAAAAAAACCATCTCCGGCACGTGTGGATGCCATGAACTTCCGTGTTGTCTACAACACAGATTTGTAATGAACTATTTGGTTATTAGCTAGTTGGTGTAAGATACTCTTAAGGAACTTTCATGGTTAATCTTAAGGAACTTTCATGGCTATTAAAGTGTTATAGATTTTAAACGACTTCAAAAAAGGAGGATGTTCTGTGTTCGGCTGCATGTGTGTATGTTCACCGATTGCTCTCCCATTTGTGAACCGATTCTTAAAACTCTTTTTTTATTTGAAAAAGTATACTTTTGAGGTAAAAAAACAACCAAAACATGAAACCAACTTCAACACTAAAAAGTGTGAAATATCTAGGCAACTCGTTGAAGTCGATACCATGATAGTTCAAAAGAAGTTATATTGTGTAAATTCAATGAAATTATAGTACCGACTTCGAAAAGTTATTTGACGCATTTTAGTGTTGTACACTTCAATTTTTTGGTAATAATATATTTCATCCATCAGTAGCAAGGGTCACTAAATAGTGACCCTTGCTACTGATCGATCGATTGCCATTGACCGCCAATAAGGATATCATCTTAGATTAATGATTAGTCTCCGCGCGCGCTTCGACAGAGCGAGACCAATGATTAATCTAAGAATATAATCGAGATAGGCGAATAACTTTTCAGTTATTGGAGTGTAACCGAAAAACCAGTTGACCAAATTCGATGAAATTTAAATAGGATCCTCTGAAGTATACTCTAATAAAAAAACAAGAATTTTGAGAATCGTTCTAGCTCTAGATACAAATGGGGGAGAAATCGATTAAGATACTGACTACACAAAAATACATACAGATGAACATATAACCTCCTCCTTTTTTAAAGTCGGTTAAAAGTTAATGTCTATTTCCCTTGATCATCGCATCACGCGTGAACGGATGGAAACATTTCGCTGGTAATTCTTTTTTGTTGTGTTAAATATTGTCAGGAGAAGGTTCTTAATACTTATGAAAGAAAAATCGAGGAAAAATGGGAGGTTATGGCGAGGCTGTAGGCCGAGCCTACTACGCAAACGAAGTCGCTAGTAAGTATGTAATTTGGTTTATGAGTAATCTACACTAATATTATAAAGAGGAAAGATTTGTATTTTTGTATGTAACGAATGAACATAAAAACTACTGAACCTATTTCAAAAAATATTGTGTCGTGAGAAAGCTATATAACTGATGCCCGTTTTCACCACCGTTTTAGGTAACGATTAAACAACGTAAGATGACAGTTTTGTACTACTCGGCCGGTCCCAATAATCTATCTATCGCCGGTTTGACACTATTTGTTAACGTTAACGTTTGACACGTTATGTCAAATTTATATCGGTAGTAAGGAAAACCGTGGATAGATAGATTATTGGGATCCTCCATTTGTTACCTAACTGGCTTAGGTGTTACCTAAAATGTTGGTGAAAACGGGCATTAGTGATATATGCTATATAATATTTTCAAAAAGTTAGGTTTCAGAAAATACTAGCTAGTATATACAATAAAAATACATTTTTGTTTATAATTAGCCGTTCATCCTGTCTCTTACTAGTACGTATCTATTTTGCTTCGTGTCGTCCCTAACTTGTACAAAAAAGGTAATACTCGTAGTGGCCACCATGCGGTCAGTCAGTCGGTCTTTCACCAACCTCGTACGGTGTGGTGATGAGAGTCCTCGGATAATAACCGCATAATATAGGGTTGGTAAGTAGCTTATTGCATAATATAAGGTAGGTACTTTATAAGTACCAACGTACCAAGAAGGTTAACTTATATTATAAAATAAGGTAACCAGAGACAACCATATTAAAGTCACTGGGTCCTCTTGATCCAGATTCCAGATCCAAAAAGTCTGAGTAGATTCAGAATAACTCGTTTTTACTTTATTTAAATATTTCCATTATTATTTTTATATTATTGGCAAGTGACCGCCATCTTACTACGATTATTTGTATATAGGTACACAGGCAAAACATGTTGAAACTTATTTAAATTTAATACCTACATGCACATCCCTGTATGACACACACATGTTTTACAAATCAATAAATATTCATCTTTATTTTTAGCAAAAATTCCGAGTTCCATTTTATTATACTTGCTAACTTATAAATTATTATCAAAAAAAACTACTGGTCAGATCTTGATGAATCGATCATACCGAACACTTTGCCGGCTAACCAAAATGGTCGCTAACTAATTAGCTAATCGAAATATCGACTAACGGCCGTTTTCAATAATCTATCTATCCGCAGTGTTCCTTACGGATAGATATTTGACATAACGTCCATACAAATAGTGTCAAATATCATAAGAGGTATTCAAATTATCAACGGGATAATTACCATGTACATTTTTTATGAGTTTCCGATATTTCGGCACTGTTGCAAGCGCCATGATCACGGATGAACTGAGAAATTGCGGGTGGGTGAATGTTTTACGAGCAGGCGAAACGGTCTACCCTCTTCCGTACTCGTTTGCTATGCGAGGGACCACTACTATTGTTCGCACTGTTAGTTTTTGTATTATCTCGACACACAACACTAACCGTATCAGTTCGAACCTTGGGACTATTACTGTTTTTGTTTTTACACAATCGTACCACTGGATTCCAGACGTTCGACAGTTGACAGATATCTATCTCAGATATCTGTCAGACAGTGTCAAATATCTATCTCTAGTAAGGTAAACCGCCGATAGATAGATTTTTGAAAACGGCCGTTAGTTCATAACGATACTGAAGACAATTGATAGCTTTGTCAGTAAAGACTACCACATATTGGTTCTTTAGATTTACCGACCGAAGTCGGTAGCTATCGTTATCTATGTAAAGAATACAAGCCTTGAACTTTTGAGCATCGCGAATGCTCTGCATTTTCAATTGGCGGGCAGCCTGTCAGTTTCTCTTCTTTGCATAGTCCGTACATGGTTGCCAGATGTTATTTTCTAATTTTCGCCAAATAGCAAAAATTGATACTATTTCACAAAGAAATCGCATTGATACTTGATTTGGCCATGTATTTCTTTGCTATAGTGTTTTTAAACATTTCCGTGGTGTTGCTGATCGTGCATTGGTCATTATATATTATAGGTCAATAAACTTATATAAAGTGTTCTACAAATCAATTCTTACGTACTGTAATATAGCCTGGGATACTTGAGCATGGACCAACGTATATGCTGCTTTGGAACGTGCTCAAAGAGCACTATTAAAGGTGGCACATGCAAGCCACGTATGTTTTCCACCGTTGATTTGTATAAGGACTGGACTGTACCTATATTATTGACAGTTCATCAGCTTTTTATTCTTGCCTTTCTTAAATCCAAACAGAAACAATCAACTTTTCTTAGATGTAAGATTAATTTCCTCTACTAAAGGTAGAAAGAACATAGTGTTTCATACACGGAAATTTAATACATAATCCGCAATACGTCACAAAAAGTTATTTAGTAGATTTTATATAATAAGGCGACTCTGCTTATACCCAAGTAATCGAAATGGAAGAGAAGCCACAAGAAAAAATATTGTAGGTGTACCAAACAGTACGTTGAAATGAAGTAATGGAAAGATGAAATGAATAAACGAATGAGTGTGCCATGAACGAACTAAATACTTATTCCTTTTTATTAGATATTGAGTGACTTCGGAATATTAGTGCGATTGTATCACATGATATAATATGATATACCCTTTGAGACATGCGATGTATCATTTACTATCATAATCACCATATTTCGCCCGTAAAAAAATTCGCTAACTTATTTGCCAATGAATTTATTTCGCCAAAATCTCGCTAAGAACACAATTTTTCGCCAGAATGGCGTAAAAATACCCCAATCTAGCATCACTGGTCCGTAGGACAGCTACGTCTTGCCTCCTACCATCAGGTAAATAACTTTACCGTCTCTTCACTAATTAGAATTATAAAAAAAAAACTTACAAAACCCTTGGCCGCACTTACGTTTCGCCACTAAAGTGTAGAAATTCACCATCCCACAATCAGGCATCCACTTGAAGTAGAATTGTTCTTCACATCGTAAACATGCTACTTTATTGCTAAACTCGACAGCTACTCAAACATTTCGATATTTTCACTAATTTGTGTGTCAATTTTTTTGTTAATTTCTTCTAAAATATTAACGTTGATATGAGAAGCTTGTGGCTAAAAAGAAGATAAGCAAAGATAAATAGGTGCATACTGGTACTGACTATACATAACATAACTGGCACAGAGTTCATAATTGCTCAGTTTTCCAGGATATAAATAGCCTATGTGTAGCCTAATGCAAGATAGTATATAATTTACTTTTCTCAAGCATGCTTGGAAATTTGAGCAGCTTTGGTGATTTGGTGAAGCGGCAAATAAATTACATTGTACCGGAACCGGTACGATCAATGCTTGCAATGTTCAACCCAAACGGAACGTTTACGCGGTCACGAATAGCGCGCCAATTTTTCTGTTAAAAATCGATAGAATCCAATGAAATTTTATATTAACATCATTGATAGAATCCCATACATTTGATGTTTGACAGTGACAGCTCTCAACGACCGCGAAAACCTATCTGCGATCTGCGAGCGTTGTGAGCGTTTTCGGTGACGTCATCGATGACGTATCGAGCTCGCTCAAGATGATCGTGGGCTTGTAAGGGAAGGCGAACGCTGCGAGTGATTTCGGTGCTTACCGGAACATAGCCACAGTAAACTATCTGTCCCGTAATTTAAAAATGTAACGATCGAAGTCGGTTAAAAATGAATGTCTATTTCCCTTGGTCATCGCATCACGCGTGAACGGATGGAACAATCTTGCTAATTCCTATTTTGTTGTGTTATTTAGCACCTCGCTGATTATTTGATATCGGACATCAAGCTTTTAGAATAGTGTTACAAGTGATGTAAAGTGAGTATAGTAAACAAATCAAATGTGTGAAGTTGGCTGTAAATATTTATTGGATATGTATTGCAAAATAGAATTTATTTTAATGTATTTTTAGAAATGATATGGCGAAGTATAATATTTATAAATAGTTAAGTTCTCAAGTAAGTGACTCTGTATGTTTCTTATTGAGAATAAATGTCTTTAAACCTTAAACCTTATTTATTGTCAGGAGAAGTTTCTTATGAAAGAAAAACCAAAAAAAAAATGGAAGGTAACGGTGGTGTGGTCTTTCATTAGAACCTTCCCCTGACAATAATTACCACAACAAAAAAATAATTAGCGAGATTACTCTATCCGTTCTCAAGTTACAGCGTGACTAGGAGAAATAGGGGTTCAGTT
The DNA here is from genome assembly GCA_917880725.1 of Selenia dentaria. Lineage (NCBI taxonomy): Eukaryota > Metazoa > Arthropoda > Insecta > Lepidoptera > Geometridae > Selenia > Selenia dentaria. The sequence continues at coordinate 15,201,397 of OU862899.1, read as the reverse complement.
TATATATATGTATATTTATAAAATATATGTGTATACTGACTATGGTATTTATGAATATTATTATTCAATTACAAATTCAAATACTAAGCCTATTTATAAATACAGGTTTTAAACGTAAGCCTCCGTTTAGGGACTGATACAAGTACAATTTTGAAAAATTTAATACAGACTTCCATTCTATTCAGTTATTGGAGTTTAACTCAAAACTACTGGACCGAATTCGATGAAATTCAAATGGTACTACACAAGAAGCACCAGCTTTCAAACAAAAGAATTTTGAGAATCGGTTCACCCTATCGAAAGTTACGAGGTAACATACAAAAAAAATACAGTCTAATTGGGTACCTCTTCCTTTTTGGAAGTCAGTAGAAAATAAGTGAGCGTATAAAATAGACGATGTGTATATAGCTAGATGATTAATGTTAAAGTAAATTCATTTGGAAGCGATTACAGTATAAACACGAGTGATCGAACGGTGACGCATCGCCCCATCAGTGTACCTACAGACTCATATGTGGGTTGAATTCATTCCTCTAGCCATGGAAATAAATACACATTACACATAGATATATCAACATTTTCGTATTTTATTTATAAATAAAAAATTGTTTAAGCTCTGACCCGTCCCTTATCAGTATAAAAATATACATGTTCCGAACTACCACAAGTTATTATACTTACAATTTTTTTTTTATTGGAACTCATCGAGAAGAATTGTATCACAGGCCTAGACAAAAGATGTTTCTGTTATCGTTAACGCCAAACGACTACTCCAAAATGTATGGCGTTGACATTACCTGTGGAAAAGTCACGTGACGACGCGCCGAGTTCGTAGACACATTTTTGTCTGTAGCGTGTGCGGAAACACGCCTGTTTGAATTTTGTCTAGGCCTGTACAGATAGGCGAGAAAACGGGTAGATATAGCAGTGTCTGATCCTGATCTGTAAAATGTTCGGAAACTTAGTTTGAACACGCAAAAGCTATAAGTAGAGTCATTCGGGGTAAAAGGACGCACTTATGCTTGGGATCTTTGACTGAACTAAAACTTTTATTATAGTTGAAACGCGTTTACGTGAATTATGTAGCACATTAAAAGGTGCAAGTTGGTAGCCGGCTTCATGAAGCCGCAGCAAAAGACGTGTCGCAGCGACACTACTGGTTTCTATGTATTTGTATGAAACACCATTCGCAGTTAGCGACACGTAGCTACGGTCGCGTCGTCGAGCGGCAGACGTCACTGTCGCCCGACAGCAGATCAGTAGTGCCGCTGCGACTACCAATCTACTTAGTAAACAACTGAAAAGCTTTTCAAATGGTTGATGCCATCTGCAGTTGCCGTCTGCAGTCGCGATCGAAATAATGACTGCAGCGACATGAAGCGACGACGTGTCGCGGCGACATGAAGCGACGACGTGTCGCGGCGACATGAAGCGACGACACGTCGTCTGCTGCTGCTACGTGTAGTCGGCTACCAAAATGCACTTTTATCCTCCTTTCTATGTACGAATAATATTTGACGGTAGCTAAAACAGTTTTTTTTATTGAGAAATTAAACTATCTTCATACTTTTATATTAGAGCTCATCGGGAAGAATGGTAGATACAGAACATGACATACAGACAGACTAAAAAACGGGTAGATATAGCAGAGTACTGATACTGATCTGTAAAGTAAGATAAAGATGCTTGGAATACTCCACTTCTGGCAAGCTGTCACTCTGCCACCCATAAAATGTAATATTTGTAGTACCTAAGTAGAAACATTGTAAACATCCATCGGATGATCCATCGGAGACCGCGTCTCGGCAAACGTAGTGTAGGACGTCCTGAGGCACGGTGGAGTGACGATCTGCGCAAGACGGCTGGCAAAAACTGGATGCGAGAAGCCCAAGATAGACCTAAGTGGCGTGCAATTGGAGAGGCATATGTCCAGCAGTGGACTGCTAGAGGCTGATGATGATGATGATGATGATGATGATGAAACATCCATATAAAAAGAATGGCCCCGAGTTTCTTGCCTCTTCTTCTCGGTGGGTTCTATATATTTTGTAACGCGGCGGTAGAGTCTTTAAAGTACATTATAATGAAAAGTTGACGTTCATAAGTGCGTCTTTGATGCCTAAATTGAATAAATGATTTTGACTTTGACTTTGACTTAAACTCATCGGAAACTTAGTTTGAATACAACTGCAAAAGCTCTAGATACCGATAAACAGCCAGGCATGAACCAAACATTTCTGCTCATGGAACAAAATATTTCCTCCGGCCTGGGATTGAACCTGGGACCCCGAGCTACGAAGGCAGGGTTACTACCAACTGAGTCAACGGTGCCGATAATTCAGCAAAGCTTTTCTCACACGGGTCTTTACCATCTACGCTATAATACTATATACGAGGATTCTCAGAGGCCTGCAAGGCTATAATGTATCTCAGTTGCTAACAAATGTTGATTGAAATCTTGAAAAATGGCGGCTCTATGTCAGTTTTAACAACTCCAGTAAGCAGAAATGTTAGTAAGTTGATGACCGGAGCTGACAAAACTGACATAGAGCCGCCATTTTTTTTGATTTCAATCATCATTTGTTAGCAATTGAGATAGGTACATAATACTATATAGTGTCAGTTAGGCGGCCGGCTATAAAGTCGAAGCCAAGACCTCAAACAATATGACCTTGTGTGTCTAACGACAGGAATATTGTTACTAAGCCCCTATGCGATGACGATGATGACAATGATGTTTTTCACCTATCTTTGTAATAATATAACACCCAAAACATCTCGTAGCTGTGTGAGACGCGGTTTACTCTCAGTACATTAACAACATCCAGAACAACATAAAGAAATAATATATTTGTTCAATATGATGGCCAGAATATTTTATGTTCAAAATCGTAAATAAGAGCCAGCGCACTGCACAGCGTTTGTCAGTCTGAGATAAGCTAACTTGCATTGCGCTCTACCATAGATACATTAATCTATGGTAGGGTCTGACTCTACCTATGCGGCTCTTAGTAAATTATAGCGCTACAGTGTGAAGTCTGCAGTAGAAATTTGTACAAGTAATATTTCATATCTGAATCAACCAAGTATACCTAACTAGGGTACCTACTAACGCTAAGATATCTGTAGGTGAGTATATTGCGATGAAATAACATAATCTAAGCTTTGACTTTGTAAAAGGAACACTGATACGGCTGTCTTGAGCATTTATTTATTATATTGCTAATATTAAATAAGCTAAATAAAAGTATGCATAAATAATAGTAAATTGTTTAAAATTAAACTTGAAAAACCTTTTCCTCTATTACTAAATTATCTAACTACTGATGTTGTTTGCCATCTAGCGTTAAGTAGCGGTACTAAAAGTACTACTACTACAGTGACATCTATACAATTTGCTTTGTTCTATTGCGATGCTAAGTTGAATGTCTCTGACTGTTGTAAATTGTTCAGCATCTCAATAATAGATGGCGGTTAAGAATTTAGTTTAATTGGCAGTCGTTAGATGTCACTGTTCTGTTAGTATCAAAGGTAGGATCAAGATGGCACCTCTTACCAGAAAATTGCAGCTGTCATTTTTTTACTTATTATACCTACATATATTGTTTGCCTATATTATATAATATATAATGAATTATTACTATAATAATAATATATAAATATAATATATGTAAATTAATTTACAAATAATAATATTTAATAATTTCAGAGTTCCATGAGCTAGTTGAATGATTTTTATTGCTTCAAATTAATATGAAAATCAGATACTTATATTATACGGCAGGATTCAAGAGAAAAAATTTAATAGCAAATTAGAAATATATTCATAAATCAATTTTCTTAAGTATACGGTCACCAAAACATTCATCTGAATGAGTAGCCCTATCAAATGAGTTTAAAAAAAACTTTTATATCAATAATACATTTTGGATTGGAATTTATTTTCATTATATCATTCATAAAATTTTTTTTTTTTTTTTTTTATTTCATGTCAGTGCGCTAACCTCCATTTCTTTGGATAATCGCACTGGCCGGCCACTGGTGGCAGCACTGATCTATATTTTATACTGTTACTGAACTAAATGAAAAAATAAAAAGTACATAGATATATATAATAGGGCGAATTCTGTGAAAAAGCATTTTAAAATTTTCTTGTCTTTATTCAATTCACCTACCATAATTAGTTTTGCAAAATCGTAATTTCAAAAACTCCGAGACAGCGGCCACAATCCAAAAAAATCTAAGATTTTGCACCGCTACTAACATATTGAGCATTTTCTGAACGAAGCGCCCGATACCGAATTTCTTGCTAAAAAAGTAGTATTTCGCTTTTTTAATTAGCTAATATATATCCTGGCTTAAAGTATAGGTACCTACTTTTATGTGAAAATAGGTATGTAACAGCATTCAGAAAAGTTGCTGTTGGTGACTTAGCAAACGCGAATACCAGTATTGATAGGAACTTCGTGATTCGTGACGAATATCTCAAAATTATAGATATATCAAGCCTTGCGCCCTGCTAATACACCAAACGATCGTTTTTTTTTTGCAATATCACAAAGGAAAATGTGTAAAACAGCCTACGGGAAGTACTAAAATTGGTGGCTACCGGACCCAGATCAATATACCGGGCATTATTTTAATATTTACCGAGCATTATTTATTTTACGGCGATTGGAAGTGCAATACCATGGCAGAAGGATACATAGAGGACTCTATAGAAAATAAATCTAAAATACGCAAGGGCATCGTTGGGCTTTAAAACAGCCTTGCCCAAATCCTTGGAGTCCATCCACTTCTAAAGAAACGATAGAAAATCGTTTCGAATCGCCTGCCAATCCGTGTGTCTCCAAATCTCAAAATCAAAAAAAAAATCCAATCCAAATCTCCAAACATTCACAATGGAATCCAATGAAATTGAGCAATGTTCCGCAAAGCCAAACAATGTATAGATACATTGTTTGGCTTTGCGGAACATTGCTATAAAAAATGCAGGCAATAAAAAACAAGTGACGAACACAAGTTTATCAGGTCCAAAAATAAATTAACTATCAATATTATACCAATTGCAGTAATTTTAATTTGTAAAATGAATAATGACTAATTTATTGACTAAGCTGTTTTTTTGCACCCAGCGTTTTCCTGAGGTCAAAAATTGTGTGTTTCACTCGGCAGAAAAGTTATTATGCATCTCGTACCTTTAAAACCCTCGCTACGTTCAGGATTCAATCTACGAGTGAAGCGAGGGTTCAATTCTAGAATCCTTCGCTGGCTCAGGTTTCAATACAAGTACTCACACCAAAAACCAACTTGCAGCCTTGTATAACAAATAACTAATGTACCGTTGTGTTGGTAAGCTCTGCAGAGGGAGGTTTAAATTTGGTATTCTATATATCTACAGGTTTCATTTCTTGTTTTTCTACTGACTTCCAAAAAGAATGAGGTACTCAATTCGACTGTATTTTTATTTTATTTTTATGTTTGTTCTCTCATAACTTTCGATAGGGTGAACCCATTCTCAAAATTATTTTACTGTTTTAAAGCTGGTGCTTCCCGTGTGTTCCCATTTAATCCATTTCATCAAAATCAGTTTAGTAGTTTTTGAGTTACACTCCAATAACTGAATAGAATGGAAGTCGGTATTTTTTTTTCTAATTGTACTTGTTTTGTTATATTCCACAATATAGATGCGTACACAATAGTCTTCTTATGTCATCTGTAGTGTGCGTCCAATATTGGTTAGGTACAGTATAATAGAAGTAACACTTTAATTACTGTACCTAAGGTATTTCATAGCCTTAATTGAAAATTACCAGGACATCATAACCATTTAGATACTTAAGATAAAAACAAAATATCCGCTTTATTAAGCCCCTAATAGACAAATCACGAGTAATGCATTTTCGCCCCATCATTGCATATCACAAAGAGAATCGCCGAATCGAATCACCCGAGCCAAATAATCGAATTATAATCAAATTATTCGATTGTTTTAGACCTCCGTAATGGTGGGTGGTCGGATCGAGAGTTCAGATAAACGATAATTAGGTACGTAAATTGTACTAGATACGTAGTTAATAATAATTTCTTATCAATATTATATTGTTAGACATGAAACATCGCTTGTAGACTGGGCAGTCGACAATCGATGTTGCATGTATTTCTGACAAATTTTTTTTTAAGCGAGTCTACGATATGATAGCTCTGGAGTAGTAGTAGGTACCTAGTGAGGATCGGCTTCTGATCTGGCGTTAGAGTTCGGCCTCATCCTAGACTTGAAGCTACAAAAGCATCTAATATGAGTTTTCTTATGAGCAAACTTCCCAATAATATATAATTTACTTCAGTAATCAGCAAATCTTTTACTGTAACAGCGTAAAGAGTAACTTATAAATTAATTCATGAATATACCACAGTTAATTTGTATATAATTTCTTTTCTTTTTCGTTTTACTTTTTCCATATAAAACACATGTAATGAACTAATATAATAACACTATAACACTATTTATAGAATAAAGTAAGAACCAAAAATATTTCTGTTTGATATGAGCGTGTGCTCATACCAAACAGAAATATTTTTTACTACTACAACTACAAAACTAAAAGTTAACAAGAAACTACGTTAACACGACAGAACTAAGATACTCGTATATTTTTTTTTAAGGAAAAAATATTTTTTTGTTCATATTTTTTTTACCATTTTTAGCGACTTGCTTACCGGCTCGATTGTCAATAATGATATCATCAAGATAGGCGTAAAACTTTTCAGTTTTTGTTGTGTAACTTAAAAACTACTTAACCGAATTTGATGAAAAAATGGGACCACCTAGGAAGTATACTCTATACGCAAAAATAATTATGAGAATCGGTCCTCAAATGGTGGAGAAATCGACTAACCTCCTCCTTTTTTGAAGTTGGTTCAAAAGGTAAAACTCAGCAAGTATAAAAAGGTCACCAACAACTCTTGAGAGCCGATTACCAATACAAGTTTAATGCGAAACCATCCTGATTGACCAACACGTGAGGTGAGACAGTCGTCAATCATTCTCAATTACAATTAGACTATAATATTATAGGTAGATATTATTATAGATAGGTACGTCCCGCGGCCCCGCCTTACACCTACACAGAAGTTTATAAAAAGTTGTTGAACAACAATTCACTTACTCATTTACTAATCATGAAAAAACTATGAACATAATATTAAAACTGCGAAATATTCTTTGAATTGATACAATTAAAAACATATTCTGTTAAGACATACTTCTTAGAGTTTCAAGTAGATGTAAAAACTACATGGTTCTGACATTCGCTCTGGGGCCTTACTATGAGCTCTTAAAGCAGGACTGCTAGACAACTGCCCGGTTTATTCGTACCATGACAATTTTAAAGCAGGCCTGCCCAGGTCTACTATTCTAGAACCGCACAAAAACCGTTCACCTGTTTTTTTTGTAGAGACTCTAAATCCAATCAGTTTACTAGCTTACAAACGTCTAAACGTCTGCAATGTTTGTTATAGTAAATTGTTAGAATGCCAGAGACAATATTATCTGTTCACCGTTGAGAAAACCATATTCAAACAGTTCACCAAAATGAGCGTCATGGTATGATTTTATTCAAATTTGTTTATGTCAGGTTTAAGAACTGCACGGAACTTGCATGGTTTTCATAAAGCTGATAGTAAGGCCCCTGGTCGGATTGATGTACTACTATGGCTAGGTACAAAATAAATATTGTGTAATTATAAAAATTAAGATGGTGTAAATAAAACAGCAAGCATTTGAAATGATATGTGTATTTCTTTCGCCGCCTATGTTATTAGAAATCTAATATATTCTTTATTGACAATATGCATGCGACTATCTTTACTATAACCAAATACCTGTTAGTAAGTGTAAGGTCTTTGACTATAACACCATCTAAAACTTACGCAATTGGTCATAGAGTACTATAATGTTATTTAAAACTCCTCACTCTTTATCATTAATTATAAACCAGCAGCCAAGGAGGTTTTATCAAAAGCATTGCAAGAAACTAACCAACAGTGACTTTGTCAAGTATCCGTCAATCAACTTTCATGAAGTCTGTATTTCATGCCCAAACATAACAAACAAAAAATGAGCGGGATCTTCACAAAAGTTCGCAGCTTGCCCGTCCAGTTTCCCCTACTCCGAGGCATGGTCTCCTATGCCATCATCTGGCCTTCCTGCAGTATTATACAGGAACACTTTGAACATGGCACCAGCATATACGAAGCAGACTATGGACGTGCAACCCGCTTCGGAATCTTCGGCACTTTCTTCATGGCACCAGTCTTTTACAGTTGGTTGAAGTATAGCAGCAGATTTTTTAAGGGGAAGTCTTTAAAAACAGCTGTATTAAGAGCTGCAATTGAACAAGTTTCTTATGCTCCCATAGCAGTAGCGTATTTCTATTTTGGAATGAGTCTTCTAGAATTGAAACCTATAAAAGAATGCGTGAGCGAGGTAAGGGAGAAATTTTGGCCTACGTACAAAATAGGTGTTCTATTTTGGCCTGCGGCGCAAACTTTAAACTTCTATTATATCTCAGAAAAGAATAGGATAGTGTTTGTGAGCGCTGCCAGTTTCATCTGGACTGTATATTTGGCGCACATGAAGTCAATGAAGCAGGATACTAAAGAAGGTTATCCGGAAGCTACTGAGATGAGTTTGTCAAAAACAAAGTTCAAAGAAAAGACACCTCGGTAATGAGTTTAGTTTTCAATGTCGTTCTATAAGTTCCATTAATATAAAACTTATGTTATGTATAACTACATTATATATTGTACGTGTCGGTGGTTTGTTTTCATGCGGAAGTACTAAAAGGTATATTAGGTACCCAAGGACCTATCCTAGTACTAGCTGACCCGGCGAACTTCGTACCGGCTAACAGTCGGTTCTTACATTTTTTTTAATACTTTATCTGCTATTCGGGACGCCGGCAGGGCTATTATGTAATTCAGTTGCTAACAAATGTTGATTGAAATCTAAAAAAATGGCGGCTCTATGTCACTTTTGTCAACTCCAGTCATTAACTGACTAACATTTTTGCTTACTGGTGTTGCCAAAACTGACATAGAGCCACCATTTTTCACGATTTCAATCAACATTTGTTAGCAACTGAGATACATAATAGCCCTGCGGGTCAGCTAGTTAGATAAAAAAAGAAAAAAGAAAGTCAACAATTACATTATGTCAAAAATAATTTATACGATATTAACGTCACTCAATTAAGTCATCATTATCTTCTTCTTCTTGTTTGTATGAAGTCAAGGATGTTATAAATAACATCAGTTATCTGCCAGTGTAAGTACCGTCAAAGTCTGTATACAGCCATTTCAGAAATTAGGTGAAATAAACAGATATAGACAAAATAATACGGGTAACGCTTAAACTTAAACGATTTAATTTTAATTATTTGTATAAAAGATATAGATAAAAGCACTACACATACATAACTATTAAAATATTAATAAATTCCATTTATCTATACATATAATAAAAATGAAATGTGACGCTGTCTGTACATGGAAGATTTATGAGAAATAATATTATTGGGACTTTTATAAGCGAAAATTGAATGAAAAAAAATATTGTTAGAATTTTTGTCTGTTTGTTTGTGCGTGTGTGCACACTAATCTCTGTATGGTCGTCTGGAAAAGATCGCCTATAAGCGATAAGACCGCCCATTTGTACAACAGTATTAATAATTGTATATTAAATGTATCCACGTTTTTATTTACAATAAAGCGTTATCTATCTATCTATCTAATCTCAGAAATATTACCGATTAAGATGTGGTATTATCTAATATTTTGTGATAAGCTTCACTTAACATTCAGTGTTTGTTTCATGTCAATCGATCCATAAATAAAAAAAAATTAATGAATAATAAATACTTTTATTTTAAACCCGCCGTATCCCGCGAGGCCACGCGGGCTAAGCTGCGGGCGGATCAACTTATATAATGTATATTTTATTCCTTTATTATAGGTATTTCAACAGTGACTTGTTCCAGTAAAATTCTTTCAGTATCAAAGTCAAAGTCAAAAAATCATTTATCCAATTTAAGCATCAAAGACGCACTTATGAACGTCATTTTTTATTATGTACTTTAAAGACTCTACCGCCGAGTTCCAAAATATATAGAGCCTACCGAGAAGAAGCGGCAAGAAACTCGGGGCCATTCCTTTTATATAATGTTTACAATGTTTCTACTTATATTACATTTAGATAATCTATTGATTCAGGCGTTACTTTGCGGAAATCCATTATCAAAAACGATATTAGAAGAAATATTTAGTGACGCTTCCACTAAAACAATGCTTATGTTGTGTGTGTTTAAGTTGAGGTGTGAACCACCCTCCCTCCTGCACAAACTGCAAACAGGAAGTATACAGAATAAACCACACACAAAACAACCCAATCAACCAAAAACAATTCGACACATGTTTCGCCTCTACACGAGGCATCCTCAGGAGATGTTGACACGTCGAGCGCTTGACTGACAGCCGGCTGTCGATCGTGTCACTAAATATTTCTTCTAATATCGTTTTTGAATATTACATGTTATGGGCGTCGTATCATCATTATTATTACTTTAAAAATCCATCTGGTTCATCCTTTTCATAAGTCCTATTCCATCCTATAAATATTCCATTTATAAGTGCCAACCAGATCCAACATCATAAATATATAACATGCCATCGAGTGACAGGGCGTTATATATCGCGTCATTGTCTGCGTTTTGTCTGCGTATGGTTTATAAGCCCGTCAAATTGGTAGCTGGGAGATTGGGTTTTGTAAAATGATGCTTATTTTGCCGAGTTAACGATGCGACTTAAGTAGCTTGTAACATGATTTAAAAAAGTTTCCATTTTAAAGTCCTGCAAAAGTTAGAGCTGTCACGCTGTTTCTGTCGCCTACGTTTTTAAAATTTCGAGACGTTATATCTCATATCTCCGAGTATGGTAAATATTCTAAAAAAATACCAACACCAAAACGTGTGATATAAAAACAAAAAATACTAAATTTTCACCATGACATCTATATATATATATATATTAGAAGTAGCCACCTTTGTTAGAAAATACCCACAATTCTTTATTAAACAAACTGACCTACCTCGGCGGTATCCAACAATATCTAAATAGTAGATTAGTACTACCTGTATCTAAATAAAAAAAACACAGTTCTGGCTCAAATGTTATGACAATAAAAATATTCAATAAAATACCAAACGACTTAAAGGCTGAAGAAAGAGATTATATTTTTACAAAGCGTTTAAAAGATCTATTACTAACAAAATTCTACTATAACATGAAAGAATTCATATATGATTCATGCATTTAATGTTTTTTGTTTTAATAATAATTATTTTGACTAACTTGAATGAATCGGCCCGCTCATAAATCATATTGCTACACCCAAATAGGGTCATATGTTTCCTATCATAACTGTAATATCTAATAAAATTTACATATGATTGCAATAATTACAAATTGAGTATCAGTAAATCACTTGTCGAAGTCGGTACCATGCGCACAATTCTGTGATAATAGGTACTTTTGAACTATCATGTTGACGACTTCTTTTTAGTGTTGAACAAGTTCTTTTTAGTGTTGAAGGCGGTTCCATTTGTAAGTACACAATTATTTTTTACCCGTTTTAGTGACCCTTGCTACTTACGGGATCGATTGTCATTCACCGTTAATTACGATATGATCGACACAGGCGAAACACTTATTGGAGTGTAACTCAAAAACAGCTTAGCCGAATTTGTAGAAATTGAAATAGGACCTCATCATCATCATCAGCCTGTAGCAGTCCACTGCTGGACATAGACCTCTCCAATTGCACGCCACTTAGGTCTATCTTGGGCTTCTCGCATCCAGTTTTTGCCAGCCGTCTTGCGCAGATCGTCACTCCACCGTGCCTCAGGACGTCCTACACTACGCGAAATGGGACCACCTTGGAAGTATTCTCTTTCAATTAAGACAGAAATTTTTTAGAATCGGGCAATCAAACGGTGCAGAAATCATCAAGTGAACATACTACAAAAATACATTAAGTTGCTCAATTGAACCTATTCCTTATTTGAAGCAAATATTCTGAAAATAGAAACACTGTACCTTGCTTGTTAATTCACATACGCTATCGCTGACGTCATTGAGCGGGTGAAGGGTCAATACAGAGACTTGAAATCTATCATTGCTTGACACTCACTCTGCACGACCAATAATAAAATTAGTATTCATCTCCGCGCAACACAAAACGGTTATACGAGTAGGTACGAGACATTTTTAAGGATTTTTTTTCACGGTATTGTGACTATAATGATTTTTATAAACTATCGGGCTATTGTGTAATAGCAAAAGTATTACATATCACAATAACACACTAATATCTATACATATAAAATAAAGTCATGTTAGTTATACCATTTTTAACCAATCAATCAATCAATCAAATCATTTATTCGCCAGAATACAGTCATAAAGGTCTTAAATAATATAAATGTGGCAAATTGTACTCAATCTGCAAGCAGTCATGTGAATTCTTGAACTTATAAAATGTTAAAGTAAATGTCAAGTTAGAAAAAAAAATGGTATCATAATTAAAATAGATAAATGTCAAAATAAAGAAATAAATAACATTAAAATCAAATTATTAACAAATCATTACAATTTTGAGTCTCTAAACTCCTGAACACTATAAAAACTCTTGTCCAGCAAATAATTAGTCAATTTTCGTCTAAAGTTATTGCCATTTAATATTTTAATGTCATTTGGTATTTTATTGTATATTACTATGCACATATTATAAACATTCCTTCTGTACAAATCCTTCCGTGCTGGGGGACGGTACAGAAGGTTGTCAAACCTTGCTCGCGCTTGCCGGGTAAGAGGTTCACAGCGTTTTTTGAAATACTCTGGATGATTTTTCGCAAAAATACAAATTTCCATGATGTACATACGTATGTACATCCTGGAAATTTGTATTTTTGCGAAAAATCATCCAGAGTATTATAACCCTAGAACGGCTGGACTAATTATTATGATTTATGTGTTTTTACATTTGATATATCTCGGGGAAGAATATAGCATACTTTTCATCATCATCATCATCATCATTATCCATCACCACGTAGGCGTAACCGCTGGGCGCTAGCTATAGTTATAGATAAATGTGAAAGTTTGTATGTTTGTTTCTCAATAACGGCTAAACCGAAGTGCATGAAATTTGGTAGGTAGATACTTTAGGTTCTGAAATAACACACATGATAGTAATTTTCATTATTATCACTGTCCATCAACACGCAGGTAAAACTGCGGGAAGCAGCTAGTTTAATTAGCAAGCAATAAGCGTTGATAATACTACTGGGAATCGGGACTTCTCAAGGAGAAGTTTTCGGGCCACATTTTCAGACCTTGGTAATCCGTGGTCATGATCCACCACACGCGCTCAGTGCGGGTTGGAGGCTAGTTGAGACCTCAGTATTGGTTTGTACCAGACAGTTTGAAAATCCAATATTTGCTAAGAAAAGGACTGACGATGTAATGTGATGTCCGAAGCACGAAAATTGTTAAAACTATGCCTTCCATCCATTAACTCCACTATTCATATTAAATACACATAGCATCGGTAATCTGCAGGGACAGATTGGTCAATAGTCACAAAGGTCGTGGACGTTAATAAACGTTGACAAAACATGATTAATGGACATCATAAAAATATTCCCTCGTAAAAATTCATTCTCGATATTAATGCCAACAATATAATCCTCTCTTTTTTCTAAGAGAAAAAACCTGAAGAATGCGCGATGCGATGTCGAAAGAAGGAACTTTTTCTATAATTTATTGACTTTGAGGACCATTAGCCACACTCGGTGTATTACGCTCCTCATGTTTTTTAAACTAACTTTCTTACTAACTATATTATTATCATTCGAGTCTTCGTATTTACTTGTTCCTTGTTGTTCTACTAGCTTTTTTGTATTTTCCCACCATAATGAGAGTGTTGTGGATGAGAAATTGTACTTCTATCTAATATCTAACAGTTTAGTAACTAACTACTTGCTATTTTACCAAATGGTAAGATTTCACAGTAGTCTATGTTTATGCATGACAAATATAACCATTTCTATTACAATATTTACCTACGTTTTATTTACCTAGGTAAATATTCTAGGCATTTTCTTTATTATTCCTTCCTTCGGCTTACGATCGTCGTTTGCCAAATAGTTGATCTGTAATAATTGGTGTTAGAAGTACTACCTACTCGTATATAATTTGCAATTACATTCTAAGCAAAACAATTTGAAGGAAGGTGATGACGATAAAAACATATGAAAGACCCAAACTCTCGGAGTGATGAGTGCAGTGCTGGGTCATGCTACACTTTAACTTTTAGCTCTGGGTAGCACTGCTACTGCTAGTGCGATGAGCAGGCCTACTGTTCGCCATGGGGCGTATCTGATGATTGATAGCTTAAAGTCTAAATGAATAAAAGCTTAAATGAAATGATTTCATCATCATCATCATAATCTTAACCGTAGGACATCCACTTCTAAACATACGCCTCTCCCATAAGTTTCCAATAGGACCAGTTGGAAGCGGCCTGCATCCAACGTCGTCTGTCCACCTTGTCGGTGGACGACCTACGCTGCGCTTGCCGGTCCGTGGTCTCCACTCCAGAACCTTTCGGCCCCATCGGCCATCTGTTCTGCGTGCTATGTGCCCTGCCCACTGCCACTTCAACTGGCTAATCTTCTGAGCTATGTCGGTGACTTTCGTTCTTCTACGGATCTCCTCATTCTGATTAGATCACGTAGAGAAACCCCGAGCATAGCCCTCTCCATAGCTCGTTGTGCGACTTTGAGCTTATCTATGAGGCCCATAGTAAGAGACCACGTTTCAGTGCCATAAGTCATCACTAGTAACACACATTGGTCGAAGACTTTTGTCTTGAGGCACTGAGGTATTTTTGACGAGAAGACTTCGCGTAGTTTCCGGAACGCTGCCCAGCCGAGTTGGATTCGACGATTGACCTCTTTCTCGAAGTTGGACCTGCCTAGTTTGACTGTCTGTCCCAGGTAGATGTACTCGTCAACAACTTCGAGAACTGAGTTCCCAACTGATATTGGGGTAGGTACAACATGGGCATTAGACATAATTTTCGTCTTATCCATGTTCATCTTAAGACCTACCCGTTGGGAAACTCGATGGAGGCCTTCGAGCACTGAGGTCTTCCATGGATTCTGCCATGACTACAATATTGTCGGCAAATCGAAGGTGAGTGATGTATTCGCCGTTAATATTGATGCCAAGTCCTTGCCATTCCAGAAGCTTGAAGGCGGCTTCCAATGTAGCGGTGAACAGTTTCGGAGATATAACGTCTCCCTGTCTCACGCCTCTTTGCAATGGAATTGCCTTCGAACTCTGCTCCTGTACTCGGACTGACATGTAGGCGTTTTGGTACAAACACTTCAGCACTTCAATATACCGATAGTCAATACGGCACCCCTGGAGAGACTCAAGCCACGCCCACGTCTCGATCGAATCAAAGGCTTTCTCATAGTCCACAAACGCTAAACAAAGAGGCAAGTTATACTCTTCAGTCTTCTGTTTAGCTTGCCGTAGCGTGTGGATGTGATCTATGGTACTATAGCCTTTTCGGAAACCGGCTTGTTCCGGAGGCTGGAATTCATCAAACCTGCGACTGAGACGGTTCGTTATGACCTTCGAAAACAGCTTATAAACATGGCTCAAAAGCGACACGGGTATGTAATTTTTAAGTAAAGTGTTGTCCTTTCTTGAAGAACAGCACCACCACACTTTTGCTTCTGGCCACCATGCTTCTGGCGTTGAACCTTCGAGTAAGACGGTATTAAAGAGCTTCTGAAGGACTTTAAGTACCGGTGTTTCACCCGCTTTCAGAAGCTCAGATGTGATACCGTCATCACCAGGTGCCTTGTTGTTCTTAAGCTGTTTCAAGGCCATTCTAATCTCGTACAGGCCGGGATATCTTCGGTATAATGTCGGGTCAGCTTGGCTCTTGGGTTTTTGACCGAGCTGCTAACAGGTTTAGCGACCGAGGTGTATAGCTGTCCGTAGAAACTCTCTTCCTCCCCTAATACTTCTGCTTTGGTCGACGCTACACTGCCGTCTTCTCTCTTCAGCTTCGTCAACTGGCTTTGCCCAATAGACATGTCTCTCGCAAACACTTTGGAGCCTTTTTTCCGCTCTATCGTCTCTTTAATACGGTTTGTATTAAAGATCCGGATGTCGTGTCACAAGGACTTCCATATTCGTCTATTGAGCAGCCTATATGCTTCAGCATCATCCGAAGACTGCAGTTTCAGTGAGCGCCGTTCAGCCATGAGGTTCAGGGTATCGTTGGAGAGTTTCTGTGGCCTATATGTACGGTGGGGTTTAAAGTAATTGGAACCCAATGTATGGACAGTTTCTACTAACCTGTTATTGATCTCGTCCACTGAAGCGATGTTCTCAAGGCAATCGAAGCGATTGGATAGCTCAAGTTGAAAGCTCTCGGGGTCTTGGATACGGGCACGAGTGGGTCGGAGCGTAAACTTTGAGTGAGACGCGTTGGTTTTGAGTCTGTTTTAATCAAGAGCATACCTACTAGTACTTACAATATAATTTCCTTGTATACCGTTTTTGCCCTTTATCCTAAACACATTTCTTACTCAGCTTTGTGCTACTAAATTACCAATTCTTTTACTATTCAACTCTATTTTCTTACCATGAATCTAAATGATTAAAAGAGAAGATCTTTATCCCGGTGGCGTTAGCAACACCTTCAATTTCCACTACGTCACCCAACAAACATTTTAGCGTTGATTGCAGGTAATTTTAAAGCTTAGAGTGCTATTTCTGGTTTTAATGGATTCAATTGTCGTCAAAGGTTATATAGATGAGTTATGAAATTTACTTAGGTATATGGGTGGTATTAAAACTGTTAATAACGAAGAAAAACCGTTTTTGTTGTTAGAGTAGAGGCAGTGGAGTCTTGTACACTTACACCGCTAAAGATTGTTACGGCCTGTAGCGTTGAACGCTGTTTAAGGGTTCTACGATATCCCTCTAATCCTTATTGCTGTATATTTGCTACAGTGAAGTTGCTTTATATATTTTAAGGTAATATATCAACTTCAGTACCGTTTTTTGTTTTACAGTGGAGTTTCATTAGAGTGTAGTAACACCAAACTCCACAAGCCTTTTATAATAAGGACAATGAAGGGTAAACGAATAATAGATGCGATTCTGATTAAAAGGTTTTGGTGTACGATAAAATAGTTGTAGTTCTTTAATTGTGCTAAGCACCAGCGCCATCTGGAAACTGGAAATACCTAGTTATGTTATTTAAGATAAGATTAAGGATTAATAATTTAATAAAACATATATATGTATATATATTTTAATCTGTTGAACTAAACCAGTTTACTGCCAAATGTTTAAGCTGCCAAAAGATTATAAAATATTTGAAGCGTAAATATTTTATATAGAGATGTAACTTGGGCCCCGAGTAACCATAAAGGGTTCCAAATCTTTCGCAAAGAATTCTAAACTAAACTGTTGCGTGATAAAGCTAGCCAGCAACTGCAGAAGAGAGTCTCCGCTAAGGGTATTGTAATTCACTTATAACAACCAAAGACGTTATAATACTTTCTACTCCCGATGATATAATTCAGTTAAGTTAAGAATTAATGATTTGATACTTTTTTAAATGTAAACACTTAGGTATATATATCTTATTTCATAATAGGAATATATTTTTGAAGGCTCATTAAATTTATTTTGGTAAACATCATATACATTCACATAAAATTTACAAGCGCATGAATAATAAACTGCAAACTTCAAGAAATCTGATAATTATTTGTAACACACGTTTACAGATGAAATTTAATGTCGATCAATTTCTTACTGTCACAATATCAATGAAGCACAAAAAAATATAATACTTAAACAAAAAGTCTTTGAAGCATTCCTAACACTAAAAATGGTACAACTTAGTTATAACGTATCAAAATGCCTGTATAAGTTATATCTGACACTGTCATAACTACTTTGTACAGTTCAAGGTTTCAATGAACTCCATTGTATAGGCAATCTAATGACTTTATAAAGTTAGTTGCGGTATTTGAAACTTTTCTATAATGCTTAGTGTCCATAAACTCCATTTTGAAACTCATATAACGCTTAAACCATCTATTGACGATTTAATAACACTCTTGAACACTACCACTAAAGCTTATTATATAACCAGTCTAAGAGCTTTATACAGGTTTTGCCTGCAAAATTCTGCGCCAAAATCGAAGATATAAAGGCAATCGAAGCGACAAAGCACACTGTAACTCTCCTAAATATTAAAGATCTAAGTGGAACCCAAATACAGGTCTACTGATGCTTATATTAAAGCTAAATTGTTGAGCAAGTACAGTCGCCTGCAACAATTAATGTTATCTATCAATATGTGTGCCTGTGTATCCGTGCCTGTAAAAAGATGTATACATTCTTTAATTTAAGAAGACATAACATTTTAAGAAACTTTTTGGATTTGTGGCAAACTTTGTATAATGTATACAATATTATTGCAGATTACTGTACGTATACTTTAAAAACCATATAACAAAAAATACCGAAAATCTTTTATTCGTCTTCACAAGAACTAAAAACACCAGAAAACAAACACATCCTGTTCCACCACTATCTCAATTCCGACCTGTTCTTATTAAAATTCGCCTGTGAAAAAACAACAGTTAATTAGTCCGACAATACGGTCGCGACGGCTACCGTCCGAGACGTTCGGCACACAGATAGTACGATAGTAACTACGTAATTCGGGTCACAAAAGTGCCGAAACGGGTCCCTTTCGCTTAACGATCTTGCGACGCTATCAAAAAAGGTAAAGCTCCCTTTACCTGACCCGGTGGATTTTGTAGAGATGTTACAACCTCTACTAAATATTTTTCTCGTTTTACGTAGGACTAATCGGTAGGTTTTTAAAATATTAGTACATAATACACATACACATCGTTTATTACCCGATAAATTTGCATTTATTTTGATAAAAGTTTTGAAAAAAGTACCTCCTAATGAAATACCCTATCGGGTGTCGGGCAATTTTGATTATTACACAAAATAACTATTCTTTACATTTATTTTTTAAAGATTATTACTTCTAAATGTTGGCCGTAACTCCGGTTAACATAGTCCATTCTGCCGTTCCAATTTTCGCTGACACGTCTGAGCATTTCGATTGGTATTAAATTTGGCGAATATCGCGAGTAATGCTGGCTTCCAGTTGCTCAAGACGTGGTCTATTTGGTCGTGTGTTATCTCATAATGTAATTTGGCTTTCAAACTTTTCGATGGTATAGCGAATCGTACGTTCAGTAGGCCGATTATGTGGACCATAAGTTTCTCTAAGTGCACGAAACACATTCTCGCACAATGCTGATTTTCGTAATACAGCTGAATAATTTGTAGACGCTGTGCAGGGCTATTATGTATCTCAGTTGCTAACAAATGTTGATTGAAATCTTGAAAAATGGCCGCTCTATGTCAGTTTTACAACTCTAGTAAGCAAAAATGTTAGTAAGTTGATGACTGGAGCTGACAAAAGTGACATAGAGCTGCCATTTTTTTGATTTCGATCAACATTTGTTAGCAACTGAGATACATAATAGCCCTGCGGGACCAAGTCTTTCCATAATGAAATGTCAAACTATACTGAACAAAAATAACATAAAAGGTTACCACGAGTCACGCTTCATATGTAAAAAAATACAAAGTACTTCTTAATGAATCACCTTATACTTAATCTATAAAATATATACTCATTTGTAGTCATTTATATTTAGAGTATCTGTTTGTGAATGAGTTCGTCTGGGGGAGTAAGGCCACCCTATTTCTACCCTGAAGCAGTTATGTTCGTAATACTTTTCATTATCAAGATATTATCATACATTTTCAACTGTTTTCATTATTTTTTTGTATTTAATGTTCCAATCTATTTAAGTTTAGTTAACAGTACAACTGTATAGATATGTACTTACTTTGTTATTAATATGCCTAAGATTTAAGTAAAAAATATTTAAGGTTATTAGCAATTAATATGAGGCTAGCTTTATAAGAAAAATTAGAGGGAGGGCGCTGTATGCTGAAACACAGGCGATGAGTTCGGCAACAGACACTTCAAACATTTTTTGTGTAACAATCTAGCCATATTATATAAGTTTCAAAACTATGTAAGCGCTAAAATTATTATTATTATTATTATTTTTTTAATCTTTATTTGTTTCGAGGCTTTTGTACAATTAGCACATGTCAGCCCCATCGTATTTTCTAACACTAAGCAACAATACAATATAATTAAAATTAACCTAACACTAAAAATTAAATCTACCACCTACTTATGGCAACTGATAATTTGGAACAATTCCTTTTCTGCGTCAGACGCTGGGTTAGCCTAAATGTTGTGGTATCTACCTACATCATACCTATTTAGGTCGTAGGTGCTTTCAAACCCCTGTCGTTCACTTTGCAACCGGGCACACTCCACCAACACGTGATGTACATATTCTACAGTCCCGCAATACTAAAATTATTAAAATAAATTATTATTATTATACTATGCAGGCGCATGAGACTTAGCAACTTTATTAATGTCTCAGGGTTACTAGGCAGAGGTTACCAACTAAAACCATGTGGAGCTCGTGCTTGTACCGTCTCATATAACATAAAAACCATGTTGGTAAAAGCCTATAAATAAACATAGTATAAACAAAATAAGCAACATTTTAGGCCCTCGTACCATTTGTCATTTTTATCTTTTTTAATAAACATTGCTTTATCAAGTCTTTTTGTTTGTTTTCGAGTATTCTTAGATTTTTTACAGTTTTCCTCTACTTATTATGGAAGGCTATATTACCATACGAAAAAACTGATTTCAGTATGCTTTAAGTAAATTAAGTATTGTTTTAAAAAGTATCTACTTGTGTATGTTATCTAGTCCAGTATCATAACTAAAAAAATAACTAATTACCCCAAATAAGAGAAAGAATTCCACATTGCCTTTGATTAGTTACTTTTTAAAGGATATATTTTAAGAATACTCTGTTAATATACTTGAAACTACATGCGTTCTACATAATTGTTAAACCTCATATCACAAGAGTCTAATCGGTAAAGCTAACATGAAATAAATAAATACTTACAGCGCCAAGATCCAAACAGAATATCGGGTATTACTACAAAAACTAATCACCATATACTTTATAGTAACATTTTGTTCGCTTTAGGACAGATTTGCTTTAAGGCAGATTCGTTTTACGACAGATTCGTTTTACGACAGAATCGCTATACTGCAGAAGTACAAACAACTTGATATAGATAATTATGACTTAAAGCGATTCTGTCCTAAAGCGAAAAAAGGGATTTAATAAACATTTATTTATTTAGCCATTTGCAACATCTTAACAGTATACTACCAAAGCGATGCTACAAGTAATTATATATATACAATCTTAATTTAAATAACAATAATAATAATAATAATAATACCGCAGGGGCGGCTTTGTGGCGAGCCGTCGGTGAGTGGCGACACCGCGGACCCTGATTCTCCCTGGGGCTAAATGAGACCCCTGACCCCCGGCTTGCCTTAATTGGTCGTCTGGGGGTGGAGACGCAAGAGCAAGAAACAAAAAGCTCCAAGGGTGGAAGTGTTAAAGGGCATAACGCCGGTAGTAGCGCTCTAGTGAAACCGCAGCACACCTCTCAACACCCTTCAGATATCCACACCAACGCTGCCCCTTTTGTCACCATTGATGGTGGCTCTTATGGGGGGCCCGTTTAGTGGGTGGCAAGTCACCACCTGCCTAAATATTTTAAGATGAGACTGAAATTGGCAGGTGCCGTAGTCTCGTCCATAGCCCACTATCTCCCGTTCCACTAATAAGTACATATCAATAGCCATGCCCATTTTACCCATTTTTGTAATAGATATACCATGTAACCATCCATCCAAAATGTTTCTGTTTTTATACTACATTGTATTTTTATACCAAACGGGCCTCTAAGTGTTGGCTACAGCCCCACTTATGCCTATATAAAGGACCGGGTGAAACCCGTGAAATATGTCAAATAAAAGGAATAATAATAATAGATACCTATACAACTTTAAAGTTTACAATTAATTAATTTTTATACAAACACTTTCTTCTTAAGAGCGTACACTTGTATTTTCAATGCACTTTTGAGCCCTTTCTGTGAATTTCGCCAAGCTACATGCAACAATATCAACATCCCTCGAGATCGTATTAATAATACGTATGGCTCGTGACAGGGGGGAATACTTCAGAAGATTAGTCCGAGCTAGTTGCACGGAGAGCGTGGCGAGCGGACGGCGGCGCGCACCTGCGCCTCCAGCCGGCACTCACAGTTGCAGCGCCGCCAGTACCTCCATATAACATATCACAACAACAAAAAATTCTGGTATATATTTAAAATATTTATATCCTATTCAGGCTGCACAAGCGCTCTATACATCCACGAATAGAAATTTTCATTTCGCAGTGCACTAGTAATAATCACGTAAATTTTTATATCTATCTCCTTTAACTTTAAACTACGCCGTTTTCCTTTACAATAAGTTTCTACCCTCTTAAAATTTTTACGTAACGTATTTTTACCTTACCATAGTATTTTCAATGGCAAGAAAGTTGAGCCACTCTATAAAATCCACGAGAACTATTTCACGCTACTTGATAGAGAAACTATATTTTGTCAAAAGATAAAATTGACCAAAATCACAAGACATAAAGTGAGTTTTTTGTTCGTAAAAGTTTTTATTTGGTTTTTTCTCAAGTTCTTTTCATCACCTGCCGTGCAGGTTTATTTATTGTTATTTGGTGGAAGAAAAAAACATATAGAAAAGGTTATTCGATCATGGATAAGGGTCGAGGGTACGGTCATAATTGATTTAAATTCTGACGTTTTATTAAATTAGTGTGAAACATTGTAGTCGGTGGCAATTTTGACGTTGGTTCCCAGCGAAATATTTTTTGTGGATTTGTATCTTCTTTTATTTATCTTCATAGACTAGCGATAGAAAATTATTATCCCAGTTGATGGTCAGTGGTTGCTATGGTGACTGTGCGGTTGAAGATGATAGTGACCTAAATGTGTTCCCTCATTTCGAGCACTCGCCTGTAATGTAACGTTACAGAGTCGAACACTACATCAGTGAGGAAGGAGAACCGCCGTGCGATTCTTTAATGATTCGTCGTTGCGCTCGTCGACGAGCTCACCGATGTCAAATAATTTATGAAATATCGCACTTGCAAATATGGTTTTGTTTCCAACGTTTCTTGTCATCTCATCATTTGTTTCACGGATGTTGTCAAAGATGCAACGATGTTTGCTCTTAGACGGCACGGCTGAACATTACAGTGCGCATGCAAACAGTAATATTACAGGTTCGAGCATTACGTTGGTGAGGAAAGAGAACCGAGCATTACAGTGCGCAACTTGACGATACAATGTGTAAAGTTTTGATACAACTTGTAACACAACTTAAATTACAACTGAATGCTCGTCAAGTCAGGGAGGCAGTATTGTAATGCAAGGCTTAAAATCGAGTTTAAAATGTTACATTTTAAGTGAATGCTCCAGGTGAGGGAGCACCTTAAGAATGCCAACTAACTTTGGAGGAAAACTGCCGGAACACGCTGTTAGGTGTTAAGTGACTTTTAAATCTTGAGGGTAGTACCTATACTACCCAGGAAAGTAAGCTTTAGAAAGTGTCCTATGCCCAATCTGTAGATTTCCTCAAGACATGCATAGTGATAATTCTAGTATGGGACAACGGTAATATATATACCATATATAAAATTAGTAAATATACATACTAAATGTAGCTAAATTTTAATATAATAATGAATTAAATCAATTAATGATTATTATAACAAACTTTTGTATTGTAATAACTACCAGTTTAAATGCAAGATGAAAGTAGAAGTACTATTTAATTATTCATTTATTGTTTGTTTGAAATATTCCATCAACACATATTATTATAATTAACATCATTTTGCAGTGGTCAGTTTAGATAGCGAATGATTGCGGATAAATTGTTTTATAGTTATTTATTTATCAGGTTCTGCAATCTTGTAGTAGGTATAGGTAATCTTAAACTATGTCTTAATCTAAAACAAATAATAGGTGGACACAACATGCAATTTATAGAGCAATGGATGACAAAATAATTTAGAGCTCATAGCTTGATAGACAAAGATTTTGACTAGGTAAAGTGGTATCGAGATGTAAACAAAAAGCCAGAAAACATTACCTTCTTTGCACTTTCCCTCCTTGGGCTTACCTCAGAGAGGACTTTTCGTATGGTTGTCTACTATCGAAGCTAACCAAAGTGCCTAACTTAAATGAATTAAACTATGTCAAATATATTTATTATTAGTAGATGCAAATAATTAATATATTTAATTAGCAGTTGGGATAAATGAGAAAACCTTAGTGTAAAACCCTTAAGAGCACTTATTAACTAAACACGGTCGCTAGTTCACTAGTTACGATCTTAATAAAATATATATTAGGAAGGAGGTTTGTTACTGAATCACGTCATAATGGCTGAACGGATTTAGATGAAATTTGGTAAGTAGATAGATGAGGCAAAAGGTGATAACATAATTTTCAACATCCTTCACCATGCGTGTGAGCCTGTGTATGTGGAGGAAATTAAATGAAACTTTTAGATATAAATAATTGTAATGTATTTATTCTTAATCGTATCTATTGTTTGACATTATTGTATAATATAAGTGTGACATATATATAATGGACCTTATTTTGTTATATATAATAATATACATATAACAATTAAACCTTATTTCTCCTGGTCACGCTATAACTTGAGAACGGATGGAACAAACTCGCTAATATTGTTTTTGTTGTGTTAATTATTGTCAGGAGAAGGTTCTTATGAAAGAAAAACCAAAAACAATATACCAGCCTACTACGCGAACGAAGTCTCGGGCATTCGCTAGTACTTTATAAATAAGTAATTACATATAATGAATACCTTCAAAAGTCTGTATCAAATTAAAAATACAACTTTCATACCCACAATCAGCTAAGTTCACAGAACATACAGATACGCACTTTGATAGTGATAAAGCTTAAGAATTAAGGCCCTGATTACATCAAAATAGGGCTTTAAAGTCTTGGGTTTTTGTCTGAGATTCGCCGCGAAATGTTATTTAATAAGTAAAAGAAGTGGTTTAACCAAATTAAAACAAGAAGTGGTGATAAAATTATACGATTGCGATAATCACTTTGATCTGGATTACACGGTAGTATTAAAGCTTAAGGCGCGCTCGTATCCTGATAATAGTAAAAAAGCAGAATCTTTAAACATCTAGTGTAACGAAACAGATCGATAATATTGTATGAAAAAAATACTTAGGTTAGAAAAGGAACTGAAAAAGAGTAATAACCGAATAAAATTCCTAAACATTACTCGCTCTCTGCAGAAAAAAATCCTGAATAAGTCCATAAAAACTAACTTTCACGTCCAAACTCTCAGAATCTTCAGCGTTAACACGATATTTTTTTTAGGCAATACATAGCCAACATATAGTACTAAAGTAGTAACCAGCAGTTTTTTCAATTGTGTTAGTATATATCGAATATATTAAGAAAACGTACAAAATTAATGCATTTTCGCATTACATCGTCTAATATAACAAGCGATTTTCAACCTTACGTAAAGCATCGTAAATTATTTTAAAATTAGGATTGGACCGCGCCTTAATGTAAATGATATATATACAGGGTGGAATATTGTAATGTCACCAGGAAAGTACTCTTAATACTGTAGATAGAAAATTTTAATCAAAGAAAACATTCCTTTATTTTTGAAAAGCAAGAAAACTGCATTCAACGATTGTCGATAAATCGCTTACCACACCCGGGAATCGAACCGACTTTTTAGTTAGATTTTTCTGTAACAAGTACAATTTGAAAAATTGTATATCTTCCATTCCATTACTTTGGTAAAAATCAGTTATTGGAGTGTAATTCAAAAACTACTGAACCGAATTTGATGAAATTTAAATGGGACCACACGGGAAGTACCAGCTTTCAAACAAAAAAAAGAATTTTGAGAATCGGTTCACACAATCGAAAGTTATGAGTTAACAAACATAAAAAAAAAAAACACTTGAATTGAGTACCTCCTCCTTTTTTTGGAAGTCGGATGAAAATTACACACTCTACTTTTATTGCATTCATCGTTGCATCGGTCAATTATAAGGATGAAACCTCTCTAGCAAACTTGGTCAATTAAATTAAAGGAGTTTATGAAATCTGGACTTATAAATTCAATGTTTAGGGTACGGCACGAGTAGTAATTTTGGAGATTCTTTAGAGAACGATATCAATAAGTATTTATGGACGTAATGCATGAATGTTTGTCTCGGAAAGACCCTGCTTGCTTTCGAAGTATATGGTCCACTTGACAGCAATTAAACTTTGCAAACTCTGAAACTGAAGAGGAAAATACTCATTCGATTGGATGGGATGGGATTCGAAGTATTCGAACCAGCGTTTTTCGACAATCTGAGTCATGACCGCTAGGCTAGGGAGCCATACCGTCGGGGCATCGAATTTTTGACTCTCTATTGGATTTTAATGGTTAAAGTCGTTGTGTAAAATTGCTAAATGTAGTTTTCTTTCCTTGTATTTATTTGCTTTTCTTATTGTAGTTCAATATAAAGTCTATGTCGGTTCTTACGGTAATTACTTTATGTCTTGTTATGGTTATATATTAGTGGTTGTGTCCTTCCGTGGTGCCACAAACCAGCCTCAAAAGAAGATCAGCGCTAGCTCACATTATTCCCGGTTTGGACAAGTACCATTTTTTTATAATTACCTACGCTATTTTAGAGTTTGCAAGTGTTACTGTTTTTGTGTACGACTAAGGTTGTCTGTTAGAAATCACTTTAAGCGATAAGGCCACCTTTTTTACTACTAAGTTTTTATTACCTCTTGTACTTTTCCATCTGTACGTGACTTATATATTTTATGTTTTTTTTTTCATACACGAAAATGAAGAGTTTCTATCTGTCTATTTGTCACAAATAAATATATTTTCTTTCTACTTACTTATTCAAATTGTAGTAAAACGTGCGAGTTCGCATGCAGTAGAGGCCCCACTCGGAAACGATTGGCGGACGGCAGCGGCCGAGCTTTACGACCAATTTACCGAAATCTCACTGAAATATCCTCCAGGCGGCTACTGTCGGGCCAGGGGAAAGCCGCTATAAACGAAATCGACCTGTCGGTGCCACTTTGCTTACGGACACTTGATTGACGGCACACTTGGTTATAATATTACTATTTAGACCACTCGGTGAAGGGGCGGAGTTAAAACATATTCATCTCCCTTCGGTATGCGAAACGTAAACAATGAGGAAACCCTATATGTATATGGTAGGCTTTTGCAAGAAGTCTTGGTTGGATTGCTGTGGGTGTGAAGGGTAACTGTACAACACTGTAACAAGTGAAAATTCTGAGTGAAAGAGAAATTATAAACTAAGGTCTCTGGTTGACGTGCATAGTGCAGTACCTACCACAACTACACAGCTTTGGGTGGCACAATAACTGTCATGGAAAATCGTAATGCTTACCATCAGGTTCACGAATTGCTCGTCCCGTCACTTGATTGCATAAAAACTAGTACCTGGATGGCCGAGCTTTGCCCGATTTAGATACGAATTCAAAATAGCAACACATGTTCCGTTAGAATGTTGTCACCGTGATTCAGGGTTTGCAATGTGATGTTACGCCATCTAGTTTGAACGCAACGAACAAAGTTTGGTTGTTGTTCCATGAATTTCTTGTCACCGCGATTCAGGATTTTGCAATGCTACTGTTATGCCATCTAGTTTGAACGCAACGAACACATTTATACCCCCGAATTCCTCAACATACCAAATTTTATGAAAATCGCTGAAGCCGTTTCCCAGATCCAGATTATACCTACATAATACATATGAATTGCTCGTTTAAAGTATTCGATAGATGGCGCTCATATTATTTAACGCAAACTACGTACACAGTACAAATTATAAAAACTTTGAATTGGTTTCTTCTTCTTAAACTGTTTTTTACGCAAACGCTTGTAGCGGGAAATTACAAGTTATTATTTCATGGCCCGTCTGTTAGTGTTAAACACACAGTCGTCATCGGGTTTATTAGGCCCTCGGAGGCTTTTAAAGGGTCTTTAAGGCCCCATAACCGTGGATAGAGAGTAATCTGTGTATTTATCTGGAGGTTGGTACAATCCACTAAAGAGTACGTGATTATTGGAGCCAAAGGCGCTTAGAGACACTACAGACTCAAGAAACACGTTAATATTCCATTAGTGAACTTGATTTTGAAATACGTATAGGTATATTGCAAAGGCATAAGTGGGGCTGTGGCCAACACTTAGAGGCCTGTTTGGTATTAAATATACAATGTAGTATAAAAAACAGACATTTTGGATGAAGGGTAACATGATGCTTAAGTATATCTATTACAAATATGTGTAAAATGGTAAAGCTATATATGAACTTATTAGTGATTAGGGATATAGTGGGCTACGGACGAGACTACGGCACCTGCCAATTTCAGTCTCATTTTAAAAGATTTAGGCAGGTAGTGACTTGCCACCGACTAAACAGGCCCCCCATAATGGGCCTCTAACAATGGTGACAAAAGGACAACGTTGGTGTGGATGGCTAAAGGGTGTCGAGAGATGTGTTGCGGTTTCACTAAGGCGCTACTACCGGTATTATGCCCTTAACACTTCCACCCTTGGAGCTTTTTGTTACTTGCTCTTGCGTCTCCACCCCCAGACGGCCAATTAAGGCAAGCCGGGGGTCAGGGGTCTCATTTATCCCCAGGGAGAATCAGGGTCATATATTATTATTAACATGATTTCCACTATAGTCTATTATGATATTGTTTTAACAATTTTTATCATGGTTTTCACTCATTTTTGCTGATGAATACGGGATTACTCATGTAGTAGGTACTTACCGGATAGGTCCGACTATAGTTTCGACCACATTCGGTGGTCTTTTTCAAGGAGTGTTCGGGACGCCCGCGTCGATGACGTCTCGCCTAGGCACTCAAGCGAGGTGTAGTCGAAACTATAGTCGGATCTATCCGATAAATATTATATGAGTAATCCTGTATCTCTCAGTAAAAAAATATTTAAAAATAATAAAAATGTATTTACGTTGAACTTAATATTTTACATCATTAAATTATTTATTACTTGTAATATGTTTTTCACATCGTCTTACTAATAATGCATGCCACGTTGCTGAGAGTTTTCTCATTATGTTGATGAGTACGCAGTACGCTTGGTGAAGCAAGTCAGAGAAATAGCGACCACATCCCGAAACATTAGCAAGTTTGAAGTTTTGCGTGAACAAATATAATAATAATAATTAAATTAGTTTTATTTCTTTCCTCAATAATTAATATTTAATAATTTTAATGTAATAAATATTTAAAATTTTTAAAATAAATTTAATATTTAATAAAATATATATATATAAGTAACTATAAAAAAAGTAAAATCTGCTACTCATAATTAAATTAAATTATGAGGCAACCTTTAAAACCAAATAATAAATAGTACACACCATGCTCAACCATACACTTACATGCACCCCACACATACGCACACACACCTATAATAATATAAACATATAACAAATCAAGTGTTTTTTGTGCTAGAAAAATAAAGAGTAAAATTATCTGCTTCACGCAGCTACTCGAGTACTTAAGACGCGGTCCAACCCCAATTTTAAAATAATTTACGATGCTATACGTAAGGTTGAAAATCGCTTGTTAGATTGGACGATGTAATGCGAAAATGCGTTAATTTTGTACGTTTTCTTTATATTTTTCTATATATACCTAACACAATTGAAAAAACTGCTGGTTATTACTTTAGTACTATACGTTGGCTAAGTATAACCTAAAAAAATATATAATGTTATCGCTGAAAATTCTGAGAGTTTGGACGTGAAAGTTTGTTTTTGTAGACCTATTCAGGATTTTTTTGTGCTGAAAGAGAGTTATATTTATGAATTCTATTCGGTTATTACTCTTTTCCTATTCCTTTTCTAACCTTTGTATTTTTTCATAATATACTGATGTTTTGATGATCTGTTTCGTTACACTAGGTGTTTAAAAATTCTGCTTTTTCTTTAATCAGGGTACGAGCGCGCCTTAACACCTTAGCTCGATCATAGGAGTAAGCTGAAAACCAGCCTTGCGTTTACACTCGTGTTTACGCAGCCAGTACTGAGCTTAACTCCGTTTCCTAAGAATAATTTTGTTTTTAATCATTAAGTTAGTTGTTATCACTGTTAGACATTAAAATATTTTCGTGATAGTTCTTTATGCTTTTTTTGTGTGTATTTTTTGGCAATAAATATTTTCTATTCTATTCATACAATTTAATCTCCTTTTAATGTGGAGCCCCTAGGGGTAAAAGGCTCCTCCAAAGAATTCCATTTTTCCCTATATTTATGGCAGTGGTCATCCATCAAGACAGCGAACAAATAGATACACAAAAAAAACTGTGCCGCAACGCTAGTAATATAGGTTTTGTCTATAGCCAAACACAGAGGCCACAGCACAAATAATTTGCGTAAAAGCTTTCGTATCGAAAGTGTCAACATGTCACACTTCGGCGACTATTATCTGCGTCACAGTTGCCCTAGATAAATGACAGTTTGTACTGTTTCACGTGAACGACACGTTACGTTACACTTACGCAGTTATTCGTGCTGGGCCCACGGGACAGAACATTATTTCTTACTAGCTCGACACGATGTATAGAGAATACTTTTAAAAACACACTTTTGGTTTTTGTTTTCTTTTGTAAGTGAACTCGCACGTTTGCACATTTGCAATTCCTCAAGTTATTTAGTTAAGTACTTATTTATAGTTGCATCAAGTAAGATTTGTATTTAAGTAGCCAGAGTCAAGTTACAGTCACATAAATAAGTCGGTCGTTACTCACTGTCCTGTCTAAGAGTTTTGAGAATCGGTTTACCCTAACGAAAGTTATGAGGTAACAAACATACAAAAATACAGTCGAATTGAGTATACCTCCTCCTTTTTGCAAGTCGGTAGAAAAGCAATCTGACCTCAAGAGTTTTTTGTAGCAGATAAATGTATCTAAAAGAACTACATTCTTTTTTAGCACAGATCAGTTTCGTATCAAAGCAAATACTCATATGATAAAAACCGGACAAGAGTGCGTCTGACTTTCGCACCGAGAGTTCCGTACCAACCGGTATGAAGAATTTTTGCTGGAACGAAAAGATAAATCGTAGACAAACCTGATTCTGTGGATAGTAAAATATTCCCACATACCTTCCTCGATTAATGGTTTTCTAAACTATCAAGTGATGAGACCGGCAAGGTGCAGTAATAATCGCGGCAAAATGGCCCAACTGATTTGAATATTTTTTGTATCCATAGATAATCATGTATCAATGCGTCTATGGTCGTACGACGCTAGCGCCGCCACGAGCGCACGTGAAAATCACACACTATCAAATTTCTCTCATCTAATTTTTTTATATCGTTCTTCGATTTATGAAACTGTGTTCACTCATTTTACATACAATCACATATCGTATACACTACCCACATCTAAGAGTAAGTATCTGTTTATATAAATAATTATGTTGTACCTGCATCCCTATGGTAAGTGGTTTATTACTACCCTAATATTATTCCGCCTAAAGCCCTGTGCACTCGGACAGTAATTGTTCACGATCATATTAGACTAGGATGTAGGCTACTCTGTCATATCATACTCATACAGTACACTCTTACGAGTCAACTCTTTACTTTGAGAACGCGGCTTTAACGAGCTAATGACCATCAAAACGGCCATGGAGTGGTACTGATGCCAGGCTTGTTTAATAGTTGAAATACTGAGTATTAATCCTGCCCATCGCTGTTACAGTGCTATCCACAATTAAACTGAAGTTTTGAGTGGCTCTCCACTGCTATCGTCACCCCGAGAGATTGGTTTTTGAAGTTCATTCACACAATGATGCATAAGCAAGAAGTTCTGACACTTCGGTGGTACCCATCAAAGCTGTCTCTTGATTAAAGGTTGTAGTGTTACCTACACTGCATTGCTATCGAGAATAGTGCCTACACTTAATAATAGAATTAAAAAAGGATTTTTAGAAATAAATAAAGATAAAATAATCAAATATTATATTACAAGGGCTATTTCGTTACCATTCGTATAACTTGTACAACATTACGGTCAATTCTCCTATTACAAAGTCAACCCGTTGAGTCGCAATTCGCCATATTTGGCCATTAATACAATAGATTTCGCAGCAAATAACCTACTTTTCCAGGAACTGCAACGTGTGTGGTTAATTTCGTAATAGCAATAAGCAGCAAATATATATAAAAATGGAACCTTGCTTTTGGCCAAGTTTCATAATTCTATTTCAACAAAAAATACCTTATAGGTTTGATTAATTAACAAGGATTCCTATTTCTCGTGAGATACGAAACCCTAAAAACATTGGTTAGAAATCGTATAAAAACGATAATTAAGATATTTTTCAAATTATAATTCACTAACAAAAACTAAATAGGATGGGCGGAGACCTCCCATTTGGGATCATTTTACCTGACAAATAACTTTATTGTTTCTCTCTGTTTTTATTCTATAGCAGAAAATAGGTTAACAGAAATTTAGACCTTCCGATATTATGTTATGGACCAAAATTGTGTGCACTTTGATATATTAAAAAACTTTTAATATTTTTTATGAAGGTCCAGTTTCAATGATCTGTAATTATAAATTAATTTATTGTGATTGGTTTTGGCAAATTACAAATTGGTTCTTATTGAAGTCTGTTTCAAATATTTTACTGTCTTCTCTGAGGAATAATATTATGAAGCGTATAAGTAATAGTTATTTTACATCTGTGGCAGTCAGGGAGAATTTTGGGTTGAATTTATTTCTCAATTCCTTTTTAAGTTTAATTTTTAATTAAAATTGAGAAAGTACACTGATTCGTAATTTTGTAAGATAACAAAATGTTCACTTAACACAATCCTAGTCGTAGCCCCAAAACTTGTATCAAAATTTTACCAAAAAGTATTTACATAGCTATTTAAAAGAAATGCCGACGTAGGTAATGAATAGAAAAACATTACTAATCTATACTAATATTATAAAGAGGAAAGATTTGTATGGAAATATGTTTGTAACGAATTGGCTCAAAAAGTACTAGACCAATTTCAAAAATTATTTCTCCATTGGAAAGCTACATTCACCCTGAGTAACATAGGCTATATAAGATTTATCATCATCACATCATCCATCACAACGCGGGTGAAACCACGGAGAGCAGCTAGTATAAAATAAAATCAATACGTCTATTTTTGGGCTGACCAATTGACATCCATATGCACGAATAGTTTTAATTTCCACTTTCTTAATGCATATTGCCAATGAGTGCAATTCTTTGCCAGAATAATTATGCGTACCCCGTAATCGGTAGAATTCTGGACTTTTCAAATCGCCAGTCAACAGGTACCTTAGACGGCATCGTCACTAAGTTCATGTGACATAGCCGTCAATCGCAAGCTTAGATGTTTGAATGAAAAACCTACTTAGTCATCAAATTCAACAGGTGTATTTAGTTACTTGGTGTATATAGACCATTACTTACTCCTGCCACATCCCTGTCTTCCAAACTTATCACGTACTATCACTCAATTTTATGCCTGACCAGTTTAAAAAGGTTTTGCTTTGCACATGTGCATTGCAAGCTAACTCCGCCTTTTATTGTATTTTCCAATGACAGGCATTAAAAGCAATTCCGTTGTTATACACATGTTGGTACACCTTCCACACTGATCACTTTCACATGCCCAATTGATCACGTCTACCTTCCAAACTGATCACTCCTACCTTTCAAACTGATCCCTCCTACCTTTCAAACTGATCACTTTCACATGCTCAATTGATCACGTCTCCCTTTCAAACTGATCACTCCTACCTTTCAAACTGATCACTCCTACCTTTCAAACTGATCACTTTCACATGCCCAATTGATCACGTCTCCCTTTCAAACTGATCACTCCTACCTTACAAAAAGATCACGCCTACCTTCCAAACCGAGCACTTTCACCTGTCAAACTGATCACTCCCACATAATGATTTCATTCCCACATAATAAGAACACACCTTTGACTACAAAGAAAAAACTTATACATGTACCTACTTACATAATGCATAAAAGTTCAGTGCCAGAAAAGGATAGCAATTATTTAATAGGTAAGTAATCAATTGATGACATAATGCATTTTTGTAAACGTTCCAACATTTTTAACGTTTCAGCAAGTCTCAAAACATATAATCTCTAACATAACATCACCATTCGACACAAACCTGTCGTCACTTCATCAGCGCATCGTTAAACACTAATAAACGATGTCACGTCACTATGCAACAAAACGATTGAGCAGTTTATGACAACGCGTGGCGTGGTGACAAGTGACGAGCGTGACAAGCAGGAGGTGACGGGCTAAAACTGAAACTAAAGCGCGTTCTTATACCAATCACGTTTTACCTCGAACGTGTTATTCGAAGTTTAAACAGTATTTTGTTTTGACAGTTCGGGCAACTATTGTACCAGTAGGACTATTGTGTATCTCATTTGCTAACAAATTGATTAAAATCTGGAAAAATGGCGGCTCTATGTCACTTTTCTACCGAGTTTCAAAAAAAGGAAGAGGACTCAATTCGACTGTATGTTTTTTTAAATGTTTGTTACCTCATAAATGTCGACTAGGCGAACCGATTTTCAAAATTCTTTTTTGTTTGGAAGCTGGTGCTTCCCGTGTGGTCCCATTTAAATTTCATCAAATTCGGTCCTGTACTTTTTGAGATACACTCCAATGACTGAATAGAATGGAAGTCGGTATTCAATTCTCAAATTGTACTTGTGACAACTCCAGTAAGCATAAATGTTAGTAAGTTGATGACTGAAGCTAACAAAAGTGACTAGAAAATGGATAGACTAGTAAACAGAGTGGCCGTTTTTTCGGTTTCAATCAACATTTGTTAGCAACTGAGATACATAATAGCCTTACCGGTTACAAAATCCACGCTAATCGGCGATTATTCCTCAAGGTGGTATTGCACTCGTTAAATGTCTTCGTCCAATGTACATTTGATCAAATATTGCTAGTGAGTTAGATGAAGTTATCCAATTAGGATATTTAATCAAAGATTAACATTTCAATGAAAATATAATTGCAATAAAATTTCGTTGACAATTCCAATGACAAAAGTTATGTTAAATGCTTATGAATACAATTAATGTATTTATGATACGAGCCACATAATATATACCTACTACAAAAATAAAACGAAACCTTAGATTATGCAGCTATAGGAAGATGAATTCATACCACATTTAAAGTTGAATAAGAGAATAAGTTAAGAAGGGGAAGAATAAATAAATACTAAAAATACTTGAGAATAAATATTGTTTGCGGACGCAGTAGTACCAGACAGAAAAACTAAAGGTAGGTTTATTTTACCGCGCAAATTAAAGTGAAATTTTGGACAGATATTTAACGAGTGGAATGGGAATCCGTTAACGATATTTGATCAAATATTGGACATCGAAATTGGACATAGAAAATGTACTCGGATTGGATTTATGGATTAAAATTAATCTTTCTCTACCGCGCGCTAATTGGAATTCCCTTCTATATTCGCACAAAGTTTAATTACATCACTTAAATTTATAAACATAAATATACATCGACAACCACCGACTAAAATAGTCAGTAGTCGTTTGAATATCTATAACATAATATGATAAAAACGTTTGCATCTTACCGTATTTACCTTAACTACCTTAAGTACTCGTACCTATAATCAAAATGTGCATTTATCGATATCGATTATTACGTTC
The DNA here is from genome assembly GCA_917880725.1 of Selenia dentaria. NCBI lineage: Eukaryota > Metazoa > Arthropoda > Insecta > Lepidoptera > Geometridae > Selenia > Selenia dentaria. The sequence goes on along the minus strand of OU862899.1, from coordinate 15,165,287 downwards.
TTAAGGACATCACTAACTTGTCAGTCGTCGAGCTGTCAAAACACCACTAATAAAATGGATAAAGTATAGTAAAATGTAAAATCCCTCTATTGGTGCATCATATGAATAATACTTTTATATTATAACGGTCAGTGTAGCTGCCAGCAATTAAATTAGGATAGTTACCTTATGCAATAAAGGTCTCTTTTCGTTCAGACTTTCTGAGTGCCAAGTATAATTAAAATAGTTACATTGATTTATATGTGAAGAAAATTACAATTTTACTGTGTTTTTTATTGTAAGAACACACACCGCACCCTGAGGGTATATTCTGGTCTGAACTAGGTCCAATTGAGCTATTTGCCAGTGGGAATTCTGTCAATCTGCCTTTCAAAGATTAGCCGAAACAAACAGACAGGCAGGCAGACAAACTTTTTACAATAAATTATTTCTATTATAATTAAAATGATAACATTGATGCCCTTGATCGCCTCCGAAAACCCCCACATCGTTCCGCCAAACACCCTGTATATCAATGATGCACACAGCGATAGGCAAGTGTAAATGACGCACATCCTTTGACACCACTTGAAGTTTGTGACAGGAAATGCACTTTGACACTACTGATGTTATTAACCTCTCTAGTCGAGACGGCGGCGGCGGTAGCTCTCTGATCTTCCTCTTATTAGCACTCTGTGGCCCGAGCACGAACATTTGTTAAAGTGTAACGTTATCGTATCGTGAGTGAAACTATGAGTTATCTGTGCCACTAGTGTACTAGATAAATGATAGTTTGTACTGAATACGTCAACGATACGTAAACGTTACACTTTAGCAAATTTTCGTGCTCGGGCCACTGAACAAGCGCAACTTGAAAAATTTTATACCGACTTCCATTCTATTACTTTGGTAAAAATCAGTTATTGGAATGTAACTCAAAAATTACTGGACCGAATTTGATAAAACTTACATGGGACTACACGGGAAGCACCAGCTTTCAAACAAAACTAAATTTGGAAATCGGTTCACCCAGTCGAAAATTATGAGGTAACAAACATAAAAAAATACAGTCGAATTGAGTGCCTCCTCCTTTTTGGAAGTCGGTAGAAAAAGAAAGGAAACCTATGCTTTACTAAAATGACGAGTTCTTATATTATTTGAAAAAAAAAAAACTATATTATATATGCATATTATTTGAAATAGAAACAACTTTATGATCGACATTGAAACCCTATGTTATATTTTATGGTTTATCACTATAATATTATAAATGTGAAATTAGTATGTAAGTGAGTGGGTGAAGACGACCACTTCTTTATCCTACAAAAACGTGCTATTCGAACTACATATATACGAAGTGGGTCCCCGTGGATCTTTGAGTGATTTATTTAAAGAAATCAATATGTTAACTTTGCCTTCCTTATAAATATTTGCAAATATAATGTATGTTCGTAAAAATTTACATAAATATTAGTTCAATAGTGATCACCACACTTTTAATACTAGGAATATAAATAGGATAGCTGTACCTAGTTTTATACTTGCGAAGACTAATAAGTCATTCCTGGGAAATTGTGTGCGTTTTAACAATTTATGTATAAATGTGCAGGGGTTTTAATCCCAAAACACATAACTGAGCTCACAGTGGGAAAATTCAAGTTACTGTAAAATGTTTTAATAAAAAAAACATATTATAAAGTCCGACATTATATAGAAGACAAATATGCTTGGAATACTCCACTTCTGGCAAGCTGTCAGTCTGCCACCCATAAAATTTAATATTAGTAGTACCTAAGTGGAAACATTGTAAACATCTATATAAAAAGAATGGCCCCGAGTTCCTTGCCGCTTCTTTTCGATAGGCTCTATATATTTTGGAACACGGCGGTAGAGTCTTTAAAGTACATTATAATGAATAATAGACGTTCATAAGTGGGTCTTTGATGCCTAAATTGAATAAACGATTTTGACTTTTGACAACGAGTCAACAGTTTTGGATGAAATTTGCTTCACTCGTACTTTTACACAAAGGTCTTCAGGACCCAAACTAGATAGAGCATTTTATTGTTTTTCCGGGGGGTAATCTTACCAGATACCCGGACACTATGGGGAGGATCTGGGTTACGTTGGACTTTCCACTAAAACCCCCACGGTGACCTTCCTCGTTGTCTTACAGATGGCCTCGGGATTTCCTGAGGAACGAACGCGGGACCACCCTGACATATTGCGCTTTGGCTCGTCTCTGGGAGCATTTCGTATCTCCTTCTTCTAAAGCCATGAAGCCCCACCCTCAACTATACCCGAGCTCTTAAATGCCCCGGAGACGGTCATTCGCAATTGTCAATTTTCACGTCATTGACCGTTTCAAATGAAGTTGCGAATGATGCAGCTTCATATGATGCGTCAATTGTTCGCCCACATTTTCTTTATGGCTAGTATGAAAGGTAGACGAACGATGATGTTGAATTCACATTCGCAATGTTTCAAGACTAGCAAGGATTTATTCCATATCTGTCCCGAGTTTTTGGCCCAAAACATTAAAAAGTTGTTATTTGTCCTACAAGCGAATGCTAAATCTGTCAAATGCACAATGAGGCGTTCAATTTTATACGTCATTCGCGATTGTCAATGGGCTGCAATCAAAACTTCCATCATTCGCCTTCAATCACGTAGTCGTGAATGACAATGGCTTCAATTGCATATATAGACGTTCGTTTGGGACATCAATGACGTAAAAATTGACAATTGCGAATGACCGTCTCCAGGGCACTTTAGGGTCAGGCAGGGGTTACGTAGCCCAATAACTAAAAATTACTCTGTAGCTAAAATCGCAGGCTAAGAGAAATTTTCCTATAAAAAAGGTAAAATTCCAGTGAAAGAAAGTAAACATAAATTACAGCATTTTGAGCATCATGTATGAGAGCAGGAATTACCATTTCGCTTTCCTGTCAGCCTCTCCCGAAAACACATTAAAAACCAAGATATGTTAAACCAAAATATATTAAACCAATAGATAAACGTGTAAATACAAATTAGGGTTGTCAACTATGTTCGTCTATAATATAAACAGTAAAAATAATAGTCCAATCAAATTAGGCGATATATTGCAAAAGAGTAGAAATAATTCGCGTCAATCGGTTTTTTATTTTATTATGCTTTAAGAATCATGCCTAACTCAATCCCTACGAAACTTCACCTCCGGAAGAGGGTTAAATCGAGTAAAGAAAAAAATAAAAATAAGATCTGAAACTGTATTATGTGTTCTGACAAATAAATATTTGATTGATTGATAAAAACTTTAAAATTGCACAACTTCGTTTAGGAAAGAGTGGCGATCGCTATATTTTTATACTATACTAAAAGTATTGTAATCTACCTTCTTACTAAGTATTTTTCGACCTTCCAAAAACAGAAGTGTTTTGTCAAGTCAAGGTATATTAGTTTTTGTATAATCTTAGTAGTTTTGAATATACCTTTAAAAAGTACACTCCATATTATTGTTCACCAACAATGATGATGACACCGTGCGTGCGTGCGGTAAATATAATGAATTACACTAAAATATTGTTGTCCTGTTTATTATATACTATATACAAAATTTGCTGGCAGGCCATTGGGAATGCTGATAATATTATGTTGATAATATTATAGAAGTTTATTTATTGATTCAGGCGTTACTTTGCGGAAATCCATTATCAAAAAAACGATGTTAAAAAATATTTAGTGACACTTCCGCTGAAAAGAAAACAATGATTTTGGCCTATTTGGGGGCGTGCACCTCCTCCCGCATAAAATGCTAATAGGAAGAATACAAAATAAAAAACACAAGAAACCCCAAATAAACCAAAACCGATTCGACACGTGTTTCGCCTCTACACGAGGCATCCTCAGGAGATGTTGACTCGTCGAGCGCTAGACCGACGTCGGTCTAGCGCTCGACGAGTCTAAAAAATTGAGTCTAAAATCATTGTTTTCTTTTCAGCGGAAGTGTCACTAAATATTTTTTAACATCGTTTTTTTTATAGAAGTTTATTTAATAATAAAACTGACTTTACTCATGTAATTAGCCGACATTATAGTGCATTATATTCCTGCATATTTTGCAGCGTATCACTCTTAAGGATGGAAATCGGACATGCTCGAAACCTATGTCGATAACATCGGCCGGAAGTTTTTCAGCAACCCGAAGGTCTCCAATATAGTTTTGATTGTTGTCCTAACACAAACTGCTTTCGAGAGAAGCGAAGTTGAAAATGGCAGTAGCAGTCGCCCATCAAAGCCCTAGCTGCCAGTTTGCTAACTTTTTCAATCTCTTGCATTCTACTGCGCGAAATTCAGCACCAAATAATAAGGTGCTATTTAATACACATTCGTGGCGCGCGATCTGCATCGCTTGCCTTGCGTCACCTTTGATCACGTTGACGTAAGCAAGCTATTAAAGGATATGACGCTTCTCAGGACCGATGTCACGGAAATACGCTCTAAATTGAACATCTCGGAGCAAACCGTTGAAAAACTCAAGGTAGAGTTAGCTGAATTGCGCAATAAAATCGCTGCGCCGACAATTTCGCCGCTGTCCGCACAAAACATCAATATGCGTCGACGCGGCGAAAATCCTAATTGCAAAATCAGCATGTCAGCGACACCGACATCTGACCCTGATACATCGCCGCGGGTTGATGACCGTGGTATTTCTGTGGTCGAAGCCACCTCTAACAAGTCCGGGACATCAGTGCTTCATCCACCTGAGGCATCCTTACCCTCCCGCCGGCGCCAGAAAACTTTCGCGCAAGTAGCGCGAAAGTCACATGCACCGTTCACTGAACGGAATCCCATGGGTGAACATACAACCGCATTAAGCACAAAAACGGTGGACAAGGAAGGCTTCATCCTTGTCGAGAAGAAGAAACGGCGAGCTCGACCAGCCCGAAACCTCCGCGGCACCGCTCCTGCTGCAGCCACGACCATCCGTGCTGTTGAGCCTGTGTCAGCTGTATACCTCTCCCGATTTCACAAAGACACGTCGGGAGATGAGATTGTGCATTACATCAGAAAAAAATGGAATGACCGTAATATCCAGACTCAGGCCTTACCCGAAGTTACATTAATGCGCCTGGATTCGAAAAGAGAAACGAACTTCAAGTCGTACGTGCTCCGGTTTCCAGCGAAGTTTAAAGAGACGTTCCTGGCACCGGACTTCTGGCCTGAAGGGATCGTTTTTCGACGGTACAGGGAGCCTAGACCGAATATAAATCCTGAACTTACTGTACGCTAGTTAAGAAACCAAATAATATATGTATATATGTTAGTCTATAAGGTATATGTTTTGTATATGGGCCGCTGGTATTTTTATGTTGTGTAATTCTACTATTGCCTGAAATAAAGATTATTATTATTATTATTATTATTAATATATTAGTTCTAGCAACCCTACCCCGTGAGAGCGTGCAGCACCTCGTCGGTGGCGGAAACGAACCGATTAGTGCCACCGCTGCTGTTAATGGCTTTTGAATAATTTACTCCATGAATTGAGATGTGCTCGAGAAGACCATACTCAAACTATGACTAGTGACGTAATGAGTATAATTTGTGTAGAGAGATGCTAAATGGATTAACCCTTTGCGTCCCAAAGACGTAAATATATACATCAGTTTCTTCATTCATAAATATTTTGTTTTAATTATCACGGCATAGGAAGGGTTAAACATTAAAGAATCCAAAAGGCACAATCCTTCCGTCAATATTGTTATACTCGTAATCGGTAAAAAACATCAGGTTGAATGGTTCAAAATATATAGCAACATATTTTGCTGCTTCAAATGCTGTTTCAAAGTCTGTGTACACATCATTACAAAACGTTCAGGTGACTATTCCATTCATACAATTATATATGTTTACATTACTACACTGTGTGTGTATATCATACCTTATCGAAAGTTTTTAAATGATATTCGTTGCTCAGGGGCCTTACTATCAGCTTCGTAAAAACCATGCAAGTTCCGTGCAGTTCTTAAACCTGACATAAGCAGTTTTGAATGAAATCATACCATGACGCTCATTAGGTGAACTGTTTGAATATTGTTTTCTCAAAGGTGAACAGATAATATTGTCTCTGGCATTCTAACAATTTACTATACCCAACATTGCAGACGCCTAGACGTTTGTAAGCTAGTAAACTGAGTGGATTTAGAGCGACATGTTAACGAGTGTCTATACAAAAAAAACAGGTGAACGGTATTTCTGCGGTTCTTGAATAGTAGGCCTGAGCAGCTTGCTTTAAAGTTGTCATGGTAGGAATAAACCGGGTAGTTGTCTAGAAGTCCTGCTTTAAGAGCTCATAGTAAGGCCCCTGAACTCCGGTTCGAATGACGAAAACATATATATCTTATCGAAATGTTCATGTGATTATTTGTTCTTGATGAATATTTATGCATACATTCTTTTGTTAAAAATCTATGGGTGTTTATGACACAAGTTTGTATTAACAAAATTTGGGGCAATTATTCTATAGATACCTACATCTCTATGAAAATAACACCGTGAGAAACTTTTGAAAAATATGATGTGTATTGATGTAAATGCAGATGAATGTAACTACAATTAATTATGCCTGGGAAGGTCTCTGTACCCTGTAAAACAGTTTTTAACTAGTACGGGGACATGACAAGGCGGAGCTCAAAACAAAGTTGTATTTATTATTAGATCTTTTTAAATTCATATTGTACTAAATAACAGTAAAGTCTTTAGGATTGTCATAATGGTTAAATGTATTAAATTTAAATTTTATATGCCTGCAAAGGCAAGTTTTGGCTGGACATTATACATAATTATATTAACTTTAGTACCTAAAACTTATGAAATAAATGATTATAATTATGATTAAGATCATAAAATGCGTTCATTGTTTAAGTTAAAAAACATTGCCTTCTAAGTTACAATCAATCAATCAATATCATTTATTGCATTAGAATGTAGGTTCTAACAAGTTGTTATAAATAACTAGCAAACCCGGCGAACTCCGTTTCGCCACCAGATGGCTTGTATGTGAAAAAAGATTTTCCCGCTTTGCTGATTTTGAATTATTTTCTGAATTTTATTTGCTATAAACCTCACGGAGCCCGAGACCTTTCCAACGAATGCAAAACCTTGGAAATAGGTTCGTGCGTTCTGGAGTTATAGCGTCAGGAAGGAAAACCCGACTTATTTTTATATAGTAAGAAGAAGAAGATTAAAGTGCCATACAATCTACCTCATTTAGAGGTGTGCAACATTCTTAATCTAATATAATTATTATAATGAAAAATTAAATATTTATGTCACGTTACAAAATATAAGTTGCCAAATTTATAATTGTACATAAAAAATATAATAATATCTTAACAAAAGTATTAATGATCTATTTAATATAAATTATGTTAAGGATATTTTACTTATTTGTTTATTACATTATCAAGGAAATACTCATTAACACTGTAAAAAAATTTGCCAATAAGCTATGATTTTAGTTTATATTTAAATTTATTACAGGTCAAAGTCTTTATTTCAGTAGGTAGTTTATTATACATTTTGATCGCCATAAAATAAGAATTTTTCTTAAGGCGCGGGCCAACCCCAATTTTAAAATAATCTACGATGCTTTACGTAAGGTTGAAAATCGCTTGTTAGATTGGACGATGTAATGCAAAAATGCGTTAATTTTGTACGTTTTCTTTATATTTTTCGATATTATACTAACAGAATCGAAAAAACTGCTGGTTATAACTTTAGTACTATACGTGGGCTATGTATTACTTAAGAAAAAATATTGTGTTATCGCTGAAAATTCTGAGAGTTTGGACGTGAAAGTTTATTTTTGTGGACCTATTCAAGATTTTTTTCTACAGAAAGAGAGTTATATTTATGAATTGTATTCGGTTATTACTTTTTTCCTATCCCTTTTCTTACCTTAGTATTTTTTTCATAATATATTATCGATCTATTTCGTTACATTAGGTGTTAAAAAATTCTGCTTTTTACAATTATCAGGATACGAGCGCGTCTTAAATATTTCTAACCGACACATTGGTAGGTAAAGTTTGTTTAAACCCCTTGTATTTCTTTGCGCGATGTCCAAATGTTTGTCAAAGAATTCTGGAATGTCATGTACGAATATGCAAACTTCCATTATGTACATGCAATATTAACAAATACATTATTAGTTATCATTATAATTAAAGTTAGAACAGACAGACAGACGGCGTTTTAAACAAACATTTAAATACCAGCAGTTTCGAAACCCTAAAGTTACTCGTAGTTATAAAACCATGTCAGTTTTCACGCTTAGTTATAAAATAAAAGCCGGGGAAATATACGCAAGCATCGAATCAGGACTCTTATTAAAACATCCGACATCCATTTAAGCTGGCGTACAATTTGCATCGCCCTCTAATTACGCAGATCTAATTCGAGACGTAACAGGTTCTGCGAGCATCACAATTCCAGGCTAGGAGGCTGTAGGGCTGCCACGTTGGTTCTATTCAGGCTGATGTCTTAATTATATACAAGTACAATTTGAAAAAAAAATAAACCGAATTCTATTAAGTTATTGGAGCGTAACTCAAAAACTACTAGACCGAATTTGATGAAATTTAAAACCAATGGGACCACACAGGAAACAGCTTTTAAACAAAAAAGAATTTCGAGAATCAGTTCACCCAGTCGAAAGTTATAAGGTAACAAACATGAAAAAAACAGTCGAAATGGGTACCTCCTCCTTTTTGGAAGTAGGTATTATTTTAGGCTCAGCACCCACTCGGGCCAGGGTTAAACTATAGTCGCCCGGTACCCGCGGGGAGGGGGGAGGGGGAGGGGTTGAAGCCCCCCCTGCATCCCCCCCCCGCCGGAGGCCTTTAGTTTTTGAGTAATAATTTTTTTAGTACTTAACCTCACTTTCGGCTATATCAGTATTTTTTACCTATTTTTTGTTTCACACCTAACTTATTAAGGCGGTTCGCTTCTGGCACTTCGCCGGCCGCTGCCGCGGCACGCTCGCTTCGCTCGCTCGGCTCGTGCGTTGTTTGTCATGTTCTAACCTAACCTAACCTATTTTTTGTTTCACACCTAACTTATTAAGGCGGTTCGCTTCTGGCACTTCGCCGGCCGCTGCCGCGGCACGCTCGCTTCGCTCGCTCGGCTCGTGCGTTGTTTGTCATGTTCTAACCTAACCTATTTTTTGTTTCACACCTAACTTATTAAGGCGGTTCGCTTCTGGCACTTCGCCGGCAGCTGCCGCGGCACGCTCGCTTCGCTCGCTCGGCTCGTGCGTTGTTTGTCATGTTCTAACCTAACCTAACCTATTTTTTGTTTCACACCTAATCTATCAAGGCGGTTCACTTAACATTGTATTATATAACAACAATAACATATCCAGTCCGTCTCAGAGTTATGTTGATAGATGAGAAAAACTTAATGTTAAAGGGCTAGGAGAGACACAATTAAACAAACATTTTAATACATTACTTGATGAGTATGACACTTTCATGGATGTCCTGTGGGTTCGACACCGTTTCTCAGTTGGTATGAGACCTTGGTCTTCACTATATTTGATGCATTGGTCTTTAGTGCCCAATTTTCGCACAACGTCAGTTAAATTCCAATGATCAATCACTTCAGTGACGCAAAGTTTTCGTTTGGTTATAAGCTCGTTGTCGTCGTCGTCATTACTCGAAGAAGGTCCGGCGACAGGTTCAACGGGCAGATCAGGAGCCGAAGAAGGTCCGGCTACAGGCTCGACGGGCAGATCAGGAGCCGAAGAAGGTCCGGCAACAGGTTCGACGGGCAGATCAGGAGCCGAAACCGCGTCCGCTTCGGGTATTGTACTGTAATACTCCATTACAGCCAAGTGCAGTCCAGTTTTCAAGCCAAGTTCAAGTCGTAGAGCAATCCAAACAAATCCGGTAAGCAAGCCAAGTTTCAAGTCGTCGCGCAATCGAAGGAAGTCCAGGGAAAAAGCCAAAGTCGTAATAAAAATCGAAAAACAAGAGAGCACACATTCACGAAACTACGAGAGAAACGGAATGAATGGATGACAGTCCATCTGTCAGTAAGACAAAATGGCGCCTTTTTTTTTTCTTACGTTTAACGATAACGATACGTTTCGTTTAACTCAGTTTGACAACTTAATTTGACAACTTAATATTGTACCATTTTCTCAACATTGCGTTCCATTTCACTTTTTTTTATCAAATTTTAATTTAATCATAATTAATTTAAACTACGTTTCCGGCAAAAAAAAATTGCTGGAAGGGCTTCAGGTGGACCCCAATGATACCCCTAAACTCGCACCTTCATCAAAATCAGGTACCGGACGGCTATAGCCAACCCCGGGCCAGTTTCCACTCGGCCCGAACAAAGTAAAATGCTGAGCCTTTATTTATTTTTATTAACAAGTGAGTAACAAGTGTAAGTGAGACAAAAAGATTCACGTTATCAAAAATTTCCATCTACGAGTACGTACACGTATGTACATACTAGTACCGACTGACTGGTTCAACGAAATTTATATAAAATAAATAATAATAGACAATAATATAATATAAAAAAAAAACAAGTTTAATATTGTTATCCATTTAAACTGATTAAATCGCTTATATTATTTTAATCTCCAAGATCTCAAAGATTTCAGTCTTCGTGGTCATCAATCTAGTAGATGAGAGTTGTCTGCTATATAAGATAATGTTCAATAAACGCGTAAGTATAAAAACTGAGAAAAAAATGTGTAATATATAAAATCTAGTGCCAGCCCTAGTAAAGCCTAGAGAGGGAAGAAAGAGAGGCGAGGAGTGAGGGCGGAGCGGGGCCTCACGAGTAATACAACCTGATGTCTCAATACCTCCCAGTGTGCGAGCCTATTATTTCAGTCGCACACGATGGAACTTTTGGCATGGCTAACATGGAGATGGACTTAAGCAGATGCAGTTGACAAGGGTATTCATCACAGATCAATATGTGCAACGGATAACGCAAGTATCACTGTTTGTATTGAAACCGAACCTTGAATTTACGCATAATTTAATTTTAAAATAACTTACCTGTGATAAGAAATATGTCCTTAACTTTTGGGGTTCTAAATTTTTGGGCTATTGCAGTTAATTATTACGCAAATTAGTTTTCGAGGCCGTCCGGCTGTGACAACAGACGCGCGCGGACTGTAAGTAGGACGGCCAATCTTGACGCTTGGTCGGTGTTCGGACTCGAAAAAGACGCATTTGCGTTGTCTATTGTACATATATATCTGTGGTTTTTATCTATAAGAGCATGAACTCGTACATTTGTACTGTTACCATTTCTCAAGGCAATTTTATTAGAAGCAAAAATAAAAAGAAAATTAAACAAAATCAACGACGAGAGCTATTGTTGGTTTCTTCCCACAATCTTCAAACAAACAATTATGTCCGAAGAAAGATTGACCTTCACCCATCTTCTTCCTGGCATGTTTATAGTAAGGTTATTTTATTTTGCACTGGCGATATCTCATACAGGATTTGACATCCGCGAGCTCGTCGACAGCTTGTATGAGAAAATAAAATTGTTGCTATTTCATTTTTGCATACCATTTCCTATAATTTCTCACCGTTTAAGCCTTCCCTGGACTGCCACAAATATTTCATAACCAAAATTAGCCAAATCGTTTCAACCGTTCTCGGGTATTATCGAGACTAACGAAGAGCAATTCATTTTTATATTATATACTCGTAGATGAAATGAATATATTGCAGATGGGTTGCCTGAATGAGTTAATATAGGTAATAAATAATGCTAATATAATAAATAATACATACCCTCGAATAATATAATAAACGGCCACAAGACGGTATATTATTTTAATTGTAAGTATTACATTTTACGCCGACAATATATTGTAATATATTGTCGGCTTACTGTATATTGTAATGACTGATGTCATCAGAGATGTTCTTTGGAAAGGTCACCACACTCAGTATTGAGGAAAACGATGCAATTACATTGTAAGAAAAGTTGGAAGACTTGTTATCCTATTTATTTACCTGTAGGCTTATATAGAGATATATAGAGGAAAAGGCGGGGATTGATAGTAACAATTCGCAAAGAATATCACTCTTTATTTTATTATATAATGACCACGCTTACACGTGGTAAAATATAACTTTTGACTTGAAAACATTCTCCTTTTTGGAAGTTTGGAAGACATAAACGTGTCCTGAAAAATCAAGCAGGTGGTAATCTGTACTAATAAAAAAAACACGCAGGGCAGTCTTCAGGGACTACCGATAGAAGTGAAAATTATTCGAGTTATTTTTAAGACACACAATCAACAATAATAGGTAGTCATGGAAACCGTTATCGCGCGCGCCTATAGAAGTTTTCACTTCAAAACTACATTATATATCAAATGCGTTCAGTGACAGTGACGCGAGTTCCTTGGTTTTTGTTCACCTAAAAGTGCTCAACGCGTCTAAAGAAGTTTTCACTACAACTAGAATATTACGCTATTGGTTGCAAGTAACAGTCGTTAAGCTAGTCTTATAAACATTTTATTAAACCAAGTGATACCTTGATTTTTCATCACCCAAATAACCGATGACAATGACGCGAGTTCCTTGATTTTTGTTCACCCAAAAAGTGCACAACGCGTCTAAAGAAGTTTTCACTACAACTTGAATATTACGCTATTGGTTGCAAGTAACAGCTATTAAGCTAGTCGTCTAAACATTTTACTAAACCCAGTGTTACCTTCATTTTTCATCACCTAAAAAGCCGATGACAATGACACGGGTTCCATGATTTTTGTTTACCCAAAAAGTGCTCAACGCTTCTAAAGAAGTTTTCACTACAACTAGAATATTACGCTATTGGTTGCAAGTAACAGCTATTAAGCTAGTCGTCTAAACATTTTACTAAACCCAGTGTTACCTTCATTTGTCATCACCTAAAAAGCCGATGACAATGACGCGAGTTCCATGATTTTTGTTTACCCAAAAAGTGCTCAACGCGCCTAAAGAAGTTTTCACTACAACTAAAATATTACGCTATTGGTTGCAAGTAACAGTCGTTAAGGTAGTCTTGTAAACATTTTACCAAACTAGGTGTTACTCGTATCAGTATTTCCTTTGAAATGAAGTTGCAACATTATTATTATTTGACTCAGAAACAGGAAAGCCGTTCCCATAACATTTAGCCATCCCCTATTCAGGTTCTACAAAATCACGGAGCATGGAGGTGCAGTGCACATATATTGCCGTAACTATGTTTCTCTTCATGCATCCAATGTAAACGTGAATATTTTAGGTATACCCCACAAACAAAATTAGTCTTTATTTACAATTCTTTAAGTGCCATTCTCTGATGCAGCATAATACTTTCCGAACTACGTTCCGTTTTCAATTTGATATCAAAACTATTCGATTATAGAATTTATGACAACGCGACATAGTTGGGTTTCAAAAATACTGGCAGTGTAGATTTAGCGTTTTGAATTTGGAATTCAGATTTTGTGTTTTTAAGTTTTTAGGGAATTGAAACGTCTGAAGTTATCCAAACATACATACGAAATTCAACCCTATTTTGAGTGTCATATGAATCATTTCGGATTAAACATTTTAATGGTGTTTATGACAGCTACGTTTTTAGGAATAGTTAGTGTAAGGTAAGGAGAATTGCGAGAAAGTAGCGCTATTTGCTACCGTATCGTGCGCCATCGCAGATTCAGGGGTCAGCAACCACTATACGTCAATTATTTTCTGTGGTTAAATTTATGATGTAGATATAGTTTAAACCCGGGTATGACTGGCAGGTTACTTTTTAACTTGACTGAACCGAACTGCTCCTAAAAACTACCATAATCTTATTCCACGCATTCCAAGTCGGTACTAGGCATATCAATTAAATGCATCATAAGTAATGAAAACCATAAGGTCCTAATATTATGTTAATAACTAGCGACTGCCAGCGACTTCATTCGCGTAGTAGGCTCGGTCTTCAGCCTCGTCATATTCCTCCACCTTTTCTTGGTCTTTCTTTCATAGGAACCTTCTCTTGACAGCAATTAACACAACAAAAAAAGAATTATCAAGATTGTTCCAACCGTTCTCAAGTTATAGCGACCAGGAGGCATAGGGGTTAATTTATATATACAGGGTGGAAACTTCGTGGAATGTACAGGAAAAGCTTTTTGCAATTTGTGACTTTTTGAGTACTCCAACGATGGTTGGTCCCATAGAAGTTTTTGATCAGTATTAGAAACAGGATCGATTGGCACCAAAAATGTTTTTGTGTAAAATGGCTATTATATATATATAATATAATAAACACATATACACTTGCTAACATATATATATATACGTATATATATATATGTGTTAGCAAGTGTATATGTGTTTATTTATAAGTATATATTGATGGTATACTATCTACTATCTGGGCCCACCAAGTTTATCATTCATGTCTCATATTCATAGATTCCCTAAGTTAACATTGTGTAATATTTCTACTTCTTTGTATTGGTATAACCTTAAAATAGCTACACGAACACTAATTGGACGTTTTGATGGAACAGTAAATCATTTACGTAGACTTTTATAGCAGTAGATAATAGTGTTACGGAAACAGTTGCTAACCCCTGATTAGCATGATGTCACATCTGCCATTCGCATCCGTCCAATCAGCAGCATTATATGTTAATGGCCTATTAGAATATACTTGCAGGCTTCTTCGCGCTGCCACTCGCGCCCTCCAATGCACTCTCCTTATCCAGCATACATGACCTGTAATATGATACAAATTGCTAATACCGCGAGGTCATTTGATTTTGGTTTAGCAGTTAGTAATTTGCAAATGCTTGCATACTGAAGTCAGCTTTATGTAAATGGAATAAGGCAGTAGTGAGGTGAATGTGTAATTTGGTAGAGTTTTCCACGGTGGCTTGTTAAGTTCATTGTTCTTGTTCTCATATCTCGACTTACGTTAGTGCTTTGTTACCCATATTCTGTGTGTTACTGGCCGTTTTTCTACGAAGCGCTGAAGAAAAATAAAATAAAAAGTAAAGAATTTAAATTCCGAACCCCGGTTCCTAAAACCGAACGCGGTGTCTTTGCCCGGTCGCTTGAGATAAGATCTCGTTTATAATGTTTCAATTAAACAGTAGCCATATTTATTGGTGACACGGAGGCCGGCGATTCATTACCTGAGCTCAGGTGAATTTAAAAAAATAAGATCTAAGGAAATGCCGCTCATGAGGGTATCTTTGAGGGGTTTGTGTATGTAGAGTGATACTTTTAATGACCTATCTTCATCAGTTGCTGTATCTCTTCGGTAACTTGACTTAGGCTTTCTGGTAAGAGATAAATGAGTACCTTTGGCTTAATAAACAACTCCGTGAGTGCTAAAGACTATTTCCTCAAACTTAAGTTATCTGCGAGGAAACCTCATTTAATTTGTGGTAAGCCTCTTATGCCAGATACCGTCTTGGTTAATACCACCATATTCCCAGATCAGTCGCGAAGCTATAGTGCGCCAGCATTGTGTTTATTGTATTATAGCAAGTGAATAATGGGTACTGGGACTGCTGGGTGAAAGTGTCTTAAAGACGAATGTTGCCAGTAAAGTATGACGCAAAACTACAAAATCTACACACTGTGACACTGTAACACTCATTAGCAAACTTTATTATCAGTTGCGCGATTAGTCCGTCTCGTCACTTTATTACGTAAAATTAATTACTACCAAAAAATGAAATCGACTTCAACATTCAAATAAGTGAAATAACTTGTTAAAGGCGGTACCATGCGCACAATATTGTGACAGTACTTTTGATAAATTTTTGTTAAATAATGTGTTTCACCCTTTTTAGTGACCTTTGTTACTTGCGGGATCGATGTCATTCAGCGTCAATAACGATAGCATCAAATCATCACTATAGGCGAAACACTTTTCAGTTATGGGATTGTAACTCAAAAACCGATTTGCCGAATTTGATGTAAAAAAGAGACCAACCTCGAAAGTAGGTAGGTATACTCTACCATATAAAAAGAGAGTTATCGAAATCGGACTACTCTGTAAAAGTTATGCAGGTTCTGTTCAAATATAAAAAAATATACGCGTCGCCTTGAGAACCTCCTCCTTTTGAAAGACGGTTGCAAAATATACTCCTGTGTGTTATGGCAAACTGTGCGGTCCAAGTCCCCCATACGGTAATGGTAGGAGTTCTACGAATGAGCTATGAGTTAATCTGTAGCACTACGGGTTGACAGTTTCACTTATTATCGGCCTTATCCTCGCTGCATCCCAATTCAAAACCTAACAACAACAAAATCATCGTGAATAGTAAAAAATAAGAGCTATCTTTATCTGGGAATCTCTGTGCGCGCGTATGCACTGAAAACAGAGTGACACTGCTGTACATGAAAGGGGATGGATGTCGGGAACAGCAGACGTGTTACTCAAGCAACGTGAGCACGCAGCGATGCGGTTTTATGTCTAACTAGATAATTATAATATGGGAAAACATCCACACAAAGTATTCAGGTCTCAAACCAGACAGAGCCTGCACTATCGTTACCTGATGGCTGATTGTCATACTTATGGCGGCCAACCGTTCCGTATTCTGCGGGACCGTCCCGTAATACAAGATGTAATCCCGCTTTACAATAATTAATAAAATAGTCCCGTAAAACATTGGATGCGTCCCGCATGTCCCGCATTCCTATTATTCAACCACACACATAGTACAGGGACAAACGCGCCTACCGAAAGAGTATTTTCTTTGCTGAATGCTCTGTGTGTGGACGATTGAAAATCGTCACTTAAAGTGGACACTCTACGAACTCTGCTTGTACTTAAATTTAATATGGCCAGTTGCGAAAATTTTCATGACTACTCAATAAATTATTAAAGTCAAATTCAAAGTCAAATCATTTATTACCAACAAAGGTTCAAAGACAAAATTATAGATGTTAACTAAACTAAATATGCTTCATTGATTGGCAATAGGGATACGCTCAGCACTGTGCTGCGTAAACCGCGGTTTACGCAGGGCTGGTTTTCAGTGTACCCCTTTGCTCTTAAGTTAGAAGCGGGCTTGATTGTATACAGGGTTATTGGTAATTAGACCAGATCCTTTTAAGGGGTGGTAGGGAATGCCATTTGCAACAATATGACTGTACATTGTGATATCCGGAAATGAATCATTTCTGTGATATTCTTTTTTTTTATTTTTTTTGGAAAATCCAGTTTTACTACTTTAAAAATCAATAAAAAAAAAGTAATCAACCGATTTCAATTCTGTTCGCAGTTTTAGAGAAACCTTGTTACAGCTCTTAATAATAAACAATAATATCGTACTAATGTAGATCCATCCAAAAACTAGAGGCTTTTTCATAATTTTTATTTGATAATTTTTGTAAGATGCTTTACAAAAACCTTTATTTTCTCTACAAAAACGATAGTAAATTAAGTCTGCATTTTATTTAAAAAACATCTACAAGTCTTTAGCTATCCAACGAGGTAAAAAAATTAGCACTTTATTGCACAATTGCAGAAATAATGCGATTACAAAAGGCTGAGAAAGGAATGAGAATAGTCCATGAGAAGTAGCTATGGAAGAAATACTTTCTTAAGGTAACTTAATTTCTTTTAAAGAAATAAAAGAGTAGATGTAATTAGTCTGTATTTATTATTTTTACAGTTCGTTCTCAAAATGTGAGCCAGAATTTTGAATGCAGAGACGCATACGTCTGCGTAAATTGCTTTTAACAACACTTGTATTTAAATTAATTTTCATTTTTTCTGCTGCATTTATTATGCGCTGTTTCAGTTCTTCGATGGTTGCCACAGGTCCAAGAGTATCGTCGTACACCAAGCTTTTCATGTGACCCCATACGTAATAGTCGACGGGAGTCAAGTCGGGACTTCTGGCCGGCCACTGAATGGGTCCTCCTCTGCCAATCCACTTATTAGGATACTGACTGTGATCCTTGTAATCTTTTCTTGTTTGGGTTACCGTCATCTTTCGGGGCCCAATAATGAATATTATGATAATTTGATATTCCATCCTGATCAAATTTGGATTCGTCGGTCCATAAGATTTTTAATAAAAAATTGGCATCTTCCATATCGGTGTTCAACATGAATCTGCAAAATTCGACTCTACGTGCAGGATCTCCGTCTTGGATAACTTGTACCGGAGTCAAATGATACGGGTAGAGTCTTGAGCGGTGCACTGTGTTCCATAATTTCCATTGCGACATGCCAAGACGTCGTGCAATGATGTTTGTTGAAGTCGTAGGATCTTGCTCAAACATGCGAATTATCTGTTCCTCTTCATCCGAATGATAAATACGAGATCGTCCAGCATCACTTTGTCGTCTTTGAACTTGACCAGTTTCTCGTAGTCGCCGGTACACTCCGTCAAATACACTCACATGGGGTAAACGGCGCTGTGGAAATCGAGACTGATACTCCGTTCGAGCATGTGTAGCGACGCCGTTGGCAAAACCATAGCAAAACAGTATGTCCGCATACTCTTCGTTTGTGAACTCTCGAAGCCGAGGTAGATGGTCGTGGGATTCCGTAGTCATGATCAAATCCTTTAGTACAAGCCAAGTCGTCGGGTAAGCAATCAATCAAAAAGTCCAGTTCACTAGCCGAATCACAGAAAAAGAAGTTACACACGTCCAATAACGTTATCAAGGTCGAAATTTAATCGTAATAAAGGGTTGCCAAAGAGCGTCTGAACAGTACGATGCGCTTGAGCAAACTGGGTTCTCATTGCTCGTTCAACAAACATAAGCGAGAGGGAGACGGCGCATTCAACATGGATACCGTTGTCTAAAACCCTTTCTCGGAATCTCTCTACCTGAGTCTTTGTTATCGCATTATTTCTGCAATTGTGCAATAAAGTGCTAATTTTTTTACCTCGTTAGATAGCTAAAGACTTGTAGATGTTTTTTAAATAAAATGCAGACTTAATTTACTATCGTTTTTGTAGAGAAAATAAAGGTTTTTGTAAAGCATCTTACAAAAGTTATCAAATAAAAATTATGAAAAAGCCTCT
Source organism: Selenia dentaria (assembly GCA_917880725.1). Taxonomy (NCBI): domain Eukaryota; kingdom Metazoa; phylum Arthropoda; class Insecta; order Lepidoptera; family Geometridae; genus Selenia; species Selenia dentaria. Next base: position 15,146,242 of record OU862899.1, on the reverse strand, counting down.
AGTTTTTGGATGGATCTACATTAGTACGATATTATTGTTTATTATTAAGAGCTGTAACAAGGTTTCTCTAAAACTGCGAACAGAATTGAAATCGGTTGATTACTTTTTTTTTTATTGAATTTTAAAGTAGTAAAACTGGATTTTCCTAAAAAAAAATAAAAAAAAAAAAATATCACAGAAATGATTCATTTCCGGATATCACAATGTACAGTCATATTGTTGCAAATGGCATTCCCTACCACCCCTTAAAAGGATCCGGTCTAATTACCAATAACCCTGTATAATACCAACTACTAAGTTAGAGCTTACGCGTGTGTGTGAGTTTATGTGTGTATGGTGGGGGGTGTGGTATCCGTATCACCGGTATACCGTTCGTATCACAAGCCCTCTAACGAGTCCGGGTACGAGGGCATACCGGGGTACGTTATGTAGGTGTGTGAATATGTGTGACAGTGTCAGGATATGTTAAAGCGTGATGGTATCACTTTGTATCATCAGACTTATGAGAGTCTAGGATCATGGGGATACCTATGTGTAAAGGTGTATTGTAGAGTGTGTAGGGATGTGTGCATGTGTATTAAGTGGCACTATTTGGTTTTAAAGGTAGCTTCAAAAGTAACTTTTTGGCGATTTAACAGTAAGCCTTTGTATTTTAGTTTAAAAACAACTGAGCTCATTTTCTTCCTCATAGGAGGTGGGATGGTATTCCAAATTTTGGATGCGCTGTATTTGAAACTACCTTTAAATCTGGTGGTCTTGTGCTTAGGAGTCGAGAGAGCATTAAATAGTTTTGATCGGGTGTTAAGAAAGTGGATATCCTTAATCCACGTTAACTTTTGGAACAGGTAATCGGGATTATTAATAATAATAATATGGGACAACATCCACACAAAGGTCTTCAGGTCCCAAATTAGGCAGAGCCTGTACTATGGTAACCTGATGACTGATATTACATACTTACACATGATATTAAATACTTATATACATATACACACCCATACACAGATCAAACAGACATGTTCATGCACACAAATGTTTGACCTGTCCGGGGATCGAACCCAAGACCAGCGGCCCAGAAGGCAGGGGTGCTACCAACTGCGCCAACCGGCCTGTCGTTTTTAACAAATTCAAAAACCTTGAACTTGTAAAAAAAGTGTCACTGTAGTGAAAAATACGATTTTTTTAATAAATTAATATCGTAAATTTTGGTAAGTGTACTGACATTCGCTCATAACTAATCAATCCACAAAAAGTCCCGCATTACATTTTCAGAAAGTTGGCCGCATTAGTCATACTTATATAAGTACATATACACGCCCAGATACAGCTCAAACAGACATGTTCATGTACCATGTTTGACCTGTCAGGAGGTCTAACCCATAGATATATAGATATATACTTACTTATTATTATGTCAGAGAACACTACTACTTATCTAGAGAAATCTTACTTAGACCTTATGAAGGTACAATTAAGAGGATTGCATAGCTAGTACTTTCCATGCTAAAAGAGAAAACTCTTTTCTACCTCTTAAAATTGTCCGATTTCAGTGATTTTTTTCATGGAATCATGACATTGCTTACTATACCCGTACTTTTTGATTATTTCAGTTTTTTGAAGTTCTAAAAAAGGAAATATATAGTACTATGAAATACTGAAAAAATCTAAACGTACGGGCATAGTAAATAATTGATTACATGAAAAAAGAAATCACTGAAATAGGACAATGTTAAGAGGTAGAAAAGAGTTTTCTCTTTTAGCATGGAAAGTACTAGCTATGCAATCCTCTTAACTTATGTGTATATCTTTGTAATGTTCAATAATTAATTTTAGGTAATAATAATAATGGATATAAAAAAATAATTAGGTCCCGACATACGAACTCTAATAAATTGTATTTTAGTTTGAAAATTCTCGTGACTTTGACACATATTAATTAATAAATATTAAAAGCGACTTTACTCACGTAATTAAGTGGTCGCCGCGATCTTGCAGTGTAAACTCCCTGAGGATGAGCATCGGACATGCCCGAAACCTAGGTCGATAACGTCGGCTAATTACGTGAGTAAAGTCAGTTTTAATATCTAATAAATTGTAGTTAAGGCGCTGCCCAAAGCCAAAGATCCGTAAAACGCTATGTTTTTCGACGCACAGTTTAGACGCACAGTTATTGATACAAACTTGGAAAAATACAGTGCATAGTTAAAAGTTTAAAAAAAAGACTTATATAATAATATGCACTATATTTATCTGGCACCTTGAAGAAAAAAATCGCAAATAAAACGACGGAAAAAAAACTTTCGTTTCGAATTTCTCAGTATTTTGAGCGACAACCACTATATTTTTTGTAATCAGAAAAAAGATAACTTATCAAAATATCTAGATTTTTTTTCACCCCTGTGGCTTCTTTTATTTTAAACAAATTGAAACTGCGAAAAAGTGATCGTGTTTACAGACGCACACTTGCTCCTGTCACGGCCAGTGCTTCACCCGCTCAAATACCTAAAAGTTTGCTGTTGCAGGGCCTTAAGAAAGAACCATCACTATCGTTAGTTTTCAAACAAAAAAAACCCATCGTAATCGGTGCAGTCGTTTAGGAGCTATGATGCCACAGACTGACATTATAATATAAAGACACGTCAAACTTATAACCCCTCGTTTGCGACGGTGATTGTCGTAAGACTGTCAAGCCAGAACTACATCTGGACGGGATTTAAAATATGGAAAAACACCTCATCGCACTTAAACATCAAATCAATCAAGTAGTTAATAGCAACTGCAGCAAGTTATCACCCAACTTAACTGAATACTTGGCCAAGCTCCACTACTGACAAATGTTAATTTATCTCATAAAATATTTTTACCAACAACTTATTGGTAAACAGTCGCTGTTTACCAAAAACTTGTTCCGACACTGAATGGTCACTAAAGTGGTTTTGGATAAGGTTGTGGCATAAAAACTCAATCCTTTAAATTATGAAGTCCCCGAACTAAAACCTCCGGTTTCGCATAATTATATAGATTAACCGAATAATGAAGATATACAAGGTCACAATCGTTACTTTTGCTTCTTTTATATACAATCATTTGTCTTGTTTTTCAATCACCAATTCAAATAATAAACAATTTAATCTGTTTCCACTAAAACAACGGTAGCCGAATCCCCTTAAAAAGGCATTATCATCTAATTAGGCCTCCTTTATTCACCGATCTCACGAACGCTTTTAAAATTGGAACGCTCAAATTCCCGCGCCTTTTTACTTTTTTCGTGTGATGCAAGTATACTTCTTTTCTTTTTTTTTTTAGAATTAATTTACCTGTACCTAATTGGATTTATAGCGTCTCGTGGCAAAGGCGGCATACATATTTCCAAATCCTGAGGTTGCTAATTACGCTTCGCCCGGTATTTTAACAGCGTTTATTGGGAGCGATCTTAATTCAAGCTAAATTGGTGTTTATCGTAAGATAATTTGGATTATCTGCATTTTTGTTGCAATGAATAACGCAGTAGAGCTGGCATAGTGTTGTTTCTGTGGTTGGATGGGACTGAATTTGTAAGCTGTTGCTTATAAACTTTGTATTTAATATGGCAATACCATGATCAACTTGGTGATGAACATGGTAATACCGCAATATAGCTCAATAACTTATTATGGACTTACAAAAAGTACATAATCAATTGTTTTTAACAGATTTATTAACCTTGTATTTTAACACATCGACAACTTTGTATTTAACATGATGGTAATACAATAATGTTGCTCAACTTTTTAATAAAAGTATTATACAATAATATATAGCTTTAAGAAACCATTCGTCAACTACTTTGATTTTAACTGGGCAATGCAACGATCTTGTTCAACAACTTTGTTTTGAACATAGCAACAAAGAAACTTTGACCAACAACTACTCGTATACGTCGATTTACAACAACTTTAATCAACATATTTGCATTTAACATGGCAATACCTTGTACAACGACTTTGTACCTATACCTAAAACACGGTGATACAAACTCGACTATTTTCCTTTTGACATGACAACAATAACTAAAACAATGTAAAAAACGACAGTAATGTCTTTACTTGTGCAAAGTATTGAGCAACGAACTTTTACATAAAGAGTACTATGTCCAGATTTCGTGCAAAATGTAGAACCATAGATCAGAGAAACAATTTATGTGTAAAACGGAGTAACGAAGTATTATCAAAACTAAATTTCAACGTGGAATCAAATTGTTTTTATTATATGCACATCTAAAAGCACAGCGTGAGAACAATCGACAATCGAGGACATTTGACATTACCATCATTCATCTTTATTATTTTGTGGCTATTCAAACGCCATTTCTGTATAAAATACGTTTGCAAATACGCCTTTAAGGGCAGAATAAGGTTCCATCGTGACGGCAACATGAAAAAAAGAAATAAAAAAGGTAAAGCGCCCTGCGCCATATCTCGTTATTATTTCGGAAAACAATGGCGTCTGGATTGTCACATCCCGCGCGGTCCATGCAAATAATCATAAATAAATAAATAAAAAATATATGAGCATCGCCGTCCGACGTCTTATTTTAGGCCGAGAGTTCGCTATCAAGGAGGTTGCGTTTCTGGAAGCCGCACATTTTGCAGTCGTTAAACAATTTAACGACGGCGAAAATATTGGTATAGTCATCGATTATTATATTATACATTATAATTTTATTATATTATTAACTAGATCAAATATGTTTGTAAAATGTTTAGTTGTAAGATGGACGTGGAGAATAATGTTTATGAATATTATACCCGTGAAGCTCCCTTGGCATACCTGTATGCCAAAAAACATTCCGTAAAGCCGCCTTGGCATACAGGTATGCCAAGGCCAAATCAAATAAGGATCCAATTAAAAATGATATCTATTCAAATATACAATAGATTTCAGCTAATGTTTTTTTTATGATGCTGTAAAGGACCTGGAAATTCTTTTGACATAACAAATTATCATTTGAAAGATACCAGATCGGTAATATCAACGAAAAAGCGACAGTCACTTGTTTTTTTGCGAGGTTTCTGCAACTCTGGTTTGCAAATTTGATGATAGTCGGTTAAATAAATATAGGATATAGGAATGTATACAATAAATTGATAAGTTATGTTTGCGAGATCAGAGAAAGATAAAATAAAATAGTGACTTTGATGGTTGATGTGATAATAGACTGTAACGCCATGTTTAATTATTCTACTCAAAAAAATATTTATATTATAAATTAGCTGCACTCTGTGGAATCACCTGTGTGTTCCGGGATAAATAATAGCCTAACGTGTAGCCGACTTGCTTGCTGATATTCTTTATGAATCTGGCTGCCATACACAAAAATAATTTTTCAAATCGGTCAGGTAATTCCAGAGGCCAGAGAGTAGCTAACAAAAAAAAGCTAAACCATACCGCATTATTATTTATTAAAGAAGTTTCTTTGGATGGATGAACGTCAACTAACAGCCCCTGAAATAATAGAGTAGTTTATTTTATTTTATTTTAATATTCGTTATATAAATCTACCGAACAGCAGTGGACGTTCTGCGGTTGAGATAATTGATGATGATTATGTATCAGAAGAGTGTTCATTCCATCCACAGAGGCCTACCACTTTACGCGTGAGTGAAGCTACAAGCTAGTTTGACATAACTTCTATTAGAATAAGCAGATATATTTATATACAGATATATACAGCCATGTTTCTACCAAACGTCTCAAAAGCCAATGTAAATCGGCTGCGCATAAAAACTTATCCAGTTGTTTTACGTCTTTGTCGTTAGCCCGTCGTCCGTCCAAACAAGGCCCTCTGTCGTCCCGGCGCCATGTTGGATCTGTAACAAATGTCGCCACGTTCAAAATAAAGACGTTACATTCGAATATACGGAGCATTCGCATCGTAACAGCCATATTAACATTGTTGTGATAGTACAACAATGTTAATATGGCTCATAAAAGCTAAGCTTGTATAGACGAGACTTAATCATGGATTCATTTTGCCCTCCATTATTGATACCGAAAGACGTCGTCACAATTAGGGATCATCATAAGTGCGTTCAATTAGCAATGAGGGCATTGGTGGCGTTGCCATTGTTGGCTCTTTGTTAAAGCGTCCATAAAGCTCACAAACGTTATTTTCGCCTTTTTTGGCACTTTCGCTCACATCTTACTCGAACGCTACACCGAGCATAAGACCTAAAATCGGACGATCATGCCAAATAGATAGGTTTTCAAAAAACGATCACAAACAACCATGCTCTAGTAGGTCAAAAATTATACTGTTTGGTGGCAAATAACTCTTTTTTTTAAAAGCTTTGCGAACGCTGTACGAAAAGAGTCCAAAACCACATTTTCACTCACAGATTCCCAATTCGAACGCTCTTGTGAGCGTTTTTAGCAATATATTGGCCAACTTGAGGCTACTCGAACGCACTTAATACAAGCAGGACTTCTATCAAACCCAGCTTAATCGCCCTTAAACCCATGACAACTTTATAGCAGGCCTACTATTCAAAAACAGCAAAAAAACTGTTCACATGTTTTTACGTGTGAACTGACGTTACCATGACGCTGTAAATCCGTTCAGTTTATCAGCTTATACACGTCTAGGTATCTGCAGTGTTGGTTATAGCAGCTTGTCAGAATGCTAGAGACAATATTATCCGTTCACATTTCAGGAAAATAATGTTCAAACAGTTCACCTAAATGAGTGTCAGTATGATTTCATTCAAAACTGTTTTAGCCAGGTTTAAGAAATGCACGGAACTTGGGTTTTTACAAAGCTAAAAGTAAGTGACCAGTAGGTCTACCATGAGTTTACATTAAAGTTCGGCCGTTCAGAGAATGCGTTCCTGACACCTATCAGTTAGTCATGACTAGTGATGGGCACCACATAACACTGAGTTCGTTACCGTTCCTCCAAAATGAAGTAGTTTTATTTTTATATGTAATAAAAGTTATCTTATAGTCCATTATTTTCAAATTCTTAAAAAGAAAAACAAAACGTATTATTTTATAAAGTATAACTGTATAAGAACAGATTACGATACTATTATTGCCTGTTATTGTTAGCACAGCACTACAAATATAAAGCGCTGACATAACCTTGTAATAGCGCAGTTAAGATTTAGAAAAATATTGTTTACCAAGTTATTTGACACTCAGTTTGACACAAAATTATAACATTAATTGATTATTGATATAATAATGTTGTTTTAATGCTCATCAATTGTTAAAACGGTAAACAACCAGCAATAATATTTTTATCGTAACTGCAACGCCATTACAAAGTTACGTCGTCAGTTCAATCGCGACGTGTCAGGAACGCATTCTCTGAACGGCCGTAGTATAACACCAATCGATGCACGATATTGATGGCCGCGAAAAAATGAAAATGTATAAAAAAAATAACAGTGCCACCTTGCGGTCAATTGTGGAACTAAAATTGACAGCGAGTACGCCAATCACAAGCTTATTATGTAGGCGAGATCGAGTATCGACTATCGATGACATTTATGTTGCCAACTCATAGTAGAGGTACAGCCGTGCGATTCTCTAAGAGCAACCATCGTTGCATCTTTGACATCCGTGAAACAAATGACGAGATGACAAGAATCGTTGGAAAAACGACCTTATGTACAAGGGCGATATCTCATAAAGTATTTGACATCAAATTAAATATTATTAAATATAATATTAAAAATATTTAATTAAACATTAAATATTTATAATATTATTTTTTAAGAACTGATGTTTGTCTAGATAAACCTAGCATTGGTTTTAAGACAACATTAACCATCGATATGTATTCTCTTTTATAAATAAATAAATAAATAAATCGGTGAGCAGACGAAGTTGGGATGTAAGGGGCGAGCCAACATCTTTTGACCCAAGTCAACCTCACCTGCACGCGGTGCATCCTGCTGATCGATGAACGAGGCTCTGACAACCGATCGATGGCGGTATACCCATCCCAACAGGCGTCGCTAAATGCAACAGGCCGGTGACGGGCAGCAGCGTCACCGGTGCGAGAAGCTACGCCCTGCGATCGCCAACCCGCCTGCCCAGCGTGGCGATTACGGGCAAACTCCTCCAATGCAGAACAACAAAAAGCCACGGCCCCTAGTTCCCGGCGGCCCTGCTATTCCTGGTCATGGTGGCGACCATGGTAACGGCGGGGCGAGGGGTGCTAAGAATCTCCGGGCTACGGGAGGCCACAACAAACAACTGACCCTGGCGACGTATAACGGACGCACGCTAAGGCTTGACTCGCATCTGGCGCAACTCGAGGTGGAACTTGGGAAAATTAGGTGGCACATACTGGGGTTGAGTGAAGTCCGAAGAGAGGGGGAGGACACCTTAACCCTAGAATCGGGCCACCTTATGTACTTCCGAGAGGGAGACCAACAATCCCAAGGTGGCGTTGAGTTTCTGGTAAACAAGTCCCTTTCTGACAACGTTGTGGAAGTGTCCAGTGTGTCGAACAGGGTAGCGCACCTTATTGTAAAGCTCACCGAGAGGTATAGCCTCAAGGTGGTGCAAGTGTACGCACCGACCTCGACACACTCGGACGATGAAGTCGAGGATATGTTCGATGACATATCGAGGGCCCTCCACTTCACTACAAAGACCCAGTACACCGTTGTCATGGGGGACTTTAACGCTAAAGTGGGAGTACAGAATTTCAGCGAATCGGTAGTAGGATGCCATGGCTTTGGACGCAGAAATCATAGGGGGCAAATGCTCGTCAACTTCCTCGAACGGGAGGGGCTCTTCTTAATGAACTCCTTCTTTAAGATACAGCCCCAAAGGAAGTAGACGTGGCTAAGCCCCGACACTAGGACTAAAAATGAGATTGACTTCATCATGACGAATAAAAGGCATATATTTAGAGATGTCTCCGTGATCAACAGGTTCAATACCGGTAGCGATCACCGACTTGTCCGAGGCTCTCTGAATATCAACTTCAAGGCGCAACGTGTCCGTCTGATGAAGTCCAGGCTCCGACCAACACTGCTCCAAACCATTGCAGGATCTGAAACATTCCAGTTAAACCTGGAGAACCAATTCGCTGCCGTGGAAACCACCACAGACGTAAACCAGAACCTCGAAAATGTGACTTGGGTCCTCAGGGAAGAAGGTACGAGATTTTGTTACATGCAGCGTAAGGGCAAGAAGTCCAAGCTTTCAGAAGAGACTTTGGGGCTAATGAAGGAACGACGTGAAAACCCACCAATTACTTCGTCAGAAAAGCGGACTCTAAACCGAGAGATCAACAAGAACGTACGACACGACCTCCGGTGCTTCAATACTCTTTCGAAAGAGCGATCGAGCAGAATCGGGGGTCAAAGGTGTTCGTACAATCTCTTGGAAGAAGCCACCTGACGAAGTTGACCACAGCTAGTGGAGAAGTCGTTGCTTCGAAGCCGGCAGTCCTTTCGGAAGTGGAGGACTTGTATGGCCGATTATACGCATCGCATGCATCTCGACCTGATCCCGAAAATGACCCTAGAGCCACGTTAACACGCCATTTCACCGAAGACTTGCCAGAAGTCAGTATTGGCGAAATCGAGATCGCTCTTGGACAGCTTAAAAATGGAAAAGCCCCTGGAGGAGGATGGCGTTACAACAGAGCTACTAAAAGCAGGAGGTAAACCCGTACTGAGGGAGCTCCAGAAGCTTTTTAACGCTGTCCTGTTCGAAGGGAGAACTCCAGAGGCGTGGAGTAGGAGTGTGGTCGTCCTGTTCTTCAAAAAGGGAGATAAGACCCTGCTGAAGAACTATCGACCCATATCCCTTCTAAGCCACGTCTATAAGCTGTTTTCAAGAGTGATCACGAACCGTCTTGCGCGTAGACTCGACGAATTCCAACCACCGGAACAGGCTGGGTTTCAGAGCGGATACGGCACCATAGACCACATTCACACAGTGCGGCAGATTATACCGAAGACCGAAGAGTATAATCAGCCCCTGTGTCTAGCATTCGTGGACTATGAGAAGGCCTTTGACTCGGTTGAAATCTAGTCTGTTCTGGAGTCCCTGCAGCGTTGCCAGATAGATTGGCGATACATCCAAGTGATGAGATGTCTTTAGGAAACTGCCACCATGTCCGTCCAAGTACAGAATCAGCAAAGAAGTCCCATACCGTTGCATCGAGGAGTGAGACAAGGGGACGTTATTTCCCAGAAATTGTTTTCAAATGCAATGGAGGATATGTTCAAGACGCTGAACTGGAAAGGACGTGGCATTAATATCAACGGCGAATACATCTCTCACTAGCGATTTGCTGACGATATCGTCATCGTGGCAGAGATGCTGCAGGACCTGCAACAGATGCTGAATGACCTGGCTGACTCTTCTATACGCATCAGCCTACGGATGAACTTGGACAAAACCAAGGTCATGTTCAACGAACATGTTCTACCGGAACCGATTGCGATACACGGCGCCGTTCTCGAAGTTGTTCAAAAATATGTGTACCTCGGGCAGACATTGCAGTTGGGAAAAAACAACTTTGAGAACGAGGTGAATAGAAGAATTCGGCTGGGCTGGGCAGCGTTTGGGAAGCTACGTCGAGTCCTTACTTCGCCGATTCCACAGTGCCTGAAGACGAAAGTCTTCAATCAGTGCGTCATACCCGTCATGACATACGGAGCCGAAACGTGGACACTGACGGCTCGAATGGTCCACAAGCTCAAGGTCGCTCAGCGGGCTATGGAAAGGGCTATGCTCGGTGTTTCTCTGAGGGATCGCATCAGAAATGAAGTGATCCGTCAGAGAACCAAGGTCATCGACATAGCCCACCGGATCAGCAAGCTGAAGTGGCAGTGGGCTGGCCATATTAGCCGTAGAACCGACAACCGTTGGGGTAAACGAGTTCTAGAGTGGAGACCGCGTCTCGGCAAACGTAGTGTAGGACGTCCTGAGGCACGGTGGAGTGACGATCTGCGCAAGACGGCTGGCAAAAACTGGATGCGAGAAGCCCAAGATAGACCTAAGTGGCGTGCAATTGGAGAGGCCTATGTCCAGCAGTGGACTGCTACAGGCTGATGATGATGATGATGATGAGCAGACGAATCATTACAGAATCGCACGGCAGAACACTTCACACGTTACCCAAAGTTTAAAAGTACATTCCATAAAGTATCTAAAGATCCTTATTAAAGAAAAATACAGAATTACCATTCAAACTAAACGTGACGGCACTATTAGCTTAGTTGGTAGTGATCACGCCTACGTAACACGGTGTTTCAGGTTCGATGCCTGGACTATATTTCTTATCGTGTATTGGATGATGTGATGTGTGCACCTGCGACACAATAAGCAGCAAAACCAAACATCGCAATTTTAGAGAATAAAATTATATATCTTCGGACGGGATTCAAACCGGCACCTTTTGACAATCCACGTCAGACGCCATGACCGCTAGGCCGCCGAGGCAGCCACCCGAGCACAGAGTTTATCTCTAGTTCATTTTAACCGTGGTATGGGGACGGAGCGCCATCTATTGAATAGGATAAGCTTTATCCAAAAAGTATTTGCAACTTACGTATTGACGTCGTAAACATTCATATTTTATCTACCGACTTCGAAAAAGGAGGAGGTACTCAATTCGACTGTATTTTTTTATGTTTATTACCTCATAACTTTCAATAGGGTGAACCGATTCTCAAAACTCTTTTTGTTTCAAAGCTGGCGCTTCCCCGTGTGGTCCCAAATTTCATAAAATTCGGTCTAGTAGTTTTTGAGTAAAACTCCAATACCTGATTTTTACCAAAGTAATAGAATGAAAGTCGGTATTAAATTTTTTTAAATTGCATTGTACCTATCCTAATAGTTTTCAGCAGGGAAACCAAATGTCCGAATTTGTTTTTATTAAATTTATACACGGACCTGCATTCAAAATATAATAGTAGTTTATGCAACTTTCATATAATAGAGGGTATTAAAACATGATGCACTCGTAGTTTTTGAAACTCGCCTGTGGCTCGTTTCAAAATAAGATTACACTAGTATACCTAATTATATACTCGTATGATGCAGTTGCATACACTACTTTATTATACTACTATATTGTTGTATTTATACTATATTATTGTATTTATTATAATACTATATTGTACTATATACTATATTACTATATAATCTCATGACATTTTTGCTATTAAAGTTTTATCCAACAAAATATTACTCAATTTCGTATGTACGAAATAGCGCCAAAATGGAAAAAGTCTTCTTCTTCTTGTTGTTTGTATGGCTTGTGCGGCGTAATCACAATTTGGAAAAAGTCTGTTATTGGTCTTGGTTATTGGCTCGGAACCAGCGCGCTCACCACAGATAATGTGTACTTAAATTGAATTGAAACCTCCTTGGTCGGGACACATTGTACTTTAATAATAAAAAAATGTTTTAAAGCATTGTTTTGTTAGGAGAATAATGCTCTAATTTATTTTTTTAATTTTCTTAAAGAAGTATGTAAATAAAATATGCCAATAAAAGTCTGTATTTCATTTTATAATTAGAATATTACCGAATGAGATTATATAAAAAATTATATACTTGTAGTATTGCCTGTGTAGAAAATTATTTGAAAAAGAATCTTAGAAAATGTGCTACCTCCTGACTACCTACTTTTCAGAGACTTTTTTATTCACACTACCAAAGTAAGTACCAAGCTAGGGCATGAAAATTGCTGTATACCCCAGAACTTAGAATGAAAGATTTGCGTTGCACTCTACCGCGCTCTTCAACCCTCTCTTAGTTTTTTAGACTGTTGTCCTAAGACAAATAACCAGAGCTTAACGTGCCCTCTGAAGCACGGAAGCGCTCATTTGAACAATGACACTAGCACACACCCATCCAACTCCTGACCGCAGCAAGCGTTGCTTAATTTGTTCATCTGTTAAGATCGCCAAGTCAAGCTCCGCTGCGAGCGCTTCATATTCATCTATGCTATACTATTATACTAATATAATATTTTAAAGAGGAAAGATTTGTATGTAAGTATGTTTGTAACGAATTGGCTCAAAAAGTAATGGACCGATTTCAAAAATGCTTTCACCATTTAAAAGCTACATTCACCCTGAGTAACATAGGCTATATAAGATTCATCATCATCATCCATCACCGCGCGGGTGAAACCACGGACAGCAGCTAGTATTCGATAATTGATTAACTCAAGTCAACTCCGTCCACTCAGGGAGTAACTGAATGGTATCCCCAATGTAAAATTAGCAGTAAAGTGTGATTCTATTATATATTTATCTGAATTATAACCTATGAGGTATATAGTGGGTCATTTAGAACGGTCAGTATGGGCACAGTATAATACAGTACGTAAACTACAACCTACAAACGTTCAAAACGGCTCACTCACCAAACATGCGCATCGACGAGAGCCCTAAGCGGTTGTCGCGGTGCCGTCAGTAGTGAGGCCGCGTCAAGACGAGTGAGTAGTCACGTATACGTTTATTTCCGCTTAACTAGGCTTAGTTTCCATACTATTGCATCTTTATACTAAGGTATGGGCAAGTCTGATGACCTACAAAGCTCTCTTATTAGGAACCATGTCATAGATTGAAGAGATAAGAAAAACTGCATACATAGATTTTTAAAAAATTGTACTCACTTCGAGAATCGAACCTAGTCGTATTGTAGTAAAAAAACATGATTTATATTTTGATATCAATCGTGTAGTCATGCAGTAAATGTTGCTATGAAACATGACAAGTATCAAACAAAATGAATAAAATGCATTTTATGTCATAATCCTTCAATTTTTTTTTTTTACTTATTTGTTCTGGCAACAGTAATTACATGTTTACTAGTCTAGAATCTTATGGTAGGAAAACTTATGTAACACCTCTTACAGGCAAACACAGCTTGCACCTAATATATTCAAACTAACGCGTTAAAAAGCAAGTTGGAATATAATTGCTATAAAAAGTATAAAGTATAACGTTTAATGGAGTTATAATAAAAAATAAGAATGGCAAATGTGTAAAATGAACGAAACAATATCAAATCGGTAGTGCCATGTTAATCACGGCTTTACGGGTATTGTGAGTTATTTAACACAGTGGAACGTATTTGTGCTAAGCTATCAAAATAAAAGTCATCAAATCAAATGAATTTGCTAATTTGACTAAACGAGCGAATAATATATAGGTGAATTACTACCGAGGGTAGACTTCCGAAAAGGCCCTGAATATACTTTATATTTTGACGAGGATATCTAGCTGGGATTTGGTATTTAACTTTTTCAACCAGTGGGGGACAGTCAATACGAGTTATATAGTTATATAATATACATATACGAGTAGCTTATGATGCCAAAATTGTATAACTGGGAGGTCTCTTCTCTTGTCAAGGCTAGTGACCTTAAAGTGTTTCAATCTATTCTGGTAGGACACTGATCTACGTGCAAGGTGGGTGCTCCTTTAAAGGTGCCATATGAATCCTTTTTGCACTCTCTCGATTCTTAAGCTATGGGTAGATAAGTGAGGATGCCTGATTACAGAATTATATTCAAGAACGCTTCTTACTAGTGAATTGAAAAGCAGGACTTCAGTGAAAGGTTTTTTAAACGACTTTCTTTTTCTGATTATAAAGCCAAGCATCCGAGACGCTTTTTTAATAACTGAATCTAAATGTGGAACAAATATTTTAAGTTTTTATGAAGTTATTCGAATTTAATTATGAAGTTGTTCGAAATGATGACCTTTTTTCCATTATTGACGGTTCTAAATGGCTCACCCTGTATATCTAAATGAATTGATAAAGGAGAGAATGAACGAAACAAAGTGTGTCATAACTGTAGGAAGTGGTTCAAAAACATCTGGTCATACCTCCGGAAAACACTAATGGCAATAATCTTCTATAGGTTTAACAATAAACGCAAGGAGTATGTTCTCAAAATAACGTAAATAAGTAGAAAGTAATGTGTATTATAAACAAATTTATATATACATATATAAACACTACCCAGCACTAGGGGCATGATAATATAAAAATATTAGCCTAATTTGAATATCGAATCCCGTCGCTATTCAAATGAGACTTCACACAATAGCGCAAAAAGGACGACAATAAAAATTGTGCACACATTTTCGTTTACATTGACAACAATATTTTTGCGCTCTAAATTCAAATTTAACTTTTTAAATGCTTGCAGTAAGGTTTGTTTTCCTGCATGTTAACGGTAACAGCACTGGCTGTATGCAAAAGTGGTAGAAGCGCGAGTTTTCCGGACGAAATTGGAAAAATATAGCCGTTTTTAACAATGGCGGGCGAGCCGCGAGCGGGCCGCGCCAATTTGAATTTAGATTAGAAAATGTGACGACGTGCACTCTAATATATTTTTCGCTAGAGGTGTGAAAATGTTTTGAATTTAGTATCGATAAGTTACTAAATTTTACAAAATTAAATTAAATAATATTTATAAAAAATCGATTATGGAATGGATGAATGAATATGGATTCCTTTTTTATTGTGTGCGTGTGTTAATGTATGCATGTCTAAGGGTATGTGTGTGTATAATAATTTAACATCTGACTGCAGAAATAATTCATGTAGGTGCCAACGAACAGCTTGGACGTTTACACGTACTAAAGTGGTTATAACGACCATTACCATTGTGCATACAGCCCTCAAAGAATACCCACACAGTCAAAAGCACATTTCGCTTATTAATTTAATATTCAGCTTACTAAACATACTAAGTACATCTTAATACGTAACCGTGATGTAGATACGTAAGTTTGGCATATAGCCCAATAATTTAACCAGCGTGTGCAATTATGTATTAAGATACTGCGTTAAACAATTGCTGAACAGATTTTACTCCACCCAGGTAGTGCTTACAACAACAGTCTAATTGAAAACTAAGTTCTTTTTGTCTATAACAGCAACTTGTTGACTTTAAAATTTCTTATTTTGAGTATGTTTATGTTATTTATATTATCTATTAGAAGATGCGCAGGTCATCTTTGGCGACCACGACAAGGATTTAAAAAGCGCGATAGACATATCGATATCGAAAAAACCCATCTTTATATAGTACCTACATGTACTTGTACTAACACAAAGGTACGCCAGCCAGACGTACCTATCAACTTGTATAAACGAAGTTCCACGTAGTTGTTCCAATACTTTGTTCCATTTCCATATGCATATGGAAATCACTCGTAAGTTCCACTGCTCCGTGATAGAAATACTTTTATGGGATAGGTCGGCAACCGATCAGGTAGCTCACCTGATTGTAAGTGATCACCGTCGGCTACGGACATTCGCAGTATCAGAGCTCTCGAGGATGTGTTGCAGACCTTTGTGGGAGTAAAAAGTTTTTTCTTCAAGACTCCCAAGTCGTATCTGTTCGGAAATACTTCAAATGGCAGCTGCCATTTAAAATTTACACAGAAGAAGTTCAGAAGCTGGTTCCACACATTGGTAGGTGTGAGGAAGAAAGTGCCGTCGGAATCGCACGGTTGTGGACTTCCAAACGTCAACATGATTTTGGACTTGATGAATTTATGAATTTAAATTTCATGTTTTGTCATGACGTCTGATAGTGAAATTCAGCTGCAGGACCGAACAGTTTCTCAGAACACTCTCCATGATATATGCGGTAAAAGATGCAGAGTGATCCACTACGCAGTGCCAAAGAGTCGAGCCCATCGGAGAACTGGATCGTAGACCATTCGAGCCGCTCTGCGTTGAATGCGGTCAAATGGAATGAGCTGGTACTGGGGAGCCCTGAGGTGAGAGCAGTACTCCATGTGAGGCCAAACTTGAGCTTTCTAAAATTGCAAGCGACTACTGCAAATATTTATTCACGCTAGTTTGATTATTTCAAACTAAGGCAAAAAATAATTGAAAATATATCAAGAAGATACTTACGCCGCAGTCATCGCAACATGTTTACTTTGTCTATATTCCATATTATCTTTATAATTAATTATTGTGCACAAGATATCAATGTATTTTATAATGTATATACAACTAGCATTGACCAATGGCCCTGAAACGTGGTCTCTTACTATGGGCCTCATATATAAGCTCAAAGTCGCACAACGAGCTATGGAGAGGGCTATGCTCGGGGTTTCTCTACGTGATCGAATCAGAAATGAGGAGATCCGTAGAAGAACTAAAGTCACCTACATAGCCCGGAAGATAAGCCAGTTGAAGTGGCAGTGGGTAGGCAACATAGCACGCAGAACAGATGGCCGATGGGGCCGAAACGTTCTAGAGTGGAGACCACGGTCCGGCAAACGCAGCGTAGGTCGTCCACCGACAAGGTGGAAAGACGACCTGATGGTAGCAGGACGACGTTGGATGCAGGCCACTTCCAACCGGTCCTTTTGGAAATTTGTGGGAGAGGCATATGTTCAGCAGTGGACGTTCTACGGCTGAGATGATGATGATGATGAACCAGCATTATTAACTTTAATTTTATATTTAGTTTGTTTTATGCAAATACCTAAAGTATATCCATTCACTTTGCAAAAACTTCATCACTTTTATAATATCAAAGTTACAATAGCACTACTACTGGACTAAAGGTAGTAACAAAAAAAGTTACCAATAAATGAACCGACTTCAACGCCAATAAGTGTGAAATAACTTGTTGAAATCGGTACCACGATAGTTCAAAAGTAGGTAAGTACCTATTATCACAATTTTGTGCACATGGTACCGATTCCGACAAGTTATTTCACACTTTTTGGTGTTCAAGTCAGTTTCATTTTTGGTAATAAATTGTTTTAACAATTTTAGTAACCCCCTACTCACAGGATCGATTGTCAATGATGATAACATCAAGATAAATCAACACTTTTCTACCGACTTCCAAAAAAAGGAGGTGGTACTAATTTGACTGTATTTTTTTATGTTTGTTACCTCATAACTTTCGGCTGGGTAAATCGATTCTCAAAAGTCGGTATTAAATTTTCAAATTGAACTTGTTTCATGTAATTGTATGTTTGAAAGCTGGTGCTTCCCCTGTAGTACCATTTAAATTTGATCAAACTCGGTCCAGTAGTTTTTGAGATACATTCCAATAACTGAATAGAATGGAAGTCGGTATTAAATCTTTCAAATTGTGCTTGTTTAGAAATCGGTAGAAAAACCACTGAAATCGGACAATGTTAAGAGGTAAAAATTAGTTATTTCTTTTACTATGGACATACTAGCTACGCAATCCTCTTAAGACTACAAAATAGTTATACTTTTAGCCGTTCTTACCCGACTGCAGTAAAGCTCAAAAGGTACCTTCTCCTTTTTCTACCGACTTCCAAAAAAGGAGGAGGTAGTCAATTTGGCTGTGTTTTTTTAATTTTTAAATGTTTTGTTACCGCATAACTTTCGACTGAGTGAACCGATTCTCAAAAGTCGGTATTAAATTTTTCAAATTGTACTTGTTTCATGCAATCATCATGTTGTTTACTATGTCCGTATATTTTGATTTTTCAGTACTCCAAAGTAATATAAATTTACTTTTTTTTTTTTAAAAGCGGCGTTGTAGGCGACAGCTGCCCCTATATGGTGATGAAGAAGTGCCGCATATTTTTATATCACCTTTAGATGTACCTCATAGATCTACAGATTACTCGCTACAGGTTACGGCTACTCAGACAGATACCCAAAATTCAAAAAGTAATGCCAATGTGTCGTCGGAAAACCTAGTGAAGTGCGACCAGTGCTCCCAGCCACGCTTTTTTAAAGGCAACCGTGGGCTCAAAATTCATATGAGTAAAACACACCGTTCGGCTCCAAATTTAACCAAAGAAGTGCCTATACAAAACAATAACTGCATTAGTTTTTGTGAACATTTAGGTAATTTAAAAACGAATTTGCCAGTTTTAAAAAGAATTCCTCGTGGTGCACGTATTAGCGTCGCTAAATGTCTGATTGATGACATCAGAAATGTTATTTCATGTAACTCTCCTCAGGCCTGGGAGCACTTGTTGACTTTCCCGTATAGAATTCTTCATGTTTCGAAAAACCCATCTGATCAAAATTCTCTTACTAGCAAAATAAAACAAAATTGTAAAGACAACTCAAAGCGCTGTCCTTTTTACTGCTTCACTTCGCCAAATTTAGCTCGACCTGTATATTCTTCTGCGTCCTACCGTCTCGTAGAAGACAAGCTAAGTGAAGGAGACATCAGAGGTTCGGCTAGACTTTTATTTTACAACGATACATTGGCACCAAACTCTCCGGAAACTTTGTTGGCTTTAATAGAAAAACATCCACCTTCCGCAGCTCAAGCTCTTCCTTTACCTGCTAACGTTACTGGGGAGGATGTTCTTGTCGCCACTGTCGACGACCTAATGTATGCGTTAGCATCCTTCCCAAGTGGTTCAGCGGGGGGCCTCGACTCTTTTACGCCACAACACCTAAAAGACCTGACCAGTGCAAGCTGCGGTGAGATTGGGGACTCTCTGCTTAAAGAGCTAACTACACTAGTAAATGTGATGTTAACAGGTAAAGTGAATGACATAATAACAAATGTTTTATACGGAGCTAATTTATGCGCTCTTCTTAAAAAAGATCGTAGCATAAGGCCCATAGCTATTGGAACAGTGTACCGTCGTCTAACTGCTAAAGTTTGTGTTAAACACATCAAACAATCTCTCTGCAGGGAATTTCAACCCTTGCAGTTGGGATTTGGTTCACAGGGTGGCTGTGAGGCGGCGGTACATGCCCTAAGAACATTTTTAACAAATGAAGGATGTGAAGTGTTGCTGAAGGTTGATATTAAGAACGCCTTCAATTCTCTTGATAGAAACACTCTTTTGACACAAGTTAAAAATAAAATCCCTTTTATATATAATTTCATTTGGCAATGTTATGGTAAACCTTCAAAATTAATATACAAAAACAATTTGTTATCTTCAGAAGTAGGATGCCAACAAGGTGATCCACTTGGACCAGCTATTTTTAGCCTAGCAATCCACCCTATCATCAAAAAATTAGAATCGAAATTTAATGTCTGGTACCTGGATGATGGGTCCCTAGGAGGAGATGTTGACACTGTTCTTAAAGACCTACAAAATTTAATTTCAGAATTTAGTTCAATAGGTCTTGCTCTCAACTTTTCAAAATGCGAACTTTTCATTCCAAATTCTACAACACTACTAAGAAATAAGATAGTAAACATTTTTGAACCAATTGCTCCCAATATCAAAATATTAGATAATCGATCACTTCGCCTCTTAGGGTCTCCAATCCTAGACGAGTCAATTGAAGATTTTGTTGATGACAAAATTCAAAACTTTAACTCAGTTTCGGACCGCCTACTAAAAATAAATTGTCACATGGCCTATTTTATTATTCGATATTGCCTTTTTGTCCCTAAATTTATGTATTCTCTTAGATGTTGTCAGTTTTGGAATCATCCTTTACTTTTACAAAAACTTGACAACATACAGAGGGATACACTCACTACCATACTTAACACACATTTTGACGATCGCACTTGGCGCCAGGCCTCACTACCTGTTAGGTGTGGAGGTCTTGGTATTCGCAAAATTTCTAGTGTAGCATTACCTGCATTCCTTTCATCAATTTTCAGTACTCAAAAGTTAGTAAAGGCAATTTTATCGCCTTCTATTCAGATTAGTTATATGACTGAGGCTTTAGGAAACTGGAAAATAGCTTGTCCAAGTCAGTCCCTGCCCAAAGCTCCTGCTTCTCAGAGGCAGTGGGACTGGCCGCTCTGTGAGTTAGAACTTGAAAACCTGATCAATTCAACTAGTTCTTCCGCAGAGCGTGCTCGCCTGTTAGCTGTTACTCGATGGGAGTCGGGGCTTTGGCTACATGCTTTGCCGTCTAAAAATGTTGGAAATCTTTTGGACAACAATACTTTCCGAATAGCCGTATCCCTACGAGTAGGTGCCCCTTGCCAGGTCCCTCACCGTTGTGTCTGCGGTGAAATGGTGGATCGGTTCGGCCACCACGCACTCTCATGCGTAAAGAGCGCGGGGCGCATACCGTGGCACGCCAGCTTGAATGATATCATCCGTCGGGCATTTGTCAGTGCTGGAGTCCCGTCAGTTTTGGAACCGAACGGATTGATGCGGGATGACGGCAAGAGACCAGATGGGATGACTATCGTCCCATGGAAGATGGGACAGCCCCTGGTTTGGGATGCTACATGTGTGGACACACTGGCGCCGTCTCATCTCCCTGGGACGATTGATCGGGCTGGCGCTGCCGCGTCTAAAGCGGAAGACCTCAAACGTCATAAATATGTGTATTTAGACAGAATGTACATGTTTATGCCGTTTGGGGTCGAAACTTTAGGCCCATGGGGGCCGTCCGCTCTCAACTTGTTTAGGGATCTGGCGAAACGTTTGTTTGAGGCGTCGGGTGACCGAAATGCTGGCGCCTATTTTGGGCAAAAACTTAGCATTGCCATCCAGCGTGGCAATGCCGCCAGCGTTTTGGCCACTTTTCCCCCCACCATGGGGCTTATAGATTAGAATGTTATTATTATTATTATTTTATTTAATTTTTAATTTGAAATATATATGATATCTGATATATAATATATACTTTTTTTGTAAACAAAGTGATCATTACATTAAAAAAATCACTGAAATCGGACAATGCTAAGAAGTAGAAACGAGTTATTTCTTTTAGTATGGACAAGTACTAGCTATGCAATCCTCTTAAGGGTGTAGATGTGTGGTAGGTATGAAGGTATTTTATAAAGGTTTCCTGTAGTCATTGCGACAGTCATAGTCAGTGTGTCAAGACGATAATGAGCTGTTAAAAGCTTTTTTATCAAACTCCAAAAAACTTCTGGAAGACATTTAGAAAAAACTGAGGCGCTTAAAATTTCCGTTCGCACTAAGTACTGTCGGCTTCCAAGATAAGTCGCTATAGCCAAATCAGTCACTTACTGAAATTAAAAAGAAATACCGCCTATGTTTTTTGTTAAGACTACAGTAATGTCCAAATTGCCATGGAACGAATGGTAAGAAAAGGGAAGCATATCTTTGTCGTCCACACCTTTTTATCTATATTTATATTAATACTTATAATATTGTAAATAGAAAAAGTTTGGAGCCAAAACTACTGGACTGATTTGGAAAAATCTTTCACCATTAAAATCCTATATTATCCCTGATGAGACATAGGATATGTATTTTGATTTATCACTATCATCATCATCCATCATCACGTTGGTGAAACCACAGAGCGGAGGTAGTAAAGAAGGCAGACATGCTACCAACTTGCAGCTGAAGTAAGTAAAGCAAATCACCAGTCCATTACCATCGCACTGTTGAGACTCGAAGCCTTTTTCCCAGAAAGAGAATTCCAAGTCAAATCCACCACGTGGGCCCAGTGTGGCTTGTTCACTTAACTGGATGTAAAATAATACTTAATATACATATTTATTTTATAATATGGGACAAGATACACATAAGATCGCAAACTAGGCACGGTCTATACTATTGGTAACCTGAAGACTATAATACATACTTATATACATACACACCCAGACAAATCAAACAGACATGTTCACGCACACAAATTTGACTTGCCCGGGGATTGAACCCGGGACCAGCGGCTCAGAAGGCCTGTTACCAACTGCACCAGCCAGTCAATTAAGTCAGCGTTCGAAAACTGTGAGTAACTTATGAGTAGAGAGAAATCAGTCCAATAGGTGACGATCAAGAAAGCTATTCACAAATGTCCAAAATAAAATCAAAATATATCACACTTATGAAATAAACATTTCAACGGATTCCCTAAGCGAATGCCATAAAATATAAACATTTAATTATTATACAAACTCATTTCCCTCCATAATGCGTTAGAAAGTTGCTTCCGCATTTTTCGATTAATTAATTAACACCAGAAGTGCCTATTCACACTTTTATAGCAATCAAGTTATAAATTCTTCTAACCGTAAATATTTATCAACCATAAATAGTTTTTAGTTTCAAATATATATTCAGTAGCTTGACTGCATTCATCGATTTATTACAACCTGACTTGTATTGGTCTTCTTCAGGATTTTAATGACAGCACCTAAAATAACGGTTTGATTTGATTTTGACCATTTCTTTTCAATCTGACCCGATTTAACTAGTAAGTTCCTGAATGATCGAGCTTTGCCCGTTTTCAATACAAAAACGAATAAAATAGCAACACATGTTCCGTGAGAATCTTGTCACCGCGATTCAGGATTTTGCAATGCAACTGTTACGCCATCTAGTTTGAACGCAACGAACAAACTGTTGTTTTTAATTACCTTAAAGTGTTTTAAGGCGGACGGAACGGACGGAAAACAAAAATGAAACCTTGCTAGATCAATTTATCGTCCCCGAAACCCTCTGTATACTAAATTTAATGCAAATCACTGGACCCGTTTACGAGATCCAGATTATTATATACAAGATTTGCTCGTTTTAAAGTATTAGATAGATAATTTACTTGAAGAGTGGCAAACGTACAAACTGTGCGACCCCATAAGAAATTATAAACATATAATTTAAGTACAAAAATGCTACATGATGATAAACGAATGTAGCCTTGCAACATTCATCATTTTTGGGCCCTCTTCCGTCTAAACTTTGCAATTTTTAGAGAGCACAATTACAGAACCTATCCGTGTCAGACGCAGTGATTTAAGAATATATAATAAAATATAACGGTAGCTTAATTATCTGTGGTGAACGTCAATTGACAATAAATTGAACGTGTGAACCATACAAAGCATTGTTCACAGTGTAAATCCCATAATCCTGTGTCAACAGACAGCTCTTACCTTAGTGTCAATATAAGCTTTTTGTGAGAACTTTTTGTAGCTTTTAAATATTACTTGATTATTCTTTAGGCGTCGCGTGATCATATAGAATAACTAGCTGCTCTCCGCGGTTGCACCCGCGCGGTGATAGATGATGACAATTATGAATCTTATAATTATAGCCTATGTTACTCAGGATGCATGTAGCTTTTCTATGGTGAAAGAATTTTTGAAATCTGTTCAGTACTTTTTGAGCTAATTCGTTACAAACATACTTACATACAAATATTTCCTCTTTATAATATTATGGTATGTATTATGGACACCACATTTCGCGATTTTAGTTTTCTAACTCACAATACTTGATTCTCTAGAAAATATACATTAAAATAATTTTGTTTAGGCACTTGCATTAACTTATCATTATCAAGCAAGGTGTTTCGGTATTTTGTGTATGCATTTACGAATATTTTTTTATGAATAGTATAAGTATTTTTCAATTGAAAAACACATTTAATTTGTTAGAAACATTATACATGTAATATGCATGCCTTTTTAACCGACTTCTAAAAGGATTAGGTATCTCAATTCGACCGTATATATTTTCTTTTAGTTGTAGGTATTTTAATAAACAGGTCATATGAATCGGGTATAATAATATTATCCTGAATCGCATCTGAATTTAAAAAGATAGCATTTAGATATTTAGAATTACATAGGTAATTAAAAAGTACAGCATTTAATATAACAATAAAACAATAAGTGTCATTTGATTAGCAAGCCAATTATTCTGCAGGTGATTTTTAAAAGTGTAAAAATATAATGATATAAATTACCGAAAAATGGAACCGCCTTCAACACCTAAACGTGTGAAATAACTTGTTAAAGTCAGTACCAGTAGTCGGCTCCATTTTTGGGTAACATTTTTTTGACACCAATTTTAGTGACTCTTGCTATTTATCGTCATTCACCGTCAATGATGATATAATCAAGATAGACGTAACACTTTTCAGTTATTGGAGTGTAACTCAAAAACTACTTGACCGCGTTTGATGAAATTTAAATGGGACCCCCTCGGATTTTTATTATACCAAACAAAACAATAATTTTGAGAATCGGTCCACAAATGGGGAAGAAATCAGTGAACAGTACATAAAAAATATAATATACAACAATACATATAGCCTCCTCCTTTTTTTAAGTCAGTTAAACAAGAACATATATTAATGATAATATACAATTTAATACAGTTGCTCAAAAAGTGGCGTATTGCGGGGACGTATAGCGTTCGGGATGTGGGCTATTTTTAAATAAAACGCCACCAATTTTAAACATTAACACTGAAAAAAAAACATAAGTTTTGATAAATAATACAATGCAAAAACGTTGACTTTTCCGCGTTCGCGCCAAAACTCATGTGTTACATTTTTTTACCTTTCCCGAACTCATGCGTTCTCTTTCCCAACTGTCAAAATAATGTTAATTAAAAAGAAAAACCAACCATGAAGTTTTTATTTAAAAAAATCATAGAAGATTTTATGATTCATGCAAATACGTACATTTCTAAAAAGAAGTTACTAATTTGTTTCAATATCAGATTTAATGATTTGATTGAATGAGTTAGGTTAGATTTCATTTCATTTCGTCTCATTAAATTTCATTTTCATTTAAAATCAATAAATAAATTCTACTAAAGACTTGGCTGTATGGGCATAGTTCCCTTTGCCTACCAGAATGGGTGAAGAAAAAAAAAATTCCTCTTATATTCTACGGTTGGCGCCATTTTCCAGAATTTTTTTTTGCGAGCTTTTTTATTACATTGCTTATTTTTTTCGCAACTGTCTTAAAAATAGTCGTTCAGTAGACGTGTGGAACCGTCATTGCAACTTGTACCGACTATCAACGGTAGAAAACGGTAGACATTTGTCGGAACTCTTTGCAATGACAGCCATTCCCCACTTGTAATGAAATATACTATATTGACTATATGATCATTTAAATGTAGAAAACATGACCAAATATGGGAAATTAAATACAATTTCATCCATTATTTCATTAAATGTACGAGTGCGGAGCCTCGGCGTTCTAGCGGTGATGGCGTCTGACATTGATCCGAGGATATAATACACTCTAAAAAAATTTTTGTGGTTTCGCTAAGTGTTTAAAAAATCATAATAAAAACAATATTGCCACTTATGAACTCATGCATGAGAATATAACACTTTAAAGGAATAGAAACGATAGTTTAATTTCAAGGGAAAAATTAATCTTTTTTTTTTAAATTAAAACATTCCGTATCATGTATTTTTATTGTTTACTTATAATTATCAACCTATTAATATGTTACACATACATCTCTACATCTTCTAATTTATATCATATTTAATCATGTAAGTTAAAAAATAACGTCGTTAGCTAAATTGGACAATATTAATCTTATTTTTAATTTCTATTATTTTTTAACGGACTACCTACGGTTTGCCTCTACCGGCATTCACAGCGTCACCGAACGGAAAATGACCAGATATACTAAATAGTGGTACCTTAGTTTAATTGTACCTATTTAATTCACCAGAAACAAACAGGAAAAAAACGAAAGCGCGTTGATGTCTTTTATATGGCAGATTTTATTTAACCCTTCAACGGTCGATGTCATTATAACAATGAAATTTCTATTGTGTCTGGCCGTGCGACCTTTGATGCATTAAGTAATATGTTTATGTTTTTATAATTTCCTATAAAGTGAAGTTTGTAAAGTGGGATCCTTATAATCCACACCGTGTGTGCTCACTTATCGGGAGTCTAGCGCCACCATGAGAGCTTTCATCTCGCCGACAAGATGGAAAAGTATGGATTACACATTGATTTCGTTTTATCAGCTCTATTATAACTCCCTTATATGATGACAGAAATTGGTTTAAGTGCATAAAAAGTAATAAAGAAACTGCTTACCCAACTTTTAGCAGTAGCTAGTCGCAAATGCAGCTTTAAAATCAGTTAGTTAACCAAAGGCAAAGGTTATTTAACCAAAGGTTAGGTTTTGTTTAACCAAAGGCAAATGTTTCCGTAATAACACATAATTCAGAACTTCAACAATATTGTGGCCATTAAACCTTAGGCACCCGGATGATCGACCTTTGCTCATAAGTAAATGATTGATTCTTTGTCCTCAAACCAGACACTCATTGGCTGTGTTGTTTAACAACGCCATCTATTGACACAACTTTAGTGTTGCTGTGTCGGCAAACAATTTAGTGTAGCCGTTTTTCATTGCCTGAAAACACGGATTAAACGACGTTTTCTAAAAATGAAACCTAGCTAGATTTATATATCGTCCCCGAAACTTCCTGCAAAGGTACTAAATTTCATGAAAATCGTTGTAAGCGTTTCCGAGATTCAGGCTATACATATACACATATACAAGAATTACTCGTTGAAATGTATTATATGTATTCTTCGGTAGATATATCTCTCTCCACACTTTCTTACCCCGGCTCGACCCCCAAACTCGGAAACTCGACACCTATCCGAGTATTCGCAGAGGGAGGCGATTAGCTTGCCTTTCATTTAGCCGACACCAATACCCATGTTTGAACACCTTTGTGCATCCGTGTGTAGTGTTTGCTGATTTTAACTTGTATTTACTTAAAGGTATAATGTGCAAAAAGTTACACAGGAGGTATTTTTGTCTAGTCTTTGCAATTCCTTTCAGACTCAAGCACTTATTTAAATAAAATAAAGTTGATATGAGGCGGACAGTGAAGTACTGTTTAAACATATACGATTGGATTATTACACCTTAGTTATAATTATATAGGTAATATGGATATTCGTGATATTAGTTGTAAGAATAATTTAGGTCCGTAGGGTCTAGGTGCATACAAAATATTAAGGGACTTGGACAAATGTTTGGTAGAAACGTCAGGTGATCAGAATGCTGGCTCATATTTTGCATAAAAATTTGCACAGGTAGGTAGCTATTAAACGTGGAAATACAGCCAGACATAATCAGCCCATTATGTTTCCATTGGTGTGACTCGAGCCTTCCTCGCAGAGAGAGAGGTTAATGGCCATAATCCACCACGCGGGCCCAGTGTGGATTGGTGGATAGGCCAACCCATGTCGATGTTTTCAGGCCGCCCGAAGGCCTTCGACATATCCAAACGCCTTACGCAAAACACAAACAACTTACGGCTTAACGTACCCACCGAAACACGGAAGCGCTCAGTCGTGCGATTCTCTAAGAGCAAACATCGTTACATCTTTGACAACATCCGTGAAACAAATGAAGAGATGACAAGAAACGTTGGAAAAGCAACCTTATTTACAAGGGCGATATCTCATAAAGTATTTGACATCGGTTAGCTCGTCGACGAATCATTACAGAATCGCACGGCATTGAATAATGTCACTAGCACACACTCAACCAACTCCTGACCGCAGCAAGCTTAACTTGTTGATCGGATAAGATCGCCAAGTCAAACTGTGCTGCAAGCGCTTCCCTCGACATTATTTACACAAAAAAGCCGAATTGAGTTTGGAAGTCGCACAATGTAAAATCAAAATACAAAAAGCCTTCATCCTTTTTTTGTAACATCGTTGCAACTTTTCAAGTATATTTTCTATAATTTCCTTAATTTGGAAAATGGAAAAGAATCAGTTCCCACACAATGCATACAATTTAAGACATACGATACGTGTTTGATTGTTTTAAAAGTACGACAAACTAGGGGCCAAGGATCAGCAGCTGTCCTGAGCCAACATTATAGAGTAGTTTTGATGAAGAGATTTAATTTGGTAGTGTTTTAAATACTAAGTTAATTAGGTCCCAGTTTATAAGGTTATTATTAACCAATAACATTATTATGAATAGTATTAATATATTATTATAATTAATAGGCCATTTAAAAATGCACTTGAACAAGCATTGACAGGCTGTCATTTGGGTCATAATTTGCCGCAAATGTATAGCCAGTTCAATGGAAAGTATGTGAACAGTATTGCTCTACAAAATACGATTCCAACCGAAAAAAAATTACAGCTTTGATATACATCATCTTTGTATCCGCCAAAAAGTAAGGCTTTGTTATGCGCTAAAACCTGATACTGGCAGAGAAATGTCTAAAATTTTAAAAAAAACCCCAAAAAAAATTTGCCCTTTTCTGTGACCTTTGCTATTTACTAGATCGATTGTCATTCATCGTCAATTAAGATGTCATCGAGATATGTGAAACACTTTCCAGATTTCAGACTATAATTCAGAAACTGCTTGACCGAATTTGATGTAATTGAAATGGGACCACCTCAGAAGTATACTCTACCAAACAAAAAGATTTATAAAAGATATTCAAAAATCGAACTCTTCTGTAAATAGTTATGCGTGATCATAATCAAATAACCTAATCATATAAATAAACAAATAAATATACGCGTCGACTTGATAACCTCTTTTTTTTGGAAGTCAGCTGAAAACGCCATATAAAATAAGATAGTACGTCTACTTAACGAGTATTATTATCCACTATATTTAAAATTACTATTAAAACTAACTATGTCAAAAAGGTTATTACAAAATTTCGGATTACTTGGAGGATAAAACAGCTTGGGACTGATCACTCCAGGATCTATCTACTCGTGTACTAAGATGTCAAAGTGTAGCGTGTCTTGCCCTACTGATACCATTATTATGTTCTCTTTTGTAAGGCAACACACTGGAGCTAATATTTGTAGTACCTAAGTAAAAACATTGTATAAACATCTTTATAAAAATAATGGCCCCGAGTTTCTTGCCACTTCTTCTCGGTAGGCTCTATATATTTTGGAACGCGGCGGTAGTCTTTAAAGTACATTCTAAAGAAAAATTGACGTTCATAAGTGCGTCTTTGATGCCTAAATTGAATAAATGATTTTGACTTTGACTTTGACCACCAGGGGCCTTACTCCCACCTCTTAAAGCAGTCATGTTTCAACCTTACCATTAAATCTGGTACCACCACGTCAATATAGCAAACTGAAAATAATATTGGATTTCGATAGACGTGTTGATGACGTAGTATCAAATATTTCACGCAATTCGCATACTTTTTCGTGACTTTTGACACTAAGTTTCATTGTTCCAATGTAAATTTTTTGAAGATCCGTGCACTCATCTCATAAAGTAATCATATTGCAACTTTACCATTAAATTTGGTTGACCGTTTTGTGTCGGTGGGAGTACGATAGTAAGTATGATTATTCTGAGCTTATTACAAAACGCTCCTGATATAATGATAGATTCGTAAAAGGTGGGAGTAGGCCCCCAGAGCTCAAGGGAGCGCTAGGATGAGTTAGTTAGTTAGGAGGATAAAATTAGAAACAATGCGTTTCATAAACAAGTCTCAATAAACATAAGTTCGTTCGTTAACCTAGCCAAATAAAATGCAGTGTCTGTCTTTTGTCTACTCTACACTGCACACCCATGAATACCATCAATCAATAGTCCCATAGCTTAATCGCATCTCAAATATTTGGCCACGACTTTAAATTCCAGATTTAGCGCCATCACCACAACATTGGGGTGCTTTTTGCTACAACCACCCGTAGCATAATTTTTACACGATTTTAATATATATGCTGCACAAAAATAAGGTTTACTTTTGTATGATTTCGATAATGGGGTGTTCATTCTACCGTATAACCGTAAAGAAAATCAATTTTTGACCTTAGGCTGGAAAACATAGAACTGAATTTCGTATTGCTAATTTATTGGCTTTAAGTTTTTTTAGGCAGCCTCTTTTTGCCCATTTGATTTGTTTGGGGAAAGATTAAATTGTTTTAAGGGAACCGATTGGATTATAATGTGTAATTTATTTTTAATTTATCGTGAGAAAGCGGGTTTTGATTGAGATAGGATTTCGAAAAGAAATAATTGATAAAATAATATAAAAGCATATTATAACGAGTTTCATACTTTTCTAGCTGCGTTTCATAGCTTCTCCCGCGTGGTAACTGATGATGATTATGTTGATGATGAATGATGAAAAATATAATGTGATGAATGTGACCTTTGTGATTTAGAGATTATGTAGCACTCAGTACTAACTTAAATTTTTAACTTTCATCCCCCATTCCAGAAGAGCCCTCTCGTTTTTCATGATAAACTATTTGAAAATACCGTATATATGTTACACCATAATTCCACGAATCCCACTAATATTATAAATGGGAAAATTTGGATGGATGGATAAACGGATGTTTGTTACTCAAAAATGGCAGAACAGCTGAACGGATCCGGATGAAATTCGGCTCAGAGGTAGATTATAGTCTGGAATAGCACATAGGCTACTTTTCACCATCATCATCATCCATCACCACGCGGGTGAAAAAGCGTAACATTCTTGGGCACAGCATACACAGAATAACAAGATCTCAGCTAACGACAAGATAGTAATGATGACAGTTCTGTCAAAGTGTGTGTCAGTTTCTAAAAGATTAGTCAAAAGCACGCCATCATTTTGACAGCTAGATACACTAGACGTGCTCGATGACCGTCGAGGGTGATGAAATGTACCTAATGATAGTTTTTTTCCATTGTAATTAATTTTATATTTCTATGTATTAGGTACGTAGTACTGTATTTTATTAATACTGTTTACTGATTTATTTACTAAGTATATATATTTACGACTACTATTATGTATAGCAATTGCGTTTGACCATGTTAATTTTTTATGACATTTTGGTACAAAGATAGTTAAGACCTTGGAGAAGATAATAAGCTACACGAAGTACTAATCCTGCGCAGACGAAGTCGCAGGCATCAGCTAGCATTAGATAAATTGCTCTGTCAAGTTTCAGAGTGATCTCTGAAACTACGAAACTTCGCGTACAAGTTTAAGCATGTAAGCATAAGTAATCTAAATTATATTAGTTTCATGCACCACCAATAAGTTTATACCTATTTCTTTCCGTTCATGGTTGTCTGGAAAAGATCGCTCTAAGCAATAAGACCGCTGATAGCGATCCTAATCATAAGTTTTTAAATTTTGCATAATGTTCAATTGTTACAATTATCTTATTTATTTTTTATGTGTTATTTTTCTGTACTGTGGCTTTGCAATAAAGAGTTTATCTATCTATCTATCTATGTAATATATTTGTGACTTCTATAACGATAACAAAGTACTCCTCAATTATAATTTTCAAAAAATATTAAATATGCAGATTGCGCTGGGTACATTTTTATTATAAGTATTCCCTAATCTATCAGCACTTATTTATAAAGTTTTCTACTTGTCAGTAACCCTATCCCTTCCGCACCTTACACAAATGGACACCCCATGCCTAACACGTGCCGTGGCATGTAGTAGCGTGTCCTGTCTAAAGAACATCCGGCTTGTAGTTCAGACGGGCATGTCCAGTGTACCGTGAAGATATGAAGGCTGTCTCTTCACAAATAGGTACACCTACAAGAGAGCTACATCACTTCGTCAGGATAAGTTGAGTAATACTTTGAGTTTGGGAGTTAGTTTTGGCTCCAATTAAAGAATTGTAATGAACAGGGTTATTCAGCAAAGCTGCCACCTGCTGCCAAACCGTAAAAAAATATTTTATTCAAATACCTATATTTTTTGTTTTTTCACGGCACTACGGGATTTAATTACCTACTGGTTTTACGAAAGTCATTGAATTTACAGTTTCATTTTAAAAGTGTGTCATGAGTACGTAACTCATATTTTTGTGGTGGATTTGAGGAGAAGCTACTAAAGAAGGATTTAATACATGTTTTTCTTTGGTTGTCTTTGGTTTTGTTTATTTTCCAGCGTTATATCTCTATTACTCTAAAAGTTTTACTAACATTTTGTTCCAAATAATTTTAACCGAGAATTTTTACTTAGTCCTATGAATGTATCTATACAATAGGGACCTATGACTACTTAACGTGTATTCCAAACCACAGAAGATCGTTTTGTAAATGCCCATAGCGGTCACCAAGCATTAACCCTTGTAAAGGTTGCTCAACTTTGATAAACTGTTCAGCAGGTCTAGACAAAATTCAAGAAGGCGTTTTTCCTCACACGCTACAGACAGAACGTTTCCGGGTCCCGTCTATGAACTAAGCGTGAACAATAACAGCAGGCCTAGACAAAAGATGTTTCTGCTATCGTTAACGCCAAACGACAACTTCAAAATGTATGGTGTTGACATTACCTGTGGAAAAGTCACGTGATGTCGGGCTAAGTTCTTAGACACATATTTGTCTGTAGCGAGTGCGGCAACCGCTTGTTTGAATTTTGTCTAGGCCTGCTGAAACATCTTTTGTCTAGGCCTGCAGGACAACAAGGCAAGCCACGCTCCAAGCGCTTCATTGTGGAAGTGTATATACTACAATAAAAAGGCTAGTGTTCTTATATCCATAACTCTGTGTTACTGTCACTGCAAATTATCTAAGTTTTAACGTTCATTTTATAATGAGGACGTAGGTCAACTCTAATCTGAATATAGGTGGATAATAAATATAAGTATATCATTTAAGTGCATTAAAACATAGTAACCAGGTAAACAGTTCCAGGTGGCAAACCACTTCAGCAAGAAAACCCTATTCCTATATTATATATCCAATTTCGTAGTAGGTACGATATACTTTCCCTAAACAATTTAACGTCTTATGATAAAAACATGAATCACATCATCATTATGACAAAAATATTGTTCAACTTATAATGTTTGACCAATGTACGAGTAGTATAACTTTCCTTCACAGTTGGTAGTATACTACTACGTCAAATCTAAAAACATGTTTTTATTGTTCGACTTATAATGTTTGACCAATGTATAACTTTCCTTGAAAGTTAGTGGTATACTTCTACGTTAAATATAAAAACATGTTTTTATTCTTCGACTTATAATGTTTGACCAATGTATAACTTTCCTTAAAAGTTGGTAGTATACTACTACGTCAAATCTAAAAACAAGTATTTATTGTTCGACTTATAATGTTAGACCAATGTATAACTTTCCTTAAAAGTTGGTAGTATACTACTACGTCAAATCTAAAAATAAGTTTTTATTGTTCGTCTTATAATGTTTGAACAATGTATAACTTTCCTTGAAAGTTAGTGGTATACTTCTACCACAGAATAATATGCTTCTACGTTAAATCTAAAAACATGTTTTTATTGTTCGACTTATAATGTTTGACCAATGTATAACTTTCCTTGAAAGTTAGTGGTATACTTCTACGTCAAATCTAAAAACATGTTTTTATTCTTCGACTTATAATGTTTGACCAATGTATAACTTTCCTTAAAAGTTGGTAGTATACTACTACGTCAAATCTAAAAATATGTTTTTATTGTTCGTCTTATAATGTTTGAACAATGTATAACTTTCCTTGAAAGTTAGTGGTATACTTCTACCACAGAATAATATGCTTCTACGTTAAATCTAAAAACATGTTTTTATTGTTCGACTTATAATGTTTGACCAATGTATAACTTTCCTTGAAAGTTAGTGGTATACTTCTACGTCAAATCTAAAAACATGTTTTTATTCTTCGACTTATAATGTTTGACCAATGTATAACTTTCCTTAAAAGTTGGTAGTATACTACTACGTCAAATCTAAAAACATGTTTTTATTCTTCGACTTATAATGTTTGACCAATGTATAACTTTCCTTAAAAGTTGGTAGTATACTACTACGTCAAATCTAAAAACATGTTTTTATTGTTCGACTTATAATGTTTGACCAATGTATAACTTTCCTTGAAAGTTAGTGGTATACTTCTACGTCAAATCTAAAAACATGTTTTTATTCTTCGACTTATAATGTTTGACCAATGTATAACTTTCCTTAAAAGTTGGTAGTATACTACTACGTCAAATCTAAAAATATGTTTTTATTGTTCGTCTTATAATGTTTGAACAATGTATAACTTTCCTTGAAAGTTAGTGGTATACTTCTACCACAGAATAATATGCTTCTACGTTAAATCTAAAAACATGTTTTTATTGTTCGACTTATAATGTTTGACCAATGTATAACTTTCCTTGAAAGTTAGTGGTATACTTCTACGTCAAATCTAAAAACATGTTTTTATTCTTCGACTTATAATGTTTGACCAATGTATAACTTTCCTTAAAAGTTGGTAGTATACTACTACGTCAAATCTAAAAATATGTTTTTATTGTTCGTCTTATAATGTTTGAACAATGTATAACTTTCCTTGAAAGTTAGTGGTATACTTCTACCACAGAATAATATGCTTCTACGTTAAATCTAAAAACATGTTTTTATTGTTCGACTTATAATGTTTGACCAATGTATAACTTTCCTTGAAAGTTAGTGGTATACTTCTACGTCAAATCTAAAAACATGTTTTTATTCTTCGACTTATAATGTTTGACCAATGTATAACTTTTCTTAAAAGTTGGTAGTATACTACTACGTCAAATCTAAAAATATGTTTTTATTGTTCGTCTTATAATGTTTGAACAATGTATAACTTTCCTTGAAAGTTAGTGGTATACTTCTACCACAGAATAATATGCTTCTACGTTAAATCTAAAAACATGTTTTTATTGTTCGACTTATAATGTTTGACCAATGTATAACTTTCCTTGAAAGTTAGTGGTATACTTCTACGTCAAATCTAAAAACATGTTTTTATTCTTCGACTTATAATGTTTGACCAATGTATAACTTTCCTTAAAAGTTGGTAGTATACTACTACGTCAAATCTAAAAACATGTTTTTATTCTTCGACTTATAATGTTTGACCAATGTATAACTTTCCTTAAAAGTTGGTAGTATACTACTACGTCAAATCTAAAAACATGTTTTTATTGTTCGACTTATAATGTTTGACCAATGTATAACTTTCCTTGAAAGTTAGTGGTATACTTCTACGTCAAATCTAAAAACATGTTTTTATTCTTCGACTTATAATGTTTGACCAATGTATAACTTTCCTTAAAAGTTGGTAGTATACTTCTACGTCAAATCTAAAAACATGTTTTTATTCTTCGACTTATAATGTTTGACCAATGTATAACTTTCCTTCACAGTTGGTAGTATACTACTACGTCAAATCTAAAAACATGTTTTTATTGTTCGACTTATAAAGTTTGACCAATGTATAACTTTCCTTGAAAGTTAGTGGTATACTACTACGTCAAATCTAAAAACAAGTACTTATTGTTCGACTTATAATGTTTGACCAATGTATAACTTTCCTTGAAAGCTAGTGGTATACTACGTCAAATCAAAAAACAACTTATAATGTTTGACCAATGTATAACTTTCCTTGAAAGTTGGTATAAGTATACTACTACGTCAACTGCCTCCCTGGAGGAACACTTTGTTAGAAGTTTGGGGCTGGTTTTGAACCTTAAGGGTGAAACCTAGCTAATAGCTGTAATATTCATTTAGTTTTGAATTTGAAAGCCAGACTGTTACACTGCCTTAATAGGAAAATATTATTTCACACTGTAGTGTTACCTACCAAGAAAGATCGCTATGTCACCTGGAGGCCTACTCAGAAAAACGAATTACGAAGTTTCGGCTGACGATTTCTGCTGAAAGTGAAAAAGCACAAATACAGTCAAGGGTGATGAAAGTAATGACATATTAAAGTGATTAGTGTTTTATGTTATAGTGATGTTGATATATAAAAACTAAACATCTGTTGAAGTTTAATTTAGTGTAAATAGGTGCGTAAGCCGTCTTTAATATTTATTTTTATAAATTGAGTGGTACTCATGTTAAAACATACTTATATAATATACAACATATAACAAGTCAAAATGTAAAATATTTACATGCTTAATCTATAACGCCTGCTACAGAGCATTATGAGTAAATAGTATATTCAGATCAATCAGCAACTACCTATAAAATACATAAATACAAGTTTAGGTAATTAACCTTATGAAAAACTTAGTCATTACATTTCTTAACCCTTGACTGCATTTGTGCTTATTCACTTTCACAGTAGAAATTGTGAAATCCGTCAAACGAAACTTCGTAGTTCATTTTTCGGAGTATTATTGGGAGAATAGTATAGGCTCTGCCGTGCGAGTCTCAAATGAAAATTACTTTATGAGGTATCACCCTTGTACATAAGGTAGTTTTTTCAACGTTTCTTGTCGTTTCTTCATTTGTTTCACGGATGCTGTCAAAGATGTAACAATGTTTGCACTTAGAGAATCGCACGGCTGATTGGCAGGACCCGTGGACTACATAACAATATGTAAGGAGTTGTTGAAAATGTGCCTTACTACGAAAGAGGGCACCTAGGCCCCCGATTAAATACTTAAGATGAAGCTAAGCACAAGCGATCTCCGGTTCTAACTTTAAACATTATGATCAGTACAAACTAAATTCAAAAATTTCGAACTGTTCCATCTTCCTAACATAACAGCCGTCAAGAATGTATAAACATTGTCCCCTACTCATAAAACAATATAATTTACGCGTAAAAAGCTAATTTACAGTATGTATCGACCTAACATAACCAATTTTAGATTTACAGCTAACAAAACCTTATCTCGAACATATTAGAAGTCATAATTGCAACAAACTTCATAAGTTTGTCGCTGTTTCCTTACAACTGTAACCTAACATAAACATCATGATATGTGTTATGGATTGCGTCATTATAAACCTTATCAGCAAGACAATAAAAGTCATAATTGCAATCAGATAACTCGAAAAGATGTTGTTTACGCCGAAGAATGTGTTTACCGAATTCCGTGGATAGAGGGCGTGTACCGGAAGCAGCGGAAGTCGCGGAACCGTGAATCATTTGTGGGCGTCAGGTACTTGTACTTGGAGCCATTTGGTGCTATAGTGGTGGAATGTTGGGGGTTGCTCGTAATGGCTTACTCAGCCAGGTGATATGTATAATTTGGAAACCAAACAAGCCTGTGAGTTCACGAAACCAGCAAAATTATACACAGAAACAATTACAATTTGAAAAATTTAATACCGACTTCCATTCTATTCAGTTATTGGAGTGTATCTCAAAAACTACCAGTCCGAATTTGATGAAATTTAAATGGGACGATACGAGAAGCACCAGCTTTCAAACAAAAAATTTTGAGAATCGGTTCATCAAGTCGAAAGTTATGACGAAGTTATGATGATTCATAAATCAGTTTCATATAACATCATAATGTTATATGAAACATTTAAAAAAACAGTCGAATTGAGTAGGTACCTCTTCCTTTTTTGGAAGTCGGTATAAAAAACACGAAATAAGGCCGCAAAGAAATTTAAGCGACATTAACCGATAGTGGGTTTTTAAAAGGCTTGATACCGTATAACAGCTGTATTAACAGCTCAGTAGCAATGTGCTAAAGTGTGTAAAATTGCATTATTTGATACCGTAGCACATTTTATGTATATAGCATTGAAAAATAGTAATTTCATGATGAAACAAAAAAGTTTTATTTCTTCGTATATATTAATTAAAAACACTTCAATTTAGTTTTCAACCGCCTTCCAAAAAAGGAGAAGGAACCAAATTTGTCTATATATTATACGACTATTTCCAAAAAAAGGAAGATTCCTTATTTCATTGTGTATTTTTTAAAAGTGTTCACCGATTTCTCCGCCAACTGTTGACCAATTTCAAAAACGTATCTCCTACTCGGTGGGGTATACTTCCAATATGATCCTACTGTCACCAAGTCAGAATCTGATGATGGGATCCCAGCGGCATCGAGGGCAACCCACACATTTTATAGGCATTTCTTACGTTTCTTATTTATTTTCTAAAGCTGTTCAAGTATTTGCATCTGACAATCATCATCTCCTGAGGATGAGTTGATGATGAAAAATATATCTCCTTAACTATTATGAGTCAGTGGTTAGTCAATAATATAATGTTATCAGTTTTTCTATTTTTTTTATTGTATAGTTGTTTTTATTTATGTTATTTCATAACTTATTACCAAGTATTTTAAGACTGTTTTTGTATTTGAAAGTTGGTACTTCTCATGTGGTCCCATTTACCTTTACCTAGTTAACATTATGTGTTACCAATTTGATCAAAGATAAGGTAAGACATAATGGTATGGTATAATGGGTGAACCTATTTTTAAGATTCTTATTTATTTGAAAACTGGCACTTCTTATCTGGTCTGATTTACCTTTCTTTACCTAGTTACCATTATGGTCTTCATTAGATCAAAGGTCAAAGGGATAACACATAATGGTATGGTATGAGGAACAGTAGTGTCTTTTTGGATAATTATTTATCAACATCGAGAATGATAAGTCGGTTTACAACATTTGTTAAAAAAAGTAGTTATTATATTTAGAGATTCCTTAAATATTTCAAAAGTTATCGAATTTTTATTACCTTTTTGTTTCTTCTAATTCTAATTCTTTATGCCAATGCCAATGGTCCGTAAAACGCGATTATCTTTTTCGTCACGCAGTTTAGATATACTAGTTACTGATACAAACTAGAAAAAATACAGTGTAAAGTTTATATTGCACAATATATATCTGGCATCTTGATGAAAAAACCGCAAATAAAACGACAGAAAAATATTTCTTGTCGCATTTCTCAATATTTTGAGCTACGACTACTATGTTTTTGTAATCAGATAAAAGGTAATTTATTATAAAATAATGAAAAATAATTAATTTATTGGTAACAATTCAGTTACACGTCAAAAATTTAAATATAATATGACAACCCTATAAAGAGTTGTTTAAAAAAAAACAACGAATTAAAAAAATATATAATAGAAATACAATAATATGTCAAACGAATAACAGAAAGTAAATCAATTTACGATAAAAATATAGAAAATAAAAAGTCAGAACACATTACTGAAAACTAATATCAAATTCTTAATAGTCGTAGACTATCAACATTTTATAGTAATATTAAGTTATATACATTATTTATCAATTTGATATTAAAAATAATAACTACGTTTTCAAAATTGAAAAGATAATAATAACATACAATAAAATATATATATAATAATAATAATAATAATAATCTGACATCGTGGTGATCGATCGATGTCAGCGCCGGGTAATGCTTGTTGACGTCACCATTCCTTATGATGAGAACCTCGTGAAGGCTGAGAAGGACAAGCTTAGCAAGTACCTTGTTTTGGCTCATGAGGTGACCGCCATGTGGGATGTTGATTCGACAATAATTGTCCCGATAGTAGTTTCAGCAAACGGCCTTATAGCAAAAAGCCTCGACCGACATCTTAAGAGGCTTTCGCTAGACGGTTGGATCAAGGGACAGATACAGAAGGCAGTACTTCTTGACACGGCACGTATTGTCAGGAGGTTCCTCAGTCTGCAGCCCTAACCACGGGTAGTTTGGGTCATGCCCCGCTGCCGATGGCAATCTAGGATTAGGTTTTTTACAATGTTTTTTTTATTTATTATGTTTTATTGTATATAGAAATATTGTAAAAAATGTAATTTTAAGAAAAGGAAATAAATAATGTGAATAATAATAATATATATATATATATATAAAGTTAAAAAAAAAAACTTAATGTCACATTTTAAATTCTACAAATTCTTCAAAGCTGTAGAACGTCTGCTCGATAAGCCTACTATTTATATTTTTTACCATTAGAGCTTCTATTATGTTTAAAAGAATTAAATCTGCGAAAAAGTGATCGTGTTTACAGACGCACGCTTGTTCCTGTCACGGCCAATGCTTCCCCCCTCAAATACCTAAAAGATTGCCCTTGCAGCGCCTTAAGTCTTTCTTTGCGGCCCAGTATATGTTATGACCAGAAATAGGTTATAGTAGACGTTGATAGATCAAGAAGTAGACAAGGGTTAATAAAATACATTTCAAAGAGCCTTATATAACCATATTCAGCATTCGACCCTCTCAAAGACACATCGGAATAATTCTGCCATATGTATTCCACTGAAGACATAATGTACGCAACTCGGTATTTTGTAGGATAAAATGAGATATCTGTTTACTATACAGTTACTTGGAACTGTTTTCGAAATGCGATGGATTTGTGTAATAGTTTTGTTTATTATAAAAGTAGTTGCTACCTGCGGGTACACATCCGCGGCAAATAACGATACCTCAGTAAGCTTTATCAACCTACTTCCAAAAAACGAGGAGGTTCTCAAGTCAAAGCTTATTTTGTTTATGTATAACGCATTACTTACCATAATTAACGCATACATTTTTACAGACTATTTTGATTTTGATAATTCTTTTTTGTTTGGTGGCGTAATTATACCTTCCGAGTTGGTCCCATTAAACTTTTATCAAATACGGTCAAGCGGTTTTTGATTACAATCCAATAACTGAAAAGTATTTAATATTAAACATTTTGATGATATCGTAATTGAAATTGTTGATTGAAAATCGATCTCGTTAAAGTAGCAAGAGTCACTAAAAAGGATGAAAATTTTTTTTTACACTATAATGAAACTGATTTCAACACTAAAAAGTATGAAATAACTTGTCGAAGTCGGTTCCAAGCACACAATATTGTGATGATAGGTACTTTTGAACTATCATGGTAAGCCTTACCGATGGCTTACCGACTTCAACAAGATTCACAATTGTTATTGTTGAAGTCGGCTCAAATTTATTATGAAAAAAACATTTTTTTGTTCCTTTTTAGTGATCCTTGGTACTTACTAGATCGGTTGTTTGATTTGTATTTTTTTGAGAAAATAAATTTTTCGTGATAAGAAGTAACCATTGAAATGAAAGAAGTTTTAATATCGGATAAGTTGTAGGGATTACCAGAATGTAGGGATACCAGTGAATAAACAAACACAGAATCTATTCCTCTTTATTAATGAATACATTGGATCGTAACTCGTTTTGCTCGCTTTCAACTAGAACTATTCAAACTAAAAGTATATCACCTAGTTAAATGCTTCACGAGAATACAGAATGTTCATTTTATTACTAACTATTAACTTACCGCAATTAACTTTGTGTGTATCGTTGCACAATACTAATCGTTTAATTACAGAACTGCGCTCATATGTACACCGGGTGAATTTGAATTCATGAGCATCCTTTTAAATTAAGACACAATTAATGATACTACTCGAGGTCTGAGCAACGGGTTTTTAACCCACTGTCTGATTTTAACCGTCGTATGGGGACGGAGCGACATCTATTGGACAGCTTGACAGCATTATCCAACCGAAAGAAGATTTTTATTCCAAATACTTAACATTCGTATTGATGTAGCAACCCTTCATAATTTTTATTATATGATTTTTAAAGTTAAAATTCGATGTTGGGAATTTGTGCCTCGGTGGCCTAGTAGTCATGGCGTCAGACACGCATTGTCGGAAGACGCGGGTTTGAATCCCGAGCATAGAATTTTTCTCTCTAAAATTGCATTGTTTGGTATCGCTAAGCAGGCGTTAGTGCTTTAAAAATCATATTATAAAAATAATAGTTTAATTATATCTGTTGAAGACTGAGGTTACCATTTACCTAATACCAGGTGATCCTCGTTTTTGTACCGTCTATCCTAACAACATAAACTCTCCCGGATATAACCGATAACGGGTAATAACCTTCATTTTCTACCGACTTCCAAAAAGGAGGAGGTACTCAATTCGACTGTATTTTTTATGTTTGTTACCTCATAACTTTCGACTGGATAAACCGATTCTCAAAATTTTTGTATGAAAGCTGGTGCTTCCCGTGTAGTCCCATTTAAATTTCATCAAATTTGGTCCAGTAGTTTTTGAGTTACGCTCCAATAACTGAATAAAATGGAAGTCGGTATTAAATGTTTCAAATTTTACTTGTTTATTATTATTGAATGGCCATAATTATTTTCCTTATACATACTTACTGATAATATGTGTAAATTATTAGTAGCTGTGTTCCGTGAATCTTGCTGAATATTTGATATCGAACATCAAGCTTTTAGAATAATTAGTATGTAAAATGTGTGAAGTTTATCACGAATAAAATATAACTCTATAATCTAATGTTATTATAATATCTATGTTTAAATAGTTAAGTTCTCAATAAGTGATTCTTTGGGTGTCAATATTTTATTGAGAATATGTTAAACCAGCCGTGCGATTCTCTAATGATTCGTCGTTGTGCTCGTCGACGAGCTCACCGATGTCAAATACTTTGAGATATCGCCCTTGCATAAGTTTGTTTTTCCAAAGTTTCTTGTCATCTTGTCATTTGTTGTCATCTTGGCGTTTGGGAAGCTACGTCGAGTCCTTACTTCGCCGATTCCACAGTGCCTGAAGACGAAAGTCTTCAATCAGTGCGTCCTACCCGT
Organism: Selenia dentaria; assembly: GCA_917880725.1. Lineage (NCBI taxonomy): Eukaryota > Metazoa > Arthropoda > Insecta > Lepidoptera > Geometridae > Selenia > Selenia dentaria. The sequence continues at coordinate 15,103,195 of OU862899.1, read as the reverse complement.
CATGACATACGGAGCCGAAACGTGGACACTGACGGCTCGAATGGTCCACAAGCTCAAGGTTGCTCAGCGGGCTATGGAAAGGGCTATGCTCGGTGTTTCTCTGAGGGATCGCATCAGAAATGGAGTGATCCGTCAGAGAACCAAGGTCATCGACGCAGCCCACCGGATCAGCAAGCTGAAGTGGCAGTGGGCTGGCCATATTAGCCGTAGAACCGACAACCGTTGGGGTAAACGAGTTCTAGAGTGGAGACCGCGTCTCGGCAAACGTAGTGTAGGACGTCCTGAGGCACGGTGGAGTGACGATCTGCGCAAGACGGCTGGCAAAAACTGGATGCGAGAAGCCCAAGATAGACCTAAGTGGCGTGCAATTGGAGAGGCGTATGTCCAGCAGTGGACTGCTACAGGCTGATGATGATGATGATGTCATTTGTTTCCAGGATGTTGTCAAAGATGCAACGATGCTCTTAGAGAATCGCACGGCTGACTACGCACTATTGTTGCATACCCTCGTGTACGTAAGGAATATAACGAAAAAACGACCTGAGCCCTGTCTGAGCCTATAAAGCTACACTACGACCACATTAAACAAAGCTGGAATAAGGTTTATTGTCAAAACGACTCACATTATGATAATGTTAGCGCTTTCAATGTCTCTGTTTTTCTAAAGGTTTTTAGGTATTGAGCCGTTTGGCCTACTCGTTGTATTAAACGAGTAAATAAAAGGCCAGCTTCTAAGTATAAAACTTATTTTAACCGCCATTTTGTTTCTGTGGCAAAGTTAACATTTGTGTACGATAATATACGAGTATGTAGTATAATAGAAGACTAATTAGCATACATTAGCAGATGTCTTGTCATGTAAAATTATAATTAACTAGCTGACTCGCCAGCGGCTTCACTCGCTTGGAGTTAGTGTATAGGTAGAATTGCCGTTTTGGAACCTCAAGGTCCTGGGTTCGATCCCCGGGTTGGACAGTTTACTTGCTTTTTTTGACTAAGATTTTTTTATAATTATTGAATAGTACTCTATACCTATCTTGTTCTAGGGGTTATCCTGTCATTTCAGCGACACTTAGTTTATAAATTTTCGCTTTACAACCAACATTTACAAATGAAATGAATTGTCAAATCGTTTACTTACAAAAAAGATTTTGCAAATGGCACCTACGTTTATTAAAATGATCATCGACCAATTTAAATTTAAAAACGTAACATTTGACAAACGGTTTATTTTATATTAATAATATTTAATAAATGTTTTATTAAAATAATAAATTTACAAATTTTTCATTTAATACCTAATGTATCGGTTGACAAACGATTATTTTTATATTTACATCACTTACCAAAAGACTGTTTGATGAAAATAAGATACTGAATGATTGTGGCTCCAACCACAGATTACCTCCAACTCAAGGTTCGGTTATTTTTGTAGGTAGTTGTGTAGAGTAGTGCACACCAGACAATACCTACACACAAACTGCCTGGGGTACTCTTCATAAATAGGCACTTGTTATGAGAATGACACTTTGTAAAATGTAAACAGGTATGTAAAAGAAACAAAGTATGAAATAAAAATAACATAAAACAAAATATAATTCGATATATTTTACAAGATTTACGTTTGTTAAATTGTTTGTAATACTTGTTTTTATTTTAAAAATTCGTTTGCTTGTAATGTGATTGATTGTGAAATAAAACATTTATGAAATGAGAGGTTTTGGAAATATTATTCGAAACATTTGTGAAATGAGTCATTTTTAAAATAACATGTTTTAGAAATAATTTGTATACGAAACGTTGGTTTTAATGTAATATTTTGTCATATTAAGTTCGGTTAATCATTAGGTAGGACCTACGGTATATTATTATTAATATAAAAACGCATAACTTGTAAAATAATAATATCAATACAGTCATGGAAATTAACAAAAAGGCAGAAACATAAGAATATAAGTTACCTTCGAATAATGTCCGTAATAACATCCGTAACACTGAAAATGTGAAAGTGTATTTGTTGGTTTGTTTGTCCGTCTTACTAAACAATTTTGATGAAACCACGAAGATAGCGTTTAGCTTGAAAAAAGACACGGACTGCATTTGCTACATACATCCCGGAAAATGTTTCTGCAGGATAATGTAATAATACCAGTGTAATGCCGATAATAATGTAGGCACGTGGGCTAGATGGAACAAGTCACTAGTATTATTATTATAATTGACCGAAAGAGCGAAGCGTCTTTTCTTTAACTGACCAAATTGACTTTCATCTATCTGTATGTTACGTCTTCCTGTACAGGTCGCATTTTCAAGCAAACGTAGTCTGCATGCTCTATTCAATATATTTTTTACTGTCGTCGGTATTTTTTGCTAAAAAAAGGGGGTAAGTTTTGCTCCGATACTATTTACCGACTGATTTTGATAAAATTTGGTATACACATTTGGTAGCTGACTTCAAAGAGGAACTTAAGAAAGAGGAATATAAACATCATTGGTGAAGTTGCCAAAATAATAGATTGTGAAAAATAATGAACAAAACACAATCTTCTATCACTTCATTTTCCAATGCAAAAGCAATGACTTTTTATTACAAAAAACGTTCCTTTGTCAAAATGAGCGGTGCAATCGAACGGGAATCCAATTCAATAGAAAACACTCCCTTAGCAATAAAATGTTATATGCCTACGTTTACTATGCAAAAATCGTTTAAACGAAACGAATTCAGACCGATGTCACAGCGCAAATAATAGTTACTGTGTAACCGACGTTCTTATTCTGAAATATGAACCGTTGAAAATTTAGTTATACTATATTAAATAAGACATTTGTACGATACTATTTTTAAACCACTATCGCCTGCTAATCGAAGCTAAGATATGCAAATGTCGAGAGAAAAGTTTTAATAATATAATCATATATAATTATATATCCTACGCAGTACTACGACGTACCAACGCAGTAAAGAAGCTTACCGGGCTGCCAATCACGAAAGCTATTAAGACCGCCGAAGACAGAACCACGTGGAAGAGCATAGTACACCGAGCGGTCACCATTCAGACTAGACACGACCTTCAGCAATAAAGATGCCGACTATCAAATCAAAATCAAAATCAAAATCAAAATCAAAATCAAAATCAAAATCAAAATCAAAATCAAAATCAAAATCAAAATCAAAATCAAAATCAAAATCAAAATCAAAATCAAAATCAAAATCAAAATCAAAATCAAAATCAAAATCAAAATCAAAAATCATTTATTTGTTCAAGGCAATGTGACAAAAATTATATAAATGAAATACCTGGTTCCTAAACTAGGGTCATAAAGGCCTGTGTGATAGGATCTAGGCATCTCTCGTCGGTGAACCGATAAATCATAGCAATTAAATTTAAAAAAAAAGTGTATACACTTATACAATAAAAATTAAAATCAAATGATGATGAGGATGAATTATATATCCTACGACGGGATTCAAACCCGTGTCTTCTGACAAACCGTGTCAGACATCATGATCGCTAAAGCACATGACCCAGGTGTTAGTGCATTAAACATAATTATGAACAATATCTTTTCCTAAAAACTGTTAGCACGTCGTGCAAATAAACTTCAAGCGTAGCTGATCTCTCCATTGACCGTTAGGCTCTGAACTACAGCACGGTTACAGCACGTTTCAGTGTAATAAGTCATTACTGGCAAAACACACTTTCATATTTTGCCGTGAAGGGACGTAGTAGAATATTTCCTCGGTTGAGATCTACAACCGATCTACTAGGCGGTAGGCAGAGTGTGCAAGATGTCGTCTGCTTGACTTGGTACTCCAACGCCAGATATTCTGCGAGAGGCAGTAGTGCGCAAGCATTAGTGTTACGTGTAAAGAGCTCTGTAGCAAGTGAAATTACTGGGCGAATGAGACACAAAAATCAATGTCTTGGATTGACGAGTGCAGTGTAGTGCCACGCTAAACTACACGCGCATTTTTCAATCGAGTACGTATACGAGACTAACAGTTTTTCGTTGTTCATGCTACCTTAGTACATTAATTAGTATATCGGATTCCATTTTCCAGAATAGACCCCCCAATAGCGGTGAATAAAAAGAGTTGATTTTCGATTTGGATACGGACGACGAGCGACGGCGCAGGCGGGCGGCTATTCCGTAGATCGAGCGATACGGCACCTCGCTAGGGAAATATCCACTCGGCGTATGCAAATTTAACGGAGTCACGTGGGATTGGCCTCTTCTAGAACTGTCTATGGTTACTAAATAACAAAATGTGGAGTTAATTCGAAACCGAACTTTAGTTTTCTTCGTGAGTTTGTTTCGGAGGCGTGTCGTTGTGTTTAAATCTCGTGAAGTCTCTTGTGCTAAACTTCGATGTTTATAATTTTCAAGCTTAAAAAGGTTCATCTAATAATTATTCTAAATGATCTATCAACCGATTTGAGAAATTGTTACTACGAAGTAATAATAGCTCGATGATTAACCGAAGTTCTTTTATTTTCAAAGCACTATTGTGAATCAGGTACAATATAATGTATGTTTACACATATACTACACTAGCTACGTTCTGCGGTTTCACCTGCGTGGTAATGGATGATGATAAATCAAAAAATATATCCTATGTTCGTCAGGGATAATGTTGTAATTCTAATGGTGAAAGACTTTTTAAACCGGTCCAGTAGTCTTCGGAGCCTATTCAATTCAAACAAACAAAGCTTTCTTCTTTATATTTTTATGGTATGTAGACTTTTTGAAGTACTTCTTAACACCTAAAAAATACTTAAAATTAAAGTAATAGAAAAAAAATATTATGCCGAATCTTAAACAACAATATGGCAAGACACGGTGTCGATTCTGTAACCTTTCTCTAAACTAAACATCTCTAAATTAAGGCAGTTCACTGCCGTATTTATAAATCAGTAAAAGTAATTACATAGTTAGAGGAAAGTAATTACTTATTTAACGATTTTATTTCTATAGACTAGAATTTGCCTGAAGTTAGAACTATCAATGGCTAGAATTCTTAGCCAAGTAATACTCGTAGTCACCATTTCTTGCTTAAGCAATGAGTACTCTAAAATTTTTCGTTGTTATTGCAAAAGTAAAGTTGTACTATAAAAATGACATTCGCACACAATGCTGAACTGTGAAGGATCTATTACGCAGTAAAAATTAAAATCCCATGATAACAACCTAATACAAGTGTAAAAGATACCTCGAATTTTGACAGCGTTATGCCATGCATTTACATTGGTAGGTAACGTTAATTGCTCGACTATAGAATAAGATTTTACGTTGAAGTATTCTATCCGAAGTAATTACTTCATTGAGTCAAGTAATTACTTGTTTATAAATACGAGTATTTCTGTTTGGGCTAAAATCTAAATTAGTTTATAACACTTCCGAATGACAGCACTAAAATTAGGCATTTCTCTTCAATTGTGGGCATATGTTAGACTAATAAGGAACACTCTAATTAAATTTCAGCCGTGCGATTCTCTAATGATTCGTCGATGCGCTCGTCGACGAGCTCACCGATGTCAAATACTTTATAAGATATCACCCCTGTACATAAGGTTGTTTTTCCAACGTTTCTTGTCATCTCGTTATTTGTTTCATGGATATTGTCAAAGATGCAACGATGTTTGTTCTTAGAGAATCGCACGGCAGTTCGCTAGATAAGTTTAGTTTTTTGAACAACTAAATAGTTACCACTGCCTCTCATGATACAGGTTCACATCCTAGAATGGAAGGCAATGCTCCACGAGTTTGTACCATATTACATTTGTTGTCTGGAGTTCTGGTGGTTGTCTGGAAGAGATCGCTCTGAGCGATAAGACCGCCCATTGTGACACTTAATTTTAAGTTTCTCATTTGTTTGTTGTATTTTATAATGTGGTGTTGCAATAAAGAGTTTATTTATCTATCTACCTATATTTGCCCAATAAATGTATTATTATTATTATTAAATTTATGTATTAAACTTTTCAAATTACTAAATTGTCCTTATACCATCAGCCAGTAAATTTGTCGTCTCTTATTCGGTAAAATTGAATTTGAGTAAACTCCTCTTGATCTATATTTTCACACACGTATATGTAATTAAAAACTCAAGCTACCAATTGTTGAAATATTCAAAAATAATTAAAATAAATAACCAACTGAATAACTATCAGACATTAAACTTAATTTCTACGAAATCGAGATAACCATTGTTACTAAAACAATTACTTAAAAGCAACTTAATAATAAAATAACTGAAGTTAATTTTATACGTGCACCGGGCTTTAATTAAGAAATTAAGATAAGGCGGTGTATACACAAATAAAGCATTTATAATCTACCCCGGAAACCTTTCGGAAGCTATCCGAAACGAAACCGAGTCGAAATTTGTGTGTATAATAAAAGGTTCCAATCGAAATTTTGACCCCTACCATTTGTTGTAAAGCTGCGTAAAAATTTTCAAAATATATTTGCTTAGTTGACTTTTATATATTTATTTTATTTTATTTTATTTAATTCACAAAATCCACGGATCTTAACATAATTTAAACCATTATATAATATTAGCACTTACATCCAATAACGGATTTATTTTCTATAAATAACAATTGTAAAGAGAGCAGAATATACTACTAACAAAGTGTTCTGGAAAGATAGACATTTATATTTTGATAACTTATAACTATAAACATTTTTAAACTTTATGGAATATAAAAGCAGAATATATGTATTTCTATTTTTAATAATAGCATTGACTTCTCGCGAATCAGTTAAAGGATGTTAAAACACACAGAGCTAAAATATATAACCCATGAATTGGTCAAAACACAACTGAATGCTGTCATATCTCATTTTAACTTCTTCCTTATTTAACTTAGAAGAATTTCAGAGGTTCTACGGGATAAAGGTATCCTATATTACCCTCTACAGCTTTTGATGAATCTTGGAATAAGTTCTGATTTCAAGTTTTATCTAATTCGGATGTTCTGTTGTCTAGGCATGAAAGAAGGACACATGAATAACCGACAACAATAACAATAACACACACGCATGTGACACATATTTCAGATGACAAATAATTAGTATTATATAATATTGTATACTCGTACACGTATTCAATACAGAATTGTAAAAATTTGTAGTGGTAAGATTTTTGTGAAGTTCGATCGGGGAAGTACCATATTTTTCCCAGTTATTTAACCTTAGCCCGTAGAAACCCGATTCGCCATATTTGGTTTAATAACACAACAGATTTCGCAGAAATCAACCTACTTTTCCACACCAACGTGTGTGGTTAAATAAGTATGTAAGTTTCCAATTAAATTACAGGGCAAGAGATTTAACATCGTATATATCAGGGTGATGAGCTCCATGCACTGCCACGCAGGGTTTTGAACTGTGTTGATGTTGATGTTCTGAATTGTTATATGAGCAAGCGTGACGCTTAACATCCGAGCCCTTATTCGCTACGACCATTCAAACAAGTAACGCGGCGCGCTATATCTTCAAGAAACGATCATGAAATCAATACAAATTTGCGACAATTCCTTGAAGATAACGTAACGCGACGCGTCACTTGTATGGTCATAGCGAAAAAAGAGAAAAAACTAGAAACAAAAATTAACACATTTCAATCGAGTTCTTATAGTACCGACGTCCGATACAAAGCGTTCCGGGCCGAACATAAATTCCAATTAAGCCGAGGTGTCACAATGGACTCACGAATTTTATCGCTTCGCTGACGTGTCATTAGAATATATTATCTTCCAACTTTATTGTTTACTTTATTATGACAGCGATGCGCTTTGTTCGCCCCGAAAATGCCGAAAGGTCCGAAAAAGGCCGAAATGTGTCAACATCTGTTGTGTTTTCTAACCTTAAGGCTAATGTATTCACCAGCCTAACAGCTTTACGTGGGCCGATGCTACTATTGAAAGAGATTTAATTGAATTATAGTTCATACCAGCTCGCTACAAAATTGTCTGTCCACCAACATCTCGGCTGCAAAATCAGGCACAACTTGATAGTAACTACAAATAATTCCTTAATTAATTTGAGGGAAAGGCAATCGTACAACTGTACGTGACAGTGGAGTATTTAGTAAACTGTTTACAAAAGCTTTGCAGTTTTAGATAAAAAAGTACACATCCTCAGACGGGATTCGAATCAACGTCTTCCGACGATCCCTGTTAGACGTCATGATCCCTAGGCCACCGATGCTCGCCTTCGAGCATCGCATTTTGACCCTTATATAACCATCGTGTGGAGACGAAAAATAGTCGACGGGGAAATTGCAAAGTTTGGTCATGCCAAGCAGGCGTTATTGCTATATAAAATCATATACAATATAATTTTTTTCTCAAAAATGGTGTGTAATGTTGCCATAACATCTCTAAAAAGTATCCAGAGAGTGAACTCTACCGGAGACTTCTCACAACTGTCCTTTGACACAACAAGAGAAATACTGATTTAAAGGTGAAATTAAGTGTTAACTTTGAATTTTTTTTTATGTACTTTGGTATGTTAAAATATGTTTTTAATTCCGTCAATGTGTACTTAGAAGTCTTAGAAACGTCATATTATTTTTTGTAGTTTTAATTAATTCGCTGCTTATCAGATAAACTGCTTTATAAAACCTCATTTTTATTGACATCATGATATGACAGCACCTTAAAGTGAAACTACGGAGTGAAAAAACAACGGAGTGAAAATGAGCATCTGATATGCTGGAAACTCAAGTCGACATCGTGTGACTGGTGTTTAGTGTATTCAATCCTTTTAAAGTGAGTGTTTTGCCGGTTAATAGGTAATAATTTAAGAAATAAAATTTTCAAAAAAGACCTTACTTTTGAAACCTTCGCTAGACTCAGTATTCTATATATATATATCTAACTTCGCTCGTGGTTCGACCCTAGGTTACTTCGCTTGTCCAGGACTCAATAGAAGTACTACCAACAAAAACCAACTTTGCAGCCTTGCATAACAAATAACTAATGTTTATCATTCAATGTATTAGATGATCGATCACGCCCTTGAGACTCATAAACCAAGATGTGAGGCTTTTTGCAACACTCATTACCACTATAAGCTATATCAATGTATCAAAAATATCACGTAGAATATACAATTTGTAAACATTTTTTTATACTTACTGGTTTTAAGTTGGGAGTACCTATTCAACTAAAATATGTTTATTTTCTATCATGTAATCTACTATATAAAAATAAGTCGGGTTTTCCTTCCTGACGCTATAACTCCAGAACGCACGAACCGATTTCCACGGTTTTGCATTCGTTGGAAAGGTCTCGGGCTCCGTGAGGTTTATAGTAAAGAAAATTTAGGAAAAATTTAAAAAGGAAATGTTACATAAAACTAATAACTAATGTGTATCATTCAATGTATTAGATGATCTTTCACGCCCTTGAGACTCATAAACCAAGATGTGAGGCTTTTTGCAACACTCATTACCACTATAAGCTATATCTATATCACCTAAAATATCACGTAGAATATACAATTTGTAAACAATTTTTTATACTTACTGGTTTTAAGTTGGGAGTACCTATTCAACTAAAATATGTTTATTTTCTATCATGTAAATACATAACGTATAAAATTATCAAGATATTCAGAATGAGGGTCTTAGGCGTAGCATTTTAGCACCGCCCAGCCTTTCCAAATTCAAAGTAATTTTCATACGACGAACAGTAAACTTGGCGCCTATTCCAAACTTAAATGTCAATTCTATGTATTCCCGCCCTATTGTCGGCTAACTACGTTACGACATATCGCCGGACAAAGTTACACTACAGTTAAGTCGCCGTAACTAGACTGAATCCTTAGAACCTTGTTTTATCTTTATCAAGATATTCATATACATACTAGCAAACCCTGCGAACTCCGTTTCGCCACCAGATGGCTTCGTTTTATGTAACATTTTGTTTGGCGCCATCTACTATATAAAATATTGGTTTGTAGTACATGCTATGTATCAGAGATGGCGCTGTATGTGAAAAAGATTTTCCCGCTTTTCTTTTTAATTTTTTCCTGAATTTTCTTTACTATAAACCTCACGGAGCCCGAGCGAGACCTTTCCAACGAATGCAAAATCGTGGAAATCGGTTCGTGCGTTCTGGAGTTATAGCGTCAGGAAGGAAAACCCGACTTATTTTTATATAGTAGAAGATTTGTGTTCATGTTCATATTAATGTTCATTCAATCATGAATTGCATCATAATAAGTAGGTATATATGTAAGTAACGAAGATCTTACAATTTATAAAGCATCGCATATTATTATGACCATGAAAGAGTATGGTCATATGAGTTAGAGCGAACCAACATCTACCTCATTCATCCGAATTCATCTGTATGTAATTATTGTGTCACAATTTATCGATAAATGTATCTAAAATTAGAATTATTATTCCTATCCTATTTCTCCTGGTCACGCTATAACTTGAGAACGGATGGAACAATCTTGCTATTTTCTTTTTGTTGTATTAATTATTGTCTGGAGAATGTTCTTATAAAAGAAAATGAAGAAAACATGGGAGGTTATGGCGAGGCTGAAAGCCTAGCCTACTACGCAGTCGCTAGTAATAAACAAATTCGTTCAAATTCGAATACAGCTGGAACATATCAATTTTATATTTTTTTTTTTTAATTAACTCATACATATAACATAATAAACTTAAAGTTATTGATACATTGATACATTTTCTGAGTTGGTGCAAGCATTCACAGCAGACCAGTGCCCGCAGTAAATAGCTTAATGATTTTATATGCTTATTGTTAAATTACGCAGAAGTATATTTTATTCGGTCAGGCCTAGCGCGCACTGTGTTGCGTTTTTATAATGCATATTCTGTGAAGTACGGAGAGTCATAGAAGTGCGAGCACTGTGGTGAAACAAACGCACGGGCATGCGGTAAAGTCACCGCAGCAAAGCGGTGACTTTACCGCGCAAAATTTTGTATCGCATATATGTATGCAGAAGGGACGCACCCAATACCGTTTAAGTATTCATCCAAGTATTCTAGTACAAAATAAATATAAGATTATTGTCATTTTAAAATCAGGCAGAGCTCTTTTTAATCTGATAATAAAATCAATATTGAACTTCTGTTGGTACTTATTTTTATTACACAGAAAAACAGAAGGTTATCAATAAGTACTATAAAATGTTCACTTCAGTAAAGCTGAATTTCAAACGGCACTGGTAGCGATTCACTTGTACAAAAAACTAAACCAAATTAGCGATTAGTTCAACTATGGTAGTCCTTATTCTGTCAAAACTAAAATCCGAATTCAATTAACACTTTATAATTGAATATATATACGAGAATGACATTTCTAAAAATAGGTCATATTCTACTACCTTTTGGGTATACCTTAGTTTAGCGAGCACCAAGTTACATAACGATTAATCTGTCTAAAAAATACCTACAATTGAAGAGAAATATCTAAATTTATTGCTGTCATTCGGAAGTGTTATGCTAATTTGGATTTCAGACTAAACGGAATAAGAACTATAATTATTTAGAGTTTTTTTAATTTAGAGAATGCTTACAGAATCGACACCAGCGATTAAAAACACATCTTAGTAGTCTGTCAAACGGGTTTCAGTAACATACTACGAAGATATTTATTGAAAATGTACAATAAAGCACAAAAGACAATTTATCCACGACCCATATAAAACGTACCGATAAAAAAATATTTACTATCCATAACGAATTTTTACTTGTGGTTCAAGGTAAATAAACATCAGATTATTAGCATTTATACAAAAAAAAAACACACACAAACGGTCAAACATATACATCCGCAGACCTGCGACTTCCGGCAATCCGTGTCAGACGCCATGACTACTAGGCCATCGAGGCACGACGTCCGAGCATCGAATTTTAACTTTTTATCTGATTTTAGGCGTATGGGAACAAAGATTATTGATTACAGTTAATTGTTTGTAAATTGATCAGAGTTCATATCAGTTAAATTTTTATTATTAGGTACGTATAATATGATTTTCCACCTTTAATAAAGCGGTAGTTTTGTACAAGAAGAATAACAGTCTACTATCGGTAAATACTATAAATTGTCCACTTCAGTAAAGCTTGCTTCAGACGGCGGCTTTAAGGAATACAGCAATAGTATCTGGCAAACGGGTTTCAGTAACAAACTACAAAGGGATTCAGTGGAGCCGTACAGTCAAGCACAGAATAGTTACTTGAGCAATATAAGTAAGTAGTTCGTTATTGTTGCAAGTACAGGGTTTAAATCTCAAGTAAGGGGCGATCTAGAATCACTCGCTACGCTCAAGATTCGATTTTATAATCCTTAGTTATATGAAATTCAAAGGCCTAACAAAAAAATCTTTCAGCTGTGTAAAATACAACGATTTACCCTAAAATTACGAAAGTAGCGACAAACAAAAAGAAGTAAATAAATATTTGTAACTACAATGAAAAAAATTTACGAGTAGTTCCGGCAACAAAAAATCTAAACTAAATGCAACTTAGATTCATAATTGTTTTCCAGTAAGTAAGCCAAATTTACTTTTGTTCTTTAGTTTTTATAAACAAAAGCACGCTTTTCGAACTAATGCAGAATGAAGGCATAATAGTATATTATGCAATTAGTGAATAAAGAAGGGATTTAATGCGAGGGCCAGAGATGAATCACGAGTAAGTGAAGGATTGTAACGACTGAATCACGACCGCAGGGAGTGATTCGTGATGATTAAATCACGAGCGTAGCGAGATATTCAAGTGTTAGAATCCTGAGCGATGCGTGTGATTCATGGCTCTCGATATAAATCTGTTTTATTCAAGAGTTGCATACTATACTTTATACCTTGACTACGAGAGAAAGAAATAATTTAAGCGAAAATAGACATTTAATGAAGAAAAAAGGAAGGTTAAATTAATTAAATTTGCACATTAAAATTAGAACAATTACTAAACATAAGAGTAATTTATTTATTGTTATTATATTTTTTTTTCTATAATCGCAGCAAATAACACAATACAGTTTTTATTCTAATGCTAAACTCCTTGTCTCAAATATCGACCAATCAAATCTCGAGGAGTTACTTGCACAAAGAGTTTGTATGTCGACTATTATTTGCGTAAGGAAGATGTATAAGCACTGAGATGGAGTTCGAATATATTGGTGTGTTCGAAGTTCAAACACCAAAACAGTGATTAAAAGGCCTTTTTATTCACTGTTTTCAGTGAATAAAATAAGCTTTTTAGAGTAGGAATGGTATAAAATGAATTTTCAAGACTGGGAGAATAAATTTTACTCATAAATCACCGGCTAACTAAAGACTGCCCTGACTGTTATCGCCGGTACTATTATTATCTACATGGATCACTTGAAAGAGAGGCATTTAACATTTTACTGGTCATTTCGCAATTACCTTTAAAGATATTTGATAGCAACCCTGCATTCTGATCCACTGGTCACAGGTTCGATCCCCAAACATGGCTAACATTTGTGTGCATTAACATGTCTGTTTGACCTATATTCATTTATTCACCTGTATGACCTATGTCTGGGTATTCGTTTACACGTACGTATCAGTCAACAGGTTACCATAGTACAGACTGCCTAGTTTGAAACCTGAAGATCTTGTGTGGATATTGTGTAGGTATTATTATTATTAATTGCATAGTATAATAATGACGTTAGCTTCAACATTTGCTCATTTGTGGCACATATTAATATGCGTTCATTCACATCTACTTCTTCGAAATAGGCCAAACTTACTTTTTGCTATTTTACGTCATTGCCTACCCAAAAATTGATAAAAGAAATATTTTTATATACATTTGTGTGCGTGAGTGTAGTAGGAGGGGCAGCCATCCTGGCTTGTTTTACAGCATTTCACGGTAAGACATTAATTGAGAGAAATAAAATCAAACAAATGTATTAGTGTCACATGTATTTTATGGTGCTCACGTCCTTAATGATGCCGTAAAATGGCGAAACAGCCGTAAAATACATAGTTTGGAAATACAAACGTTAATTTGTTACATATACCATTTATTATAGCTTTAAAATACCATTTAAACTTTATTTAATTTTAAAATTTTATTTTTATATTTCTTACTAGATATTACCAACTAGCTGCTCTCTGCGGTTTCACCCGTGCAGTGATGGATGATGATGATGAATATTATATCCTATGTTACTCAAGGTGAATGTAGCTTTCCAATGGTGAAAGAATTTTTGAAATCGGTCCAGTACTTTTTGAGCCAATTCGTAACAAACATACATACAAATCTTTCCTCTTTATAATATTATTAGTATTAGTATTAGTAAAGATATATCCGTCTCTTTTTGTGTGTGTGTGAGAAAGGGAGAAAGCTCTACTTGCTAATTAGTAATAGTACAGGTCTATTGAAAGGATTTTCTCTCCGTTGTTATCATCTCAATCCCGTAATTATCCTGAAAGTAGAACGGTGTAAGCTGTGTAATTTATCAAAGGCGACCCGCCAATGTCTGCCGTGTGGGCCACATTTAAGGCTGCACTTGATATCTGCCTAGACAAATGCTGCACTTAATATTTGGCTAGACAATGTCTAGATCAAACGGGTGTGCGAAGACACATACTTCAGAATTATAAAAACATACTTACTAAAAATAGAGGAATAAAAATGTTTCATAGTATCTATCTTCATCTTGTAGTAGTGTGCGACCCGTCGGCGTACATAATCTCGTTTGGATTAAGTGCTTGACGCTGTAACTTTTTTAATAACTCTTTATTGCAATAAACAGCTTCAATCAAATAAAAATAAATAAAAAAAGGTCACGTATATTTTATTATATTTTTTATTATATATTTATTATATTTTACGTATACTTACCGTATACGTAGATAACGTATATGTAGATATGAAAAGTAAATGCAAAAGAAACAGAAGTAACCGGTAGTGTATAAATAGTTGAAATATATATCCTCAATAATCCTCTTAGGTGCATATCTCATTGCAGCGGACACTGCGCGGTGTCAGTACACAAATAAATTTGCACCATTTTCTACCGTCTTCCAAAAAGGAGGAGGTACTCAATAAATTTCATCAAATTCGGTCCAGTAGCTTTTGAGTTACACTCCAATAACTGATTTTTACCAAAGTAATAGAATTAAAGTCGGTTTTAAATTTTTAAATTGAAGTTGTTTTTTTTTATGTTCGTTACCTAATAACTTTCGATTTCGTGAACCGTTTCTCAAAATTCTTTGTTTCAAAGCTGGTGCTTCCCGTGTGGTCCCATTTCAATTTCATCAAATTTGGTCTAGTAGTTTTTGAGATACACTCCAATAACTGAATAGAATGGAATTCGGTGGTATAAAATTTTACAAATTTTACTTGTTTTTAATCTTATGTTTTAGGGGAGCTTTGAGTCCCTGCAGGAACTATGTCACCATTATTACATTCATGATCCTGCTTTGTCATGCATTAATTTTGATTTTGTCAATGCAGCTTTATTTGAAAAAACAGGTTCATTTCATCATAATTATCATAAAACATTAACCTTATATAATTAATCAACAACGAGCTATGGAAAGGGGTTTCTCTACGTGATCGAATCCGAAATGAGGAGATCTGTAGAAGAACGAAAGTCACCGACATAGCCCAAAAGCACGCAGAACAGATGGCCGATAGGGACGGAAGGTTCTGGAATGGAGACCATGGACCGGAAAGCGCAGAGTAGATCGTCCACCAACACGGCAGACGACCTGATAAAGGTCGCAGGACGACGTTGGATGCAGGCTGGTTCTAACCGGTCCTTTTTGAAAATTATGAGGAGGCCTATGTTCAACAGTGGACGTCCTACGGCTGAGATGATGAATCAACTACAGCATCCAATAAAAAAAAACTCTGCATTTTCTACCGACCTCCAAAAAGGAGGAGGTACTCAATTCGACTGTATTTTTTTATATTTGTTACCTCATAACTTTCGATTGGGGTGGACCGATTCTCAAAATTCTTTGTTTGTAAGCTGGTGCTCATTAAATTCGGTCTAGTAGTTTTTAAGATACACCCCAATAACTGAATAGAATGGAAGTCGATATATTTTTTTTATTATTGTACCTACTATACTAAACTATTGTACTAAACTATAGTAGTATTAAATAATTAGTATAACCGTAACTATATATACTAACATGGCATCAAAAAATAGACACCCTACTTTAATCATGTTCAAGCCTTTCATTGAAGTGTAAATTTAAAAAATGGTAAATAATTAGTAAGAAGTTTTAATTCTTTTGATTAGCTCTTAAGCTTGACTCTTAAGCTAAAAATTCCAATTTAAATAAGCGTAGGTATTTACTATAATTATTTCTAAAATGTATATGATATACTTTATGTATACGTATCAATAAACTTTCTATACTTTAATCATGTAACTTAAGTAGCAATAAGCCTAATAGTAACATGGTCATTTAAGTCAAGACTTCATAGTTTTTACATCACCAGCGTTTTAATTAGGAATAATTAATTAGTTAAAGAACAAAAGTAACATCCTTAGCACGCAACAATGTATTGCTTCTAGAAATTGTTAACATGTTTTTAAAACGGAAACATTTTTTTACTGATGCCACATGACGCTCCTGGAATTACGTTTTTATATCTCTAATGAGGCAAGACGTAACTGTGAAGTATTTATGCAACTTCAACGAATATTAGTTTATTTCTTGTTATGCCATCAGAGTATCAACTTGTCTTTAATCAAAGAATAAAGAGAATAATTTATTTCATGTTAAATATCATTGACAAAGACAGACATTCATTACCTGCAGGACAATTAAGGTCCCGCACTTCTCGTGCATTTGCCAGTGTCAAGTTATTTGTATTACAAAGTTATAATAGAATATTCTGGTGATATTAGTCGTAGTCAGTCAGAGTCCAAAATGTCAGTCAGTCATGGTCCAGTCGGTCTAAGTCATGCTTTAGTAAAGTGGTGGTAACTTTACCATCAGCTTCTATGGAGTTTTGGAAACAACACGGGAAAATACGTTTCACCACATTATATCACTTGCCCACACTCATGCACGTAAAACAGCACTTAATGAGTAAAACGCCACCAATTTTAAACATTAACACTGAAAAAAAGCATCAGTTTTGATAAATAATACAATTCAAAAACGTTGACTTTTCCGCGTTCGCGCCAAAACTCATGTCACTTTTTAGCTCCAGTCAGCAGCATTTCTGCTTACCGGAGTTGTCAAAACTGACATAAGCTGCCATCTTTCAAGGTTTTTTTTCTTCTATGGCCATGACGCGACCAGCGTATTGTGCCAGTTCTTCAAGTTTCATTTTCATTGGATTGATAAAACATGACGTAAACTTGTATTTCTATAGTTTAATACTTTTAAATAAAAGCGTGAAATCTATTTTTCAAGGTTTCAATCAACATTTGATTGTAACTGACATACATAATTGCCCTAATGCTCTATTAAGTTTCGGAGGGAAAACTTTTTTAGCAGCGTTTAGCGATTTTTGGTAAGGTCAAAAGTTATGGGGTTGCTGCCTCACCACTTACTATCAGCTTCATAAAAACCATGCAAGTTCCGTGCAGTTCTTAAACCTGGCATAAACAGTTTTGAATGAAATCATACCATGATGCTCATTTAGGTGAACTGATTGAATATTGTTTTCTCTAAAGTGAATGGATAAAATTGTCTCTGGCATTTTAACAATTCACTTTGCAGACGCCTAGATGTTTGTAAGTTGAGAAACTGAGTGGATATAGATCGTCATGTTAACGAGAGTCCATATAAAAAAACAGATGAACGGTTTTTCAGCGGTTCTTGAATAGCAGGCCTGCTTTAACGTTGTCATGGTACGAATAAGCCGGGCAGTTTTCTAGAAGTCCTGCTTTAAGAGCTCATAGTAAGGCCCCTGCTCTAGTCACTAGAGTAACACTATTTTTAAATTCAATGATAGTGATGGGTGCAACATGACACTAGTGAGTCTGGTGTCATGTTGCGTCCATCACTATCATGCTGTAGTAGCAGTAATATGAATATTTCACTTTTGTCGGAAGGCCCCATGACTCCCTATGTTTTAAATTTACTAATTCATAGCAAATGCCATGAAACTACAACAAGAATTTTTTTTTTTTACATATTACCCAGAAATATATTAGTGAGAAATAATAGACCAATTGAAGCTGTTAGTTGTTCTCTCTTAAATTTTAAGCAAATTCTATGATATGTATCAAATACAAAAACTGGCCAAGTGCGATCTATAAATCTTCCATACAACAGACGTTCTTTTCTTGCGCTTTTTATAGATAATGGTACGGAAACCTTCGTGCGCGAGTCCGTCTCGCCTTTGGCCGATTTTTTAGTATTTGTTATTATATAGCAACAGAAATACATCATCTGTGAAAATTTTAACTGTCTAACTATTACGGTTCATGTGATACAGCCTGGAGACAGACGGACAGCGCAGTCTTAGTAATAGGGTCTCATTTTACCCTTTAGGTACGTAACCTTAAACATTACTTTGTTTCTTCGAGGAGGTGCCATTTAGAGCTGGAAATTTGTTGTACACTTTATTTATCTAGTCACCTCGAGGTATTGGTTAATGATTTTCACGTATTTCCATAGTAATTTAATTTAACTAACACTGTAATGCTTGCCCATCTAGCCTCTAGCCTAGTAGTAATTGAGACCCTGCGTCAGTGCGATACGGGTACCTAAGCGAATAAGTTAATATTAGTAATTATTTAAGTTAAGCTGTATTTGACAAAGAGTAAGTATTAGCATACAGAGCAGACACGCTCACGAAAAGGTGTCGTCAAGCAGTGGCGTCGTGTCGCTGGTCACCATCTTCCCTCAAATTTGGTTGAGGAAGGCGATGGCTGTCACATGCGTCAACTCGTGAACGGGTGCTGTCTGCGGAGACCGGTCTGCTCTGAATGCTGATGCAAACTTAGAAACGATATAGCCCTTAATGCATCAAAGGTCGCACGGGCAGACACAATAGAAATTTCATTGTTATAATGATATCGACCCTTGAAGGGTTAATTAAGTAGTTCAACATAAAAATCCTATGTCCTCTAATTAAGTATATATTGTCTCTTTTTTAATTGTATTTAGATTTGATAAATTGCAAAAAAACCTAAAAAATGGCACGGACCGTGGAGTCTATGGAGGCTAGTAATTAAAATAAAAAAAAAATAAGTAGCCTTGTCAGCATACAAATTTTGAACTTATATGCATACCTTTGTGAAATATAACTTAATAGACTGAAACAACTTAAGACACTGAAAATCCTACTTAAAAAAAAAAACATTGTTAATAATGTTGTACTATCTGAATAAACAAGAGGGTAAGTATCTATTTTCACCCTATACAAATATGTATACTTTCCGCCCACTGTACATTAAATAGATAATTCTCCGTTTAAATGAGTGGGGTGACCGCCTCTTCTTGAATTATGACCCCATAGCTGCGTCACGTGATTCACCCCGTAAAGAAAAAATCCAAGCAACATTTCTTCAGGATAAAAGTATTACATTTGTTTTTAAATACATACTAGGTATCTGCTTTTTGAGTAAACTAGCTTTTTTCCACAACGCTGCGTGTGTTTTCATCTTATAACCAGACCGTAAGCGTGGCACATACGCTTACCCACACCGCAACAAAACCACCCAGGGTCTTTACTGTTTGTGTCATTCCCGCAAGAGGTTTATTTGTTTCAGTGCCCTTCAAACCAAAACAGACACTCACATATCCCACTAATATGGATGGATGCATGAATGTTGGTTGCTCTTTCACGCTCAAACGGCCGGGCAAAAATGGAGATAGATGAGGCTTTGGATTGACATATAGGATACTTTTCATCGTCATCATCATCCATCACCTCGCGGGTGAAACCGCGGATTGCAGCAGTAACGCAATATTTATATTGAAACCAAGCGGGCAGACCTTATAATGAATTGAATTACGTGAATTTACGCATAATATAATTTTAAAATAATTGACCTGTGATAGGAATTGCCTTGCCTTTGGAGGCTTGAAATTTTCGGGCTATTACAGTTAATTATCACGCAATTCACTTTTCGCGTGTGTCCGGCTGCAACAACAGACAGTGCGCGGATTGCAAGTAGCGGCGGCCAACCTTGACGCATGGTCGAGGTTCGGATACGGGAAGTACGCGCATTAGCGTTATCTTGTGTACATTTAAATCTGTGCAAATACTACTTAAGCACTATTGTTATTCATCATCATCATCATCTCAGCCATAGGACGTCCACTGCTGAACATATGCCTCCACCGTTGCCCAAAGTCAAAGTCAAAATCATTTATTCAATTTAGGCATCAAAGACGCACTTATGAATGTCAATTTTTTATTATAATGTACTTTAAAGACTACCGCCGCGATCCTAAATATACGTATAGAGCCTACCGAGAAGAAGCGGCAAGAAACTCGGGGCCACTCTTTTTATATAGATGTTTTTACTTAGGTACTACAAATATTAGCTCCAGTGTGTTGCCTTACAAAAGAGAACATAATAATGGTATCAGTAGAGCAAGACACGCTACACTTTGACATCTTAGTACAAGATTAGATAGATCCTGGAATGATCAGTCCCAAGCTGTTTATCCTCCAAGTAATCCGAAAATTTGTAATAACCTTTTTGACAGAGTTTAATAGATTTAATAGAAATTTTAAAAATAGACAGAGTTTTAATAGAAATTTTAAACTTATTAATAGCCAAATCTCGGATAACATTGGGAACTTTATTATAGAATCGTATACATTGTCCCATAAAAGAATGACTTATTCTGTGGAGACGCGTTACATGTACGACTAGCTTGTGCTTATTTCGCGTGTTGATGGAATGAGCATCACTCCTTTTATCAAAACTGCTAATGTTTTTCTTTACATACATTAGATTTTCATAGACAAAACTGTGCAACCTTTATCAGGTAGTCAGTCCACCGTGTCGACGTGTCAGACGACCTACGCTGCGCTTGCCGATCCGTGGTCTCCACTCCAGAACCTTCCGGCCCCATCGGCCATCTGTTCTGCGTGTTATGTGCCCTGCCCACTGCCACTTCAACTAGCTAATCTTCTGGGCTATATTGGTGACATGACTATATTCGTTCTTCTATGGATCTCCTCATTTCTGGTTCGATCACGTAGAGAAACCCCGATCCCCGACGACTTTGAGCTTACTTATGAGGCCCATAGTAAGGCCAAGGCACTTATGAGACCTATTATTATTAGAGGAAGAATATCTGGCACAGTGATGGTACTCGTCTAGACAGACTTTTGTAAAATAAGCCTAAAAGATGTTGCCACAGTTTAAAGACGTCGAGGTATGCGTCATCTGGATATTCGGCTTTAAGATCCTGTTTATCCATCCACGAACTGGGCTAAATTTTATCACCTAACACTTTCGGTGAAAAGCAACTAAAACAAAGGCGTTTGTCGCTTGCTGTAAAGTTATCAAAGCTTTTGTCGCGGCGGCGCCGGCGGCTGCGGCGCCTGCGCACATGCGAGTTTACGAGCCTCCGCCCCTTTCCGCCGATAGCTAGCGCCATGTAGCCCCAGTACAATGTAGCATGTCCTATTTTTGAACCAGTAATAAAATAAGTGATGTCGATGTCGTCATAAAGGTCTGATATCATCATAATAGAAATACAAAATAAAAATTGTTTATTGTCATCTGTGTGTAGAGTTAAAATGTCATACACATGCATATTATCTAAATTCATATATGCGTCACTTGACCTTTTTATCTCTAAATAGGAAGGAACTTATAATTGTAATAAGGCTTGCTTAATGGTTAAGGCACAAACCGATGTAAAAAAGTTTAAAATAAAAAAAACAATTGTATTTGACTAACGGCCGTTTTTAATAATCTATCTATTCACAGTTTTGCTTACTATCGATATAAATGTGACATAACGTCCATACAAATAGTGTCAAATATCTATCTCTAGTAGGGTAAACCGGCAACAGATAGGTTATTGACACCACCCGACAGTCAAGTCAAAGTCAAAATCATTTATTTAATTTAGGCATCAAAGACGCACTTATGAACGTCAACTTTTCATTATAATGTATTTTAAAGACTCTACCGCCGTGTTCCTAAATATATAGAACCCACCGAGAAGAAGCGGCAAGAAACCCAGGGCCATTCTTTTTATATAGATGTGTACAATGTTTCTACTTAGGTACTACAAATATTACATTTTATGGGTGGCAGAGAGACAGCTTGCCAGAAGTGGAGTATTCCAAGCATCTACAAGCACAGTAAGTCTTAGTGTCAAAGTGGCTTAGGTAGCCATACCTAACCTACCTACCAACCATTATATAAAAATGAATCTCTGTTTCCCTTGGTCATCGCATCACGCGTGAACGGATGGAACAATTTCGCTAATTGTTTTTTGTTGTGTTAATTATTGTCACGAGAAGGTTTTTATGAAAGAAACCCCAAGAAAAAGCCTACTACGCGAACTAAGTCGCGGGCAGTCGCTAGTATAGTAATATTTTAGGCCCTGAAGAAAATGCATCTGTGGTAGAGCCCTTTTTTCTTGCGGATGGAGCTACAAGGCTTGTGCCTTGACAGCTGCCCATAATATAAGTCAGTCATAATTAATAATTATATTTAGACTAGCTGGTGCCCGCGATTACGTCTGCGCAGGATTAGTATTTCGAGTAGCTTATTATCTTATTATCTTCTCCAAGGCCATATCTATCTACAAAGTTTCATAAAATATGTAGGTACATGGTCAAACGCAATTCTTTAATAATATTATATGAGTAAATTTAAATACTTAGTATATCAATCAGTAAACTAATAAAATACAGGGCTCACGTACAATACAAATATAAAATTAATTACCATGGAAAAAACTGTCATTACATTTTCTCACCATTGACGGTCGCCGAGCACGTCTAGTGTATGGAGCTGTCAAATTGACTTGCCTTTTGACTAAGCTATGAGAAACTGAGACAAACTTTGACAGAACTGTCATCACTACTATCTTGACGAAGGCGGAGATCTTATTATTTTATCCATGCTAGGCCCAAGCATATTACGCTTTTTCACCCGCGTCGTGATGGATGATGATGATGATGAAAAGTATCCTATGTGTTAATCCAGCCTCTCATCTACCTCCATAACAAATTTCATCAAAATTGCCCCCGCCGTTTGAGCGTGAAAGAGTAACATAAATCCACACATCCACACATCCGTACTTACAAACGCGTTTATAATGTTATTAGTAGGAAGTAGGAAGGTGTAATGTAATGGTTACTTACATTGGTAGAATACCTAGCTGAAGGCCTAGCTAGCTAACTAAAAAATAAAAAGGAGCATCAGAAATATAAATAAAGTTATAATAATAAGTATTACATGACCTGGCAGATAACACAAGTTCACACACACACACGTTCCATCAAAGGTTCCAGCATACTTCTTGCTTTATCGAAGGCTTCAGTTCTGGGCTCAGAGAACACGGAATACCCCCAATAGCTTGTTTTATATATCAGGGCGAGAGTATTCATCAAACCAACACTCTCGATTTGTTAATAATTAATACATATGAAAATATCTTTCCAAGTCTTGACTTCAGGAATGTAATTGACGATATCGAGAGTGACTCGTCGGGTGCAAATCACTATTTCACCAACTTCAACACCTCACCGTCAACTAAGTTTTCCAGGGAATATAATTATTTCGTGTCTCGGCACACCAAATTGGAATTTTCCTATAATATTTTTTCAATCGGACATAATCCGTGATCCAATCCTCTCTCTTCCCAAATCCAAATAAAAAAATCCTGATGTCTCCATTATGTCATTCCATCCTCGTTCTCCTTTTTTAAAGTTTGTCACGTTGCAGGTCAATAAAGAAATAATTTTTAAATACACACAATAAGGATTTAATGCAATGAAATATGATCATGAAATTATATTACAAAGGATAGGATATATACCTATTTTATAACTTTACTGTAATCAAACGATTGAATTTATTATTTAATCGGGCACAACACGTGTATACTTTTATAATAAAGGTAATATTATACTTATTTATAATATAATATTAGTGGCTTTTGAAAAAGTTAATTTTAATTTATGCTAACTATTATATTATATGATTGACAAAAATGTATATTATATTTATATTTCAACAATTTAAGAAATAATTGACTATAAAATGCATGCAATGCAGGGTGCATGTACTTACTAATCCTACCATAAGAACATTAGAAATATGAATGTACTTGCACATGTATGCTATAAATAAATAAATAGATAAATAATACAACTAGCTGCGCACCGCGGTTTAACGCGCGTGGTTGTGGGTGATGATGATGATGATGAAAAGTATCATATGTGTTAATCCAGCACCTCATCTACCTCCATACCAAATTTAACCAACATTAATTAAACCGTTTGAGCACGAAGAAAAAAAAAATTTTGATGTTGTTTGTGCCTCTGAACATCTTTGCTTCGGTGTGCTGTGCCGCGTTGAACTTTGGCACTGGAATTCGATTGCAACTGTCACTTACCATCAGACAAATAACTGTCTCGTAACTTACAACATTTATGAAGACGTAATGAAGTAATCTCATCCTGTGAAAAATAAATTTTCACACTCGTATTACATATCCAAAGCGCAAACAATCCAAGCAATTTACTCCTGATTAAAATTTAAGGGTGCGTCCACAATGACGGATCGCTTTATCCGACAAAAGTTAATTTCCTCTCTCTCGCCAACAAATTCAGCCCTCCCGTAGCACAATGTGGCATATTTGCTTATCTTTAATTGATTCACTCTAACCCCCGCCAGTGATAAGGATTAGCTCTATTCACGCTGACTTTTACAAGGGTAGTGCGCCCTTAACGAGGATGGGGACAAAGAACAGGCAGACAGATGCTAAGTTTGTTTCATTGAGTTGAGTTTTACCTAGCGTTGTATTATTTCTGTGAGGCTATATATGTGATGCATCTGTGAAGATTTTAATGTCTACCGCAGCGAAGTATTTGTTTTGATTGGCCTATATGGACTCACAATTTTTACAGTAATACCAAATAATTAAGTATTTACAATTATATATATAAATGTGTTTGTGTACATAAATATAAAACTATCAGATTAACCTCAACTTATATTATTAACTCAGAAACAAATTAGATACTGCCACCAACTATTTTTTTAGATTTGCCCTTCATCTAGTTTTTCAAATAGTCAAAGACAAGTGACAGCCACATAAGTGTTCGAAACATAAAAACGTTCTCATTAAAGTATTTCTGACTGATGCTCAGTAGTGAATCTAGACTTGAGTGGATATTTGACAATAAACGCCATACAAAATTTACTCAGATCTATACTTAAACCTGGATTCACTAAGTAAACTTCTGGAATACCGGCCAGGTCAGTGTCCTATTAAGTAATGTTTTAGTATAGCTGTGGACACATTACTGAAACGTTCGAAAGAGATTGACGAAGGCAATAAAAGTCATGACATTTAAAAACTCGTGCACCGTTACCGTGCACGAACACTTAATAATCCACCCTACCAAACGTAAAAACACGAAGAAACACAAACCTAGGTTTCCCTAGGTTTGTGTTATAAAATCAATATTAGCCGTTGTCGAGTATTTTAACGCCATGTGATACTCTTGTAGGTATGACTCAAATCCGCGTCCTGTTTTAACGTTCGAAGTGTCACCTCTGCACTCTCCCCTCACCGATTCTTCCCGCCAACATCCGATTTCATAAGCGGGCGCGTGCTTCGCATTATCCGGCGCACGTCCGTAATGCGATACGTCGCGATATAATACGATATGACGCGATATTCCTGAATTACAAGTATTTATCGCAGCGTGTAGTGCGGTGTGCGCCTTAACACGAGGGGGGATATAATGCGTTTATGGGATTTGGTGCGTCAGATTTGTTTGCTTAACTTCGGTTATGGGTTTTATTTGGTTTTCAAAAATATATAAGTTTTCTTGAGACAAAACATACTAATTATAATAATAGTATAATTTACTAGCTTCGGTTTACGGCTCCGCCCCAAGGAATATAAACACAGTTTTCCGGGATATAACGAATTTTTGTTAACTGTAGATTTGCACTTCTTAAAATTGTTTTTATTCATGGGCCAATTTGGGTATTTAACTATCACCAATCAAAGCTTCACTAAAGTAAAAGCCATAATCGCTACAAAAATCACTCTCGCCTTTAAAATATTATTTTGGTCCTTTGTGGCATAATCGTCTATTGTAGACAATAGATGATTTTACGTACGTAGTTACGTACACGCCACAAAGGCGTGTACGTA